>CAKAJA020000323.1:2070000-3270000 GCA_916610235.2 Lasioglossum morio | reverse complement strand
TATCGCATAACGCATAAGGCATAACGCATAATACATAACGTATAACGCATTATGCATAACGCATAACGCATAACGTATAACGCATAACGCATACCGTACAACGCATAACGCATAACGCATAATGCAAACGTATAACGCAAACCATAAGGCATAAGGCATAACCCATAACGCATAACGCATAACGCATAACGTATAACGCATAACGTATACCGTATAACGCATAATGCATAACGCATAACGCAAACGTATAACGCACAACGCATAACGCATAACGCATAACGCATAACGCATAACGCATAACGCATAACGCATAACGCATAACGCATAACGCATAACGCATAACGCATAACGCATAACGCATAACGCATAACGCATAACGCATAACGTATAACGCATAACGCATAACGCATAACGTATAACGCATAACGCATAACGCATAACGCATAACGCATAACGCATAACGGATCACGCATAACGCATAACGCATAATGCATAACGCATAAAGCATAACGCATAACGCTTAACGCGTAACGCATAACGCATAACGCATAACGCATAACGCATACCGTATAACGCATAACGCATAACGCATAACGCATAACGCATAACGTATAACGCATAACGCATACCTTATAACGCATAACGCATAACGCATAACGCATAACGCATACCGTATAACGCATAACGCATAACGCATAACGCATAACGCATAACGCATAACGCATAACGCATAACGCATAACGCATAACGCATAACGCATAACGCATAACGCATAACGCATAACGCATAACGCATACCGTATAACGCATAACGTATAACGCATAACGCATAACGCATAACGCATAACGCATAACCCATAACGCATAACGCATAACGCATAACGCATAAAGCAGAACGCATAACGCATAACGCATGAAGCATAACCCATAACGCATAACGCATAACGCATATCGCATAACGCATAACGCATAACCATAACGCATAACGCATAACCCATAACGCATAACGCATAACGCATAACGCATAAAGCATAAAGCATAACGCATAACGCATAACGCATAAAGCATAACGCATAACTTATAACGCATAATGCATAACGCATAACGCATAACGCATATCGCATAACGCATAACGCATAACGCATAACGCATAACGCATAAAGCATAACACATAACGCATAACGCATGAAGCATAACCCATAACGCATAACGCATAACGCATAACGTATAACGCATACCGTATAACGTATAACGCATAACGCATAACGCATAACGCAAACGTATATCGCACAACGCATAACGCATAAACCATAACCCACACTTCATAACGCATAACGCATAATGCACAACGCATAACGAACACCGGAAAACCCATAACGCCTAACGCATAACGGATCACGCATAACGCATAATGCATAACGCATAAAGCATAACGCATAACGCATAACGCATAACCCCTAACGCAATAACGCATAACACATAACGCTTAAAGCATAATGAGTAACTCATAACGCATAACGCATAACGCATAACGCATAACGCATAAAGCATAACGCATAACGCATAACGCATAACGCATAACGCATAAGGCTTGATGCATGACGCATATCGCATATCGCATAACGCATAAGGCTTGATGTATGACGCATATCGCATAACGCATAAGGCATAACGCATAATACATAACGTATAACGCATTATGCATAACGCATAACGCATAACGCATAACGCATAACGTATAACGCATAACGCATACCGTAAAACGCATAACGCATAACGCATAATGCAAACGTATAACGCAAACCATAAGGCATAAGGCATAACCCATAACGCATAACGCATAACGCATAACGCATAACGCATAACGCATAACGCATAACGCATAACGCATAACGCATAACGCATAACGTTAACGCATAACCCATAACGCATAACGCATAACGCATAACGCATAACGCATAACGCATAACGCATAACGCATAACGCATAACGCATAACGCATAACGCATAACGCATAACGTATAACTCATAACGCATAACGCATAAAGCATAACGCATAACGCATAAGGCATAACGCATAACGCATAACGCATAACGCATAACGCATAACGCATAACGCATAACGCATAACGCATAACGCATAACGCATAACGCATAACGCATAACGCATAACGCATAACGCATAACGCATATCGCATAACGCATAACGCATAACACATAACGCATAACGCATAAAGCATAACACATAACGCATAACGCATGAAGCATAACCCATGACGCATAACGCATAACGCATAACGTATAACGCATAACGCATACCGTATAACACATAACGCATAACGCATAACGCAAACGTATAGCGCACAACGCATAACGCATAAACCATAACCCATACTTCATAACGCATAACGCATAATGCACAACGCATAACGAACACCGGAAAACCCATAACGCCTAACGCATAACGGATCACGCATAACGCATAATGCATAACGCATAAAGTATAACGCATAACGCATAACGCATAACGCATAACGCATAACGCATAACGCATAAAGCATAACGCATAACGCATAACGCATAACGCATAACGCATAGCGCATAAAGCATAACGCATAACGCATAACGCATGAAGCATAACCCATAACGCATAACGCATAACGCATAACGCACACCGCATAATGCATAACGCATAACGCATAACGCATAACGCATAACGCATAACACATAACGCATAACGCATAACGCATAACGTATAACGCATAACATATAACGCATAACGCATAACGCATATCGCATAACGCATAACGCATAACGCATAAAGTATAACGCATAACGCATACCGTATAACGCATAACGCATGCCGCATAACGCAAACGTATAACGCACAACGCATAACGCATAATGAACAACGGATAACGTATACCGCATAACGCATAACTAATACCGCAAAACGTATATCGCCTAACACATAACGGATCACGCATAACGCATAACGCATAACGCAAAACGCATAACGTTAACGCATAACCCATAACGCATAAGGCTTGATGCATGACGAATATCGCATATCACATAACGCATAAGGCTTGATGCATGACGCATATCGCATAACGCATATCGCATAACCATAACGCATAACGCATAACCCATAACGCATAACGTATAACGCATAACCTATAACGCATAACGCATACCGTATAACGCATAACGCATAACGCATAACGCATAACGCATAACGCATACCGTATAACGCATAACGCATAACGCATAACGCATAACGCATAACGCATAACGCATAACGTATAACTCATAACGCATAACGCATAAAGCATAATGCATAACGCATAGTGCATAAAGCATAAGGCATAACGCATAAAGCATAACGCATAACGCATAACCATAACGCATAACGCATAACCCATAACGCATAACGCATAACGCATAACGTATAACGCATAACGCATACCGTATAACGCATAACGCATAACGCATAACGCATAACGCATACCGTATAACGCATAACGCATAACGCATAACGCATAATTCATAACGCATAACGCATAACGCATAACGCATAACGCATAAAGCGTAACGCATAACGCATGAATCATAACGCATAACGCATAACGTATAACGCATAACGCATAACGCATACCGTATAACGCATAACGCATAACGCATGACGCATAACGCATAACGCATAACGCATAACGCATAAAGCATAACGCATAACGCATAACGCATGAAGCATAACCCATAACGCATAACGCATAACGCATAACGCATAACGTATAACGCATAACGCATACCGTATAACGCATAAAGCAGAACGCATAACGCATAACTCATAACGCATAACGCATAACGCATAACGCATAACGCATAACGCATAACGCATACCGTATAACGCATAACGCATAACGCATAACGCATAACGCATAACGCATAACGTATAACGCATAACGCATACCGTATAACGCATAACGCATAACGCATAACGCATAACGCATACCGTATAACGCATAACGCATAACGCATAACGCATAACGCATGAAGCATAACCCATAACGCATAACGCATAACGCATAACGCATATCGCATAACGCATAACGCATAACCATAACGCATAACGCATAACCCATAACGCATAACGCATAACGCATAACGCATAACGCATAAAGCATAACGCATAACGCATAACGCATAAAGCATAACGCATAACTTATAACGCATAACGCATAACGCATAATGCATAACGCATAACGCATAACGCATATCGCATAACGCATAACGCATAACGCATAACGCATAACGCATAACGCATAAAGCATAACACATAACGCATAACGCATGAAGCATAACCCATAACGCATAACGCATAACGCATAACGTATAACGCATACCGTATAACGCATAACGCATAACGCATAACGCAAACGTATAGCGCACAACGCATAACGCATAAACCATAACCCATACTTCATAACGCATATCGCATAATGCACAACGCATAACGAACACCGGAAAACCCATAACGCCTAACGCATAACGGATCACGCATAACGCATAATGCATAACGCATAAAGCATAACGCATAACGCATAACGCATAACCCCTAACGCAATAACGCATAACGCATAACGCTTAAAGCATAATGAGTAACTCATAACGCATAACGCATAAAGCATAACGCATAACGCATAAAGCATAACGCATAATGCATAACGCATAACGCATAACGCATAAGGCTTGATGTATGACGCATATCGCATATCGCATAACGCATAAGGCTTGATGTATGACGCATATCGCATAACGCATAAGGCATAACGCATAATACATAACGTATAACGCATTATGCATAACGCATAACGCATAACGTATAACGCATAACGCATACCGTACAACGCATAACGGATAACGCATAATGCAAACGTATAACGCAAACCATAAGGCATAAGGCATAACCCATAACGCATAACGCATAACGCATAACGTATAACGCATAACGTATACCGTATAACGCATAATGCATAACGCATAACGCAAACGTATAACGCACAACGCATAACGCATAACGCATAACGCATAACGCATAACGCATAACGCATAACGCATAACGCATAACGCATAACGCATAACGCATAACGCATAACGCATAACGCATAACGCATAAAGCATAACGCATAAAGCATAACGCATAACGCATAACGCATGAAGCATAACCCATAACGCATAACGCATAACGCATAACGCATAACGTATAACGCATAACGCATAACGCATAACGTATAACGCATAACGCATAACGCATAACGCATAACGCATAACGGATCACGCATAACGCATAACGCATAATGCATAACGCATAAAGCATAACGCATAACGCATAACGCGTAACGCATAACACATAACGCATAACGCATAACGCATACCGTATAACGCATAACGCATAACGCATAACGCATAACGCATAACGTATAACGCATAACGCATACCGTATAACGCATAACGCATAACGCATAACGCATAACGCATAACGCATAACGCATACCGTATAACGCATAACGCATAACGCATAACGCATAACGCATAACGCATAACGCATAACGCATAACGCATAACGCATAACGCATAACGCATAACGCATACCTTATAATGCATAACGCATACCGCATAACGCATAACGCATAACCCATAACGCATAACGCATAACGCATAAAGCAGAACGCATAACGCATAACGCATGAAGCATAACCCATAACGCATAACGCATAACGCATATCGCATAACGCATAACGCATAACCATAACGCATAACCCATAACGCATAACGCATAACGCATAACGCAAACCATAAGGCATAAGGCATAACCCATAACGCATAACGCATAACGCATAACGCATAACGTATAACGCATGAAGCATAACCCATAACGCATAACGCATAACGCATAACGCATAACGTATAACGCATAACGCATAACGCATAACGTATAACGCATAACGCATAACGCATAACGCATAACGTATAACGCATAACGCATACCGTATAATGCATAACGCATAACGCATAACGCATAACGCATACCGCATAACGCATAACGCATAACGCATAACGCATAACGCATAACGCATAACGCATAACGCATAACGCATAACGCATAACGCATAACGCATACCGTATAACGCATAACGCATAACGCATAACGCATAACGCATAACGCATAACGCATAACCCATAACGCATAACGCATAACGCATAACGCATAAAGCAGAACGCATAACGCATAACGCATGAAGCATAACCCATAACGCATAACGCATAACGCATAACGCATAGTGCATAAAGCATAAGGCATAACGCATAACTTGTAACTCATTACTCATAACGAATAACGCATAACGCATAACGCATAACGCATAACGCATAACGCATAAAGCGTAACGCATAACGCATGAATCATAACGCATAACGCATAACGCATAACGCATAACGCATACCGTATAACGCATAACGCATAACGCATGACGCATAACGCATAACGCATAACGCATAACGCATAACGCATAACGCATAACGCATAACGCATAACGCATAACGCATAACGCATAACGCATAACGCTCAACGCATAACGGATCACGCATAACGCATAACGCATAACGCATAACCCATAACGCATAACGCATAACGCATAACGCATAAAGCAGAACGCATAACGCATAACGCATGAAGCATAACCCATAACGCATAACGCATAACGCATAACGCATAGTGCATAAAGCATAAGGCATAACGCATAACTTGTAACTCATTACTCATAACGAATAACGCATAACGCATAACGCATAACGCATAACGCATAACGCATAACGCATAAAGCGTAACGCATAACGCATGAATCATAACGCATAACGCATAACGCATAACGCATAACGCATACCGTATAACGCATAACGCATAACGCATGACGCATAACGCATAACGCATAACGCATAACGCATAACGCATAACGCATAACGCATAACGCATAACGCATAACGCATAACGCATAACGCATAACGCTCAACGCATAACGGATCACGCATAACGCATAACTCATAACTCATAAGGAGTAACGCATAACACATAAAGCATAACGCATAACGCATAACGCATAATGCATAACGCATAGTGCATAAAGCATAAGGCATAACGCATAACTTGTAACTCATTACTCATAACGAATAACGCATAACGCATAACGCATAACGCATATCGCATAACGCATAACGCATAACGCATAACGCATAACGCATAACGCATAACGCATAACGCATAAAGCGTAACGCATAACGCATGAATCATAACGCATAACGCATAACGCATAACGCATAACGCATAACGCATACCGTATAACGCATAACGCATAACGCATGACGCATAACGCATAACGCATAACGCATAACGCATAACGCATAAAGCATAACGCATAACCCATAACGCATGAAGCATAACCCATAACGCATAACGCATAACGCATAACGCATAACGTATAACGCATAACGCATACCGTATAACGCATAAAGCAGAACGCATAACGCATAACGCATAACGCATAACGCATAACGCATGAAGCATAACCCATAACGCATAACGCATAACGCATAACGCATAACGTATAACGCATAACGCATACCGTATAACGCATAAAGCAGAACGCATAACGCATAACGCATAACGCATAACGCATACCGTATAACGCATAACGCATAACGCATGACGCATAACGCATAACGCATAACGCATAACGCATAACGCATAAAGCATAACGCATTACGCATAACGCATGAAGCATAACCCATAACGCATAACGCATAACGCATAACGCATAACGTATAACGCATAACGCATACCGTATAACACATAAAGCACAACGCATAACGCATAACGCATAACGCATAACGCATAACGCATAACGCATACCGTATAACGCATAAAGCAGAACGCATAACGCATAACGCATAACGCATAACGCATAACGCATAACGCATACCGTATAACGCATAACGCATAACGCATAACGTATAACGCATAACGCATAACGTATAACGCATAACGCATACCGTATAACGCATAACGCATAACGCATAACGCATAACGCATACCGTATAACGCATAACGCATAACGCATAACGCATAACGCATAACGCATAACGCATAACGCATACCGTATAACGCATAACGTATAACGCATAACGCATAACGCATAACGCATAACCCATAACGCATAACGCATAACGCATAACGCATAAAGCAGAACGCATAACGCATAACGCATGAAGCATAACCCATAACGCATAACGCATAACGCATAACGCATAACGCATAACGCATAACGCATAACCATAACGCATAACGCATAACCCATAACGCATAACGCATAACGCATAACGCATAAAGCATAACGCATAACGCATAACGCATAAAGCATAACGCATATCTTATAACGCATAACGCATAACGCATAATGCATAACGCATAACGCATAACGCATATCGCATAACGCATAACGCATAACGCATAACGCATAACGCATAAAGCATAACGCATAACGCATAACGCATGAAGCATAACCCATAACGCATAACGCATAACGCATAACGTATAACGCATACCGTATAACGCATAACGCATAACGCATAACGCAAACGTATAGCGCACAACGCATAACGCATAAACCATAACGCATAACGCATAACGCATAACCCCTAACGCAATAAAGCATAACGCATAACGCTTAAAGCATAATGAGTAACTCATAACGCATAACGCATAACGCATAACGCATGAAGCATAACCCATAACGCATAACCCCTAACGCAATAACGCATAACGCATAACGCTTAAAGCATAATGAGTAACTCATAACGCATAACGCATAAAGCATAACGCATAACGCATAACGCATAACGCATAACGCATAACGCATAACGCATAACGCATAACGCGTATCGCGTAACGCATAACGCGTAACGCATAACGCATAACGCATAACGCATAACGTATAACTCATAACGCATAACGCATAAAGCATAACACATAACGCATAACGCATAACGCATAACGCATAACGCATAACGCTCAACGCATAACGGATCACGCATAACGCATAACTCATAACTCATAAGGAGTAACGCATAACGCATAAAGCATAACGCATAACGCATAATGCATAACGCATAGTGCATAAAGCATAAGGCATAACGCATAACTTGTAACTCATTACTCATAACGAATAACGCATAACGCATAACGCATAACGCATATCGCATAACGCATAACGCATAACGCATAACGCATAACGCATAACGCATAAAGCGTAACGCATAACGCATGAATCATAACGCATAACGCATAACGCATAACGCATAACGCATACCGTATAACGCATAACGCATAACGCATGACGCATAACGCATAACGCATAACGCATAACGCAAAAAGCATAACGCATAACGCATGAAGCATAACCCATAACGCATAACGCATAACGCATAACGCATAACTTATAACGCATAACGCATACCGTATAACGCATAACGCATAACGCATAACGCATAACGCATAAAGCATAACGCATAACGCATAACGTATAACGCATAACGCATACCGTATAACGCATAACGCATAACGCATAACGCAAAACGTATAACCCATAACGCATAACGCATAACGCATAACGCATAACGCATAACGCATAACGCATAACGCATAACGCATAACGCATAACGCATAACGCATAACGCATAACGCATAACGAATAACGCATAACGCATAACGCATAACGCATAACGCATAACGCATAACGCATAACGCATAACGCATAACGCATAACGCATAACGCATAACGCATAACGCATAACGCATAACGCATAACGCATAACGCATAACGCATAACGCATAACGCATAACGCATAATGCATAACGCATAACGCATAACGCGTATCGCGTAACGCGTATCGCGTAACGCATAACGCGTAACGCATAACGCATAACGCATAACGCATAACGTATAACTCATAACGCATAACGCATAAAGCATAACGCATAACGCATAACGCATAACGCATAACGCATAACGCATAACGCATAACGCATAACGCATAACGCTCAACGCATAACGGATCACGCATAACGCATAACTCATAACTCATAAGGAGTAACGCATAACGCATAAAGCATAACGCATAACGCATAACGCATAATGCATAACGCATAGTGCATAAAGCATAAGGCATAACGCATAACTTGTAACTCATTACTCATAACGAATAACGCATAACGCATAACGCATAACGCATATCGCATAACGCATAACGCATAACGCATAACGCATAACGCATAAAGCGTAACGCATAACGCATGAATCATAACGCATAACGCATAACGCATAACGCATAACGCATACCGTATAACGCATAACGCATAACGCATGACGCATAACGCATAACGCATAACGCATAACGCATAAAGCATAAAGCATAACGCATAACGCATGAAGCATAACCCATAACGCATAACGCATAACGCATAACGCATGACGCATAACGCATAACGCATAACGCATAACGCATAAAGCATAACGCATAACGCATAACGCATGAAGCATAACCCATAACGCATAACGCATAACGCATAACGCATAACGTATAACGCATAACGCATACCGTATAACGCATAACGCATAACGCATAACGCAAACGTATAGCGCACAACGCATAACGCATAAACCATAACCCATACTTCATAACGCATAACGCATAACCCCTAACACAATAACGCACAACGCATAACGCATAACGCATAAAGCATAACGAGTAACTCATAACGCATAAAGCATAAAGCATATAGCATAACGCATAACGCATAACGCATGTCAGATCACGCATAACGCATAATGCATAACGCATAACGCATAACGCATAATGCAAAACGTATAACCCATAACGCATACCGTATAACGCATAACGCATAACGCATAACGCATAACGCATAACGCATAACGTATAACGCATAACGCATACCGTATAACGCATAACGCAAAACGCATAACGCATAACGCATAAAGCATAACGCATAACGCATAACGTATAACGCATAACGCATACCGTATAACGCATAACGCATAACGCAAAACGTATAACCCATAACGCATAACGCATAACGCATAACGCATAACGCATAACGCATAACGCATAACGCATAACGTATAACCCATAACGCATAACGCATAACGCATAACGCATAACGCATAACGCATAACGCATAACGCATAACGCATAACGCATAACGCATAACGCATAACGCATAACGCATAACGCATAACGCATAACGCATAACGCATAACGCATAACGCAAAACGTATAACCCATAACGCATACCGTATAACGCATAACGCATAACGCATAACGCATAACGCATAACGCATAACGCATAAGGCATAACGCATAACGCATAACGCATAACGCATAACGCATAACGCATAACGCATAACGCATAACGCATAACGCATAACGCATAACGCATAACGCATAACGCATAACGCATAACGCATAACGCATAACGCATAACGGATCACGCATAACGCATAACGCATAATGCAGAACGCATAAAGCATAACGCATAACGCATAACGCGTAACCCATAACGCATAACGCATAACGCATAACGCATAACGCATAACGCATAACGCATAACGCATAACGCATAACGAATAACGCATAACGTATAACGCATAACGCATAACGCATAACGCATAACGCATAACGCATAACGCATAACGCATAACGCATAACGCATAACGCATGAAGCATAACCCATAACGCATAACGCATAACGCATATCGGATAACGCATAACGCATAACCATAACGCATAACGCATAACCCATAACGCATAACGCATAACGCATAACGCATAAAGCATAAAGCATAACGCATAACGCATAACGCATAAAGCATAACGCATAACTTATAACGCATAATGCATAACGCATAACGCATAACGCATATCGCATAACGCATAACGCATAACGCATAACGCATAACGCATAAAGCATAACACATAACGCATAACGCATGAAGCATAACCCACACTTCATAACGCATAACGCATAATGCACAACGCATAACGAACACCGGAAAACCCATAACGCCTAACGCATAACGGATCACGCATAACGCATAATGCATAACGCATAAAGCATAACGCATAACGCATAACGCATAACCCCTAACGCAATAACGCATAACACATAACGCTTAAAGCATAATGAGTAACTCATAACGCATAACGCATAAAGCATAACGCATAACGCATAAAGCATAACGCATAACGCATAACGCATAACGCATAACGCATAAGGCTTGATGCATGACGCATATCGCATATAGCATAACGCATAAGGCTTGATGTAGGACGCATATCGCATAACGCATAAGGCATAACGCATAATACATAACGTATAACGCATAAAGCGTAACGCATAACGCATGAATCATAACGCATAACGCATAACGCATAACGCATAACTCATACCGTATAACGCATAACGCATGACGCATAACGCATAACGCATAACGCATAACGCATATCGCATAACGCATAACGCATAACGCATAACGCATAACGCATAAAGCATAACGCATAACGCATAACGCATGAAGCATAACCCATAACGCATAACGCATAACGCATAACGTATAACGCATACCGTATAACGCATAACGCATAACGCATAACGCAAACGTATAGCGCACAACGCATAACGCATAAACCATAACGCATAACGCATAACGCATAACCCCTAACGCAATAACGCATAACGCATAACGCTTAAAGCATAATGAGTAACTCATAACGCATAACGCATAACGCATGAAGCATAACCCATAACGCATAACCCCTAACGCAATAACGCATAACGCATAACGCTTAAAGCATAATGAGTAACTCATAACGCATAACGCATAAAGCATAACGCATAACGCATAACGCATAACGCATAACGCATAACGCATAACGCATAACGCATAACGCGTATCGCGTAACGCATAACGCGTAACGCATAACGCATAACGCATAACGCATAACGTATAACTCATAACGCATAACGCATAAAGCATAACACATAACGCATAACGCATAACGCATAACGCATAACGCATAACGCTCAACGCATAACGGATCACGCATAACGCATAACTCATAACTCATAAGGAGTAACGCATAACGCATAAAGCATAACGCATAACGCATAATGCATAACGCATAGTGCATAAAGCATAAGGCATAACGCATAACTTGTAACTCATTACTCATAACGAATAACGCGTAACGCATAACGCATAACGCATATCGCATAACGCATAACGCATAACGCATAACGCATAACGCATAAAGCGTAACGCATAACGCATGAATCATAACGCATAACGCGTAACGCATAACGCATAACGCATACCGTATAACGCATAACGCATAACGCATGACGCATAACGCATAACGCATAACGCATAACGCATAACGCAAAAAGCATAACGCATAACGCATAACGCATGAAGCATAACCCATAACGCATAACGCATAACGCATAACGCATAACGTATAACGCATAACGCATACCGTATAACGCATAACGCATAACGCATAACGCATAACGCATAAAGCATAACGCATAACGCATAACGTATAACGCATAACGCATACCGTATAACGCATAACGCATAACGCATAACGCAAAACGTATAACCCATAACGCATAACGCATAACGCATAACGCATAACGCATAACGCATAACGCATAACGCATAACGCATAACGCATAACGCATAACGCATAACGCATAACGCATAACGCATAACGCATAACGCATAACGCATAACGCATAACGCATAACGCATAACGCATAACGCATAACGCATAACGCATAACGCATAACGCATAACGCATAACGCATAACGCATAATGCATAACGCATAACGCATAACGCGTATCGCGTAACGCGTATCGCGTAACGCATAACGCGTAACGCATAACGCATAACGCATAACGCATAACGTATAACTCATAACGCATAACGCATAAAGCATAACGCATAACGCATAACGCATAACGCATAACGCATAACGCATAACGCATAACGCATAACGCATAACGCATAACGCATAACGCTCAACGCATAACGGATCACGCATAACGCATAACTCATAACTCATAAGGAGTAACGCATAACGCATAAAGCATAACGCATAACGCATAACGCATAATGCATAACGCATAGTGCATAAAGCATAAGGCATAACGCATAACTTGTAACTCATTACTCATAACGAATAACGCATAACGCATAACGCATAACGCATAACGCATAACGCATAACGCATAACGCATAACGCATAACGCATAAAGCGTAACGCATAACGCATGAATCATAACGCATAACGCATAACGCATAACGCATAACGCATACCGTATAACGCATAACGCATAACGCATGACGCATAACGCATAACGCATAACGCATAACGCATAAAGCATAAAGCATAACGCATAACGCATGAAGCATAACCCAAAACGCATAACGCATAACGCATAACGCATAACGCATAACGTATAACGCATAACGCATACCGTATAACGCATAACGCATAACGCATAACGCAAACGTATAGCGCACAACGCATAACGCATAAACCATAACCCATACTTCATAACGCATAACGCATAACGCATAACCCCTAACACAATAACGCATAACGCATAACGCATAAAGCATAACGAGTAACTCATAACGCATAACGCATAAAGCATATAGCATAACGCATAACGCATAACGCATAACGCATAACGCATATCGCATAACGCATAACGCATAACGTATAACGCATAACGCATAACGCAAACGTATAACGCACAACGCATAACGCACAACGCATAACGCATAACGCATAACGCATAACGCATAACGCATAACGCATAACGCATAACGCATAACGCATAACGCATAACGCATAACGCATAACGCATGTCAGATCACGCATAACGCATAATGCATAACGCATAACGCATAAAGCATAACGCATAACGCATAACGCATAATGCATAACGCATAGTGCATAAAGCATAAGGCATAACGCATAACTTGTAACTCATTACTCATAACGAATAACGCATAACGCATAACGCATAACGCATATCGCATAACGCATAACGCATAACGCATAACGCATAACGCATAAAGCGTAACGCATAACGCATGAATCATAACGCATAACGCATAACGCATAACGCATAACGCATACCGTATAACGCATAACGCATAACGCATAACGCATGACGCATAACGCATAACGCATAACGCATAAAGCATAAAGCATAACGCATAACGCATGAAGCATAACCCATAACGCATAACGCATAACGCATAACGCATAACGCATAACGCATAACGCAAACGTATAGCGCACAACGCATAACGCATAAACCATAACCCATACTTCATAACGCATAACGCATAACGCATAACCCCTAACACAATAACGCATAACGCATAACGCATAAAGCATAACGAGTAACTCATAACGCATAACGCATAACGCATAACGCATAACGCATAACGCATAACGCATAACGCATAACGCATAACGCATGTCAGATCACGCATAACGCATAATGCATAACGCATAACGCATAACGCATAACGCAAAACGTATAACCCATAACGCATACCGTATAACGCATAACGCATAACGCATAACGCATAACGCATAACGTATAACGCATAACGCATACCGTATAACGCATAACGCATAACGCATAACGCATAACGCATAAAGCATAACGCATAACGCATAACGCATAACGCATAACGCATACCGTATAACAAATAACGCATAACGCATAACGCAAAACGTATAACCCATAACGCATAACGCATAACGCATAACGCATAACGCATAACGCATAACGCATAACGCATAACGCATAACGCATAACGCATAACGCATAACGCATAACGCATAACGCATAACGCATAACGCATAACGCATAACGCATAACGCATAACGCATAACGCATAACGCATAACGCATAACGCATAACGCTCAACGCATAACGGATCACGCATAACGCATAACTCATAACTCATAAGGAGTAACGCAAACGCATAAAGCATAACGCATAACGCATAACGCATAATGCATAACGCATAGTGCATAAAGCATAAGGCATAACGCATAACTTGTAACTCATTACTCATAACGAATAACGCATAACGCATAACGCATAACGCATATCGCATAACGCATAACGCATAACGCATAACGCATAACGCATAAAGCGTAACGCATAACGCATGAATCATAACGCATAACGCATAACGCATAACGCATAACTCATACCGTATAACGCATAACGCATAACGCATGACGCATAACGCATAACGCATAACGCATAACGCATAAAGCATAACGCATAACGCATAACGCATGAAGCATAACCCATAACGCATAACGCATAACGCATAACGCATAACGTATAACGCATAACGCATACCGTATAACGCATAACGCATAACGCATAACGCAAACGTATAGCGCACAACGCATAACGCATAAACCATAACCCATACTTCATAACGCATAACGCATAACCCCTAACACAATAACGCATAACGCATAACGCATAACGCATAAAGCATAACGAGTAACTCATAACGCATAACGCATAAAGCATATAGCATAACGCATAACGCATAACGCATGTCAGATCACGCATAACGCATAATGCATAACGCATAACGCATAACGCATAATGCAAAACGTATAACCCATAACGCATACCGTATAACGCATAACGCATAACGCATAACGCATAACGCATAACGTATAACGCATAACGCATACCGTATAACGCATAACGCAAAACGCATAACGCATAACGCATAAAGCATAACGCATAACGCATAACGTATAACGCATAACGCATACCGTATAACGCATAACGCATAACGCATAACGCAAAACGTATAACCCATAACGCATAACGCATAACGCATAACGCATAACGCATAACGCATAACGCATAACGCATAACGTATAACCCATAACGCATAACGCATAACGCATAACGCATAACGCATAACGCATAACGCATAACGCATAACGCATAACGCATAACGCATAACGCATAACGCATAACGCATAACGCATAACGCATAACGCATAACGGATCACGCATAACGCATAACGCATAATGCAGAACGCATAAAGCATAACGCATAACGCATAACGCGTAACCCATAACGCATAACGCATAACGCATAACGCATAACGCATAACGCATAACGCATAACGCATAACGCATAACGCATAACGCATAACGCATAACGCATAACGTATAACGCATAACGCATAACGCATAACGCATAACGCATAACGCATAACGCATAACGCATAACGCATAACGCATAACGCATGAAGCATAACCCATAACGCATAACGCATAACGCATATCGCATAACGCATAACGCATAACCATAACGCATAACGCATAACCCATAACGCATAACGCATAACGCATAACGCATAAAGCATAAAGCATAACGCATAACGCATAACGCATAAAGCATAACGCATAACTTATAACGCATAATGCATAACGCATAACGCATAACGCATATCGCATAACGCATAACGCATAACGCATAACGCATAAAGCATAACACATAACGCATAACGCATGAAGCATAACCCATAACGCATAACGCATAACGCATAACGTATAACGCATACCGTATAACGTATAACGCATAACGCATAACGCATAACGCAAACGTATATCGCACAACGCATAACGCATAAACCATAACCCACACTTCATAACGCATAACGCATAATGCACAACGCATAACGAACACCGGAAAACCCATAACGCCTAACGCATAACGGATCACGCATAACGCATAATGCATAACGCATAAACCATAACGCATAACGCATAACGCATAACCCCTAACGCAATAACGCATAACACATAACGCTTAAAGCATAATGAGTAACTCATAACGCATAACGCATAAAGCATAACGCATAACGCATAAAGCATAACGCATAACGCATAACGCATAACGCATAAGGCTTGATGCATGACGCATATCGCATATCGCATAACGCATAAGGCTTGATGTATGACGCATATCGCATAACGCATAAGGCATAACGCATAATACATAACGTATAACGCATTATGCATAACGCATAACGCATAACGCATAACGTATAACGCATAACGCATACCGTACAACGCATAACGCATAACGCATAATGCAAACGTATAACGCAAACCATAAGGCATAAGGCATAACCCATAACGCATAACGCATAACGCATAACGTATAACGCATAACGTATACCGTATAACGCATAATGCATAACGCATAACGCAAACGTATAACGCACAACGCATAACGCATAACGCATAACGCATAACGCATAACGCATAACGCATAACGCATAACGCATAACGCATAACGCATAACGCATAACGCATAACGCATAACGCATAACGCATAACGCATAACGCATAACGCATAACGCATAACGCATAACGCATAACGCATAACGCATAACGCATTAAGCATAACGCATAAAGCATAACGCATAACGCATAACGCATAAAGCATAACGCATAACGCATAACGCATAACGCATAACGCATAACGCATAACGTATAACGCATAACGCATAACGCATAACGTATAACGCATAACGCATAACGCATAACGCATAACGCATAACGGATCACGCATAACGCATAACGCATAATGCATAACGCATAAAGCATAACGCATAACGCATAACGCGTAACGCATAACACATAACGCATAACGCAAAACGCATACCGTATAACGCATAATGCATAACGCATAACGCATAACGCATAACGTATAACGCATAACGCATACCGTATAACGCATAACGCATAACGCATAACGCATAACGCATACCGTATAACGCATAACGCATAACGCATAACGCATAACGCATAACGCATAACGCATAACGCATAACGCATACCGTATAACGCATAACGCATAACGCATAACGCATAACGCATAACCCATAACGCATAACGCATAACGCATAAAGCAGAACGCATAACGCATAACGCATGAAGCATAACCCATAACGCATCACGCATAACGCATATCGCATAACGCATAACGCATAACCATAACGCATAACGCATTACCCATAACGCATAACGCATAACGCATAACGCATAACGCATAAGGCTTGATGCATGACGCATATCGCATATCGCATAACGCATAAGGCTTGATGTATGACGCATATCGCATAACGCATAAGGCATAACGCATAATACATAACGTATAACGCATTTTGCATAACGCATAACGCATAACGTATAACGCATAACGCATACCGTACAACGCATAACGCATAACGCATAATGCAAACGTATAACGCAAACCATAAGGCATAAGGCATAACCCATAACGCATAACGCATAACGCATAACGTATAACGCATAACGTATACCGTATAACGCATAATGCATAACGCATAACGCAAACGTATAACGCACAACGCATAACGCATAACGCATAACGCATAACGCATAACGCATAACGCATAACGCATAACGCATAACGCATAACGCATAACGCATAACGCATAACGCATAACGCATAACGTATAACGCATAACGCATAACGCATAACGTATAACGCATAACGCATAACGCATAACGCATAACGCATAACGGATCACGCATAACGCATAACGCATAATGCATAACGCATAAAGCATAACGCATAACGCTTAACGCGTAACGCATAACGCATAACGCATAACGCATAACGCATACCGTATAAAGCATAAAGCATAACGCATAACGCATAACGCATAAAGCATAACGCATAACTTATAACGCATAATGCATAACGCATAACGCATAACGCATATCGCATAACGCATAACGCATAACGCATAACGCATAACGCATAAAGCATAACACATAACGCATAACGCATGAAGCATAACCCATAACGCATAACGCATAACGCATAACGTATAACGCATACCGTATAACGTATAACGCATAACGCATAACGCATAACGCAAACGTATATCGCACAACGCATAACGCATAAACCATAACCCACACTTCATAACGCATAACGCATAATGCACAACGCATAACGAACACCGGAAAACCCATAACGCCTAACGCATAACGGATCACGCATAACGCATAATGCATAACGCATAAAGCATAACGCATAACGCATAACGCATAACCCCTAACGCAATAACGCATAACACATAACGCTTAAAGCATAATGAGTAACTCATAACGCATAACGCATAAAGCATAACGCATAACGCATAAAGCATAACGCATAACGCATAACGCATAACGCATAACGCATAAGGCTTGATGCATGACGCATATCGCATATCGCATAACGCATAAGGCTTGATGTATGACGCATATCGCATAACGCATAAGGCATAACGCATAATACATAACGTATAACGCATAAAGCGTAACGCATAACGCATGAATCATAACGCATAACGCATAACGCATAACGCATAACTCATACCGTATAACGCATAACGCATGACGCATAACGCATAACGCATAACGCATAACGCATATCGCATAACGCATAACGCATAACGCATAACGCATAACGCATAAAGCATAACGCATAACGCATAACGCATGAAGCATAACCCATAACGCATAACGCATAACGCATAACGTATAACGCATACCGTATAACGCATAACGCATAACGCATAACGCAAACGTATAGCGCACAACGCATAACGCATAAACCATAACGCATAACGCATAACGCATAACCCCTAACGCAATAACGCATAACGCATAACGCTTAAAGCATAATGAGTAACTCATAACGCATAACGCATAACGCATAACGCATGAAGCATAACCCATAACGCATAACCCCTAACGCAATAACGCATAACGCATAACGCTTAAAGCATAATGAGTAACTCATAACGCATAACGCATAAAGCATAACGCATAACGCATAACGCATAACGCATAACGCATAACGCATAACGCATAACGCGTATCGCGTAACGCATAACGCGTAACGCATAACGCATAACGCATAACGCATAACGTATAACTCATAACGCATAACGCATAAAGCATAACACATAACGCATAACGCATAACGCATAACGCATAACGCATAACGCTCAACGCATAACGGATCACGCATAACGCATAACTCATAACTCATAAGGAGTAACGCATAACGCATAAAGCATAACGCATAACGAATAATGCATAACGCATAGTGCATAAAGCATAAGGCATAACGCATAACTTGTAACTCATTACTCATAACGAATAACGCATAACGCATAACGCATAACGCATATCGCATAACGCATAACGCATAACGCATAACGCATAACGCATAAAGCGTAACGCATAACGCATGAATCATAACGCATAACGCATAACGCATAACGCATAACGCATACCGTATAACGCATAACGCATAACGCATGACGCATAACGCATAACGCATAACGCATAACGCATAACGCAAAAAGCATAACGCATAACGCATAACGCATGAAGCATAACCCATAACGCATAACGCATAACGCATAACGCATAACGTATAACGCATAACGCATACCGTATAACGCATAACGCATAACGCATAACGCATAACGCATAAAGCATAACGCATAACGCATAACGTATAACGCATAACGCATACCGTATAACGCATAACGCATAACGCATAACGCAAAACGTATAACCCATAACGCATAACGCATAACGCATAACGCATAACGCATAACGCATAACGCATAACGCATAACGCATAACGCATAACGCATAACGCATAACGCATAACGCATAACGCATAACGCATAACGCATAACGCATAACGCATAACGCATAACGCATAACGCATAACGCATAACGCATAACGCATAACGCATAACGCATAATGCATAACGCATAACGCATAACGCGTATCGCGTAACGCATAACGCGTAACGCATAACGCATAACGCATAACGCATAACGTATAACTCATAACGCATAACGCATAAAGCATAACGCATAACGCATAACGCATAACGCATAACGCATAACGCATAACGCATAACGCATAACGCATAACGCTCAACGCATAACGGATCACGCATAACGCATAACTCATAACTCATAAGGAGTAACGCATAACGCATAAAGCATAACGCATAACGCATAACGCATAATGCATAACGCATAGTGCATAAAGCATAAGGCATAACGCATAACTTGTAACTCATTACTCATAACGAATAACGCATAACGCATAACGCATAACGCATATCGCATAACGCATAACGCATAACGCATAACGCATAACGCATAAAGCGTAACGCATAACGCATGAATCATAACGCATAACGCATAACGCATAACGCATAACGCATACCGTATAACGCATAACGCATAACGCATGACGCATAACGCATAACGCATAACGCATAACGCATAAAGCATAAAGCATAACGCATAACGCATGAAGCATAACCCATAACGCATAACGCATAACGCATAACGCATAACGCATAACGTATAACGCATAACGCATACCGTATAACGCATAACGCATAACGCATAACGCAAACGTATAGCGCACAACGCATAACGCATAAACCATAACCCATACTTCATAACGCATAACGCATAACGCATAACCCCTAACACAATAACGCATAACGCATAACGCATAAAGCATAACGAGTAACTCATAACGCATAACGCATAAAGCATATAGCATAACGCATAACGCATAACGCATAACGCATAACGCATATCGCATAACGCATAACGCATAACGTATAACGCATAACGCATAACGCAAACGTATAACGCACAACGCATAACGCACAACGCATAACGCATAACGCATAACGCATAACGCATAACGCATAACGCATAACGCATAACGCATAACGCATAACGCATAACGCATAACGCATGTCAGATCACGCATAACGCATAATGCATAACGCATAACGCATAACGCATAACGCAAAACGTATAACCCATAACGCATACCGTATAACGCATAACGCATAACGCATAACGCATAACGCATAACGCATAACGTATAACGCATAACGCATACCGTATAACGCATAACGCATAACGCATAACGCATAACGCATAAAGCATAACGCATAACGCATAACGTATAACGCATAACGCATACCGTATAACAAATAACGCATAACGCATAACGCAAAACGTATAACCCATAACGCATAACGCATAACGCATAACGCATAACGCATAACGCATAACGCATAACGCATAACGCATAACGCATAACGCATAACGCATAACGCATAACGCATAACGCATAACGCATAACGCATAACGCATAACGCATAACGCATAACGCATAACGCATAACGCATAACGCATAACGCATAACGCTCAACGCATAACGGATCACGCATAACGCATAACTCATAACTCATAAGGAGTAACGCAAACGCATAAAGCATAACGCATAACGCATAACGCATAATGCATAACGCATAGTGCATAAAGCATTAGGCATAACGCATAACTTGTAACTCATTACTCATAACGAATAACGCATAACGCATAACGCATAACGCATATCGCATAACGCATAACGCATAACGCATAACGCATAACGCATAAAGCGTAACGCATAACGCATGAATCATAACGCATAACGCATAACGCATAACGCATAACTCATACCGTATAACGCATAACGCATAACGCATGACGCATAACGCATAACGCATAACGCATAACGCATAAAGCATAACGCATAACGCATAACGCATGAAGCATAACCCATAACGCATAACGCATAACGCATAACGCATAACGTATAACGCATAACGCATACCGTATAACGCATAACGCATAACGCATAACGCAAACGTATAGCGCACAACGCATAACGCATAAACCATAACCCATACTTCATAACGCATAACGCATAACCCCTAACACAATAACGCATAACGCATAACGCATAACGCATAAAGCATAACGAGTAACTCATAACGCATAACGCATAAAGCATAGAGCATAACGCATAACGCATAACGCATGTCAGATCACGCATAACGCATAACGCATAACGCATAACGCATAACGCATAACGTATAACCCATAACGCATAACGTATAACGCATAACGCATAACGCATAACGCATAACGCATAACGCATAACGCATAACGTATAACGCATAACGCATAACGCATAACGCATAACGCATAACGGATCACGCATAACGCATAACGCATAATGCAGAACGCATAAAGCATAACGCATAACGCATAACGCGTAACCCATAACGCATAACGCATAACGCATAACGCATAACGCATAACGCATAACGCATAACGCATAACGCATAACGCATAACGCATAACGCATAACGCATAACGCATAACGTATAACGCATAACGCATAACGCATAACGCATAACGCATAACGCATAACGCATAACGCATAACGCATAACGCATGAAGCATAACCCATAACGCATAACGCATAACGCATATCGCATAACGCATAACGCATAACCATAACGCATAACGCATAACCCATAACGCATAACGCATAACGCATAACGCATAAAGCATAAAGCATAACGCATAACGCATAACGCATAAAGCATAACGCATAACTTATAACGCATAATGCATAACGCATAACGCATAACGCATATCGCATAACGCATAACGCATAACGCATAACGCATAAAGCATAACACATAACGCATAACGCATGAAGCATAACCCATAACGCATAACGCATAACGCATAACGTATAACGCATACCGTATAACGTATAACGTATAACGCATAACGCATAACGCATAACGCAAACGTATATCGCACAACGCATAACGCATAAACCATAACCCACACTTCATAACGCATAACGCATAATGCACAACGCATAACGAACACCGGAAAACCCATAACGCCTAACGCATAACGGATCACGCATAACGCATAATGCATAACGCATAAAGCATAACGCATAACGCATAACGCATAACCCCTAACGCAATAACGCATAACACATAACGCTTAAAGCATAATGAGTAACTCATAACGCATAACGCATAAAGCATAACGCATAACGCATAAAGCATAACGCATAACGCATAACGCATAACGCATAAGGCTTGATGCATGACGCATATCGCATATCGCATAACGCATAAGGCTTGATGTATGACGCATATCGCATAACGCATAAGGCATAACGCATAATACATAACGTATAACGCATTATGCATAACGCATAACGCATAACGCATAACGTATAACGCATAACGCATACCGTACAACGCATAACGCATAACGCACAATGCAAACGTATAACGCAAACCATAAGGCATAAGGCATAACCCATAACGCATAACGCATAACGCATAACGTATAACGCATAACGTATACCGTATAACGCATAATGCATAACGCATAACGCAAACGTATAACGCACAACGCATAACGCATAACGCATAACGCATAACGCATAACGCATAACGCATAACGCATAACGCATAACGCATAACGCATAACGCATAACGCATAACGCATAACGCATAACGCATAACGCATAACGCATAACGCATAACGCATAACGCATAACGCATAACGCATAACGCATAACGCATAACGCATTAAGCATAACGCATAAAGCATAACGCATAACGCATAACGCATGAAGCATAACCCATAACGCATAACGCATAACGCATAACGCATAACGCATAACGTATAACGCATAACGCATAACGCATAACGCATAACGCATAACGCATAACGCATAACGCATAACGCATAACGGATCACGCATAACGCATAACGCATAATGCATAACGCATAAAGCATAACGCATAACGCATAACGCGTAACGCATAACACATAACGCATAACGCAAAACGCATACCGTATAACGCATAATGCATAACGCATAACGCATAACGCATAACGTATAACGCATAACGCATACCGTATAACGCATAACGCATAACGCATAACGCATAACGCATACCGTATAACGCATAACGCATAACGCATAACGCATAACGCATAACGCATAACGCATAACGCATAACGCATACCGTATAACGCATAACGCATAACGCATAACGCATAACGCATAACCCATAACGCATAACGCATAACGCATAAAGCAGAACGCATAACGCATAACGCATGAAGCATAACCCATAACGCATCACGCATAACGCATATCGCATAACGCATAACGCATAACCATAACGCATAACGCATTACCCATAACGCATAACGCATAACGCATAACGCATAACGCATAAGGCTTGATGCATGACGCATATCGCATATCGCATAACGCATAAGGCTTGATGTATGACGCATATCGCATAACGCATAAGGCATAACGCATAATACATAACGTATAACGCATTATGCATAACGCATAACGCATAACGTATAACGCATAACGCATACCGTACAACGCATAACGCATAACGCATAATGCAAACGTATAACGCAAACCATAAGGCATAAGGCATAACCCATAACGCATAACGCATAACGCATAACGCATAACGTATAACGCATAACGTATACCGTATAACGCATAATGCATAACGCATAACGCAAACGTATAACGCACAACGCATAACGCATAACGCATAACGCATAACGCATAACGCATAACGCATAACGCATAACGCATAACGCATAACGCATAACGCATAACGCATAACGCATAACGCATAACGCATAACGTATAACGCATAACGCATAACGCATAACGTATAACGCATAACGCATAACGCATAACGCATAACGCATAACGCATAACGGATCACGCATAACGCATAACGCATAATGCATAACGCATAAAGCATAACGCATAACGCTTAACGCGTAACGCATAACGCATAACGCATAACGCATAACGCATACCGTATAACGCATAACGCATAACGCATAACGCATAACGCATAACGCATAACGTATAACGCATAACGCATACCGTATAACGCATAACGCATAACGCATAACGCATAACGCATACCGTATAACGCATAACGCATAACGCATAACGCATAACGCATAACGCATAACGCATAACGCATAACGCATACCGTATAACGCATAACGTATAACGCATAACGCATAACGCATAACGCATAACCCATAACGCATAACGCATAACGCATAACGCATAAAGCAGAACGCATAACGCATAACGCATGAAGCATAACCCATAACGCATAACGCATAACGCATATCGCATAACGCATAACGCATAACCATAACGCATAACGCATAACCCATAACGCATAACGCATAACGCATAGCGCATAAAGCATAAAGCATAACGCATAACGCATAACGCATAAAGCATAACGCATAACTTATAACGCATAATGCATAACGCATAACGCATAACGCATATCGCATAACGCATAACGCATAACGCATAACGCATAAAGCATAACACATAACGCATAACGCATGAAGCATAACCCATAACGCATAACGCATAACGCATAACGTATAACGCATACCGTATAACGTATAACGCATAACGCATAACGCATAACGCAAACGTATATCGCACAACGCATAACGCATAAACCATAACCCACACTTCATAACGCATAACGCATAATGCACAACGCATAACGAACACCGGAAAACCCATAACGCCTAACGCATAACGGATCACGCATAACGCATAATGCATAACGCATAAAGCATAACGCATAACGCATAACGCATAACCCCTAACGCAATAACGCATAACACATAACGCTTAAAGCATAATGAGTAACTCATAACGCATAACGCATAAAGCATAACGCATAACGCATAAAGCATAACGCATAACGCATAACGCATAACGCATAACGCATAAGGCTTGATGCATGACGCATATCGCATATCGCATAACGCATAAGGCTTGATGTATGACGCATATCGCATAACGCATAAGGCATAACGCATAATACATAACGTATAACGCATTATGCATAACGCATAACGCATAACGCATAACGTATAACGCATAACGCATACCGTACAACGCATAACGCATAACGCATAATGCAAACGTATAACGCAAACCATAAGGCATAAGGCATAACCCATAACGCATAACGCATAACGCATAACGCATAACGCAGAACGCATAACGCATAACGCATAACGCATAACGCATAACGCATAACGTTAACGCATAACCCATAACGCATAACGCATAACGCATAACGCATAACGCATAACGCATAACGCATAACGCATAACGCATAACGCATAACGCATAACGCATAACGCATAACGTATAACTCATAACGCATAACGCATAAAGCATAACGCATAACGCATAAGGCATTACGCATAACGCATAACGCATAACGCATAACGCATAACGCATAACGCATAACGCATAACGCATAACGCATAACGCATAACGCATAACGCATAACGCATAACGCATAACGCATAACGCATAACGCATAACGCATAACGCATAACGCATAACGCATAACGCATAACGCATAACGCATAACGCATAACGCATAACGCATAACGCATATCGCATAACGCATAACGCATAACACATAACGCATAACGCATAACGCATAACGCATAACGCATAACGCATAACGCATAACGCATAACGCATAACGCATAACGCATAACGCATAACGCATAACGCATAACGCATAACGCATAACGCATAACGCATAACGCATAACGCATAACGCATAACGCATATCGCATAACGCATAACGCATAACACATAACGCATAACGCATAAAGCATAACACATAACGCATAACGCATGAAGCATAACCCATGACGCATAACGCATAACGCATAACGTATAACGCATAACGCATACCGTATAACACATAACGCATAACGCATAACGCAAACGTATAGCGCACAACGCATAACGCATAAACCATAACCCATACTTCATAACGCATAACGCATAATGCACAACGCATAACGAACACCGGAAAACCCATAACGCCTAACGCATAACGGATCACGCATAACGCATAATGCATAACGCATAAAGTATAACGCATAACGCATAACGCATAACGCATAACGCATAACGCATAACGCATAACGCATAACGCATAAAGCATAACGCATAACGCATAACGCATAACGCATAACGCATAGCGCATAAAGCATAACGCATAACGCATAACGCATGAAGCATAACCCATAACGCATAACGCATAACGCATAACGCACACCGCATAATGCATAACGCATAACGCATAACGCATAACGCATAACGCATAACGCATTACGCATAACGTATAACTCATAACGCATAACGCATAAAGCATAACGCATAACGCATAACGCATAACGCATAACGCATAACGCATAACGCTCAACGCATAACGGATCACGCATAACGCATAACTCATAACTCATAAGGAGTAACGCATAACGCATAAAGCATAACGCATAACGCATAACGCATAACGCATAATGCATAACGCATAGTGCATAAAGCATAAGGCATAACGCATAAAGCATAACGCATAACGCATAACCATAACGCATAACGCATAACCCATAACGCATAACGCATAACGCATAACGTATAACGCATAACGCATACCGTATAACGCATAACGCATAACGCATAACGCATAACGCATACCGTATAACGCATAACGCATATCGCATAACGCATAACGCATAACACATAACGCACAACGCATAAAGCATAACACATAACGCATAACGCATGAAGCATAACCCATGACGCATAACGCATAACGCATAACGTATAACGCATAACGCATACCGTATAACACATAACGCATAACGCATAACGCAAACGTATAGCGCACAACGCATAACGCATAAACCATAACCCATACTTCATAACGCATAACGCATAATGCACAACGCATAACGAACACCGGAAAACCCATAACGCCTAACGCATAACGGATCACGCATAACGCATAATGCATAACGCATAAAGTATACCGCATAACGCATAACGCATAACGCATAACGCATAACGCATAACGCATAACGCATAAAGCATAACGCATAACGCATAACGCATAACGCATAACGCATAGCGCATAAAGCATAACGCATAACGCATAACGCATGAAGCATAACCCATAACGCATAACGCATAACGCATAACGCACACCGCATAATGCATAACGCATAACGCATAACGCATAACGCATAACGCATAACGCATTACGCATAACGTATAACTCATAACGCATAACGCATAAAGCATAACGCATAACGCATAACGCATAACGCATAACGCATAACGCATAACGCTCAACGCATAACGGATCACGCATAACGCATAACTCATAACTCATAAGGAGTAACGCATAACGCATAAAGCATAACGCATAACGCATAACGCATAACGCATAATGCATAACGCATAGTGCATAAAGCATAAGGCATAACGCATAAAGCATAACGCATAACGCATAACCATAACGCATAACGCATAACCCATAACGCATAACGCATAACGCATAACGTATAACGCATAACGCATACCGTATAACGCATAACGCATAACGCATAACGCATACCGTATAACGCATAACGCATAACGCATAACGCATAATTCATAACGCATAACGCATAACGCATAACGCATAAAGCGTAACGCATAACGCATGAATCATAACGCATAACGCATAACGCATAACGCATAACGCATAACGCATAACGCATACCGTATAACGCATAACGCATAACGCATGACGCATAACGCATAACGCATAACGCATAACGCATAACGCATAAAGCATAACGCATAACGCATAACGCATGAAGCATAACCCATAACGCATAACGCATAACGCATAACGCATAACGTATAACGCATAACGCATACCGTATAACGCATAAAGCAGAACGCATAACGCATAACGCATAACGCATAACGCATAACGCATAACGCATAACGCATACCGTATAACGCATAACGCATAACGCATAACGCATAACGCATAACGCATAACGTATAACGCATAACGCATACCGTATAACGCATAACGCATAACGCATAACGCATAACGCATACCGTATAACGCATAACGCATAACGCATAACGCATAACGCATAACGCATGAAGCATAACCCATAACGCATAACGCATAACGCATAACGCATATCGCATAACGCATAACGCATAACCATAACGCATAACGCATAACCCATAACGCATAACGCATAACGCATAACGCATAAAGCATAACGCATAACGCATAACGCATAAAGCTTAACGCATAACTTATAACGCATAACGCATAACGCATAATGCATAACGCATAACGCATAACGCATAACGCATAACGCATAACGCATAACGCATAACGCATAACGCATAAAGCATAACACATAACGCATAACGCATGAAGCATAACCCATAACGCATAACGCATAACGCATAACGTATAACGCATACCGTATAACGCATAACGCATAACGCATAACGCAAACGTATAGCGCACAACGCATAACGCATAAACCATAACCCATACTTCATAACGCATAACGCATAATGCACAACGCATAACGAACACCGGAAAACCCATAACGCCTAACGCATAACGGATCACGCATAACGCATAATGCATAACGCATAAAGCATAACGCATAACGCATAACGCATAACCCCTAACGCAATAACGCATAACGCTTAAAGCATAATGAGTAACTCATAACGCATAACGCATAAAGCATAACGCATAACGCATAAAGCATAACGCATAACGCATACCGTATAACGCATAACGCATAACGCATAACGCATAACGTATAACGCATAACGCATACCGTATAACGCATAACGCATAACGCATAACGCATAACGCATAACGCATAACGCATAACGCATAACGCATAACGCATAACGCATAACGCATACCGTATAATGCATAACGCATAACGCATAACGCATAACGCATAACCCATAACGCATAACGCATAACGCATAAAGCAGAACGCATAACGCATAACGCATGAAGCATAACCCATAACGCATAACGCATAACGCATATCGCATAACGCATGACGCATAACCATAACGCATAACCCATAACGCATAACGCATAACGCATAACGCAAACCATAAGGCATAAGGCATAACCCATAACGCATAACGCATAACGCATAACGTATAACGCATAACGTATACCGTATAACGCATAATGCATAACGCATAACGCAAACGTATAACGCACAACGCATAACGCATAACGCATAACGCATAACGCATAACGCATAACGCATAACGCATAACGCATAACGCATAACGTATAACGCATAACGCATAACGCATAACGTATAACGCATAACGCATAACGCATAACGCATAACGCATAACGGATCACGCATAACGCATAACGCATAATGCACAACGCATAAAGCATAACGCATAACGCTTAACGCGTAACGCATAACGCATAACGCATAACGCATAACGCATAACGCATAACGCATAACGCATAACGCATAACGCATAACGGATAACGTATAACGCATAACGCATAACGCATAACGTATAACGCATAACGCATAACGCATAACGCATAACGCATAACGCATAACGGATCACGCATAACGCATAACGCAAAATGCATAACGCATAAAGCATAACGCATAACGCTTAACGCGTAACGCATAACGCATAACGCATAACGCATAACGCATAACGCATACCGTATAACGCATAACGCACAACGCATAACGCATAACGCATAACGCATAACGTATAACGCATAACGCATACCGTATAATGCATAACGCATAACGCATAACGCATAACGCATACCGCATAACGCATAACGCATAACGCATAACGCATAACGCATAACGCATAACGCATAACGCATAACGCATAACGCATAACGCATACCGTATAACGCATAACGCATAACGCATAACGCATAACGCATAACGCATAACCCTTAACGCATAACGCATAACGCATAACGCATAAAGCAGAACGCATAACGCATAACGCATGAAGCATAACCCATAACGCATAACGCATAACGCATAACGCATAGTGCATAAAGCATAAGGCATAACGCATAACTTGTAACTCATTACTCATAACGAATAACGCATAACGCACACCGCATAATGCATAACGCATAACGCATAACGCATAACGCATAACGCATAACGCATTACGCATAACGTATAACTCATAACGCATAACGCATAAAGCATAACGCATAACGCATAACGCATAACGCATAACGCATAACGCATAACGCTCAACGCATAACGGATCACGCATAACGCATAACTCATAACTCATAAGGAGTAACGCATAACGCATAAAGCATAACGCATAACGCATAACGCATAACGCATAATGCATAACGCATAGTGCATAAAGCATAAGGCATAACGCATAAAGCATAACGCATAACGCATAACCATAACGCATAACGCATAACCCATAACGCATAACGCATAACGCATAACGTATAACGCATAACGCATACCGTATAACGCATAACGCATAACGCATAACGCATAACGCATACCGTATAACGCATAACGCATATCGCATAACGCATAACGCATAACACATAACGCATAACGCATAAAGCATAACACATAACGCATAACGCATGAAGCATAACCCATGACGCATAACGCATAACGCATAACGTATAACGCATAACGCATACCGTATAACACATAACGCATAACGCATAACGCAAACGTATAGCGCACAACGCATAACGCATAAACCATAACCCATACTTCATAACGCATAACGCATAATGCACAACGCATAACGAACACCGGAAAACCCATAACGCCTAACGCATAACGGATCACGCATAACGCATAATGCATAACGCATAAAGTATAACGCATAACGCATAACGCATAACGCATAACGCATAATGCATAACGCATAACGCATAAAGCATAACGCATAACGCATAACGCATAACGCATAACGCATAGCGCATAAAGCATAACGCATAACGCATAACGCATGAAGCATAACCCATAACGCATAACGCATAACGCATAACGCACAGCGCATAATGCATAACGCATAACGCATAACGCATAACGCATAACGCATAACGCATTACGCATAACGTATAACTCATAACGCATAACGCATAAAGCATAACGCATAACGCATAACGCATAACGCATAACGCATAACGCATACCGCTCAACGCATAACGGATCACGCATAACGCATAACTCATAACTCATAAGGAGTAACGCATAACGCATAAAGCATAACGCATAACGCATAACGCATAACGCATAATGCATAACGCATAGTGCATAAAGCATAAGGCATAACGCATAAAGCATAACGCATAACGAATAACGCATAACGCATACCGTATAACGCATAACGCATAACGCATGACGCATAACGCATAACGCACAACGCATAACGCATAAAGCATAACGCATAACGCATAACGCATGAAGCATAACCCATAACGCATAACGCATAACGCATAACGCATAACGTATAACGCATAACGCATACCGTATAACGCATAAAGCAGAACGCATAACGCATAACGCATAACGCATAACGCATAACGCATAACGCATAACGCATAACGCATAACGCATACCGTATAACGCATAACGCATAACGCATAACGCATAACGCATAACGCATAACGCATAACGTATAACGCATAACGCATACCGTATAACGCATAACGCATAACGCATAACGCATAACGCATACCGTATAACGCATAACGCATAACGCATAACGCATAACGCATGAAGCATAACCCATAACGCATAACGCATAACGCATAACGCATATCGCATAACGCATAACGCATAACCATAACGCATAACGCATAACCCATAACGCATAACGCATAACGCATAACGCATAAAGCATAACGCATAACGCATAACGCATAAAGCTTAACGCATAACTTATAACGCATAACGCATAACGCATAATGCATAACGCATAACGCATAACGCATATCGCATAACGCATAACGCATAACGCATAACGCATAACGCATAAAGCATAACACATAACGCATAACGCATGAAGCATAACCCATAACGCATAACGCATAACGCATAACGTATAACGCATACCGTATAACGCATAACGCATAACGCATAACGCAAACGTATAGCGCACAACGCATAACGCATAAACCATAACCCATACTTCATAACGCATAACGCATAATGCACAACGCATAACGAACACCGGAAAACCCATAACGCCTAACGCATAACGGATCACGCATAACGCATAATGCATAACGCATAAAGCATAACGCATAACGCATAACGCATAACCCCTAACGCAATAACGCATAACGCATAACGCTTAAAGCATAATGAGTAACTCATAACGCATAACGCATAAAGCATAACGCATAACGCATAAAGCATAACGCATAACGCATACCGTATAACGCATAACGCATAACGCATAACGCATAACGTATAACGCATAACGCATACCGTATAACGCATAACGCATAACGCATAACGCATAACGCATAACGCATAACGCATAACGCATAACGCATACCGTATAATGCATAACGCATAACGCATAACGCATAACGCATAACCCATAACGCATAACGCATAACGCATAAAGCAGAACGCATAACGCATAACGCATGAAGCATAACCCATAACGCATAACGCATAACGCATATCGCATAACGCATGACGCATAACCATAACGCATACCCCATAACGCATAACGCATAACGCATAACGCAAACCATAAGGCATAAGGCATAACCCATAACGCATAACGCATAACGCATAACGTATAACGCATAACGTATACCGTATAACGCATAATGCATAACGCATAACGCAAACGTATAACGCACAACGCATAACGCATAACGCATAACGCATAACGCATAACGCATAACGCATAACGCATAACGCATAACGTATAACGCATAACGCATAACGCATAACGTATAACGCATAACGCATAACGCATAACGCATAACGCATAACGCATAACGGATCACGCATAACGCATAACGCATAATGCATAACGCATAAAGCATAACGCATAACGCTTAACGCGTAACGCATAACGCATAACGCATAACGCATAACGCATAACGCATAACGCATAACGCATAACGCATAACGGATCACGCATAACGCATAACGCAAAATGCATAACGCATAAAGCATAACGCATAACGCTTAACGCGTAACGCATAACGCATAACGCATAACGCATAACGCATAACGCATACCGTATAACGCATAACGCATAACGCATAACGCATAACGCATAACGCATAACGTATAACGCATAACGCATACCGTATAATGCATAACGCATAACGCATAACGCATAACGCATACCGCATAACGCATAACGCATAACGCATAACGCATAACGCATAACGCATAACGCATAACGCATAACGCATAACGCATACCGTATAACGCATAACGCATAACGCATAACGCATAACGCATAACCCATAACGCATAACGCATAACGCATAACGCATAAAGCAGAACGCATAACGCATAACGCATGAAGCATAACCCATAACGCATAACGCATAACGCATAACGCATAGTGCATAAAGCATAAGGCATAACGCATAACTTGTAACTCATTACTCATAACGAATAACGCATAACGCATAACGCATAACGCATAACGCATAACGCATAAAGCGTAACGCATAACGCATGAATCATAACGCATAACGCATAACGCATAACGCATAACGCATACCGTATAACGCATAACGCATAACGCATGACGCATAACGCATAACGCATAACGCATAACGCATAACGCATAACGCATAACGCATAACGCATAACGCATAACGCATAACGCATAACGCATAACGCATAACGCATAACGCATAACGCATAACGCATAACGCTCAACGCATAACGGATCACGCATAACGCATAACTCATAACTCATAAGGAGTAACGCATAACACATAAAGCATAACGCATAACGCATAACGCATAATGCATAACGCATAGTGCATAAAGCATAAGGCATAACGCATAACTTGTAACTCATTACTCATAACGAATAACGCATAACGCATAACGCATAACGCATATCGCATAACGCATAACGCATAACGCATAACGCATAACGCATAACGCATAACGCATAAAGCGTAACGCATAACGCATGAATCATAACGCATAACGCATAACGCATAACGCATAACGCATACCGTATAACGCATAACGCATAACGCATGACGCATAACGCATAACGCATAACGCATAACGCATAACGCATAAAGCATAACGCATAACCCATAACGCATGAAGCATAACCCATAACGCATAACGCATAACGCATAACGCATAACGTATAACGCATAACGCATACCGTATAACGCATAAAGCAGAACGCATAACGCATAACGCATAACGCATAACGCATGAAGCATAACCCATAACGCATAACGCATAACGCATAACGCATAACGTATAACGCATAACGCATACCGTATAACGCATAAAGCAGAACGCATAACGCATAACGCATAACGCATAACGCATACCGTATAACGCATAACGCATAACGCATGACGCATAACGCATAACGCATAACGCATAACGCATAACGCATAAAGCATAACGCATAACGCATAACGCATGAAGCATAACCCATAACGCATAACGCATAACGCATAACGCATAACGTATAACGCATAACGCATACCGTATAACGCATAAAGCAGAACGCATAACGCATAACGCATAACGCATAACGCATAACGCATACCGTATAACGCATAAAGCAGAACGCATAACGCATAACGCATAACGCATAACGCATAACGCATAACGCATACCGTATAACGCATAACGCATAACGCATAACGCATAACGCATAACGCATAACGTATAACGCATAACGCATACCGTATAACGCATAACGCATAACGCATAACGCATAACGCATACCGTATAACGCATAACGCATAACGCATAACGCATAACGCATAACGCATAACGCATAACGCATACCGTATAACGCATAACGTATAACGCATAACGCATAACGCATAACGCATAACCCATAACGCATAACGCATAACGCATAACGCATAAAGCAGAACGCATAACGCATAACGCATGAAGCATAACCCATAACGCATAACGCATAACGCATAACGCATATCGCATAACGCATAACGCATAACCATAACGCATAACGCATAACCCATAACGCATAACGCATAACGCATAACGCATAAAGCATAACGCATAACGCATAACGCATAAAGCATAACGCATATCTTATAACGCATAACGCATAACGCATAATGCATAACGCATAACGCATAACGCATATCGCATAACGCATAACGCATAACGCATAACGCATAACGCATAAAGCATAACGCATAACGCATAACGCATGAAGCATAACCCATAACGCATAACGCATAACGTATAACGTATAACGCATACCGTATAACGCATAACGCATAACGCATAACGCATAACGCATAACGCAAACGTATAGCGCACAACGCATAACGCATAAACCATAACGCATAACGCATAACGCATAACCCCTAACGCAATAACGCATAACGCATAACGCTTAAAGCATAATGAGTAACTCATAACGCATAACGCATAAAGCATAACGCATAACGCATAACGCATAACGCATAACGCATAACCCCTAACGCAATAACGCATAACGCATAACGCTTAAAGCATAATGAGTAACTCATAACGCATAACGCATAAAGCATAACGCATAACGCATAACGCATAACGCATAACGCATAACGCATAACGCATAACGCATAACGCGTATCGCGTAACGCATAACGCGTAACGCATAACGCATAACGCATAACGCATAACGTATAACTCATAACGCATAACGCATAAAGCATAACACATAACGCATAACGCATAACGCATAACGCATAACGCATAACGCATAACGCATAACGCAAAAAGCATAACGCATAACGCATAACGTATAACGCATAACGCATACCGTATAACGCATAAAGCAGAACGCATAACGCATAACGCATAACGCATAACGCATAACGCATACCGTATAACGCATAAAGCAGAACGCATAACGCATAACGCATAACGCATAACGCATAACGCATAACGCATAACGCATACCGTATAACGCATAACGCATAACGCATAACGCATAACGCATAACGCATAACGTATAACGCATAACGCATACCGTATAACGCATAACGCATAACGCATAACGCATAACGCATACCGTATAACGCATAACGCATAACGCATAACGCATAACGCATAACGCATAACGCATAACGCATACCGTATAACGCATAACGTATAACGCATAACGCATAACGCATAACGCATAACCCATAACGCATAACGCATAACGCATAACGCATAAAGCAGAACGCATAACGCATAACGCATGAAGCATAACCCATAACGCATAACGCATAACGCATAACGCATATCGCATAACGCATAACGCATAACCATAACGCATAACGCATAACCCATAACGCATAACGCATAACGCATAACGCATAAAGCATAACGCATAACGCATAACGCATAAAGCATAACGCATATCTTATAACGCATAACGCATAACGCATAATGCATAACGCATAACGCATAACGCATATCGCATAACGCATAACGCATAACGCATAACGCATAACGCATAACGCATAAGGCATAACGCATAACGCATAACGCATAACGCATAAAGCATAACGCATAACGCATAACGGATAAAGCATAATGCATAACGCATAACGCATAACGCATAACGCATAACGCATAACGCATAAAGCATAACGCATAACGCATAACGGATAAAGCATAATGCATAACGCATAACGAATAACGCATAACGCATAACGCATAACGCATAACGCATAACGCATAACGCATAACGCATAACGCATAACGCATAACGCATAACGCATAACGCTTAACGCATAACTCATATCGCATAACGCATAAATCATAACCCATAACGCACAACGCATAACGCATAATGCACAACGCATAACGAATACCGCAAAACGCATAACGCATAACGCATAACGCATAACGCATAACGCATAACTCATAACGCATAACGCATAACGCATAACGCATAAAGCATAAAGCATAAATCATAACGCATAACGAATACCGCAAAACGTATATCGCCTAACACATAACGGATCACGCATAACGCATAACGCATAACGTATAACGCATAACGCATAACGCATAACGCATAACACATAACGCATAACGCATAATGCTCAACGCATAACGAATACAGCAAAACGCATAACGCTTAACGCATAACGCATCACGCATAACGCATAACGCATAATGCATAACGCATAACGCATAACGCATAATGCATAACGCATAAAGCGTAACGCATAACGCATAACGCATAACGCATAACGCATAACGCATAACGCATAAAGCATAACGCATAACGCATAACGCATTACGCATAACTTATAACTCATAACTCATAAGGAGTAACGCATATCGCATAAAGCATAACGCATAACGCATAACGCGTAACGCATAACGCATAACGCACAACGCACAACGCATAACGCATAACGCATTACGCATAACGCATAACGCATAACGCATAACGCATAAAGCATAACGCATAACGCATAACGGATAAAGCATAATGCATAACGCATAACGCATAACGCATAACGCATAACGAATAACGCATAAAGCATAACGCATAACGCATAAAGCATAACGCATAACGTATAACTCATGACGCATAACGCATAAAGCATAACGCATAACGCATAACGCATAACGCATAACGCATAACGCATAACGCATAACGCATAACGCGTAACGCATAACGCATAACGCATAACGCATAACGCATAACGCATACCGTATAACGCATAGCGCATAACGCATAACGCATAACGCATAACGCATAACGCATAACGCATGAAGCATAACGCATAACGCATAACTTATAACTCATTACTCATAACGAATAACGCATAACGCATAAGGCATAACGCATAACGCATAACGCATAACGCATAAAGCATAACGCATAACGCATAACGGATAAAGCGTAATGCATAACGCATAACGCATAACGCATAACGCATAACGCATAACGCATAAAGCATAACGCATAACGCATAACGGATAAAGCATAATGCATAACGCATAACGCATAACGCATAACGCATAACGCATACCGCATAACGCATAACGCATAACGCATAACGCATAACGCATAACGCATAACGCATAACGCATAACGCATAACGCATAACGCATAACGCTTAACGCATAACTCATATCGCATAACGCATAAATCATAACCCATAACGCACAACGCATAACGCATAATGCACAACGCATAACGAATACCGCAAAACGCATAACGCATAACGCATAACGCATAACGCATAACGCATAACTCATAACGCATAACGCATAACGCATAACGCATAAAGCATAAAGCATAAATCATAACGCATAACGAATACCGCAAAACGTATATCGCCTAACACATAACGGATCACGCATAACGCATAACGCATAACGTATAACGCATAACGCATAACGCATAACGCATAACACATAACGCATAACGCATAATGCTCAACGCATAACGAATACAGCAAAACGCATAACGCTTAACGCATAACGCATCACGCATAACGCATAACGCATAATGCATAACGCATAACGCATAACGCATAATGCATAACGCATAAAGCGTAACGCATAACGCATAACGCATAACGCATAACGCATAACGCATAACGCATAATGCTCAACGCATAACGAATACAGCAAAACGCATAACGCTTAACGCATAACGCATCACGCATAACGCATAACGCATAACGCATAACGCATAACGCATAAAGCATAACGCATAACGCATAACGGATAAAGCATAATGCATAACGCATAACGAATAACGCAAACGTATAACGCACAACGCATAACGCATAACGCATAACGCATAACGCATAACGCATAACGCATAACGCATAACGCATAACGCATAACGCATAACGCTTAACGCATAACTCATATCGCATAACGCATAAATCATAACCCATGACGCACAACGCATAACGCAAACGCATAACGCATAACGCATACCGTATAACGCATAACGCATAACGCATAACGCAAACGTATAACGCATAACGCATAACGCATAACGCATAACGCATAACGCTTAACGCATAACTCATATCGCATAACGCATAAATCATAACCCATGACGCACAACGCATAACGCATAATGCACAACGCATAACGCATAACGCATACCGTATAACGCATAACGCATAACGCATAACGCAAACGTATAACGCACAACGCATAACGCATAACGCATAACGCATATCGCATAACGCATAACGCATAACGCATAACGCATAACGCATAACGCATAACGCATAACGCATAACGCATAACGCATAACGCATAACGCATAACGCATAACGCTTAACGCATAACTCATATCGCATAACGCATAAATCATAACCCATGACGCACAACGCATAACGCATAATGCACAACGCATAACGAATACCGCAAAACGCATAACGCATAACGCATAACGCATAACGCATAACGCATAACTCATAACGCATAACTCATAACGCATAACGCATAACGCATAACGCATAAAGCATAAAGCATAAATCATAACGCATAACGCATAACGCATAACGCATAACGCATAACGCATAACGCATAACGCATAACGCATAACGCATATCGCATAACGCATAACGCATAACGCATAACGCATAAAGCATAACGCATAACTCATAACGCAAACGTATAACGCACAATTCATTACGCATAACGCATAACGCAAAACGCATAACGCATAACGCACAACGCATAACGCATAACGCATAAAGCATAACGCATAACGCATAACGCATAACGCATAACTTATAACTCATTACTCATAACGAATAACGCATAACGCATAACGCATAACGGATAACGCATATCGCATAACGCATAACGCATAATGCATAACGCATAAAGCATAACGCATAACGCATAACGCATAACCCCTAACGCATAACGCATAACGCATAACGCATAACGCATAACACTAACGCATAACGGATAACGCATAACCCCTAACGCATAACGCATAACGCATAACGCATAACGTGTAACTAATAAATCACAACGCATAAAGCATAACGCATAACGCATAACGCATATCGCATATCGCATAACGCATAACGCATAACGTATAACGCATAACGCATAACGCATAACGCATAACGCAAACGCATAACGCATAACGCATACCGTATAACGCATAACGCATAACGCATAACGCAAACGTATAACGCACAACGCATAACGCATAACGCATAACGCATATCGCATAACGCATAACGCATAACGCATAACGCATAACGCATAACGCATAACGCATAACGCATAACGCATAACGCATAACGCATAACGCATAACGCATAACGCTTAACGCATAACTCATATCGCATAACGCATAAATCATAACCCATGACGCACAACGCATAACGCATAATGCACAACGCATAACGAATACCGCAAAACGCATAACGCATAACGCATAACGCATAACGCATAACGCATAACGCATAACTCATAACGCATAACTCATAACGCATAACGCATAACGCATAACGCATAACGCATAAAGCATAAAGCATAAATCATAACGCATAACGCATAACGCATAACGCATAACGCATAACGCATAACGCATAACGCATAACGCATAACGCATAACGCATATCGCATAACGCTTAACGCATAACGCATAACGCATAACGCATAAAGCATAACGCATAACTCATAACGCAAACGTATAACGCACAATTCATAACGCATAACGCATAACGCAAAACGCATAACGCATAACGCATAACGCATAACGCATAACGCATAACGCATAAAGCATAACGCATAACGCATAACGCATAACGCATAACTTATAACTCATTACTCATAACGAATAACGCATAACGCATAACGCATAACGGATAACGCATATCGCATAACGCATAACGCATAATGCATAACGCATAAAGCATAACGCATAACGCATAACGCATAACCCCTAACGCATAACGCATAACGCATAACGCATAACGCATAACGCCTAACGCATAACGGATAACGCATAACCCCTAACGCATAACGCATAACGCATAACGCATAACGTGTAACTAATAACTCACAACGCATAAAGCATAACGCATAACGCATAACGCATATCGCATATCGCATAACGCATAACGCATAACGTATAACGAATAACGCATACCGTATAACGCATAACGCATAACGCAAACGTATAACGCACAACGCATAACGCATAACGAACAACGGATAACGCATAACGCATAACGCATAACGCATAACGAATACCGCAAAACGTATATCGCCTAACACATAACGGATCACGCATAACGCATAACGCATAACGTATAACGCATAACGCATAACGCATAACGCATAACACATAACGCATAACACATAATGCACAACGCATTACGAATACAGCAAAACGCATAACGCTTAACGCATAACGGATCACGCATAACGCATAACGCATAATGCATAACGCATAACGCATAACGCATAATGCATAACGCATAAAGCGTAACGCATAACGCATAACGCATAAAGCATAACACATAACGCATAACTCATAATGAACAACGCATAACGAATACAGCAAAACGCATAACGCTTAACGCATAACGCATAACGCATAACACATAATGCATAACGCATAACGCATAACGCATAACGCATAACGCATAACGCATAACGCATAACGTATAACGTATAACGCATACCGCATTACGCATAACTTTTAACTCATAACTCATAAGGAGTAACGCATAACGCATAAAGCATAACGCATAACGCATAACGCATAAAGCATAACGCATAACGCATAACTTATAACTCATTACTCATAACGAATAACGCATAACGCATAACTTATAACTCATTACTCATAACGCATAACGCATAACGCATAAAGCATAACGCATAACGCATAAATCATAACGCATAACGCATAACGTTAACGCATAACCCATAACGCATAACTTATAACCCATAACTCATAAGGAGTAACGCATAACGCATAAAGCATAACGCATGACGCATAACGCATAAAGCATAACGCATAACGCATAACGCATAACGCATAACGCATAACACATAACGCATAACGCATAACGCATAACGCATAACGCATAACGCATAACGCATAACGCATACCGTATAACGCATAGCGCATAACGCATAACGCATAACGCATAACGCATAACGCATAACGCATAACGCATAACGCATAACGCATGAAGCATAACGCATAACGCATAACTTATAACTCATTACTCATAACGAATAACGCATAACGCATAAGGCATAACGCATAACGCATAACGCATAACGCATAAAGCATAACGCATAACGCATAACGGATAAAGCATAATGCATAACGCATAACGCATAACGCATTAAACATAACTTATAACTCATAACTCATAACGAATAACGCATAACGCAAAATGCATAATGCACGTCGGATCACGCATAACGCATAACGCATAACGCTTAACGCATAACTCATATCGCATAACGCATAAATCATAACCCATAACGCACAACGCATAACGCATAATGCACAACGCATAACGAATACCGCAAAACGCATAACGCATAACGCATAACGCATAACGCATAACGCATAACTCATAACGCATAACGCATAACGCATAACGCATAAAGCATAAAGCATAAATCATAACGCATAACGAATACCGCAAAACGTATATCGCCTAACACATAACGGATCACGCATAACGCATAACGCATAACGTATAACGCATAACGCATAACGCATAACACATAACGCATAACGCATAATGCTCAACGCATAACGAATACAGCAAAACGCATAACGCTTAACGCATAACGCATCACGCATAACGCATAACGCATAATGCATAACGCATAACGCATAACGCATAATGCATAACGCATAAAGCGTAACGCATAACGCATAACGCATAACGCATAACGCATAACGCATAAAGCATAACGCATAACGCATAACGCATTACGCATAACTTATAACTCATAACTCATAAGGAGTAACGCATATCGCATAAAGCATAACGCATAACGCATAACGCGTAACGCATAACGCATAACGCACAACGCATAACGCATAACGCATAACGTATAACTCATAACGCATAACGCATAAAGCATAACGCATAACGCATAACGCATAACGCATAACGCATAACGCATAACGCAAACGCATAACGCATAACGCATACCGTATAACGCAAAACGCATAACGCATAACGCAAACGTATAACGCACAACGCATAACGCATAACGCATAACGCATAACGCATAACGCATAACGCATAACGCATAACGCATAACATATAACGCATAACGCATAACGCATAATGCATAACGCATAACGTATAACTCATAACGCATAACGCATAAAGCATAACGCATAACGCATAACGCATAACGCATAACGCATAACGCATAACGCATAACGCATAACGCATAACGCATAACGCATAACGCATAACGCATAACGGATCACGCATAACGCATAACGCATAACGCATAACGCATAACGCATAACGCATAAAGCATAACGCATAACGCATAACGGATTACGCATAACTTATAACTCATAACTCATAAGGAGTAACGCATAACGCATAAAGCATAACGCATAACGCATAACGCATAACGCATAACGCATAACGCATAACGCATAACGCATAACGCATAGTGCATAAAGCATAACGCATAACGCATAACTTATAACTCATTACTCATAACGAATAACGCATAACGCATAACGCATAATGCATGTCGGATCACGCATAACGCATAACGCATAACGCATAACGCATAACGCATAACGCATAACGAATAACGCATAAAGCATAACGCATAACGCATAACGCATAAAGCATAACGCATAACGCATAACGCATAACGCATAACGCATAACGCATAACGCATAAAGCATAACGCATAACGCATAACGGATAAAGCATAATGCATAACGCATAACGCATAACGCATTACGCATAACTTATAACTCATAACTCATAACGAATAACGCAAAATGCATAATGCATGTCGGATCACGCATAACGCATAACGCATAACGCATAAAGCATAACGCATAACGCATAACGCATAACGCATTACGCATAACGCATAACTTATAACTCATTACTCATAACGAATAACGCATAACGCATAACGCATAACGCATAACGCATAACGCATAACGCATAACGCATAACGCATAACGCATAAAGCATAACGCATAACGCATAACGGATAAAGCATAATGCATAACGCATAACGCATAACGCATTACGCATAACTTATAACTCATAACTCATAACGAATAACGCATAACGCAAAATGCATAACGCATGTCGGATCACGCATAACGCATAACGCATAAAGCATAAATCATAACGCATAACGCATAACGTTAACGCATAACCCATAACGCATAAGGCTTGATGCATGACGCATATCGCATATCGCATAAGGCTTGATGCATGACGCATATCGCATAACGCATAACGCATAACGCATAACGCATAACGCATAACGCATAACGCATAACGCATAACGCATAACGCATAACGCATAACGCATAACGCATAAAGCATAACGCATAACGCATAACGCATTACGCATAACTTATAACTCATAACTCATAAGGAGTAACGCATATCGCATAAAGCATAACGCATAACGCATAACGCGTAACGCATAACGCATAACGCACAACGCATAACGCATAACGCATAACGTATAACTCATAACGCATAACGCATAAAGCATAACGCATAACGCATAAAGCATAACGCATAACGCATAACGCATAACGCAAACGCATAACGCATAACGCATACCGTATAACGCAAAACGCATAACGCATAACGCAAACGTATAACGCACAACGCATAACGCATAACGCATAACGCATAACGCATAACGCATAACGCATAACGCATAACATATAACGCATAACGCATAACGCATAACGCATAATGCATAACGCATAACGTATAACTCATAACGCATAACGCATAAAGCATAACGCATAACGCATAACGCATAACGCATAACGCATAACGCATAACGCATAACGCATAACGCATAACGCATAACGCATAACGCATAACGCATAACGCATAACGCATAACGCATAACGCATAACGCATAACGGATCACGCATAACGCATAACGCGTAACGCATAACGCATAACGCATAACGCATAAAGCATAACGCATAACGCATAACCGATTACGCATAACTTATAACTCATAACTCATAAGGAGTAACGCATAACGCATAAAGCATAACGCATAACGCATAACGCATAACGCATAACGCATAACGCATAACTTATAACTCATTACTCATAACGAATAACGCATAACGCATAACGCATAACGCATAACGCATAACGCATAACGTATAACTCATAACGCATAACGCATAACGCATAACGCATAACGAATAACGCATAAAGCATAACGCATAACGCATAACGCATAAAGCATAACGCATAACGCATAACGCATAACGCATAACGCATAACGCATAACGCATAACGCATAACGCATAAAGCATAACGCATAACGCATAACGGATAAAGCATAATGCATAACGCATAACGCATAACGCATTACGCATAACTTATAACTCATAACTCATAACGAATAACGCAAAATGCATAATGCATGTCGGATCACGCATAACGCATAACGCATAACGCATAAAGCATAACGCATAACGCATAACGCATAACGCATTACGCATAACGCATAACTTATAACTCATTACTCATAACGAATAACGCATAACGCATAACGCATAACGCATAACGCATAACGCATAACGCATAACGCATAAAGCATAACGCATAACGCATAACGGATAAAGCATAATGCATAACGCATAACGCATAACGCATAACGCATAAAGCATAACGCATAACGCATAACGCATTACGCATAACTTATAACTCATAACTCATAAGGAGTAACGCATAACGCATAAAGCATAACGCATAACGCATAACGCATAATGCATAAAGCATAACGCATAACGCATAACTTATAACTCATTACTCATAACGAATAACGCATAACGCATAACGCATAATGCATGTCGGATCACGCAAAACGCATAACTTATAACTCATTACTCATAACGAATAACGCATAACGCATAACGCATAATGCATGTCGGATCACGCATAACGCATAACGCAAACGTATAACGCACAACGCATAACGCATAACGCATAACGCATAACGCATAACGCATAACGCATAACGCATAACATATAACGCATAACGCATAACGCATAACGCATAATGCATAACGCATAACGTATAACTCATAACGCATAACGCATAAAGCATAACGCATAACGCATAACGCATAACGCATAACGCATAACGCATAACGCATAACGCATAACGCATAACGCATAACGCATAACGCATAACGCATAACGCATAACGCATAACGGATCACGCATAACGCATAACGCGTAACGCATAACGCATAACGCATAACGCATAAAGCATAACGCATAACGCATAACGGATTACGCATAACTTATAACTCGTAACTCATAAGGAGTAACGCATAACGCATAAAGCATAACGCATAACGCATAACGCATAATGCATAAAGCATAACGCATAACGCATAACGCATAACTCATAACGCATAACTCATAACGCATAACGCATAACGCATAACGCATAAAGCATAAAGCATAAATCATAACGCATAACGCATAACGCATAACGCATAACGCATAACGCATAACGCATAACGCATAACGCATAACGCATAACACATAACGCATATCGCATAACGCATAACGCATAACGCATAACGCATAAAGCATAACGCATAACTCATAACGCAAACGTATAACGCAAAATTCATAACGCATAACGCATAACGCAAAACGCATAACGCATAACGCATAACGCATAACGCATAACGCATAACGCATAAAGCATAACGCATAACGCATAACGCATAACGCATAACTTATAACTCATTACTCATAACGAATAACGCATAACGCATAACGCATAACGGATAACGCATATCGCATAACGCATAACGCATAATGCATAACGCATAAAGCATAACGCATAACGCATAACGCATAACCCCTAACGCATAACGCATAACGCATAACGCATAACGCATAACGCCTAACGCATAACGGATAACGCATAACCCCTAACGCATAACGCATAACGCATAACGCATAACGTGTAACTAATAACTCACAACGCATAAAGCATAACGCATAACGCATAACGCATATCGCATATCGCATAACGCATAACGCATAACGTATAACGCATAACGCATACCGTATAACGCATAACGCATAACGCAAACGTATAACGCACAACGCATAACGCATAACGAACAACGGATAACGCATAACGCATAACGCATAACGAATACCGCAAAACGTATATCGCCTAACACATAACGGATCACGCATAACGCATAACGCATAACGTATAACGCATAACGCATAACGCATAACACATAACGCATAACACATAATGCACAACGCATTACGAATACAGCAAAACGCATAACGCTTAACGCATAACGGATCACGCATAACGCATAACGCATAATGCATAACGCATAACGCATAACGCATAATGCATAACGCATAAAGCGTAACGCATAGCGCATAACGCATAAAGCATAACACATAACGCATAACTCATAATGCACAACGCATAACGAATACAGCAAAACGCATAACGCATAACGCATAACGCATAACGCATAACGCATAACGCATAACGCATAACGCATAACGCATAACGCTTAACGCATAACTCATATCGCATAACGCATAAATCATAACCCATGACGCACAACGCATAACGCATAATGCACAACGCATAACGAATACCGCAAAACGCATAACGCATAACGCATAACGCATAACGCATAACTCATAACGCATAACTCATAACGCATAACGCATAACGCATAACGCATAAAGCATAAAGCATAAATCATAACGCATAACGCATATCGCATAACGCATAACGCATAACGCATAACGCATAAAGCATAACGCATAACTCATAACGCAAACGTATAACGCACAATTCATAACGCATAACGCATAACGCAAAACGCATAACGCATAACGCATAACGCATAACGCATAACGCATAACGCATAACGCATAAAGCATAACGCATAACGCATAACGCATAACGCATAACTTATAACTCATTACTCATAACGAATAACGCATAACGCATAACGCATAACGGATACCGCATATCGCATAACGCATAACGCATAATGCATAACGCATAAAGCATAACGCATAACGCATAACGCATAACGCATAACGCATAACGCATAACGCATAACGCATAACGGATCACGCATAACGCATAACGCATAACGCATAACGCATAACGCATAACGCATAACGCATAACGCATAACGCATAACGCATAACGCATAACTTATAACTCTTAACTCATAAGGAGTAACGCATAACGCATAAAGCATAACGCATGACGCATAACGCATAAAGCATAACGCATAACGCATAACGCATAACGCATAACGCATAACGCATAACGCATAACGCATAACGCATAACGCATAACGCATAACGCATAACGGGTCACGCATAACGCATAATGCATAACGCATAACGCATAACGCATAACGCATAACGCATAACGCATAACGCATAACGCATAACGCATAACGCATAACGCATAACGCATAACGCATAACGCATAACGCAAACGCATAACGCATAACGCATAAAGCATAACGCATAACGCATAACTTATAACTCATTACTCATAACGAATAACGTATAACGCATAAGGCATAACGCATAACGCATAACGCATAACGCATAACGCATAAAGCATAACGCATAACGCATAACGGATAAAGCATAATGCATAACGCATAACGCATAACGCATTACGCATAACTTATAACTCATAACTCATAACGAATAACGCATAACGCAATATGCATAATGCATGTCGGAACACGCATAACGCGTAACGCATAACGCATAAAGCATAACGCATAACGCATAACGCATAACGCATAACGGATCACGCATAACGCATAACGCATAACGCATAACGCATAACGCATAACGCATAACGCATAACGCATAACGCATAACGCATAAAGCATAACGCATTACGCATAACTTATAACTCATAACTCATAAGGAGTAACGCATAACGCATAAAGCATAACGCATAACGCATAACGCATAACGCATAACACATAACGCATAACGCATAACGCATAACGCATAACGCATAACGGATCACGCATAACGCATAACGCATAACGCATAACGCATAACGCATAACGCATAACGCATAACGCATAACGCATAAAGCATAACGCATAACGCATAACGGATAAAGCATAATGCATAACGCATAACGCATAACGCATAACGCATAACGCAAACGTATAACGCACAACGCATAACGCATAACGCATAACGCATAACGCATAACGCATAACGCATAACGCATACCGTATAACGCATAGCGCATAACGCATAACGCATAACGCATAACGCATAACGCATAACGCATAACGCATAACGCATAACGCATAAAGCATAACGCATAACGCATAACGCATAACGCATAACGCATAACGCATAACGCATAACGCATAATGCATAAAGCATAACGCATAACGCATAACTTATAACTCATTACTCATAACGAATAACGCACAACGCATAACGCATAACGCATAACGCAAAACGCATTACGCATAACTTATAACTCATAACTCATAAGGAGTAACGCATAACGCATAAAGCATAACGCATAACGCATAACGCATAAAGCATAACGCATAACGCATAACTTATAACTCATTACTCATAACGAATAACGCATAACGCATAACTTATAACTCATTACTCATAACGCATAACGCATAACGCATAAAGCATAACGAATAACGCATAACGCATAACGCATAACGCATAACGCATAACGCATAACGCATAACGCATAACGCATAACGCATAACGCATAACGCATAACGCATAACGCATAACGCATAACGCATAACGCATAACGCATAACGCATAACGCATAACGCATAACGCATAACGCATAACGCATAACGCATAACGCATAACGCATACCGTATAACGCTTAGCGCATAACGCATAACGCATAACGCATAACGCATAACGCATAACGCATAACGCATAACGCATAACGCATAACGCATGAAGCATAACGCATAACGCATAACTTATAACTCATTACTCATAACGAATAACGCATAACGCATAAGGCATAACGCATAACGCATAACGCATAACGCATAACGCATAAAGCATAACGCATAACGCATAACGGATAAAGCATAATGCATAACGCATAACGCATAACGCATTACGCATAACTTATAACTCATAACTCATAACGAATAACGCATAACGCAAAATGCATAATGCATGTCGGATCACGCATAACGCAAAATGCATAATGCATGTCGGATCACGCATAACGCATAACGCATAACGCATAACGCATAACGCATAACGCATAACGAATAACGCATAAAGCATAACGCATAACGCATAACGCATAAAGCATAACGCATAACGCATAACGCATAACGCATTACGCATACCGTATAACGCATAACGCATAACGCATAACGCATAACGCATAACGCATAACGCATAACGCATAACGCATAACGCATAACGCATAAAGCATAACGCATAACGCATAACGCATAACTTATAACTCATTACTCATAACGAATAACGCATAACGCATAAGGCATAACGCATAACGCATAACGCATAACGCATAACGCATAACGCATAACGCATAACGCATAACGCATAACGCATACCGTATAACGCATAACGCATAACGCATAACGCATAACGCATAACGCATAACGCATAACGCATAACGCATAACGCATAACGCATAACGCATAACGCATAAAGCATAACGCATAACGCATAACGCATTAAACATAACTTATAACTCATAACTCATAACGAATAACGCATAACGCAAAATGCATAATGCACGTCGGATCACGCATAACGCATAACGCATAACGCTTAACGCATAACTCATATCGCATAACGCATAAATCATAACCCATAACGCACAACGCATAACGCATAATGCACAACGCATAACGAATACCGCAAAACGCATAACGCATAACGCATAACGCATAACGCATAACGCATAACTCATAACGCATAACGCATAACGCATAACGCATAAAGCATAAAGCATAAATCATAACGCATAACGAATACCGAAAAACGTATATCGCCTAACACATAACGGATCACGCATAACGCATAACGCATAACGTATAACGCATAACGCATAACGCATAACACATAACGCATAACGCATAATGCTCAACGCATAACGAATACAGCAAAACGCATAACGCTTAACGCATAACGCATCACGCATAACGCATAACGCATAATGCATAACGCATAACGCATAACGCATAATGCATAACGCATAAAGCGTAACGCATAACGCATAACGCATAACGCATAACGCATAACGCATAAAGCATAACGCATAACGCATAACGCATAACGCATAACGCATAACGCATAACGCATAAAGCATAACGCATAACGCATAACGGATTACGCATAACTTATAACTCATAACTCATAAGGAGTAACGCATAACGCATAAAGCATAACGCATAACGCATAACGCATAACGCATAACGCATAACGCATAACGCATAACGCATAGTGCATAAAGCATAACGCATAACGCATAACTTATAACTCATTACTCATAACGAATAACGCATAACGCATAACGCATAATGCATGTCGGATCACGCATAACGCATAACGCATAACGCATAACGCATAACGCATAACGCATAACGAATAACGCATAAAGCATAACGCATAACGCATAACGCATAAAGCATAACGCATAACGCATAACGCATAACGCATAACGCATAACGCATAAAGCATAACGCATAACGCATAACGGATAAAGCATAATGCATAACGCATAACGCATAACGCATTACGCATAACTTATAACTCATAACTCATAACGAATAACGCAAAATGCATAATGCATGTCGGATCACGCATAACGCATAACGCATAACGCATAAAGCATAACGCATAACGCATAACGCATAACGCATTACGCATAACGCATAACTTATAACTCATTACTCATAACGAATAACGCATAACGCATAACGCATAACGCATAACGCATAACGCATAACGCATAACGCATAACGCATAACGCATAAAGCATAACGCATAACGCATAACGGATAAAGCATAATGCATAACGCATAACGCATAACGCATTACGCATAACTTATAACTCATAACTCATAACGAATAACGCATAACGCAAAATGCATAACGCATGTCGGATCACGCATAACGCATAACGCATAAAGCATAAATCATAACGCATAACGCATAACGTTAACGCATAACCCATAACGCATAAGGCTTGATGCATGACGCATATCGCATATCGCATAAGGCTTGATGCATGACGCATATCGCATAACGCATAACGCATAACGCATAACGCATAACGCATAACGCATAACGCATAACGCATAACGCATAACGCATAACGCATAACGCATAACGCATAAAGCATAACGCATAACGCATAACGCATTACGCATAACTTATAACTCATAACTCATAAGGAGTAACGCATATCGCATAAAGCATAACGCATAACCCATAACGCGTAACGCATAACGCATAACGCACAACGCATAACGCATAACGCATAACGTATAACTCATAACGCATAACGCATAAAGCATAACGCATAACGCATAAAGCATAACGCATAACGCATAACGCATAACGCAAACGCATAACGCATAACGCATACCGTATAACGCAAAACGCATAACGCATAACGCAAACGTATAACGCACAACGCATAACGCATAACGCATAACGCATAACGCATAACGCATAACGCATAACGCATAACATATAACGCATAACGCATAACGCATAACGCATAATGCATAACGCATAACGTATAACTCATAACGCATAACGCATAAAGCATAACGCATAACGCATAACGCATAACGCATAACGCATAACGCATAACGCATAACGCATAACGCATAACGCATAACGCATAACGCATAACGCATAACGCATAACGCATAACGCATAACGCATAACGCATAACGCATAACGCATAACGGATCACGCATAACGCATAACGCGTAACGCATAACGCATAACGCATAACGCATAAAGCATAACGCATAACGCATAACCGATTACGCATAACTTATAACTCATAACTCATAAGGAGTAACGCATAACGCATAAAGCATAACGCATAACGCATAACGCATAACGCATAACGCATAACGCATAACTTATAACTCATTACTCATAACGAATAACGCATAACGCATAACGCATAATGCATAATGCATAACGCATAACGTATAACTCATAACGCATAACGCATAACGCATAACGCATAACGAATAACGCATAAAGCATAACGCATAACGCATAACGCATAAAGCATAACGCATAACGCATAACGCATAACGCATTACGCATAACGCATAACGCATAACGCATAACGCATAAAGCATAACGCATAACGCATAACGGATAAAGCATAATGCATAACGCATAACGCATAACGCATTACGCATAACTTATAACTCATAACTCATAACGAATAACGCAAAATGCATAATGCATGTCGGATCACGCATAACGCATAACGCATAACGCATAAAGCATATCGCATAACGCATAACGCATAACGCATTACGCAAAACGCATAACTTATAACTCATTACTCATAACGAATAACGCATAACGCATAACGCATAACGCATAACGCATAACGCATAACGCATAACGCATAAAGCATAACGCATAACGCATAACGGATAAAGCATAATGCATAACGCATAACGCATAACGCATAACGCATAAAGCATAACGCATAACGCATAACGGATTACGCATAACTTATAACTCATAACTCATAAGGAGTAACGCATAACGCATAAAGCATAACGCATAACGCATAACGCATAATGCATAAAGCATAACGCATAACGCATAACTTATAACTCATTACTCATAACGAATAACGCATAACGCATAACGCATAATGCATGTCGGATCACGCAAAACGCATAACTTATAACTCATTACTCATAACGAATAACGCATAACGCATAACGCATAATGCATGTCGGATCACGCATAACGCATAACGCAAACGTATAACGCACAACGCATAACGCATAACGCATAACGCATAACGCATAACGCATAACGCATAACGCATAACATATAACGCATAACGCATAACGCATAACGCATAATGCATAACGCATAACGTATAACTCATAACGCATAACGCATAAAGCATAACGCATAACGCATAACGCATAACGCATAACGCATAACGCATAACGCATAACGCATAACGCATAACGCATAACGCATAACGCATAACGCATAACGCATAACGCATAACGGATCACGCATAACGCATAACGCGTAACGCATAACGCATAACGCATAACGCATAAAGCATAACGCATAACGCATAACGGATTACGCATAACTTATAACTCATAACTCATAAGGAGTAACGCATAACGCATAAAGCATAACGCATAACGCATAACGCATAATGCATAAAGCATAACGCATAACGCATAACGCATAACTCATAACGCATAACTCATAACGCATAACGCATAACGCATAACGCATAAAGCATAAAGCATAAATCATAACGCATAACGCATAACGCATAACGCATAACGCATAACGCATAACGCATAACGCATAACGCATAACGCATAACACATAACGCATATCGCATAACGCATAACGCATAACGCATAACGCATAAAGCATAACGCATAACTCATAACGCAAACGTATAACGCACAATTCATAACGCATAACGCATAACGCAAAACGCATAACGCATAACGCATAACGCATAACGCATAACGCATAACGCATAAAGCATAACGCATAACGCATAACGCATAACGCATAACTTATAACTCATTACTCATAACGAATAACGCATAACGCATAACGCATAACGGATAACGCATATCGCATAACGCATAACGCATAATGCATAACGCATAAAGCATAACGCATAACGCATAACGCATAACCCCTAACGCATAACGCATAACGCATAACGCATAACGCATAACGCATAACGCATAACGGATAACGCATAACCCCTAACGCATAACGCATAACGCATAACGCATAACGTGTAACTAATAACTCACAACGCATAAAGCATAACGCATAACGCATAACGCATATCGCATATCGCATAACGCATAACGCATAACGTATAACGCATAACGCATACCGTATAACGCATAACGCATAACGCAAACGTATAACGCACAACGCATAACGCATAACGAACAACGGATAACGCATAACGCATAACGCATAACGAATACCGCAAAACGTATATCGCCTAACACATAACGGATCACGCATAACGCATAACGCATAACGTATAACGCATAACGCATAACGCATAACACATAACGCATAACACATAAAGCACAACGCATTACGAATACAGCAAAACGCATAACGCTTAACGCATAACGGATCACGCATAACGCATAACGCATAATGCATAACGCATAACGCATAACGCATAATGCATAACGCATAAAGCGTAACGCATAGCGCATAACGCATAAAGCATAACACATAACGCATAACTCATAATGCACAACGCATAACGAATACAGCAAAACGCATAACGCATAACGCATAACGCATAACGCATAACGCATAACGCATAACGCATAACGCATAACGCATAACGCATAACGCATAACTCATATCGCATAACGCATAAATCATAACCCATGACGCACAACGCATAACGCATAATGCACAACGCATAACGAATACCGCAAAACGCATAACGCATAACGCATAACGCATAACGCATAACTCATAACGCATAACTCATAACGCATAACGCATAACGCATAACGCATAAAGCATAAAGCATAAATCATAACGCATAACGCATATCGCATAACGCATAACGCATAACGCATAACGCATAAAGCATAACGCATAACTCATAACGCAAACGTATAACGCACAATTCATAACGCATAACGCATAACGCAAAACGCATAACGCATAACGCATAACGCATAACGCATAACGCATAACGCATAACGCATAAAGCATAACGCATAACGCATAACGCATAACGCATAACTTATAACTCATTACTCATAACGAATAACGCATAACGCATAACGCATAACGGATACCGCATATCGCATAACGCATAACGCATAATGCATAACGCATAAAGCATAACGCATAACGCATAACGCATAACGCATAACGCATAACGCATAACGCATAACGCATAACGGATCACGCATAACGCATAACGCATAACGCATAACGCATAACGCATAACGCATAACGCATAAAGCATAACGCATAACGCATAACGCATAACTTATAACTCTTAACTCATAAGGAGTAACGCATAACGCATAAAGCATAACGCATGACGCATAACGCATAAAGCATAACGCATAACGCATAACGCATAACGCATAACGCATAACGCATAACGCATAACGCATAACGCATAACGCATAACGCATAACTTATAACTCATTACTCATAACGAATAACGCATAACGCATAACGCATAACGGATAACGCATATCGCATAACGCATAACGCATAATGCATAACGCATAAAGCATAACGCATAACGCATAACGCATAACCCCTAACGCATAACGCATAACGCATAACGCATAACGCATAACGCCTAACGCATAACGGATAACGCATAACCCCTAACGCATAACGCATAACGCATAACGCATAACGTGTAACTAATAACTCACAACGCATAAAGCATAACGCATAACGCATAACGCATATCGCATATCGCATAACGCATAACGCATAACGTATAACGCATAACGCATACCGTATAACGCATAACGCATAACGCAAACGTATAACGCACAACGCATAACGCATAACGAACAACGGATAACGCATAACGCATAACGCATAACGAATACCGCAAAACGTATATCGCCTAACACATAACGGATCACGCATAACGCATAACGCATAACGTATAACGCATAACGCATAACGCATAACACATAACGCATAACACATAATGCACAACGCATTACGAATACAGCAAAACGCATAACGCTTAACGCATAACGGATCACGCATAACGCATAACGCATAATGCATAACGCATAACGCATAACGCATAATGCATAACGCATAAAGCGTAACGCATAACGCATAACGCATAAAGCATAACACATAACGCATAACTCATAATGCACAACGCATAACGAATACAGCAAAACGCATAACGCATAACGCATAACGCATAACGCATAACGCATAACGCATAACGCATAACGCATAACGCATAACGCATAACGCATAACTCATATCGCATAACGCATAAATCATAACCCATGACGCACAACGCATAACGCATAATGCACAACGCATAACGAATACCGCAAAACGCATAACGCATAACGCATAACGCATAACGCATAACTCATAACGCATAACTCATAACGCATAACGCATAACGCATAACGCATAAAGCATAAAGCATAAATCATAACGCATAACGCATATCGCATAACGCATAACGCATAACGCATAACGGGTAAAGCATAACGCATAACTCATAACGCAAACGTATAACGCACAATTCATAACGCATAACGCATAACGCAAAACGCATAACGCATAACGCATAACGCATAACGCATAACGCATAACGCATAACGCATAACGCATAAAGCATAACGCATAACGCATAACGCATAACGCATAACTTATAACTCATTACTCATAACGAATAACGCATAACGCATAACGCATAACGGATACCGCATATCGCATAACGCATAACGCATAATGCATAACGCATAAAGCATAACGCATAACGCATAACGCATAACGCATAACGCATAACGCATAACGCATAACGCATAACGGATCACGCATAACGCATAACGCATAACGCATAACGCATAACGCATAACGCATAACGCATAAAGCATAACGCATAACGCATAACGCATAACTTATAACTCTTAACTCATAAGGAGTAACGCATAACGCATAAAGCATAACGCATGACGCATAACGCATAAAGCATAACGCATAACGCATAACGCATAACGCATAACGCATAACGCATAACGCATAACGCATAACGCATAACGCATAACGCATAACGGGTCACGCATAACGCATAATGCATAACGCATAACGCATAACGCATAACGCATAACGCATAACGCATAACGCATAACGCATAACGCATAACGCATAACGCATAACGCATAACGCATAACGCATAACGCATAACGCATAACGCATAACGCATAACGCATAACGCATAAAGCATAACGCATAACGCATAACTTATAACTCATTACTCATAACGAATAACGTATAACGCATAACGCATAACGCATAACGCATAACGCATAACGCATAACGCATAAAGCATAACGCATAACGCATAACGGATAAAGCATAATGCATAACGCATAACGCATAACGCATTACGCATAACTTATAACTCATAACTCATAACGAATAACGCATAACGCAATATGCATAATGCATGTCGGAACACGCATAACGCGTAACGCATAACGCATAAAGCATAACGCATAACGCATAACGCATAACGCATAACGGATCACGCATAACGCATAACGCATAACGCATAACGCATAACGCATAACGCATAACGCATAACGCATAACGCATAACGCATAACGCATAACGCATAAAGCATAACGCATTACGCATAACTTATAACTCATAACTCATAAGGAGTAACGCATAACGCATAAAGCATAACGCATAACGCATAACGCATAACGCATAACACATAACGCATAACGCATAACGCATAACGCATAACGCATAACGGATCACGCATAACGCATAACGCATAACGCATAACGCATAACGCATAACGCATAACGCATAACGCATAAAGCATAACGCATAACGCATAACGGATAAAGCATAATGCATAACGCATAACGCATAACGCATAACGCATAACGCAAACGTATAACGCACAACGCATAACGCATAACGCATAACGCATAACGCATAACGCATAACGCATACCGTATAACGCATAGCGCATAACGCATAACGCATAACGCATAACGCATAACGCATAACGCATAACGCATAACGCATAACGCATGAAGCATAACGCATAACGCATAACGCATAACGCATAACGCATAACGCATAACGCATAACGCATAATGCATAAAGCATAACGCATAACGCATAACTTATAACTCATTACTCATAACGAATAACGCACAACGCATAACGCATAACGCATAACGCAAAACGCATTACGCATAACTTATAACTCATAACTCATAAGGAGTAACGCATAACGCATAAAGCATAACGCATAACGCATAACGCATAAAGCATAACGCATAACGCATAACTTATAACTCATTACTCATAACGAATAACGCATAACGCATAACTTATAACTCATTACTCATAACGCATAACGCATAACGCATAAAGCATAACGAATAACGCATAACGCATAACGCATAACGCATAACGCATAACGCATAACGCATAACGCATAACGCATAACGCATAACGCATAACGCATAACGCATAACGCATAACGCATAACGCATAACGCATAACGCATAACGCATAACGCATAACGCATAACGCATAACGCATAACGCATACCGTATAACGCTTAGCGCATAACGCATAACGCATAACGCATAACGCATAACGCATAACGCATAACGCATAACGCATAACGCATAACGCATGACGCATAACGCATAACGCATAACTTATAACTCATTACTCATAACGAATAACGCATAACGCATAAGGCATAACGCATAACGCATAACGCATAACGCATAACGCATAAAGCATAACGCATAACGCATAACGGATAAAGCATAATGCATAACGCATAACGCATAACGCATTACGCATAACTTATAACTCATAACTCATAACGAATAACGCATAACGCAAAATGCATAATGCATGTCGGATCACGCATAACGCAAAATGCATAATGCATGTCGGATCACGCATAACGCATAACGCATAACGCATAACGCATAACGCATAACGCATAACGAATAACGCATAAAGCATAACGCATAACGCATAACGCATAAAGCATAACGCATAACGCATAACGCATAACGCATAACGCATAACGCATAACTTATAACTCATTACTCATAACGAATAACGCATAACGCATAACGCATAACGCATAACGCATAACGCATAACGCATAACGCATAACGCATAAAGCATAACGCATAACGCATAACGGATAAAGCATAATGCATAACGCATAACGCATAACGCATTACGCATAACTTATAACTCATAACTCATAACGAATAACGCATAACGCAAAATGCATAACGCATGTCGGATCACGCATAACGCATAACGCATAAAGCATAAATCATAACGCATAACATTAACGCATAACCCATAACTCATATCGCATAACGCATAAATCATAACCCATAACGCACAACGCATAACGCATAATGCACAACGCATAACGCATACCGCAAAACGCATAACTCATAACGCATAACGCATAACGCATAACGCATAAAGCATAAAGCATAAATCATAACGCATAACGAATACCGCAAAACGTATATCGCCTAACACATAACGGATCACGCATAACGCATAACGCATAACGTATAACGCATAACGCATAACGCATAACACATAACGCATAACGCATAATGCTCAACGCATAACGAATACAGCAAAACGCATAACGCTTAACGCATAACGCTTCACGCATAACGCATAACGCATAATGCATAACGCATAACGCATAACGCATAATGCATAACGCATAAAGCGTAACGCATATCGCATAAAGCATAACGCATAACGCGTAACGCATAACGCATAACGCACAACGCATAACGCATAACGCATAACGTATAACTCATAACGCATAACGCATAAAGCATAACGCATAACGCATAACGCATAACGCATAACGCATAACGCATAACGCATAACGCATAACGCATAAAGCATAACGCATTACGCATAACTTATAACTCATAACTCATAAGGAGTAACGCATAACGCATAAAGCATAACGCATAACGCATAACGCATAACGCATAACGTATAACGCATAACGCATAACGCATAACGCATAACGCATAACGCATAACGGATCACGCATAACGCATAACGCATAACGCATAACGCATAACGCATAACGCATAACGCATAAAGCATAACGCATAACGCATAACTTATAACTCATAACTCATAAGGAGTAACGCATAACGCATAAAGCATAACGCATGACGCATAACGCATAAAGCATAACGCATAACGCATAACGCATAACGCATAACGCATAACGCATAACGCATAACGGATCACGCATAACGCATAACGCATAACGCATAACGCATAACGCATAACGCATAACGCATAACGCATAACGCATAACGCATAACGCATAACGCATAACGCATAACGCATAACGCATAACGCATAACGCATAACGCATAACGCATAACGCATAAAGCATAACGCATAACGCATAACTTATAACTCATTACTCATAACGAATAACGCATAACGCATAAGGCATAACGCATAACGCATAACGCATAACGCATAACGCATAAAGCATAACGCATAACGCATAACGGATAAAGCATAATGCATAACGCATAACGCATAACGCATTACGCATAACTTATAACTCATAACTCATAACGAATAACGCATAACGCAATATGCATAATGCATGTCGGAACACGCATAACGCGTAACGCATAACGCATAACGCATAACGCATAACGCATAACGCATAACGCATAAAGCATAACGCACAACGCATAACGCATAACGCATAACGCAAAACGCATAACGCATAACGCATAACGCATAACGCATAACGCATAACGCATAACGCATAACGCATTACGCATAACCTATAACTTATAACTCATTACTCATAACGAATAACGCATAACGCATAACGCATAACGCATAACGCATAATGCATAACGCATAACGCATAAAGCATTACGCATAACGCATAACGAATAAAGCATAATGCATAACGCATAACGCATAACGCATTACGCATAACTTATAACTAATAACTCATAACGAATAACGCATAACGCAAAATGCATAACGCATGTCGGATCACGCATAACGCATAACGCATAAAGCATAAATCATAACGCATAACGCATAACGTTAACGCATAACCCATAACGCATAAGGCTTGATGCATGACGCATATCGCATATCGCATAAGGCTTGATGCATGACGCATATCGCATAACGCATAACGCATAACGCATAACGCATAACGCATAACGCATAACGCATAACGCATAACGCATAACACATAACGCATAACGCATAACGCATAACGCATAAAGCATAACGCATAACGCATAACGCATAACGCATAACGCATAACGCATAACGCATAACGCATAACGCATAAAGCATAACGCATAACGCATAACTTATAACTCATTACTCATAACGAATAACGCATAACGCATAACGCATAACCCCTAACGCATAACGCATAACGTATAACTCATAACGCATAACGCATAATGCATAACGCATAACGCATAACGCCTAACGCATAACGCATAACCCCTAACGCATAACGCATAACGCATAACGCATAACGTGTAACTAATAACGCACAACGCATAAAGCATAACGCATAACGCATAACGCATATCGCATAACGCATACGCATAACGTATAACGCATAACGCATACCGTATAACGCATAACGCATAACGCAAACGTATAACGCACAACGCATAACGCATAACGAACAACGGATAACGCATAACGCATAACGCATAACGAATACCGCAAAACGTATATCGCCTAACATATAACGGATCACGCATAACGCATAACGCATAACGTATAACGCATAACGCATCACGCATAACACATAACGCATAACACATAATGCACAACGCATTACGAATACAGCAAAACGCATAACGCTTAACGCATAACGGATCACGCATAACGCATAACGCATAATGCATAACGCATAACGCATAACGCATAACGCATAATGCATAACGCATAAAGCGTAACGCATAACGCATAACGCATAAAGCATAACACATAACGCATAACTCATAATGCACACCGCATAACGAATACAGCAAAACGCATAACGCTTAACGCATAACGCATAACGCATAACGCATAATGCATAACGCATAGCGCATAACGCATAACGCATAACGCATAACGCATAACGCATAACGCATAACGCATAACGCATAACGCATAACGTATAACGTATAACGCATACCGCATTACGCATAACTTATAACTCATAACTCATAAGGAGTAACGCATAACGCATAAAGCATAACGCATAACGCATAACGCATAACGCATAACGCATAACGCATAAAGCATAATGCATAACGCATAACGCATAACTTATAACTCATTACTCATAACGAATAATGCATAACGCATAACTTATAACTCATTACTCATAACGCATAACGCATAACGCATAAAGCATAACGCATAACGCATAACGGATAAAGCATAATGCATAACGCATAACGCATAACGCATTACGCATAACTTATAACTCATAACGCATACCGTATAACGCATAGCGCATAACGCATAACGCATAACGCATAACGCATAACGCATAACGCATAACGCATAACGCATAACGCATAACGCATAACGCATAACGCATAACGCATAACGCATAACGCATAACGCATAACGCATAACGCATAACGCATAACGCATAACGCATAAAGCATAACGCATAACGCATAACGCATAACGCAAACGTATAACGCACAACGCAGAACGCATAACGCATAACGCCTAACGCATAACGCATAACGCATAACGCATAACGCATAACGCATAACGCATAACGCATAACGTGTAACTAATAACGCACAACGCATAACGCATAACGGACAACGGATAACGCATAACGCAAACGCATAACGCATAACGAATACCGCAAAACGTATATCGCCTAACACATAACGGATCACGCATAACGCATAACGCATAACGTATAACGCATAACGCATAACGCATAACACATAACGCATAACGCATAATGCACAACGCATCACGAATACAGCAAAACGCATAACGCTTAACGCATAACGGATCACGCATAACGCATAACGCATAATGCATAACGCATAACGCATAACGCATAATGCATAACGCATAAAGCGTAACGCATAACGCATAACGCATAAAGCATAACACATAACGCATAACGCATAATGCACAACGCATAACGAATACAGCAAAAAGCATAACGCTTAACGCATAACGCATAACGCATAACGCATAATGCATAACGCATAGCGCATAACGCATAACGCATAACGCATAACTCATAACGCATAACGCACAACGCATAACGCACACCGTATAACGCATAACGCATAACGCATAACGCATAACGCATAAAGCATAACGCATAACGCATAACGCATAACGAATACCGCAAAACGCATAACGCATAACGCATAACGCATACCGCATAACTCATAACGCATAACGCATAACGCACAACGCATAACGCACACCGTATAACGCATAACGCATAACGCATAACGCATAACGCATAAAGCATAACGCATAACGCATAACGCATAACGGATCACGCATAACGCATAACGCATAACGCATAACGCATAACGCATAACGCATAACGCATAACGCATAAAGCATAACGCATTACGCATAACTTATAACTCATAACTCATAAGGAGTAACGCATAACGCATAAAGCATAACGCATAACGCATAACGCATAACGCATAACGCATAACGCATAACGCATAACAGATCACGCATAACGCATAACGAATAACGCATAATGCATAATTCATAACGCATATCGCATAATTCATAACGCATAATGCATAACGCATAAAGCATAACGCATAACGCATAACGCATAACGCAAAAAGAATAACGCATAAAGCATAACGCATAACCCATAACCCTTAACGCATAACGCATAACACATAATGCACAACGCTTAACGAATACCGCAAATCGCATAACGCCTAACGCATAACGGATCACGCATGACGCATAAAGCATAACGCATAACGCATAATGCATAACGCATAACGCATAACGCATAACGCATAACGCATAACTCATATCGCATAACGCATAAATCATAACCCATAACGCACAACGCATAACTCATAATGCACAACGCATAACGAATACCGCAAAACGCATAACGCATAACGCATAACGCATAACGCATAACGCATAACTCATAACGCATAACTTATAACTCATTATTCATAACGAATAACGCATAACGCATAACGCATATCGCATAACGCATAACGCATAATGCATAACGCATAAAGCATAACGCATAACGCATAACGCATAACGCATAACGCATAATGCATAACGCATAACACATAATGCACAACGCATTACGAATACAGCAAAACGCATAACGCTTAACGCATAACGGATCACGCATAACGCATAACGCATAATGCATAACGCATAACGCATAACGCATAATGCATAACGCATAAAGCGTAACGCATAACGCATAACGCATAAAGCATAACACATAACGCATAATTCATAATGCACACCGCATAACGAATACAGCAAAACGCATAACGCTTAACGCATAACGCATAACGCATAACGCATAATGCATAACGCATAGCGCATAACGCATAACGCATAACGCATAACGCATAACGCATAACGCATAACGCATAACGCATAACTTATAACTCATTACTCATAACGCATACCGTATAACGCATAGCGCATAACGCATAACGCATAACGCATAACGCATAACGCATAACGCATAACGCATAACGCATAACGCGGAACGCATAACGCATAACGCATAACGCATAACGCATAACGCATAACGCATAACGCATAAAGCATAACGCATAACGCATAACGCAAACGTATAACGCACAACGCATAACGCATAACGCATAACGCAAAACGCATAACGCATAACGCATAACGCATAACCCATAACCCTTAACGCATAACGCATAACACATAATGCACAACGCTTAACGAATACCGCAAATCGCATAACGCCTAACGCATAACGGATCACGCATGACGCATAAAGCATAACGCATAACGCATAATGTATAACGCATAACGCATAACGCATAACGCATAACGCATAACGCATAACTCATATCGCATAACGCATAAATCATAACCCATAACGCACAACGCATAACTCATAATGCACAACGCATAACGAATACCGCAAAACGCATAACGCATAACGCATAACGCATAACGCATAACTCATAACGCATAACTTATAACTCATTATTCATAACGAATAACGCATAACGCATAACGCATATCGCATAACGCATAACGCATAATGCATAACGCATAATGCATAACGCATAAAGCATAACGCATAACGCATAACGCATAACGCATAACTTATAACTCATTACTCATAACGAATAACGCATAACGGATAACGCATAACGCATAACGCATAACGCATAACGAATACCGCAAAACGTATATCGCCTAACATATAACGGATCACGCATAACGCATAACGCATAACGTATAACGCATAACGCATAACGCATAACACATAACGCATAACACATAATGCACAACGCATTACGAATACAGCAAAACGCATAACGCTTAACGCATAACGGATCACGCATAACGCATAACGCATAATGCATAACGCATAACGCATAACGCATAATGCATAACGCATAAAGCGTAACGCATAACGCATAACGCATAAAGCATAACACATAACGCATAACTCATAATGCACAACGCATAACGAATACAGCAAAACGCATAACGCTTAACGCATAACGCATAACGCATAACTTATAACTCATAACTCATAAGGAGTAACGCATAACGCATAAAGCATAACGCATGACGCATAACGCATAAAGCATAACGCTTAACGCATAACGCATAACGCATAACGCATAACGCATAACGCATAACGCATAACGCATAACGCATACCGTATAACGCATAACGCATAACGCATAACGCATAACGCATAACGCATAACGCATAACGCATAACGCATAACGCATAACGCATAAAGCATAACGCATAACGCATAACTTATAACTCATTACTCATAACGAATAACGCATAACGCATAAGGCATAACGCATAACGCATAACGCATAACGCATAACGCATAACGCATAACGCATAACGCATACCGTATAACGCATAACGCATAACGCATAACGCATAACGCATAACGCATAACGCATAACGCATAACGCATAACGCATAACGCATAACGCATAAAGCATAACGCATAACGCATAACTTATAACTCATTACTCATAACGAATAACGCATAACGCATAAGGCATAACGCATAACGCATAACGCATAACGCATAAAGCATAACGCATAACGCATAACGCATAACGCATAACGCATAACGCATAACGCATAACTCATAACGCATAACGCATAAATCATAACCCATAACGCACAACGCATAACGCATAATGCACAACGCATAACGTGTAACTAATAACGCACAACGCATAACGCATAACGAACAACGGATAACGCATAACGCATAACGCATAACGCATAACGAATACCGCAAAACGTATATCGCCTAACACATAACGGATCACGCATAACGCATAACGCATAACGTATAACGCATAACGCATAACGCGTAACACATAACGCATAACGCATAATGCACAACGCATTACGAATACAGCAAAACGCATAACGCTTAACGCATAACGGATCACGCATAACGCATAACGCATAATGCATAACGCATAACGCATAACGCATAACGCATAATGCATAACGCATAAAGCGTAACGCATAACGCGTAACGCATAACGCATAACGCATAACGCATAACGCATAACGCATAACGCATAACGCATAACGCATAACGCATAACGTATAACGTATAACGCATACCGCATTACGCATAACTTATAACTCATAACTCATAAGGAGTAACGCATAATGCATAAAGCATAACGCATAACGCATAAAGCATAACGCATAACGCATAACTTATAACTCATTACTCATAACGAATAACGCATAACGCATAACTTATAACTCATTACTCATAACGCATAACGCATAACGCATAAAGCATAACGCATAACGCATAACGGATAAAGCATAATGCATAACGCATAACGCATAACGCATTGCGCATAACGCATAACGCATAACGCATAACGCATAACGCATAACGCATAACGCATAACGCATAACACATAACGCATAACGCATAATGCACAACGCATTACGAATACAGCAAAACGCATAACGCTTAACGCATAACGGATCACGCATATCGCATAACGCATAATGTATAACGCATAACGCATAACACATAATGCATAACGCATAAAGCGTAACGCATAACGCATAACGCATAAAGCATAACACGTAACGCATAACGCATAATGCACAACGCATAACGAATACAGCAAAAAGCATAACGCTTAACGCATAACGCATAACGCATAACGCATAATGCATAACGCATAGCGCATAACGCATAACGCATAACGCATAACGCATAACGCATAACGCATAACGCATAACGCATAACGCATAACGCATAACGCATAACGCATAACGCATAACGTATAACGTATAACGCATACCGCATTACGCATAACTTATAACTCATAACTCATAAGGATTAACGCATAACGCATAAAGCATAACGCATAACTCATAACGCATAAAGCATAACGCATAACGCATAACTTATAACTCATTACTCATAACGAATAACGCATAACGCATAACTTATAACTCATTACTCATAACGCATAACGCATAACGCATAAAGCATAACGCATAACGCATAACGGATAAAGCATAATGCATAACGCATAACGCATAACGCATTACGCATAACTTATAACTCATAACTCATAAGGAGTAACGCATAACGCATAAAGCATATCGCATGACGCATAACGCATAAAGCATAACGCATAACGCATAACGCATAACGCATAACGCATAACGCATAACGCATAACGCATAACGCATAACGCAAAACGCATAACGCATAACGCATAACGCATAACGCATAACGCATACCGTATAACGCATAACGCATAACGTATAACGCACAACGCATAACGCATAACGCATAACGCATAACGCATAACGCATAACGCATAACGCAAAACGCATAACGCATAACGCATAACGCATAACGCATACCGTATAACGCATAACGCATAACGTATAACGCACAACGCATAACGCATAACGCATAACGCAAAACGCATAACGCATAACGCATAACGAATAACGCATAACGCATAACGCATAACGCATAACGCATAAGGCATAAAGCATAACGCATAACGCATAACTTATAACTCATTACTCATAACGAATAACGCATAACGCATAACGCATAACGGATAACGCATATCGCATAACGCATAACGCATAATGCATAACGCATAAAGCATAACGCATAACGCATAACGCATAACGCATAACGCATAACTCATAACGCATAACTTATAACTCATTATTCATAACGAATAACGCATAACGCATAACGCATATCGCATAACGCATAACGCATAATGCATAACGCATAATGCATAACGCATAAAGCATAACGCATAACGCATAACGCATAACGCATAACTTATAACTCATTACTCATAACGAATAACGCATAACGGATAACGCATAACGCATAACGCATAACGCATAACGAATACCGCAAAACGTATATCGCCTAACATATAACGGATCACGCATAACGCATAACGCATAACGTATAACGCATAACGCATAACGCATAACACATAACGCATAACACATAATGCACAACGCATTACGAATACAGCAAAACGCATAACGCTTAACGCATAACGGATCACGCATAACGCATAACGCATAATGCATAACGCATAACGCATAACGCATAATGCATAACGCATAAAGCGTAACGCATAACGCATAACGCATAAAGCATAACACATAACGCATAACTCATAATGCACACCGCATAACGAATACAGCAAAACGCATAACGCTTAACGCATAACGCATAACGCATAACTTATAACTCATAACTCATAAGGAGTAACGCATAACGCATAAAGCATAACGCATGACGCATATCGCATAAAGCATAACGCTTAACGCATAACGCATAACGCATAACGCATAACGCATAACGCATAACGCATAACGCATAACGCATAACGCATACCGTATAACGCATAACGCATAACGCATAACGCATAACGCATAACGCATAACGCATAACGCATAACGCATAACGCATAACGCATAAAGCATAACGCATAACGCATAACGCATAACTTATAACTCATTACTCATAACGAATAACGCATAACGCATAAGGCATAACGCATAACGCATAACGCATAACGCATAACGCATAACGCATAACGCATAACGCATACCGTATAACGCATAACGCATAACGCATAACGCATAACGCATAACGCATAACGCATAACGCATAACGCATAACGCATAACGCATAACGCATAACGCATAAAGCATAACGCATAACGCATAACTTATAACTCATTACTCATAACGAATAACGCATAACGCATAAGGCATAACGCATAACGCATAACGCATAACGCATAAAGCATAACGCATAACGCATAACGCATAACGCATAACGCATAACGCATAACGCATAACTCATATCGCATAACGCATAAATCATAACCCATAACGCACAACGCATAACGCATAATGCACAACGCATAACGTGTAACTAATAACGCACAACGCATAACGCATAACGAACAACGGATAACGCATAACGCATAACGCATAACGCATAACGAATACCGCAAAACGTATATCGCCTAACACATAACGGATCACGCATAACGCATAACGCATAACGTATAACGCATAACGCATAACACATAACGCATAACGCATAATGCACAACGCATTACGAATACAGCAAAACGCATAACGCTTAACGCATAACGGATCACGCATAACGCATAACGCATAATGCATAACGCATAACGCATAACGCATAACGCATAATGCATAACGCATAAAGCGTAACGCATAACGCATAACGCATAACGCATAACGCATAACGCATAACGCATAACGCATAACGCATAACGCATAACGTATAACGTATAACGCATACCGCATTACGCATAACTTATAACTCATAACTCATAAGGAGTAACGCATAACGCATAAAGCATAACGCATAACGCATAACTTATAACTCATTACTCATAACGAATAACGCATAACGCATAACTTATAACTCATTACTCATAACGCATAACGCATAACGCATAAAGCATAACGCATAACGCATAACGGATAAAGCATAATGCATAACGCATAACGCATAACGCATTGCGCATAACGCATAACGCATAACGCATAACGCATAACGCATAACGCATAACGCATAACGCATAACGCATAACACATAACGCATAACGCATAATGCACAACGCATTACGAATACAGCAAAACGCATAACGCTTAACGCATAACGGATCACGCATATCGCATAACGCATAATGTATAACGCATAACGCATAACACATAATGCATAACGCATAAAGCGTAACGCATAACGCATAACGCATAAAGCATAACACGTAACGCATAACGCATAATGCACAACGCATAACGAATACAGCAAAAAGCATAACGCTTAACGCATAACGCATAACGCATAACGCATAACGCATAACGCATAACGCATAACGCATAACGCATAACGCATAACGCATAACGCATAACGTATAACGTATAACGCATACCGCATTACGCATAACTTATAACTCATAACTCATAAGGATTAACGCATAACGCATAAAGCATAACGCATAACGCATAACGCATAAAGCATAACGCATAACGCATAACGGATAAAGCATAATGCATAACGCATAACGCATAACGCATTACGCATAACTTATAACTCATAACTCATAAGGAGTAACGCATAACGCATAAAGCATATCGCATGACGCATAACGCATAAAGCATAACGCATAACGCATAACGCATAACGCATAACGCATAACGCATAACGCATAACGCATAACGCATAACGCAAAACGCATAACGCATAACGCATAACGCATAACGCATAACGCATACCGTATAACGCATAACGCATAACGTATAACGCACAACGCATAACGCATAACGCATACCGCATAACGCATAACGCATAACGCATAACGCAAAACGCATAACGCATAACGCATAACGCATAACGCATAACGCATACCGTATAACGCATAACGCATAACGTATAACGCACAACGCATAACGCATAACGCATAACGCAAAACGCATAACGCATAACGCATAACGTGTAACTAATAACGCACAACGCATAACGCATAACGAACAACGGATAACGCATAACGCATAACGCATAACGCATAACGAATACCGCAAAACGTATATCGCCTAACACATAACGGATCACGCATAACGCATAACGCATAACGTATAACGCATAACGCATAACGCGTAACACATAACGCATAACGCATAACGAATAACGCATAACGCATAACTTATAACTCATTACTCATAACGCATAACGCATAACTCATAACGCATAAAGCATAACGCATAACACATAACGGATAAAGCATAATGCATAACGCATAACGCATAACGCATTACGCATAACTTATAACTCATAACTCATAAGGAGTAACGCATAACGCATAAAGCATAACGCATGACGCATAACGCATAAAGCATAACGCTTAACGCATAACGCATAACGCATAACGCATAACGCATAACGCATAACGCATAACGCATACCGTATAACGCATAACGCATAACGCATAACGCATAACGCATAACGCATAACGCATAAAGCATAACGCATAACGCATAACTTATAACTCATTACTCATAAGGAATAACGCATAACGCATAAGGCATAACGCATAACGCATAACGCATAACGCATAACGCATAACGCATAACGCATAACGCATACCGTATAACGCATAACGCATAACGCATAACGCATAACGCATAACGCATAACGCATAACGCATAACGCATAACGCATAACGCATAAAGCATAACGCATAACGCATAACTTATAACTCATTACTCATAACGAATAACGCATAACGCATAAGGCATAACGCATAACGCATAACGCATAACGCATAAAGCATAACGCATAACGCATAACGCATAACGCATAACGCATAACGCATAACGCATAACGCATAACTCATATCGCATAACGCATAAATCATAACCCATAACGCACAACGCATAACGCATAATGCACAACGCATAACGTGTAACTAATAACGCACAACGCATAACGCATAACGAACAACGGATAACGCATAACGCATAACGCATAACGCATAACGAATACCGCAAAACGTATATCGCCTAACACATAACGGATCACGCATAACGCATAACGCATAACGTATAACGCATAACGCATAACGCGTAACACATAACGCATAACGCATAATGCACAACGCATTACGAATACAGCAAAACGCATAACGCTTAACGCATAACGGATCACGCATAACGCATAACGCATAATGCATAACGCATAACGCATAACGCATAACGCATAATGCATAACGCATAAAGCGTAACGCATAACGCATAACGCATAACGCATAACGGATAACGCATAACGCATAACGCATAACGCATAACGCATAACGCATAACGTATAACGTATAACGCATACCGCATTACGCATAACTTATAACTCATAACTCATAAGGAGTAACGCATAATGCATAAAGCATAACGCATAACGCATAAAGCATAACGCATAACGCATAACTTATAACTCATTACTCATAACGAATAACGCATAACGCATAACTTATAACTCATTACTCATAACGCATAACGCATAACGCATAAAGCATAACGCATAACGCATAACGGACAAAGCATAATGCATAACGCATAACGCATAACGCATTACGCATAACTTATAACTCATAACTCATAAGGAGTAACGCATAACGCATAAAGCATAACGCATGACGCATAACGCATAAAGCATAACGCATAACGCATAACGCATAACGCATAACGCATAACGCATAACGCATAACGCATAACGCATAACGCATAACGCATAACGCATAACGCATACCGTATAACGCATAACGCATAACGCATAACGCATAACGCATAACGCATAACGCATAAAGCATAACGCATAACGCATAACTTATAACTCATTACTCATAACGAATAACGCATAACGCATAAGGCATAACGCATAACGCATAACGCATAAAGCATAACGCATAACGCATAACGCATAACGCATAACGCATAACGCATAACGCATAACGCATAACGCATAACTCATATCGCATAACGCATAAATCATAACCCATAACGCACAACGCATAACGCATAATGCACAACGCATAACGAATACCGCAAAACGCATAACGCATAACGCATACGCATACCGCATAACTCATAACGCATAACGCACAACGCATAACGCACACCGTATAACGCATAACGCATAACGCATAACGCATAACGCATAAAGCATAACGCATAACGCATAACGCATAACGGATCACGCATAACGCATAACGCATAACGCATAACGCATAACGCATAACGCATAACGCATAAAGCATAACGCATTACGCATAACTTATAACTCATAACTCATAAGGAGTAACGCATAACGCATAACGCATAACGCATAACGCATAATGCATAACGCATAAAGCGTAACGCATAACGCATAACGCATAACGCATAACGCATAACGCATAACGCATAACGCATAACGCATAACGCATAACGCATAACGCATAACGTATAACGTATAACGCATACCGCATTACGCATAACTTATAACTCATAACTCATAAGGAGTAACGCATAATGCATAAAGCATAACGCATAACGCATAAAGCATAACGCATAACGCATAACTTATAACTCATTACTCATAACGAATAACGCATAACGCATAACTTATAACTCATTACTCATAACGCATAACGCATAACGCATAAAGCATAACGCATAACGCATAACGGATAAAGCATAATGCATAACGCATAACGCATAACGCATTACGCATAACTTATAACTCATAACTCATAAGGAGTAACGCATAACGCATAAAGCATAACGCATGACGCATAACGCATAAAGCATAACGCATAACGCATAACGCATAACGCATAACGCATAACGCATAACGCATAACGCATAACGCATAACGCATAACGCATACCGTATAACGCATAACGCATAACGCATAACGCATAACGCATAACGCATAACGCATAAAGCATAACGCATAACGCATAACTTATAACTCATTACTCATAACGAATAACGCATAACGCATAACGCATAACGCATAACGCATAACGCATAAAGCATAACGCATAACGCATAACGCATAACGCATAACGCATAACGCATAACGCATAACTCATATCGCATAACGCATAAATCATAACCCATAACGCACAACGCATAACGCATAATGCACAACGCATAACGAATACCGCAAAACGCATAACGCATAACGCATAACGCATACCGCATAACTCATAACGCATAACGCACAACGCATAACGCACACCGTATAACGCATAACGCATAACGCATAACGCATAACGCATAAAGCATAACGCATAACGCATAACGCATAACGGATCACGCATAACGCATAACGCATAACGCATAACGCATAACGCATAACGCATAACGCATAAAGCATAACGCATTACGCATAACTTATAACTCATAACTCATAAGGAGTAACGCATAACGCATAAAGCATAACGCATAACGCATAACTCATAACGCATAACGCATAACGCATAACGCATAACGCATAACGCATAACTCATATCGCATAACGCATAAATCATAACCCATAACGCATAACTCATAATGCACAACGCATAACGAATACCGCAAAACGCATAACGCATAACGCATAACGCATAACGCATAACGCATAACGCATAACTCATAACGCATAACTTATAACTCATTATTCATAACGAATAACGCATAACGCATAACGCATATCGCATAACGCATAACGCATAATGCATAACGCATAAAGCATAACGCATAACGCATAACGCATAACGCATAACGCATAACTCATAATGCACAACGCATAACGAATACCGCAAAACGCATAACGCATAACGCATAACGCATAACGCATGACGCATAACTCATAACGCATAACTTATAACTCATTACTCATAACGAATAACGCATAACGCATAACGCATATCGCATAACGCATAACGCATAATGCATAACGCATAAAGCATAACGCATAACGCATAACGCATAACGCATAACGCATAACACATAACGCATAACGCATATCGCATAACGCATAACGCATAACGCATAACGCATAACGCATAACGCATAACGCATAACGCATAACGCATAACGCATAACGCATAACGCATAACGCATAAAGCATAACGCATAACGCATAACGCAAACGTATAACGCACAACGCATAACGCATAACGCATAACGCAAAACGCATAACGCATAACGCATAACGCATAAGGCATAACGCATAACGCATAAAGCATAACGCATAACGCATAACTTATAACTCATTACTCATAACGAATAACGCATAACGCATAACGCATAACGGATAACGCATATCGCATAACGCATAACGCATAATGCATAACGCATAAAGCATAATGCATAACGTATAACGTATAACGCATACCGCATTACGCATAACTTATAACTCATAACTCATAAGGAGTAACGCATAATGCATAAAGCATAACGCATAACGCATAACGCATAACGCATAAAGCATAACGCATAACGCATAACTTATAACTCATTACTCATAACGAATAACGCATAACGCATAACTTATAACACATTACTCATAACGCATAACGCATAACGCATAACGCATAAAGCATAACGCATAACGCATAACGGATAAAGCATAATGCATAACGCATAACGCATAACTTATAACTCATTACTCATAACGAATAACGCATAACGCATAACTTATAACTCATTACTCATAACGCATAACGCATAACTCATAACGCATAAAGCATAACGCATAACGCATAACGGATAAAGCATAATGCATAACGCATAATGCATAACGCATTACGCATAACTTATAACTCATAACTCATAAGGAGTAACGCATAACGCATAAAGCATAACGCATGACGCATAACGCATAAAGCATAACGCTTAACGCATAACGCATAACGCATAACGCATAACGCATAACGCATAACGCATAACGCATAACGCATAACGCATAACGCATAACGCATAACGCATAACGCATAACGCATAACGCATAACGCATAACGCATAACGCATAACGCATAAAGCATAACGCATAACGCATAACTTATAACTCATTACTCATAACGAATAACGCATAACGCATAAGGCATAACGCATAACGCATAACGCATAACGCATAAAGCATAACGCATAACGCATAACGCATAACGCATAACGCATAACGCATAACGCATAACTCATATCGCATAACGCATAAATCATAACCCATAACGCACAACGCATAACGCATAATGCACAACGCATAACGTGTAACTAATAACGCACAACGCATAACGCATAACGAACAACGGATAACGCATAACGCATAACGCATAACGCATAACGAATACCGCAAAACGTATATCGCCTAACACATAACGGATCACGCATAACGCATAACGCATAACGTATAACGCATAACGTATAACGCGTAACACATAACGCATAACGCATAATGCACAACGCATTACGAATACAGCAAAACGCATAACGCTTAACGCATAACGGATCACGCATAACGCATAACGCATAATGCATAACGCATAACGCATAACGCATAACGCATAATGCATAACGCATAAAGCGTAACGCATAACGCATAACGCATAACGCATAACGCATAACGCATAACGCATAACGCATAACGCATAACGCATAACGTATAATGTATAACGCATACCGCATTACGCATAACTTATAACTCATAACTCATAAGGAGTAACGCATAATGCATAAAGCATAACGCATAACACATAAAGCATAACGCATAACGCATAACTTATAACTCATTACTCATAACGAATAACGCATAACGCATAACTTATAACTCATTACTCATAACGCATAACGCATAACGCATAAAGCATAACGCATAACGCATAACGGATAAAGCATAATGCATAACGCATAACGCATAATGCATTACGCATAACTTATAACTCATAACTCATAAGGAGTAACGCATAACGCATAAAGCATAACGCATGACGCATAACGCATAAAGCATAACGCATAACGCATAACGCATAACGCATAACGCATAACGCATAACGCATAACGCATAACGCATAACGCATAACGCATACCGTATAACGCATAACGCATAACGCATAACGCATAACGCATAACGCATAACGCATAACGCATAAAGCATAACGCATAACGCATAACTTATAACTCATTACTCATAACGAATAACGCATAACGCATAAGGCATAACGCATAACGCATAACGCATAACGCATAAAGCATAACGCATAACGCATAACGCATAACGCATAACGCATAACGCATAACGCATAACGCATAACGCATAACGCATAACTCATATCGCATAACGCATAAATCATAACCCATAACGCACAACGCATAACGCATAATGCACAACGCATAACGAATACCGCAAAACGCATAACGCATAACGCATAACGCATACCGCATAACTCATAACGCATAACGCACAACGCATAACGCACACCGTATAACGCATAACGCATAACGCATAACGCATAACGCATAACGCATAACGCATAACGCATAACGCATAACGCATAAAGCATAACGCATAACGCATAACTTATAACTCATTACTCATAACGAATAACGCATAACGCATAAGGCATAACGCATAACGCATAACGCATAACGCATAAAGCATAACGCATAACGCATAACGCATAACGCATAACGCATAACGCTTAACGCATAACGGATCACGCATAACGCATAACGCATAATGCATAACGCATAAAGCATAACGCATAACGCATAACGCATAACGCATAACGCATAACTCATAATGCACAACGCATAACGAATACCGCAAAACGCATAACGCATAACGCATAACGCATAACGCATGACGCATAACTCATAACGCATAACTTATAACTCATTACTCATAACGAATAACGCATAACGCATAACGCATATCGCATAACGCATAACGCATAATGCATAACGCATAAAGCATAACGCATAACGCATAACGCATAACGCATAACGCATAACGCATAACGCATAACGCATAACGCATAACGCATAACGCATAACGCATAACGCATAACGCATAACGCATAACGCATAACGCATAACGCATAACGCATAACGCATAACGCATAACGCATAACGCATAACGCATAAAGCATAACGCATAACGCATAACGCAACCGTATAACGCACAACGCATAACGCATAACGCAAAACGCATAACGCATAACGCATAACGCATAACGCATAAGGCATAACGCATAACGCATAAAGCATAACGCATAACGCATAACTTATAACTCATTACTCATAACGAATAACGCATAACGCATAACGCATAACGGATAACGCATATCGCATAACGCATAACGCATAATGCATAACGCATAAAGCATAACGCATAACGTATAACGTATAACGCATACCGCATTACGCATAACTTATAACTCATAACTCATAAGGAGTAACGCATAATGCATAAAGCATAACGCATAACGCATAACGCATAACGCATAAAGCATAACGCATAACGCATAACTTATAACTCATTACTCATAACGAATAACGCATAACGCATAACTTATAACTCATTACTCATAACGCATAACGCATAACGCATAACGCATAAAGCATAACGCATAACGCATAACGGATAAAGCATAATGCATAACGCATAACGCATAACGCATTACGCATAACTTATAACTCATAACTCATAAGGAGTAACGCATAACGCATAAAGCATAACGCATGACGCATAACGCATAAAGCATAACGCATAACGCATAACGCATAACGCATAACGCATAACGCATAACGCATAACGCATAACGCATACCGTATAACGCATAACGCATAACGCATAACGCATAACGCATAACGCATAACGCATAACGCATAACGCATAACGCATAACGCAAAACGCATAACGCATGACGCATAACGCATAACGCATAACGCATAAGGCATAACGCATAACGCATAAAGCATAACGCATAACGCATAACGCATAACGCATAACTCATAATGCACAACGCATAACGAATACCGCAAAACGCATAACGCATAACGCATAACGCATAACGCATAACTCATAACGCATAACTTATAACTCATTACTCATAACGAATAACGCATAACGCATATCGCATAACGCATAACGCATAATGCATAACGCATAAAGCATAACGCATAACTCATAAGGCATAACGCATTACGCATAACTTATAACTCATAACTCATAACGAATAACGCATAACGCAAAATGCATAACGCATGTCGGATCACACATAACGCATAACGCATAAAGCATAAATCATAACGCATAACGCATAACGTTAACGCATAACCCATAACGCATAAGGCTTGATGCATGACGCATATCGCATATCGCATAAGGCTTGATGCATGACGCATATCGCATAACGCATAACGCATAATACATAACGTATAACGCATTATGCTTAACGCATAACGCATAATGCATAACTCATAAGGCATAACGCATTACGCATAACTTATAACTCATAACTCATAACGAATAACGCATAACGCAAAATGAATAACGCATAAAGCATAACGCATAACCCATAACCCTTAATGCATAACGCATAACACATAATGCACAACGCTTAACGAATACCGCAAATCGCATAACGCGTAACGCATAACGGATCACGCATGACGCATAAAGCATAACGCATAACGCATAATGCATAACGCATAACGCATAACGCATAACGCATAACGCATAACGCATAACTCATATCGCATAACGCATAAATCATAACCCATAATGCACAACGCATAACTCATAATGCACAACGCATAACGAATACCGCAAAACGCATAACGCATAACGCATAACGCATAACTCATAACGCATAACTTATAACTCATTACTCATAACGAATAACGCATAACGCATAACGCATATCGCATAACGCATAACGCATAATGCATAACGCATAAAGCATAACGCATAACGCATAACGCATAACGCATAACGCATAACTCATAATGCACAACGCATAACGAATACCGCAAAACGCATAACGCATAACGCATAACGCATAACGCATAACGCATAACGCATAACTTATAACTCATTACTCATAACGAATAACGCATAACGCATAACGCATATCGCATAACGCATAACGCATAATGCATAACGCATAAAGCATAACGCATAACGCATAACGTGTAACTAATAACGCATAACGCATAAAGCATAACGTATAACGCATAACGCATATCGCATAACGCATAACGCATAACGCATAACGTATAACGCATAACTTATAACTCATAACTCATAAGGAGTAACGCATAACGCATAAAGCATAACGCATAACGCATAACGCATAACGCATAACGCATAACGCATAACGCATAACGCATAAGGCTTGATGCATGACGCATATCGCATATCGCATAAGGCTTGATGCATGACGCATATCGCATAACGCATAACGCATAATACATAACGTATAACGCATTATGCATAACGCATAACGCATAATGCATAACTCATAAGGCATAACGCATTACGCATAACTTATAACTCATAACTCATAACGAATAACGCATAACGCAAAATGAATAACGCATATAGCATAACGCATAACCCATAACCCTTAACGCATAACGCATAACACATAATGCACAACGCTTAACGAATACCGCAAATCGCATAACGCGTAACGCATAACGGATCACGCATGACGCATAAAGCATAACGCATAACGCATAACGCATAACGCATAACGCATAACGCATAACGCATAACGCATAACGCATAACGCATAACGCATATCGCATAACGCATAAATCATAACCCATAATGCACAACGCATAACTCATAATGCACAACGCATAACGAATACCGCAAAACGCATAACGCATAACGCATAACGCATAACTCATAACGCATGACGCATAACGCATAAAGCATAACGCATAACGCATAACGCATAACGCATAACGCATAACGCATAACGCATAACGCATAACGCATAACGCATACCGTATAACGCATAACGCATAACGCATAACGCATAACGCATAACGCATAACGCATAAAGCATAACGCATAACGCATAACTTATAACTCATTACTCATAACGAATAACGCATAACGCATAAGGCATAACGCATAACGCATAACGCATAAAGCATAACGCATAACGCATAACGCATAACGCATAACGCATAACGCATAACGCATAACTCATATCGCATAACGCATAAATCATAACCCATAACGCACAACGCATAACGCATAATGCACAACGCATAACGAATACCGCAAAACGCATAACGCATAACGCATAACGCATACCGCATAACTCATAACGCATAACGCACAACGCATAACGCACACCGTATAACGCATAACGCATAACGCATAACGCATAACGCATAAAGCATAACGCATAACGCATAACGCATAACGGATCACGCATAACGCATAACGCATAACGCATAACGCATAACGCATAACGCATAACGCATAACGCATAAAGCATAACGCATTACGCATAACTTATAACTCATAACTCATAAGGAGTAACGCATAACGCATAAAGCATAACGCATAACGCATAACTCATAACGCATAACGCATAACGCATAACGCATAACGCATAACGCATAACTCATATCGCATAACGCATAAATCATAACCCATAACGCATAACTCATAATGCACAACGCATAACGAATACCGCAAAACGCATAACGCATAACGCATAACGCATAACGCATAACGCATAACTCATAACGCATAACTTATAACTCATTATTCATAACGAATAACGCATAACGCATAACGCATATCGCATAACGCATAACGCATAATGCATAACGCATAAAGCATAAAGCATAACGCATAACGCATAACGCATAACGCATAACGCATAACTCATAATGCACAACGCATAACGAATACCGCAAAACGCATAACGCATAACGCATAACGCATAACGCATAACGCATAACTCATAACGCATAACTAATAACTCATTACTCATAACGAATAACGCATAACGCATAACGCATATCGCATAACGCATAACGCATAATGCATAACGCATAAAGCATAACGCATAACGCATAACGCATAACGCATAACGCATAACACATAACGCATAACGCATAACGCATAACGCATAACGCATAACGCATAACGCATAACGCATAACGCATAACACATAACGCATAACGCATAACGCATAAAGCATAACGCATAACGCATAACGCAAACGTATAACGCACAACGCATAACGCATAACGCATAACGCAAAACGCATAACGCATAACGCATAACGCATAACGCATAACTCATAAGGCATAACGCATAACGCATAAAGCATAACGCATAACGCATAACTTATAACTCATTACTCATAACGAATAACGCATAACGCATAACGCATAACGGATAACGCATATCGCATAACGCATAACGCATAATGCATAACGCATAAAGCATAATGCATAACGTATAACGTATAACGCATACCGCATTACGCATAACTTATAACTCATAACTCATAAGGAGTAACGCATAATGCATAAAGCATAACGCATAACGCATAACGCATAACGCATAAAGCATAACGCATAACGCATAACTTATAACTCATTACTCATAACGAATAACGCATAACGCATAACTTATAACTCATTACTCATAACGCATAACGCATAACGCATAACGCATAAAGCATAACGCATAACGCATAACGGATAAAGCATAATGCATAACGCATAACGCATAACTTATAACTCATTACTCATAACGAATAACGCATAACGCATAACTTATAACTCATTACTCATAACGCATAACGCATAACTCATAACGCATAAAGCATAACGCATAACGCATAACGGATAAAGCATAATGCATAACGCATAATGCATAACGCATTACGCATAACTTATAACTCATAACTCATAAGGAGTAACGCATAACGCATAAAGCATAACGCATGACGCATAACGCATAAAGCATAACGCTTAACGCATAACGCATAACGCATAACGCATAACGCATAACGCATAACGCATAACGCATTACGCATAACTTATAACTCATAACTCATAAGGAGTAACGCATAACGCATAAAGCATAACGCATGACGCATAACGCATAAAGCATAACGCATAACGCATAACGCATAACGCATAACGCATAACGCATAACGCATAACGCATAACGCATACCGTATAACGCATAACGCATAACGCATAACGCATAACGCATAACGCATAACGCATAACGCATAACGCATAACGCATAACGCAAAACGCATAACGCATGACGCATAACGCATAACGCATAACGCATAAGGCATAACGCATAACGCATAAAGCATAACGCATAACGCATAACGCATAACGCATAACTCATAATGCACAACGCATAACGAATACCGCAAAACGCATAACGCATAACGCATAACGCATAACGCATAACTCATAACGCATAACTTATAACTCATTACTCATAACGAATAACGCATAACGCATATCGCATAACGCATAACGCATAATGCATAACGCATAAAGCATAACGCATAACTCATAAGGCATAACGCATTACGCATAACTTATAACTCATAACTCATAACGAATAACGCATAACGCAAAATGCATAACGCATGTCGGATCACACATAACGCATAACGCATAAAGCATAAATCATAACGCATAACGCATAACGTTAACGCATAACCCATAACGCATAAGGCTTGATGCATGACGCATATCGCATATCGCATAAGGCTTGATGCATGACGCATATCGCATAACGCATAACGCATAATACATAACGTATAACGCATTATGCTTAACGCATAACGCATAATGCATAACTCATAAGGCATAACGCATTACGCATAACTTATAACTCATAACTCATAACGAATAACGCATAACGCAAAATGAATAACGCATAAAGCATAACGCATAACCCATAACCCTTAATGCATAACGCATAACACATAATGCACAACGCTTAACGAATACCGCAAATCGCATAACGCGTAACGCATAACGGATCACGCATGACGCATAAAGCATAACGCATAACGCATAATGCATAACGCATAACGCATAACGCATAACGCATAACGCATAACGCATAACTCATATCGCATAACGCATAAATCATAACCCATAATGCACAACGCATAACTCATAATGCACAACGCATAACGAATACCGCAAAACGCATAACGCATAACGCATAACGCATAACTCATAACGCATAACTTATAACTCATTACTCATAACGAATAACGCATAACGCATAACGCATATCGCATAACGCATAACGCATAACGCATAACGCATAAAGCATAACGCATAACGCATAACGCATAACGCATAACGCATAACTCATAATGCACAACGCATAACGAATACCGCAAAACGCATAACGCATAACGCATAACGCATAACGCATAACTCATAACGCATAACTTATAACTCATTACTCATAACGAATAACGCATAACGCATAACGCATATCGCATAACGCATAACGCATAATGCATAACGCATAAAGCATAACGCATAACGCATAACGTGTAACTAATAACGCATAACGCATAAAGCATAACGTATAACGCATAACGCATATCGCATAACGCATAACGCATAACGCATAACGTATAACGCATAACTTATAACTCATAACTCATAAGGAGTAACGCATAACGCATAAAGCATAACGCATAACGCATAACGCATAACGCATAACGCATAACGCATAACGCATAACGCATAAGGCTTGATGCATGACGCATATCGCATATCGCATAAGGCTTGATGCATGACGCATATCGCATAACGCATAACGCATAATACATAACGTATAACGCATTATGCATAACGCATAACGCATAATGCATAACTCATAAGGCATAACGCATTACGCATAACTTATAACTCATAACTCATAACGAATAACGCATAACGCAAAATGAATAACGCATATAGCATAACGCATAACCCATAACCCTTAACGCATAACGCATAACACATAATGCACAACGCTTAACGAATACCGCAAATCGCATAACGCGTAACGCATAACGGATCACGCATGACGCATAAAGCATAACGCATAACGCATAATGCATAACGCATAACGCATAACGCATAACGCATAACGCATAACGCATAACGCATAACGCATATCGCATAACGCATAAATCATAACCCATAATGCACAACGCATAACTCATAATGCACAACGCATAACGAATACCGCAAAACGCATAACGCATAACGCATAACGCATAACTCATAACGCATAACGCATAACGCATAAAGCATAACGCATAACGCATAACGCATAACGCATAACGCATAACGCATAACGCATAACGCATAACGCATAACGCATACCGTATAACGCATAACGCATAACGCATAACGCATAACGCATAACGCATAACGCATAAAGCATAACGCATAACGCATAACTTATAACTCATTACTCATAACGAATAACGCATAACGCATAAGGCATAACGCATAACGCATAACGCATAAAGCATAACGCATAACGCATAACGCATAACGCATAACGCATAACGCATAACGCATAACTCATATCGCATAACGCATAAATCATAACCCATAACGCACAACGCATAACGCATAATGCACAACGCATAACGAATACCGCAAAACGCATAACGCATAACGCATAACGCATACCGCATAACTCATAACGCATAACGCACAACGCATAACGCACACCGTATAACGCATAACGCATAACGCATAACGCATAACGCATAAAGCATAACGCATAACGCATAACGCATAACGGATCACGCATAACGCATAACGCATAACGCATAACGCATAACGCATAACGCATAACGCATAACGCATAAAGCATAACGCATTACGCATAACTTATAACTCATAACTCATAAGGAGTAACGCATAACGCATAAAGCATAACGCATAACGCATAACTCATAACGCATAACGCATAACGCATAACGCATAACGCATAACGCATAACTCATATCGCATAACGCATAAATCATAACCCATAACGCATAACTCATAATGCACAACGCATAACGAATACCGCAAAACGCATAACGCATAACGCATAACGCATAACGCATAACGCATAACTCATAACGCATAACTTATAACTCATTATTCATAACGAATAACGCATAACGCATAACGCATATCGCATAACGCATAACGCATAATGCATAACGCATAAAGCATAAAGCATAACGCATAACGCATAACGCATAACGCATAACGCATAACTCATAATGCACAACGCATAACGAATACCGCAAAACGCATAACGCATAACGCATAACGCATAACGCATAACGCATAACTCATAACGCATAACTTATAACTCATTACTCATAACGAATAACGCATAACGCATAACGCATATCGCATAACGCATAACGCATAATGCATAACGCATAAAGCATAACGCATAACGCATAACGCATAACGCATAACGCATAACACATAACGCATAACGCATAACGCATAACGCATAACGCATAACGCATAACGCATAACGCATAACGCATAACACATAACGCATAACGCATAACGCATAAAGCATAACGCATAACGCATAACGCAAACGTATAACGCACAACGCATAACGCATAACGCATAACGCAAAACGCATAACGCATAACGCATAACGCATAACGCATAACGCATAAGGCATAACGCATAACGCATAAAGCATAACGCATAACGCATAACTTATAACTCATTACTCATAACGAATAACGCATAACGCATAACGCATAACGGATAACGCATATCGCATAACGCATAACGCATAATGCATAACGCATAAAGCATAATGCATAACGTATAACGTATAACGCATACCGCATTACGCATAACTTATAACTCATAACTCATAAGGAGTAACGCATAACGCATAACGCATAACGCATAACGCATAACGCATAACGCATAAAGCATAACGCATAACGCATAACTTATAACTCATTACTCATAACGAATAACGCATAACGCATAACTTATAACTCATTACTCATAACGCATAACGCATAACGCATAACGCATAAAGCATAACGCATAACGCATAACGGATAAAGCATAATGCATAACGCATAACGCATAACTTATAACTCATTACTCATAACGAATAACGCATAACGCATAACTTATAACTCATTACTCATAACGCATAACGCATAACTCATAACGCATAAAGCATAACGCATAACGCATAACGGATAAAGCATAATGCATAACGCATAATGCATAACGCATTACGCATAACTTATAACTCATAACTCATAAGGAGTAACGCATAACGCATAAAGCATAACGCATGACGCATAACGCATAAAGCATAACGCTTAACGCATAACGCATAACGCATAACGCATAACGCATAACGCATAACGCATAACGCATAACGCATAACGCATAACGCATAACGCATAACGCATACCGTATAACGCATAACGCATAACGCATAACGCATAACGCATAACGCATAACGCATAACGCATAACGCATAACGCATAACGCATAACGCATAAAGCATAACGCATAACGCATAACTTATAACTCATTACTCATAACGAATAACGCATAACGCATAAGGCATAACGCATAACGCATAACGCATAACGCATAAAGCATAACGCATAACGCATAACGCATAACGCATAACGCATAACGCATAACGCATAACTCATATCGCATAACGCATAAATCATAACCCATAACGCACAACGCATAACGCATAATGCACAACGCATAACGTGTAACTAATAACGCACAACGCATAACGCATAACGAACAACGGATAACGCATAACGCATAACGCATAACGCATAACGAATACCGCAAAACGTATATCGCCTAACACATAACGGATCACGCATAACGCATAACGCATAACGTATAACGCATAACGTATAACGCGTAACACATAACGCATAACGCATAATGCACAACGCATTACGAATACAGCAAAACGCATAACGCTTAACGCATAACGGATCACGCATAACGCATAACGCATAACGCATAACGCATAACGCATAACGCATAACGCATAACGTATAACGTATAACGCATACCGCATTACGCATAACTTATAACTCATAACTCATAAGGAGTAACGCATAATGCATAAAGCATAACGCATAACACATAAAGCATAACGCATAACGCATAACTTATAACTCATTACTCATAACGAATAACGCATAACGCATAACTTATAACTCATTACTCATAACGCATAACGCATAACGCATAAAGCATAACGCATAACGCATAACGGATAAAGCATAATGCATAACGCATAACGCATAACGCATTACGCATAACTTATAACTCATAACTCATAAGGAGTAACGCATAACGCATAAAGCATAACGCATGACGCATAACGCATAAAGCATAACGCATAACGCATAACGCATAACGCATAACGCATAACGCATAACGCATAACGCATAACGCATAACGCATAACGCATAACGCATAACGCATACCGTATAACGCATAACGCATAACGCATAACGCATAACGCATAACGCATAACGCATAACGCATAAAGCATAACGCATAACGCATAACTTATAACTCATTACTCATAACGAATAACGCATAACGCATAAGGCATAACGCATAACGCATAACGCATAACGCATAAAGCATAACGCATAACGCATAACGCATAACGCATAACGCAGAACGCATAACGCATAACGCATAACGCATAACTCATATCGCATAACGCATAAATCATAACCCATAACGCACAACGCATAACGCATAATGCACAACGCATAACGAATACCGCAAAACGCATAACGCATAACGCATAACGCATACCGCATAACTCATAACGCATAACGCACAACGCATAACGCACACCGTATAACGCATAACGCATAACGCATAACGCATAACGCATAACGCATAACGCATAACGCATAACGCATAACGCATAACGCATAAAGCATAACGCATAACGCATAACTTATAACTCATTACTCATAACGAATAACGCATAACGCATAAGGCATAACGCATAACGCATAACGCATAACGCATAAAGCATAACGCATAACGCATAACGCATAACGCATAACGCATAACGCATAACGCTTAACGCATAACGGATCACGCATAACGCATAACGCATAATGCATAACGCATAAAGCATAACGCATAACGCATAACGCATAACGCATAACGCATAACTCATAATGCACAACGCATAACGAATACCGCAAAACGCATAACGCATAACGCATAACGCATAACGCATGACGCATAACTCATAACGCATAACTTATAACTCATTACTCATAACGAATAACGCATAACGCATAACGCATATCGCATAACGCATAACGCATAATGCATAACGCATAAAGCATAACGCATAACGCATAACGCATAACGCATAACGCATAACGCATAACGCATAACGCATAACGCATAACGCATAACGCATAACGCATAACGCATAACGCATAACGCATAACGCATAACGCATAACGCATAACGCATAACGCATAACGCATAACGCATAACGCATAACGCATAACGCATAACGCATAACGCATAACGCATAAAGCATAACGCATAACGCATAACGCAACCGTATAACGCACAACGCATAACGCATAACGCAAAACGCATAACGCATAACGCATAACGCATAACGCATAAGGCATAACGCATAACGCATAAAGCATAACGCATAACGCATAACTTATAACTCATTACTCATAACGAATAACGCATAACGCATAACGCATAACGCATAACGGATAACGCATATCGCATAACGCATAACGCATAATGCATAACGCATAAAGCATAACGCATAACGTATAACGTATAACGCATACCGCATTACGCATAACTTATAACTCATAACTCATAAGGAGTAACGCATAATGCATAAAGCATAACGCATAACGCATAACGCATAACGCATAAAGCATAACGCATAACGCATAACTTATAACTCATTACTCATAACGAATAACGCATAACGCATAACTTATAACTCATTACTCATAACGCATAACGCATAACGCATAACGCATAAAGCATAACGCATAACGCATAACGGATAAAGCATAATGCATAACGCATAACGCATAACGCATTACGCATAACTTATAACTCATAACTCATAAGGAGTAACGCATAACGCATAAAGCATAACGCATGACGCATAACGCATAAAGCATAACGCATAACGCATAACGCATAACGCATAACGCATAACGCATAACGCATAACGCATAACGCATAACGCATACCGTATAACGCATAACGCATAACGCATAACGCATAACGCATAACGCATAACGCATAACGCATAACGCATAACGCATAACGCATAACGCAAAACGCATAACGCATGACGCATAACGCATAACGCATAACGCATAAGGCATAACGCATTACGCATAACTTATAACTCATAACTCATAACGAATAACGCATAACGCAAAATGAATAACGCATAAAGCATAACGCATAACCCATAACCCTTAACGCATAACGCATAACACATAATGCACAACGCTTAACGAATACCGCAAATCGCATAACGCGTAACGCATAACGGATCACGCATGACGCATAAAGCATAACGCATAACGCATAATGCATAACGCATAACGCATAACGCATAACGCATAACGCATAACTCATATCGCATAACGCATAAATCATAACCCATAATGCACAACGCATGACTCATAATGCACAACGCATAACGAATACCGCAAAACGCATAACGCATAACGCATAACGCATAACTCATAACGCATAACTTATAACTCATTACTCATAACGAATAACGCATAACGCATAACGCATATCGCATAACGCATAACGCATAATGCATAACGCATAAAGCATAACGCATAACGCATAACGCATAACGCATAACGCATAACTCATAATGCACAACGCATAACGAATACCGCAAAACGCATAACGCATAACGCATAACGCATAACGCATAACGCATAACGCATAACGCATAACTCATAACGCATAACTTATAACTCATTACTCATAACGAATAACGCATAACGCATAACGCATATCGCATAACGCATAACGCATAATGCATAACGCATAAAGCATAACGCATAACGCATAACGTGTAACTAATAACGCATAACGCATAAAGCATAACGTATAACGCATAACGCATATCGCATAACGCATAACGCATAACGTATAACGCATAACGCATACCGTATAACGCATAACGCATAACGCAAACGTATAACGCACAACGCATAACGCATAACGAACAACGGATAACGCATAACGCATAACCCATAACGCATAAGGCTTGATGCATGACGCATATCGCATATCGCATAAGGCTTGATGCATGACGCATATCGCATAACGCATAACGCATAATACATAACGTATAACGCATTATGCATAACGCATAACGCATAATGCATAACTCATAAGGCATAACGCATTACGCATAACTTATAACTCATAACTCATAACGAATAACGCATAACGCAAAATGAATAACGCATAAAGCATAACGCATAACCCATAACCCTTAACGCATAACGCATAACACATAATGCACAACGCTTAACGAATACCGCAAATCGCATAACGCGTAACGCATAACGGATCACGCATGACGCATAAAGCATAACGCATAACGCATAATGCATAACGCATAACGCATAACGCATAACGCATAACGCATAACTCATATCGCATAACGCATAAATCATAACCCATAATGCACAACGCATGACTCATAATGCACAACGCATAACGAATACCGCAAAACGCATAACGCATAACGCATAACGCATAACTCATAACGCATAACTTATAACTCATTACTCATAACGAATAACGCATAACGCATAACGCATATCGCATAACGCATAACGCATAATGCATAACGCATAAAGCATAACGCATAACGCATAACGCATAACGCATAACGCATAACTCATAATGCACAACGCATAACGAATACCGCAAAACGCATAACGCATAACGCATAACGCATAACGCATAACGCATAACTCATAACGCATAACTTATAACTCATTACTCATAACGAATAACGCATAACGCATAACGCATATCGCATAACGCATAACGCATAATGCATAACGCATAAAGCATAACGCATAACGCATAACGTGTAACTAATAACGCATAACGCATAAAGCATAACGTATAACGCATAACGCATATCGCATAACGCATAACGCATAACGTATAACGCATAACGCATACCGTATAACGCATAACGCATAACGCAAACGTATAACGCACAACGCATAACGCATAACGAACAACGGATAACGCATAACGCATAACCCATAACGCATAAGGCTTGATGCATGACGCATATCGCATATCGCATAAGGCTTGATGCATGACGCATATCGCATAACGCATAACGCATAATACATAACGTATAACGCATTATGCATAACGCATAACGCATAATGCATAACTCATAAGGCATAACGCATTACGCATAACTTATAACTCATAACTCATAACGAATAACGCATAACGCAAAATGAATAACGCATAAAGCATAACGCATAACCCATAACCCTTAACGCATAACGCATAACACATAATGCACAACGCTTAACGAATACCGCAAATCGCATAACGCGTAACGCATAACGGATCACGCATGACGCATAAAGCATAACGCATAACGCATAATGCATAACGCATAACGCATAACGCATAACGCATAACGCATAACGCATAACGCATATCGCATAACGCATAAATCATAACCCATAATGCACAACGCATAACTCATAATGCACAACGCATAACGAATACCGCAAAACGCATAACGCATAACGCATAACGCATAACGCATAACTCATAACGCATAACTTATAACTCATTACTCATAACGAATAACGCATAACGCATAACGCATATCGCATAACGCATAACGCATAATGCATAACGCATAACGCATAACGCATAACGCATAACGCATAACGCATAACGCATAACGCATAACTCATAATGCACAACGCATAACGAATACCGCAAAACGCATAACGCATAACGCATAACGCATCACGCATAACGCATAACTCATAACGCATAACTTATAACTCATTACTCATAACGAATAACGCATAACGCATAACGCATATCGCATAACGCATAACGCATAATGCATAACGCATAAAGCATAACGCATAACGCATAACGTGTAACTAATAACGCATAACGCATAAAGCATAACGTATAACGCATAACGCATATCGCATAACGCATAACGCATAACGTATAACGCATAACGCATACCGTATAACGCATAACGCATAACGCAAACGTATAACGCACAACGCATAACGCATAACGAACAACGGATAACGCATAACGCATAACCCCTAACGCATATCGCATAACGTATAACTCATAACGCATAACGCATAACGCATAACGCCTAACGCATAACGCATAACGCATAACCCCTAACGCATAACGCATAACGCATAACGCATAACGTGTAACTAATAACGTATAACGCATAACGCATACCGTATAACGCATAACGCATAACGCAAACGTATAACGCACAACGCATAACGCATAACGCATAACGCATAACTCATAATGCATAACTTATAACTCATTACTCATAACGAATAACGCATAATGCATAACGCATAAAGCATAACGCATAACGCATAACGCATAACGCATAACGCATAACGCATAACGCATAACGCATAACGCATAACGCATAACGCATAACGCATAACGCATAACGCATAACGCATAACGCATAACGCATAACGCATAACGCATAACGCATAACGCATAACGCATAACGCATAACGCATAACGCATAACGCATAACGCATAACGCATAACGCATAACGCATAACGCATAAAGCATAACGCATAACGCATAACGCAAACGTATAACGCACAACGCATAACGCATAACGCATAACGCAAAACGCATAACGCATAACGCATAACGCATAACGCATAACGCATAAGGCATAACGCATAACGCATAAAGCATAACGCATAACGCATAACTTATAACTCATTACTCATAACGAATAACGCATAACGCATAACGCATAACGGATAACGCATATCGCATAACGCATAACGCATAATGCATAACGCATAAAGCATAACGCATAACGCATAACCCCTAACGCATAACGCATAACGTATAACTCATAACGCATAGCGCATAACGCATAACGCCTAACGCATAACGCATAACCCCTAACGCATAACGCATAATGCATAACGCATAACGCATAACGTGTAACTAATAACGCATAACGCATAAAGCATAACGTATAACGCATAACGCATATCGCATAACGCATAACGCATAACGTATAACGCATAACGCATACCGTATAACGCATAACGCAAACGTATAACGCACAACGCATAACGCATAACGAACAACGGATAACGCATAACGCATAACGCATAACGCATAACGCATAACGAATACCGCAAAACGTATATCGCCTAACACATAACGGATCACGCATAACGCATAACGCATAACGTATAACGCATAACGCATAACGCATAACACATAACGCATAACGCATAATGCACAACGCATTACGAATACAGCAGAACCCATAACGCTTAACGCATAACGGATCACGCATAACGCATAACGCATAATGCATAACGCATAACGCATAACGCATAATGCATAACGCATAAAGCGTAACGCATAACGCATAACGCATAAAGCGTAACACATAACGCATAACGCATAATGCACAACGCATAACGAATACAGCAAAACGCATAACGCTTAACGCATAACGCATAACGCATAACGCATAACGCATAATGCATAACGCATAGCGCATAACGCATAACGCATAACGCATAACGCATAACGCATAACGCATAACGCATAACGCATAACGCATAACGTATAACGTATACCGCATTACGCATAAAGCATAATGCATAACGCATAACGCATAACGCATTACGCATAACTTATAACTCATAACTCATAAGGAGTAACGCATAACGCATAAAGCATAATGCATAACGCATAACGCATAAATCATAACGCATAACGCATAACGCATAACGCATAACGCATAACGCATAACGCATAACGCATAACGCATAACGCATAACGCATAACGCATAACGCATAACGCATAACGCATAACGCATAACGCATAACGCATAACGCATAACGCATAACGCATAACGCATAACGCATAACGCATAACGCATAACGCATAACGCATAACGCATAACGCATAACGCATAACGCATAACGCATAACGCATAACGAATAACGCATAACGCATAACGCATAACGCATAACGCATACCGCATAACGCATAACGCATAACGCATAACGCATAACGCATAAAGCATAACGCATAACGCATAACTTATAACTCATTACTCATAACGAATAACGCATAACGCATAAGGCATAACGCATAAGGCATAACGCATAAGGCATAACGCATAACGCATACAGCATAACGCATAACGCATAACGCATAACGCATAACGCATAACGCATAACGCATAACGCATAACGCATAACGCATAACGCATAACGCATAACGCATAAAGCATAACGCATAACGCATAACGCATTACGCATAACGCATAACTTATAACTCATTACTCATAACGAATAACGCATAACGCATAACGCATAACGCATAACGCATTACGCATAACTTATAACTCATAACTCATAAGGAGTAACGCATAACGCATAAAGCATAACGCATAACGCATAACGCATAACGCATAACGCATAACGCATAACGCATAATGCATAAAGCATAACGCATAACGCATAACTTATAACTCATTACTCATAACGAATAACGCATAAGTCATAACGCATAACGCATAACGCATAACGCATAATGCATAACGCATAACGCATAACGCATAACGCATAACGCATAACGCATAACGCATAACGCATAACGCATAACGCATAACGCATAACGCATAACGCATAACGCATAACGCATAACGCATAACGCATAACGCATAACGCATAACGCATAACGCATATCGCATAACGCATAACGCATATCGCATAACGCATAACGCATAACGCATAACGCATAACGCATAACGCATAACGCATAACGCATAACGCATAACGCATAACGCAAACGTATAACGCATAACTTATAACTCATAACTTATAACTCATTACTCATAACGAATAACGCATAACGCATAACGCATAACGCATAACGCATAACGCATAACGCATAATGCCTAACGCATAACGCATAACGCATAACGCATAACTTATAACTCATTACTCATAACGAATAACGCATAACGCATAACGCATAACGCATAACGCATATCGCATAACGCATAACGCATAACGCATAACGCATAACGTGTAACTAATAACGCACAACGCATAAAGCATAACGCATAACACATAACGCATATCGCATAACGCATAACGCATAACGTATAACGCATAACGCATAACGCATAACGCATAACGCATAACGCATAACGTATAACGCATAACGCATAACGCATAACACATAACGCATAACACATAATGCACAACGCATTACGAATACAGCAAAACGCATAACGCTTAACGCATAACGGATCACGCATAACGCATAACGCATAATGCATAACGCATAACGCATAACGCATAATGCATAACGCATAAAGCGTAACGCATAACGCATAACGCATAAAGCATAACACATAACGCATAACTCATAATGCACAACGCATAATGAATACAGCAAAACGCATAACGCTTAACGCATAACGCATAACGCATAACGCATAATGCATAACGCATAACGCATAACGCATAACGCATAACGCATAACGCATAACGTATAACGTATAACGCATTCCGCATTACGCATAACTCATTACTCATAACTCATAACGCATAACGCATAAAGCATAACGCATAACGCATAACGGATAAAGCATAATGCATAACGCATAACGCATAACGCATTACGCATAACTTATAACCCATAACTCATAAGGAGTAACGCATAACGCATAAAGCATAACGCATGACGCATAACGCATAAAGCATAACGCATAACGCATAACGCATAACGCATAACGCATAACGCATAACGCATAACGCATAACGCATAACGCATAACGCATACCGTATAACGCATAGCGCATAACGCATAACGCATAACGCATAACGCATAACGCATAACGCATAACGCATAACGCATAACGCATAACGCATAACGCATAACGCATAACGCATAATGCATAAAGCATAACGCATAACGCATAACGCATAACGCATAACGCATAACGCAAACGCATAACGCATAACGCATACCGTATAACGCATAATGCATAACGCATAACGCATAACGCATAACGTATAACGCATAACGCATAACGCATATCGCATAACGCATAACGCATAATGCATAACGCATAAAGCATAACGCATAACGCATAACGCATAACGCATAACGCATAATGCATAAAGCATAACGCATAACGCATAACGCATAACGCATAACGCATAACGCATAACGCATAACGCAAACGCATAACGCATAACGCATACCGTATAACGCATAATGCATAACGCATAACGCATAACGCATAACGCATAACGCATAACGCATAACGCATAACGCATAACGCATTACGCATAACGCATAACGCATAACGCATATCGCATAACGCATAACGCATAACGCATAACGCATAACGCATAACGCATAACGCATAAAGCATAACGCATAACGCATAACGCAAACGTATAACGCACAACGCATAACGCATAACGCATAACGCAAAACGCATAACGCATAACGCATAACGCATAACGCATAACGCATAACGCATAACGCATAACGCATAACGCATAAAGCATAACGCATAACGCATAACTTATAACTCATTACTCATAACGAATAACGCATAACGCATAACGCATAACGGATAACAATTATCGCATAACGTATAACTCATAACGCATAACGCATAAAGCATAACGCATAAAGCATAACGCATAACGCATAACTCATAACGCATAACGCATAACGCAAAACGCATAACGCATAACGCATAACTTATAACTCATTACTCATAACGAATAACGCATAACGCATAACGCATAACGCATAACGCATAACGAATAACGCATAACGCATAACGCATAACGCATAACGCATAACGCATAACGCATAATGCATAACGCATAACGCATAACGCATAACGCATAACGCATAACGCATAACGCATATCGCATAACGCATAAATCATAACCCATAATGCACAACGCATAACTCATAATGCACAACGCATAACGAATACCGCAAAACGCATAACGCATAACGCATAACGCATAACGCATAACTCATAACGCATAACTTATAACTCATTACTCATAACGAATAACGCATAACGCATAACGCATATCGCATAACGCATAACGCATAATGCATAACGCATAAAGCATAACGCATAACGCATAACGCATAACGCATAACGCATAACGCATAACTCATAATGCACAACGCATAACGAATACCGCAAAACGCATAACGCATAACGCATAACGCATCACGCATAACGCATAACTCATAACGCATAACTTATAACTCATTACTCATAACGAATAACGCATAACGCATAACGCATATCGCATAACGCATAACGCATAACGCATAACGCATAAAGCATAACGCATAACGCATAACGTGTAACTAATAACGCATAACGCATAAAGCATAACGTATAACGCATAACGCATATCGCATAACGCATAACGCATAACGTATAACGCATAACGCATACCGTATAACGCATAACGCATAACGCAAACGTATAACGCACAACGCATAACGCATAACGAACAACGGATAACGCATAACGCATAACCCCTAACGCATATCGCATAACGTATAACTCATAACGCATAACGCATAACGCATAACGCATAACGCATAACGCATAACGCATAACCCCTAACGCATAACGCATAACGCATAACGCATAACGTGTAACTAATAACGTATAACGCATAACGCATACCGTATAACGCATAACGCATAACGCAAACGTATAACGCACAACGCATAACGCATAACGCATAACGCATAACTCATAATGCATAACTTATAACTCATTACTCATAACGAATAACGCATAATGCATAACGCATAAAGCATAACGCATAACGCATAACGCATAACGCATAACGCATAACGCATAACGCATAACGCATAACGCATAACGCATAACGCATAACGCATAACGCATAACGCATAACGCATAACGCATAACGCATAACGCATAACGCATAACGCATAACGCATAACGCATAACGCATAACGCATAACGCATAACGCATAACGCATAACGCATAACGCATAACGCATAACGCATAACGCATAAAGCATAACGCATAACGCATAACGCAAACGTATAACGCACAACGCATAACGCATAACGCATAACGCAAAACGCATAACGCATAACGCATAACGCATAACGCATAACGCATAAGGCATAACGCATAACGCATAAAGCATAACGCATAACGCATAACTTATAACTCATTACTCATAACGAATAACGCATAACGCATAACGCATAACGGATAACGCATATCGCATAACGCATAACGCATAATGCATAACGCATAAAGCATAACGCATAACGCATAACCCCTAACGCATAACGCATAACGTATAACTCATAACGCATAGCGCATAACGCATAACGCCTAACGCATAACGCATAACCCCTAACGCATAACGCATAATGCATAACGCATAACGCATAACGTGTAACTAATAACGCATAACGCATAAAGCATAACGTATAACGCATAACGCATATCGCATAACGCATAACGCATAACGTATAACGCATAACGCATACCGTATAACGCATAACGCAAACGTATAACGCACAACGCATAACGCATAACGAACAACGGATAACGCATAACGCATAACGCATAACGCATAACGCATAACGAATACCGCAAAACGTATATCGCCTAACACATAACGGATCACGCATAACGCATAACGCATAACGTATAACGCATAACGCATAACGCATAACACATAACGCATAACGCATAATGCACAACGCATTACGAATACAGCAGAACCCATAACGCTTAACGCATAACGGATCACGCATAACGCATAACGCATAATGCATAACGCATAACGCATAACGCATAATGCATAACGCATAAAGCGTAACGCATAACGCATAACGCATAAAGCGTAACACATAACGCATAACGCATAATGCACAACGCATAACGAATACAGCAAAACGCATAACGCTTAACGCATAACGCATAACGCATAACGCATAACGCATAATGCATAACGCATAGCGCATAACGCATAACGCATAACGCATAACGCATAACGCATAACGCATAACGCATAACGCATAACGCATAACGCATAACGTATAACGTATACCGCATTACGCATAAAGCATAATGCATAACGCATAACGCATAACGCATTACGCATAACTTATAACTCATAACTCATAAGGAGTAACGCATAACGCATAAAGCATAATGCATAACGCATAACGCATAAATCATAACGCATAACGCATAACGCATAACGCATAACGCATAACGCATAACGCATAACGCATAACGCATAACGCATAACGCATAACGCATAACGCATAACGCATAACGCATAACGCATAACGCATAACGCATAACGCATAACGCATAACGCATAACGCATAACGCATAACGCATAACGCATAACGCATAACGCATAACGCATAACGCATAACGCATAACGCATAACGCATAACGCATAACGCATAACGCATAACGCATACCGCATAACGCATAACGCATAACGCATAACGCATAACGCATAAAGCATAACGCATAACGCATAACTTATAACTCATTACTCATAACGAATAACGCATAACGCATAAGGCATAACGCATAAGGCATAACGCATAAGGCATAACGCATAACGCATACAGCATAACGCATAACGCATAACGCATAACGCATAACGCATAACGCATAACGCATAACGCATAACGCATAACGCATAACGCATAACGCATAACGCATAAAGCATAACGCATAACGCATAACGCATTACGCATAACGCATAACTTATAACTCATTACTCATAACGAATAACGCATAACGCATAACGCATAACGCATAACGCATTACGCATAACTTATAACTCATAACTCATAAGGAGTAACGCATAACGCATAAAGCATAACGCATAACGCATAACGCATAACGCATAACGCATAACGCATAACGCATAATGCATAAAGCATAACGCATAACGCATAACTTATAACTCATTACTCATAACGAATAACGCATAAGTCATAACGCATAACGCATAACGCATAACGCATAATGCATAACGCATAACGCATAACGCATAACGCATAACGCATAACGCATAACGCATAACGCATAACGCATAACGCATAACGCATAACGCATAACGCATAACGCATAACGCATAACGCATAACGCATAACGCATAACGCATAACGCATAACGCATAACGCATATCGCATAACGCATAACGCATATCGCATAACGCATAACGCATAACGCATAACGCATAACGCATAACGCATAACGCATAACGCATAACGCATAACGCATAACGCAAACGTATAACGCATAACTTATAACTCATAACTTATAACTCATTACTCATAACGAATAACGCATAACGCATAACGCATAACGCATAACGCATAACGCATAACGCATAATGCCTAACGCATAAAGCATAACGCATAACGCATAACTTATAACTCATTACTCATAACGAATAACGCATAACGCATAACGCATAACGCATAACGCATAACGCATAACGCATAACGCATAACGCATAACGCATAACGTGTAACTAATAACGCACAACGCATAAAGCATAACGCATAACACATAACGCATATCGCATAACGCATAACGCATAACGTATAACGCATAACGCATACCGTATAACGCATAACGCATAACGCATAACGTATAACGCATAACGCATAACGCATAACACATAACGCATAACACATAATGCACAACGCATTACGAATACAGCAAAACGCATAACGCTTAACGCATAACGGATCACGCATAACGCATAACGCATAATGCATAACGCATAACGCATAACGCATAATGCATAACGCATAAAGCGTAACGCATAACGCATAACGCATAAAGCATAACACATAACGCATAACTCATAATGCACAACGCATAATGAATACAGCAAAACGCATAACGCTTAACGCATAACGCATAACGCATAACGCATAACGCATAACGCATAACGCATAACGCATAACGCATAACGCATAACGCATAACGTATAACGTATAACGCATTCCGCATTACGCATAACTCATTACTCATAACTCATAACGCATAACGCATAAAGCATAACGCATAACGCATAACGCATAAAGCATAATGCATAACGCATAACGCATAACGCATTACGCATAACTTATAACCCATAACTCATAAGGAGTAACGCATAACGCATAAAGCATAACGCATGACGCATAACGCATAAAGCATAACGCATAACGCATAACGCATAACGCATAACGCATAACGCATAACGCATAACGCATAACGCATAACGCATAACGCATACCGTATAACGCATAGCGCATAACGCATAACGCATAACGCATAACGCATAACGCATAACGCATAACGCATAACGCATAACGCATAACGCATAACGCATAACGCATAACGCATAATGCATAAAGCATAACGCATAACGCATAACGCATAACGCATAACGCATAACGCAAACGCATAACGCATAACGCATACCGTATAACGCATAATGCATAACGCATAACGCATAACGCATAACGTATAACGCATAACGCATAACGCATATCGCATAACGCATAACGCATAATGCATAACGCATAAAGCATAACGCATAACGCATAACGCATAACGCATAACGCATAATGCATAAAGCATAACGCATAACGCATAACGCATAACGCATAACGCATAACGCATAACGCATAACGCAAACGCATAACGCATAACGCATACCGTATAACGCATAATGCATAACGCATAACGCATAACGCATAACGCATAACGCATAACGCATAACGCATAACGCATAACGCATTACGCATAACGCATAACGCATAACGCATATCGCATAACGCATAACGCATAACGCATAACGCATAACGCATAACGCATAACGCATAAAGCATAACGCATAACGCATAACGCAAACGTATAACGCACAACGCATAACGCATAACGCATAACGCAAAACGCATAACGCATAACGCATAACGCATAACGCATAACGCATAACGCATAACGCATAACGCATAACGCATAAAGCATAACGCATAACGCATAACTTATAACTCATTACTCATAACGAATAACGCATAACGCATAACGCATAACGGATAACAATTATCGCATAACGTATAACTCATAACGCATAACGCATAAAGCATAACGCATAAAGCATAACGCATAACGCATAACTCATAACGCATAACGCATAACGCAAAACGCATAACGCATAACGCATAACTTATAACTCATTACTCATAACGAATAACGCATAACGCATAACGCATAACGCATAACGCATAACGCATAACGCATAACGCATAACGCATAACGCATATCGCAAAACGCATAACGCATAACGCATAACTTATAACTCATTACTCATAACGAATAACGCATAACGCATAACGCATAACGCATAACGCATAACGCATAACGCATAACGCATAACGCATAACGGATCACGCATAACGCATAACGCATAACGCATACCGTATAACGCATAGCGCATAACGCATAACGCATAACGCATAACGCATAACGCATAACGCATAACGCATAACGCATAACGCATAACGCATTACGCATAACTTATAACTCATAACTCATAACGCATAACTCATAACGCATAACGCATAAAGCATAACGCATAACGCATAACGGATAAAGCATAATGCATAACGCATAACGCATAACGCATTACGCATAACTTATAACCCATAACTCATAAGGAGTAACGCATAACGCATAAAGCATAACGCATGACGCATAACGCATAAAGCATAACGCATAACGCATAACGCATAACGCATAACGCATAACGCATAACGCATAACGCATAACGCATAACGCATAACGCATAACGCATAACGCATAACGCATAACGCATAACGCATACCGTATAACGCATAGCGCATAACGCATAACGCATAACGCATAACGCATAACGCATAACGCATAACGCATAACGCATAACGCATAACGCATAACGCATAACGCATAACGCATAACTCATAACGCATAACTCATAACGCATAACGCATAACGCATAACGCATAAAGCATAAAGCATAAATCATAACGCATAACGAATACCGCAAAACGTATATCGCCTAACACATAACGGATAACGCATAACGCATAACGCATAACGTATAACGCATAACGCATAACGCATAACACATTACGCATAACGCATAATGCTCAACGCATAACGAATACAGCAAAACGCATAACGCTTAACGCATAACGCATCACGCATAACGCATAACGCATAATGCATTACGCATAACGCATAACGCATAATGCATAACGCATAAAGCGTAACGCATAACGCATAACGCATAACGCATAACGCATAACGCATAACGCAAACGCATAACGCATAACGCATACCGTATAACGCATAACGCATAACGCATAACGCATAACGCATAACGCATAACGCATAACATATAACGCATAACGCATAACGCATAACGCATAACGCATAACGCATAACGTATAACTCATAACGCATAACGCATAAAGCATAACGCATAAAGCATAACGCATAACGCATAACTCAATACGCATAACGCATAACGCAAAACGCATAACGCATAACGCATAACTTATAACTCATTACTCATAACGAATAACGCATAACGCATAACGCATAACGCATAACGCATAACGCATAACGCATAACGCATAACGCATAACGCATAACGCATAACGGATCACGCATAACGCATAACGCATAACGCATAACGCATAACGCATAACGCATAAAGCATAACGCATAACGCATAACGCATTACGCATAACTTATAACTCATAACTCATAAGGAGTAACGCATAACGCATAAAGCATAACGCATAACGCATAACGCATAACGCATAACGCATAACGCATAACGCATAATGCATAAAGCATAACGCATAACGCATAACGCATAACGCATAACGCATAACGCATAACGCAAACGCATAACGCATAACGCATACCGTATAACGCATAATGCATAACGCATAACGCATAACGCATAACGCATAACGCATAACGCATAACGCATTACGCATAACGCATAACGCATAACGCATATCGCATAACGCATAACGCATAACGCATAACGCATAACGCATAACGCATAACGCATAAAGCATAACGCATAACGCATAACGCAAACGTATAACGCACAACGCATAACGCATAACGCATAACGCAAAACGCATAACGCATAACGCATAACGCATAACGCATAACGCATAACGCATAACGCATAACGCATAACGCATAAAGCATAACGCATAACGCATAACTTATAACTCATTACTCATAACGAATAACGCATAACGCATAACGCATAACGGATAACGCTTATCGCATAACGTATAACTCATAACGCATAACGCATAAAGCATAACGCATAAAGCATAACGCATAACGCATAACTCATAACGCATAACGCATAACGCAAAACGCATAACGCATAACGCATAACTTATAACTCATTACTCATAACGAATAACGCATAACGCATAACGCATAACGCATAACGCATAACGCATAACGCATAACGCATAACGCATAACGCATAACGGATCACGCATAACGCATAACGCATAACGCATAACGCATAACGCATAAAGCATAACGCATAACGCATAACGCATTACGCATAACTTATAACTCATAACTCATAAGGAGTAACGCATAACGCATAAAGCATAACGCATAACGCATAACGCATAACGCATAACGCATAACGCATAACGCATAACGCATAATGCATAAAGCATAACGCATAACGCATAACGCATAACGCATAACGCATAACGCATAACGCAAACGCATAACGCATAACGCATACCGTATAACGCATAATGCATAACGCATAACGCATAACGCATAACGCATAACGCATAACGCATAATGCATAACGCATAACGCATAACGCATAACGCATATCGCATAACGCATAACGCATAACGCATAACGCATAACGCATAACGCATAACGCATAACGCATAACGCATAAAGCATAACGCATAACGCATAACGCAAACGTATAACGCACAACGCATAACGCATAACGCATAACGCAAAACGCATAACGCATAACGCATAACGCATAACGCATAAAGCATAACGCATAACGCATTACGCATAACCCCTAACGCATAACGCATAACGTATAACTCATAACGCATAACGCATAACGCATAACGCATAACGCATAACGCCTAACGCATAACGCATAACGCATAACCCCTAACGCATAACGCATAACGCATAACGCATAACGCATAACGCATAACGTGTAACTAATAACGCACAACGCATAAAGCATAACGCATAACGCATATCGCATATCGCATAACGCATAACGCATAACGTATAACGCATAACGCATACCGTATAACGCATAACGCATAACGCAAACGTATAACGCACAACGCATAACGCATAACGAACAACGGATAACGCATAACGCATAACGCATAACGAATACCGCAAAACGTATATCGCCTAACACATAACGGATCACGCATAACGCATAACGCATAACGTATAACGCATAACGCATAACGCATAACACATAACGCATAACACATAATGCACAACGCATTACGAATACAGCAAAACGCATAACGCTTAACGCATAACGGATCACGCATAACGCATAACGCATAATGCATAACGCATAACGCATAACGCATAATGCATAACGCATAAAGCGTAACGCATAACGCTTAACGCATAAAGCATAACACATAACGCATAACTCATAATGCACAACGCATAACGAATACAGCAAAACGCATAACGCTTAACGCATAACGCATAACGCATAACGCATAATGCATAACGCATAACGCATAACGCATAACGCATAACGCATAACGCATAACGCATAACGTATAACGTATAACGCATACCGCATTACGCATAACTTATAACTCATAACTCATAAGGAGTAACGCATAACGCATAAAGCATAACGCATAACGCATAAAGCATAACGCATAACGCATAATGCATAACGCATAACGCATAACGCATAACGCATAACGCATAACGCATAACGCATAACGTATAACGTATAACGCATAACGCATAACGCATAACGCATAAAGCATAACGCATAACGCATAACTCATAATGCACAACGCATAATGAATACAGCAAAACGCATAACGCTTAACGCATAACGCATAACGCATAACGCATAACGCATAACGAATAACGCATAACGCATAACGCATAACGCATAACGTATAACGTATAACGCATTCCGCATTACGCATAACTTATAACTCATAACTCATAAGGAGTAACGCATAACGCATAAAGCATAACGCATAACGCATAACTTATAACTCATTACTCATAACGAATAACGCATAACGCATAACTTATAACTCATTACTCATAACTCATAACGCATAACGCATAAGGAGTAACGCATAACGCATAAAGCATAACGCATGACGCATAACGCATAAAGCATAACGCATAACGCATAACGCATAACGCATAACGCATAACGCATAACGCATAACGCATAACGCATAACGCATAACGCATAACGCATACCGTATAACGCATAGCGCATAACGCATAACGCATAACGCATAACGCATAACGCATAACGCATAACGCATAACGCATAACGCATAACGCATTACGCATAACTTATAACTGATAACTCATAACGCATAACTCATAACGCATAACGCATAAAGCATAACGCATAACGCATAACGGATAAAGCATAATGCATAACGCATAACGCATAACGCATTACGCATAACTTATAACCCATAACTCATAAGGAGTAACGCATAACGCATAAAGCATAACGCATGACGCATAACGCATAAAGCATAACGCATAACGCATAACGCATAACGCATAACGCATAACGCATAACGCATAACGCTTAACGCATAACGCATAACGCATAACGCATAACGCATACCGTATAACGCATAGCGCATAACGCATAACGCATAACGCATAACGCATAACGCATAACGCATAACGCATAACGCATAACGCATAACGCATAACGCATAACGCATAACTCATAACGCATAACTCATAACGCATAACGCATAACGCATAACGCATAAAGCATAAAGCATAAATCATAACGCATAACGAATACCGCAAAACGTATATCGCCTAACACATAACGGATAACGCATAACGCATAACGCATAACGTATAACGCATAACGCATAACGCATAACACATAACGCATAACGCATAATGCTCAACGCATAACGAATACAGCAAAACGCATAACGCTTAACGCATAACGCATCACGCATAACGCATAACGCATAATGCATAACGCATAACGCATAACGCATAATGCATAACGCATAAAGCGTAACGCATAACGCATAACGCATAACGCATAACGCATAACGCATAACGCAAACGCATAACGCATAACGCATACCGTATAACGCATAACGCATAACGCATAACGCAAACGTATAACGCACAACGCATAACGCATAACGCATAACGCATAACGCATAACGCATAACATATAACGCATAACGCATAACGCATAACGCATAATGCATAACGCATAACGTATAACTCATAACGCATAACGCATAAAGCATAACGCATAAAGCATAACGCATAACGCATAACTCATAACGCATAACGCATAACGCAAAACGCATAACGCATAACGCATAACTTATAACTCATTACTCATAACGAATAACGCATAACGCATAACGCATAACGCATAACGCATAACGCATAACGCATAACGCATAACGCATAACGCTTAACGGATCACGCATAACGCATAACGCATAACGCATAACGCATAACGCATAACGCATAACGCATAACGCATAACGCATAAAGCATAACGCATAACGCATAACGCATTACGCATAACTTATAACTCATAACTCATAAGGAGTAACGCATAACGCATAAAGCATAACGCATAACGCATAACGCATAACGCATAACGCATAACGCATAACGCATAATGCATAAAGCATAACGCATAACGCATAACGCATAACGCATAACGCATAACGCATAACGCAAACGCATAACGCATAACGCATACCGTATAACGCATAATGCATAACGCATAACGCATAACGCATAACGCATAACGCATAACGCATAACGCATAACGCATAACGCATAACGCATATCGCATAACGCATAACGCATAACGCATAACGCATAACGCATAACGCATAACGCATAAAGCATAACGCATAACGCATAACGCAAACGTATAACGCACAACGCATAACGCATAACGCATAACGCAAAACGCATAACGCATAACGCATAACGCATAACGCATAACGCATAACGCATAACGCATAACGCATAACGCATAAAGCATAACGCATAACGCATAACTTATAACTCATTACTCATAACGAATAACGCATAACGCATAACGCATAACGGATAACGCTTATCGCATAACGCATAACGCATAACGCATAATGCATAACGCATAAAGCATAACGCATAACGCATTACGCATAACCCCTAACGCATAACGCATAACGTATAACTCATAACGCATAACGCATAACGCATAACGCATAACGCATAACGCCTAACGCATAACGCATAACGCATAACCCCTAACGCATAACGCATAACGCATAACGCATAACGTGTAACTAATAACGCACAACGCATAAAGCATAACGCATAACGCATAACGCATATCGCATAACGCATAACGCATAACGTATAACGCATAACGCATACCGTATAACGCATAACGCATAACGCAAACGTATAACGCACAACGCATAACGCATAACGAACAACGGATAACGCATAACGCATAACGCATAACGAATACCGCAAAACGTATATCGCCTAACACATAACGGATCACGCATAACGCATAACGCATAACGTATAACGCATAACGCATAACGCATAACACATAACGCATAACACATAATGCACAACGCATTACGAATACAGCAAAACGCATAACGCTTAACGCATAACGGATCACGCATAACGCATAACGCATAATGCATAACGCATAACGCATAACGCATAATGCATAACGCATAAAGCGTAACGCATAACGCTTAACGCATAAAGCATAACACATAACGCATAACTCATAATGCACAACGCATAACGAATACAGCAAAACGCATAACGCTTAACGCATAACGCATAACGCATAACGCATAATGCATAACGCATAACGCATACCGCATAACGCATAACGCATAACGCATAACGTATAACGTATAACGCATACCGCATTACGCATAACTTATAACTCATAACTCATAAGGAGTAACGCATAACGCATAAAGCATAACGCATAACGCATAAAGCATAACGCATAACGCATAATGCATAACGCATAACGCATAACGCATAACGCATAACGCATAACGCATAACGCATAACGCATAACGTATAACGCATAACGCATAACTTATAACTCATTACTCATAACTCGTAACGCATAACGCATAAAGCATAACGCATGACGCATAACGCATAAAGCATAACGCATAACGCATAACGCATAACGCATAACGCATAACGCATAACGCATAACGCATAACGCATAACGCATAACGCATAACGCATAACGCATAACGCATAACGCATAACGCATAACGCATAACGCATAACGCATAAAGCATAACGCATAACGCATACCGTATAACGCATAACGCATAACGCATAACGCAAACGTATAACGCACAACGCATAACGCATAACGCATAACGCATAACGCATAACGCATAACGCATAACATATAACGCATAACGCATAACGCATAACGCATAACGCATAATGCATAACGCATAACGTATAACTCATAACGCATAACGCATAAAGCATAACGCATAAAGCATAACGCATAACGCATAACGCATAACGCATAACGCATAACGCAAAACGCATAACGCATAACGCATAATGCATAAAGCATAACGCATAACGCATAACTTATAACTCATTACTCATAACGAATAACGCATAACGCATAACGCATAACGCATAACGCATAACGCATAACGCATAACGCATAACGCATAACGCATAACGCATAACGCATAACGCATAACGCATAACGCATAACGGATCACGCATAACGCATAACGCAAAACGCATAACGCATAACGCATAACGCATAAGGCATAACGCATAACGCATAACGCATTACGCATAACTTATAACTCATAACTCATAAGGAGTAACGCATAACGCATAAAGCATAACGCATAACGCATAACGCATAACGCATAACGCATAACGCATAACGCATAACGCATAATGCATAAAGCATAACGCATAACGCATAACGCATAACTCATTACTCATAACGAATAACGCATAACGCATAACGCATAACGCATAACGCATAATGCATAACGCATAACGCATAACGCATAACGCATAACGCATAACGCATAACGCATAACGCATAACGCATAACGCATATCGCATAACGCATAACGCATAACGCATAAAGCATAACGCATAACGCATAACGCATAAAGCATAACGCATAACGCATAACGCAAACGTATAACGCACAACGCATAACGCATAACGCATAACGCAAAACGCATAACGCATAACGCATAACGCATAACGCATAACGCATAACGCATAACGCATAAAGCATAACGCATAACGCATAACTTATAACTCATTACTCATAACGAATAACGCATAACGCATAACGCATAACGGATAACGCATATCGCATAACGCATAACGCATAATGCATAACGCATAAAGCATAACGCATAACGCATTACGCATAACCCCTAACGCATAACGCATAACGTATAACTCATAACGCATAACGCATAACGCATAACGCATAACGCATAACGCCTAACGCATAACGCATAACGCATAACCCCTAACGCATAACGCATAACGCATAACGTGTAACTAATAACGCACAACGCATAAAGCATAACGCATAACGCATATCGCATAACGCATAACGCATAACGCATAACGTATAACGCATAACGCATACCGTATAACGCATAACGCATAACGCAAACGTATAACGCACAACGCATAACGCATAACGAACAACGGATAACGCATAACGCATAACGCATAACGCATAACGAATACCGCAAAACGTATATCGCCTAACACATAACGGATCACGCATAACGCTTAACGCATAACGTATAACGCATAACGCATAACGCATAACACATAACGCATAACACATAATGCACAACGCATTACGAATACAGCAAAACGCATAACGCTTAACGCATAACGGATCACGCATAACGCATAACGCATAATGCATAACGCATAACGCATAACGCATAATGCATAACGCATAAAGCATAACGCATAACGCATAACGCATAAAGCATAACACATAACGCATAACTCATAATGCACAACGCATAACGAATACAGCAAAACGCATAACGCTTAACGCATAACGCATAACGCATAACGCATAATGCATAACGCATAACGCATAACGCATAACGCATAACGCATAACGCATAACGTATAACGTATAACGCATACCGCATTACGCATAACTTATAACTCATAACTCATAAGGAGTAACGCATAACGCATAAAGCATAACGCATAACGCATAAAGCATAACGCATAACGCATAACGCATAACGCATAACGCATAACGCATAACGCATAACGCATAACGCATAACGCATAACGCATAACGAATAACGCATAACGCATAACTTATAACTCATTACTCATAACTCATAACGCATAACGCATAAAGCATAACGCATGACGCATAACGCATAAAGCATAACGCATAACGCATAACGCATAACGCATAACGCATAACGCATAACGCATAACGCATAACGCATAACGCATAACGCATAACGCATAACGCATAACGCATACCGTATAACGCATAGCGCATAACGCATAACGCATAACGCATAACACATAACGCATAACGCATAACGCATAACGCATGAAGCATAACGCATAACGCATAACTTATAACTCATTACTCATAACGAATAACGCATAACGCATAAGGCATAACGCATAACGCATAACGCATAACGCATAACGCATAACGCATAACGCATAACGCATAACGCATAACGCATAACGCATAACGCATAACGCATAATGCATAAAGCATAACGCATAACGCATAACTTATAACTCATTACTCATAACGAATAACGCATAACGCATAACGCATAGCGCATAATGCATAACGCATAACGCATTACGCATAACGCATAACGCATAACGCATAACGCATAACGCATAACGCATAACGCATAACGCATAACGCATAACGCATTACGCATATCGCATAACGCATAACGCATAACGCATAACGCATAACGCATAACGCATAAAGCATAACGCATAACGCATAACGCAAACGTATAACGCACAACGCATAACGCATAACGCATAACGCAAAACGCATAACGCATAACGCATAACGCATAACGCATAACGCATAACGCATAACGCATAACGCATAACGCATAACGCATAAAGCATAACGCATAACGCATAACTTATAACTCATTACTCATAACGAATAACGCATAACGCATAACTTATAACTCATTACTCATAACTCATAACGCATAACGCATAAAGCATAACGCATAACGCATAACGGATAAAGCATAATGCATAACGCATAACGCATAACGCATTACGCATAACTTATAACCCATAACTCATAAGGAGTAACGCATAACGCATAAAGCATAACGCATGACGCATAACGCATAAAGCATAACGCATAACGCATAACGCATAACGCATAACGCATAACGCATAACGCATAACGCATAACGCATAACGCATAACGCATAACGCATAACGCATAACGCATAACGCATAACGCATGAAGCATAACGCATAACGCATAACTTATAACTCATTACTCATAACGAATAACGCATAACGCATAACGCATAACGCATAACGCATAACGCATAACGCATAACGCATAACGCATATCGCATAACGCATAACGCAAAACGTATAACGCATAACGCATACCGTATAACGCATAACGCATAACGCAAACGTATAACGCACAACGCATAACGCATAACGAACAACGGATAACGCATAACGCATACCGTATAACGCATAATGCATAACGCATAACGCATAACGCATAACGCATAACGCATAACGCATAACGCATAACGCATAACGCATAACGCATATCGCATAACGCATAACGCATAACGCATAACGCATAACGCATAACGCATAACGCATAAAGCATAACGCATAACGCATAACGCAAACGTATAACGCACAACGCATAACGCATAACGCATAACGCAAAACGCATAACGCATAACGCATAACGCATAACGCATAACGCATAACGCATAACGCATAACGCATAACGCATAACGCATAACGCATAAAGCATAACGCATAACGCATAACTTATAACTCATTACTCATAACGAATAACGCATAACGCATAACGCATAACGGATAACGCTTATCGCATAACGCATAACGCATAACGCATAATGCATAACGCATAAAGCATAACGCATAACGCATTACGCATAACCCCTAACGCATAACGCATAACGTATAACTCATAACGCATAACGCATAACGCATAACGCATAACGCATAACGCCTAACGCATAACGCATAACGCATAACCCCTAACGCATAACGCATAACGCATAACGCATAACGCATAACGTGTAACTAATAATGCACAACGCATAAAGCATAACGCATAACGCATAACGCATATCGCATAACGCATAACGCATAACGTATAACGCATAACGCATACCGTATAACGCATAACGCATAACGCAAACGTATAACGCACAACGCATAACGCATAACGAACAACGGATAACGCATAACGCATAACGCATAACGAATACCGCAAAACGTATATCGCCTAACACATAACGGATCACGCATAACGCATAACGCATAACGTATAACGCATAACGCATAACGCATAACGCATAACACATAACGCATAACACATAATGCACAACGCATTACGAATACAGCAAAACGCATAACGCTTAACGCATAACGGATCACGCATAACGCATAACGCATAATGCATAACGCATAACGCATAACGCATAATGCATAACGCATAAAGCGTAACGCATAACGCTTAACGCATAAAGCATAACACATAACGCATAACTCATAATGCACAACGCATAACGAATACAGCAAAACGCATAACGCTTAACGCATAACGCATAACGCATAACGCATAATGCATAACGCATAACGCATAACGCATAACGCATAACGCATAACGCATAACGTATAACGTATAACGCATACCGCATTACGCATAACTTATAACTCATAACTCATAAGGAGTAACGCATAACGCATAAAGCATAACGCATAACGCATAAAGCATAACGCATAACGCATAATGCATAACGCATAACGCATAACGCATAACGCATAACGCATAACGCATAACGCATAACGCATAACGCATAACGCATAACGCATAACTTATAACTCATTACTCATAACTCGTAACGCATAACGCATAAAGCATAACGCATGACGCATAACGCATAAAGCATAACGCATAACGCATAACGCATAACGCATAACGCATAACGCATAACGCATAACGCATAACGCATAACGCATAACGCATAACGCATAACGCATAACGCATGACGCATAACGCATAAAGCATAACGCATAACGCATACCGTATAACGCATAACGCATAACGCATAACGCAAACGTATAACGCACAACGCATAACGCATAACGCATAACGCATAACGCATAACGCATAACATATAACGCATAACGCATAACGCATAACGCATAACGCATAATGCATAACGCATAACGTATAACTCATAACGCATAACGCATAAAGCATAACGCATAAAGCATAACGCATAACGCATAACGCATAACGCATAACGCATAACGCAAAACGCATAACGCATAACGCATAATGCATAAAGCATAACGCATAACGCATAACTTATAACTCATTACTCATAACGAATAACGCATAACGCATAACGCATAACGCATAACGCATAACGCATAACGCATAACGCATAACGCATAACGCATAACGCATAACGCATAACGCATAACGCATAACGCATAACGGATCACGCATAACGCATAACGCATAACGCATAACGCATAACGCATAACGCATAAGGCATAACGCATAACGCATAACGCATTACGCATAACTTATAACTCATAACTCATAAGGAGTAACGCATAACGCATAAAGCATAACGCATAACGCATAACGCATAACGCATAACGCATAACGCATAACGCATAACGCATAATGCATAAAGCATAACGCATAACGCATAACGCATAACTCATTACTCATAACGAATAACGCATAACGCATAACGCATAACGCATAACGCATAACGCATAACGCATAACGCATAACGCATAACGCATAACGCATAACGCATAACGCATAACGCATAACGCATAACGCATAACGCATATCGCATAACGCATAACGCATAACGCATAAAGCATAACGCATAACGCATAACGCATAAAGCATAACGCATAACGCATAACGCAAACGTATAACGCACAACGCATAACGCATAACGCATAACGCAAAACGCATAACGCATAACGCATAACGCATAACGCATAACGCATAACGCATAACGCATAAAGCATAACGCATAACGCATAACTTATAACTCATTACTCATAACGAATAACGCATAACGCATAACGCATAACGGATAACGCATATCGCATAACGCATAACGCATAACGCATAATGCATAACGCATAAAGCATAACGCATAACGCATTACGCATAACCCCTAACGCATAACGCATAACGTATAACTCATAACGCATAACGCATAACGCATAACTTATAACTCATTACTCATAACGAATAACGCATAACGCATAACGCATAACGGATAACGCATATCGCATAACGCATAACGCATAATGCATAACGCATAAAGCATAACGCATAACGCATTACGCATAACCCCTAACGCATAACGCATAACGTATAACTCATAACGCATAACGCATAACGCATAACGCATAACGCATAACGCATAACGCCTAACGCATAACGCATAACGCATAACCCCTAACGCATAACGCATAACGCATAACGCATAACGTGTAACTAATAACGCACAACGCATAAAGCATAACGCATAACGCATATCGCATAACGCATAACGCATAACGTATAACGCATAACGCATACCGTATAACGCATAACGCATAACGCAAACGTATAACGCACAACGCATAACGCATAACGAACAACGGATAACGCATAACGCATAACGCATAACGCATAACGAATACCGCAAAACGTATATCGCCTAACACATAACGGATCACGCATAACGCTTAACGCATAACGTATAACGCATAACGCATAACGCATAACACATAACGCATAACACATAATGCACAACGCATTACGAATACAGCAAAACGCATAACGCTTAACGCATAACGGATCACGCATAACGCATAACGCATAATGCATAACGCATAACGCATAACGCATAATGCATAACGCATAAAGCGTAACGCATAACGCATAACGCATAAAGCATAACACATAACGCATAACTCATAATGCACAACGCATAACGAATACAGCAAAACGCATAACGCTTAACGCATAACGCATAACGCATAACGCATAACGCATAACGCATAACGCATAACGCATAACGCATAACGCATAACGCATAACGCATAACGTATAACGTATAACGCATACCGCATTACGCATAACTTATAACTCATAACTCATAAGGAGTAACGCATAACGCATAAAGCATAACGCATAACGCATAAAGCATAACGCATAACGCATAATGCATAACGCATAACGCATAACGCATAACGCATAACGCATAACGCATAACGCATAACGTATAACGTATAACGCATAACGCATAACTTATAACTCATTACTCATAACTCATAACGCATAACGAATAAAGCATAACGCATGACGCATAACGCATAAAGCATAACGCATAACGCATAACGCATAACGCATAACGCATAACGCATAACGCATAACGCATAACGCATAACGCATAACGCATAACGCATAACGCATAACGCATAACGCATAACGCATACCGTATAACGCATAGCGCATAACGCATAACGCATAACGCATAACACATAACGCATAACGCATAACGCATAACGCATGAAGCATAACGCATAACGCATAACTTATAACTCATTACTCATAACGAATAACGCATAACGCATAAGGCATAACGCATAACGCATAACGCATAACGCATAACGCATAACGCATAACGCATAACGCATAACGCATAACGCATAACGCATAACGCATAACGCATAATGCATAAAGCATAACGCATAACGCATAACTTATAACTCATTACTCATAACGAATAACGCATAACGCATAACGCATAACGCATAGCGCATAATGCATAACGCATAACGCATTACGCATAACGCATAACGCATAACGCATAACGCATAACGCATAACGCATAACGCATAACGCATAACGCATAACGCATAACGCATAACGCATTACGCATATCGCATAACGCATAACGCATAACGCATAACGCATAACGCATAACGCATAAAGCATAACGCATAACGCATAACGCAAACGTATAACGCACAACGCATAACGCATAACGCATAACGCATAACGCAAAACGCATAACGCATAACGCATAACGCATAACGCATAACGCATAACGCATAACGCATAACGCATAACGCATAACGCATAAAGCATAACGCATAACGCATAACTTATAACTCATTACTCATAACGAATAACGCATAACGCATAACTTATAACTCATTACTCATAACTCATAACGCATAACGCATAAAGCATAACGCATAACGCATAACGGATAAAGCATAATGCATAACGCATAACGCATAACGCATTACGCATAACTTATAACCCATAACTCATAAGGAGTAACGCATAACGCATAAAGCATAACGCATGACGCATAACGCATAAAGCATAACGCATAACGCATAACGCATAACGCATAACGCATAACGCATAACGCATAACGCATAACGCATAACGCATAACGCATAACGCATAACGCATAACGCATAACGCATAACGCATAACGCATAACGCATGAAGCATAACGCATAACGCATAACTTATAACTCATTACTCATAACGAATAACGCATAACGCATAACGCATAACGCATAACGCATAACGCATAACGCATAACGCATAACGCATATCGCATAACGCATAACGCATAACGTATAACCCATAACGCATACCGTATAACGCATAACGCATAACGCAAACGTATAACGCACAACGCATAACGCATAACGAACAACGGATAACGCATAACGCATAACGCATAACGCATAACGAATACCGCAAAACGTATATCGCCTAACACATAACGGATCACGCATAGCGCATAACGCATAACGTATAACGCATAACGCATAACGCATAACACATAACGCATAACACATAATGCACAACGCATTACGAATACAGCAAAACGCATAACGCTTAACGCATAACGTATCACGCATAACGCATAACGCATAATGCATAACGCATAACGCATAACGCATAATGCATAACGCATAAAGCGTAACGCATAACGCATAACGCATAAAGCATAACACATAACGCATAACTCATAATGCACAACGCATAACGAATACAGCAAAACGCATAACGCTTAACGCATAACGCATAACGCATAACGCATAATGCATAACGCATAACGCATAACGCATAACGCATAACGCATAACGCATAACGTATAACGTATAACGCATACCGCATTACGCATAACTTATAACTCATAACTCATAAGGAGTAACGCATAACGCATAAAGCATAACGCATAACGCATAAAGCATAACGCATAACGCATAATGCATAACGCATAACGCATAACGCATAACGCATAACGCATAACGCATAACGCATAACGTATAACGTATAACGCATAACGCATAACTTATAACTCATTACTCATAACTCATAACGCATAACGCATAAAGCATAACGCATGACGTATAACGCATAAAGCATAACGCATAACGCATAACGCATAACGCATAACGCATAACGCATAACGCATAACGCATAACGCATAACGCATAACGCATAACGCATAACGCATAACGCATAACGCATAACGCATACCGTATAACGCATAGCGCATAACGCATAACGCATAACGCATAACACATAACGCATAACGCATAACGCATAACGCATGAAGCATAACGCATAACGCATAACTTATAACTCATTACTCATAACGAATAACGCATAACGCATAAGGCATAACGCATAAGGCATAACGCATAACGCATAACGCATAACGCATAACGCATAACGCATAACGCATAACGCATAACGCATAACGCATAATGCATAAAGCATAACGCATAACGCATAACTTATAACTCATTACTCATAACGCATAACGCATAACGCATAACGCATAACGCATAACGCATAACGAATAACGCATAACGCTTAACGCATAACGCATAACGCATAACGCATAACGCATAACGCATAACGCATAACGCATGAAGCATAACGCATAACGCATAACTTATAACTCATTACTCATAACGAATAACGCATAACGCATAAGGCATAACGCATAACGCATAACGCATAACGCATAACGCATAACGCATATCGCATAACGCATAACGCATAACGTATAACGCATAACGCATACCGTATAACGCATACCGCATAACGCAAACGTATAACGCACAACGCATAACGCATAACGAACAACGGATAACGCATAACGCATAACGCATAACGCATAACGAATACCGCAAAACGTATATCGCCTAACACATAACGGATCACGCATAACGCATAACGCATAACGTATAACGCATAACGCATAACGCCTAACGCATAACGCATAACGCATAACGCATAACGCATAACGCATAACGCATTACGCATATCGCATAACGCATAACGCATAACGCACAACGCATAACGCATAACGCATAACGCAAAACGCATAACGCATAACGCATAACGCATAACGCATAACGCATAACGCATAACGCATAAAGCATAACGCATAACGCATAACTTATAACTCATTACTCATAACGAATAACGCATAACGCATAACGCATAACGGATAACGCATATCGCATAACGCATAACGCATAATGCATAACGCATAAAGCATAACGCATAACGCATAACGCATAACCCCTAACGCATAACGCATAACGCATAACGCATAACGCATAACGCATAACGCATTACGCATATCGCATAACGCATAACGCATAACGCATATCGCATAACGCATAACGCATAAAGCATAACGCATAACGCATAACGCAAACGTATAACGCACAACGCATAACGCATAACGCATAACGCAAAACGCATAACGCATAACGCATAACGCATAACGCATAACGCATAACGCATAACGCATAACGCATAACGCATAAGGTATAACGCATAACGCATAACGCATAACGCATAACGCATAACGCATAAAGCATAACGCATAACGCATAACTTATAACTCATTACTCATAACGAATAACGCATAACGCATAACGCATAACGCATAACGCATAACGCATAACGCATAACGCATAACGCATAACGCATAACGCATAACGCGTAACTCATAACGCATAACGCATAACGCATAACGCACACCGTATAACGCATAACGCATAACGCATATCGCATAACGCATACCGTATAACGCATAACGCATAACGCATAACGCAAACGTATAGCGCACAACGCATAATGCATAAACCATAACCCTTACTTAATAACGCATAACGCATAATGCACAACGCATAACGAACACCGGAAAACCCATAACGCCTAACGCATAACGGATCACGAATAACGCATAACGCATAACGCATAACGCATAACGCATAACGCATAACGCATAACGCATAACGCATAACGCATAACGCATAACGCATAACGCATAACGCATAACGCCAAACGCATAACGTTAACGCACAACCCATAACGCATAAGGCTTGATGCATGACGCATATCGCATATCGCATAACGCATAAGGCTTGATGCATGACGCATATCGCATAACGCATAAGGCATAACGCATAATACATAACGTATAACGCATTATGCAGAACGCATAACGCATAATGCATAACGCATAACGCATATCGCATAACACATACGCATATCGCATAACGCATAACGCATAACGCATAACGCATAAAGCATAACGCATAACGCATAACGCAAACTTATAACGCACAACGCATAGCGCATAACGCATAACGCATAACGCATAACGCATAACGCATAACGCATAACGCATAACGCATAACGCATAACGCATAACGCATAACGCATAACGCATAACGCATAACGCATAACGCATAACGCATAACGCATAACGCATAACGCATAACGCATAACGCATAACGGATCACGCATAACGCACAACGCATAGCGCATAACGCATAACGCATAACGCATAACGCATAACGCATAACGCATAACGCATAACGCATAACGCATAACGCATAACGCATAACGCATAACGCATAACGCATAACGCATAACGCATAACGCATAACGCATAACGCATAACGCATAACGCATATCGCATAACACATACGCATAACGCATAAGGCATAACGCATTACGCATAACTTATAACTCATAACTCGTAACGAATAACGCATAACGCAAAATGAATATCGCATAAAGCATAACGCATAACGCATAACGCATAACGCATAACGCATAACGCATAACGCATAACGCATAACGCATAACGCATAACGCATAACGCATCACGCATAACGCACAACGCATAGCGCATAACGCATAACGCATAACGCATAACGCATAACGCATAACGCATAACGCATAACGCATAACGCATAACGCATAACGCATAACGCATAACGCATAACGCATAACGCATAACGCATAACGCATATCGCATAACACATACGCATAACGCATAAGGCATAACGCATTACGCATAACTTATAACTCATAACTCATAACGAATAACGCATAACGCAAAATGAATAACGCATAAAGCATAACGCATAACCCATAACCCATAACGCACAACGCATAAGGCATAATGCACAACGCATAACGAATACCGCAAAACGCATAACGCATAACGCGTAACTCATAACACATAACGCATAACGCATAACGCACACCGTATAACGCATAACGCATAACGCATAACGCATAAAGCATAACGCATAACGCATAACGCATAACGCATAATGCAAACGTATAACGCCCAACGCATAAAGCATAACGAACAACCCATAACGCATAATCCATAACGCATAACGCATAACGCATAACGCATAAAGTATAACGCATAACGCATAACGCATAACGCATACTTATAACGCACAACGCCTAGCGCATAACGCATAACGCATAACGCATAACGCATAACGGATCACGCATAACGCACAACGCATAACGCATAACGCATAACGCATAACGCATAACGCATAACGCATAACGCATAACGCATAACGCATAACGCATAACACATACGCATAACGCATAAGTCATAACGCATTACGCATAACTTATAACTCATAACTCATAACGAATAACGCATAACGCAAAATGAATAACGCATAAAGCATAACGCACAACCCATAACCCATAACGCACAACGCATAAGGCATAATGCACAACGCATAACGAATACCGCAAAACGCATAACGCATAACGCATAACGCATAACGTATAACGCATAACGCATACCGTATAACGCATAACGCATAACCATAACGCATAACGCATAACCCATAACGCATAACGCATAACGCATAACGCATAACGTATAACGCATAACGCATACCGTATAACGCATAATGCATAACGCATAACGCATAACGCATAACGCATAAAGCATAACGTATAACGCATAACGCATACCGTATAACGCATAACGCATAACGCATAACGCAAACGTATAGCGCACAACGCATAATGCATAAACCATAACCCTTACTTAATAACGCATAACGCATAATGCACAACGCATAACGAACACCGGAAAACCCATAACGCCTAACGCATAACGGATCACGAATAACGCATAAAGCATAACGCTTAACGCATAACGCATAACGCATAACGCATAACGCATAACGCATAACGCATAACGCATAACGCATAACGCAAAACGCATAACGTTAACGCATAACCCATAACGCATAAGGCTTGATGCATGACGCATATCGCATATCGCATAACGCATAAGGCTTGATGCATGACGCATATCGCATAACGCATAAGGCATAACGCATAATACATAACGTATAACGCATTATGCATAACGCATAACACATAACGCATAACGCATATCGCATAACACATACGCATAACGCATAACGCGTAGCGCATAACGCATAACGCATAACCATAACGCATAACGCATAACCCATAACGCATAACGCATAACGCATAACGTATAACGCATAACGCATACCGTATAACGCATAACGCATAACGCATAACGCATAACGCATAACGCAAACTTATAACGCACAACGCATAGCGCATAACGCATAACGCATAACGCATAACGCATAACGCATAACGCATAACGCATAACGCATAACGCATAACGCATAACGCATAACGCATATCGCATAACACATACGCATAACGCATAAGGCATAACGCATAACGCATAACGCATAACGCATAACGCATAACGCATAACGCATAACGCATAACGCATACCGCATAACGCATAACGCATAACGCATAACGCATAACGCATAACGCATAACGCATAACGCATAACGCAAAACGCATAACGTTAACGCATAACCCATAACGCATAAGGCTTGCTGCATGACGCATATCGCATATCGCATAACGCATAAGGCTTGATGCATGACGCATATCGCATGACGCATAAGGCATAACGCATAATACATAACGTATAACGCATTATGCATAACGCATAACGCATAACGCATAACGCATAACGCATAACGCATATCGCATAACACATACGCATAACGCATAACGCATAACGCATAACGCATAACCATAACGCATAACGCATAACGCATAACCCATAACGCATAACGCATAACGCATAACGCATAACGCATAACGCATAACGCATAACGCATAACGCATAACGCATAACGCATAACGCATAACGCATAACGCATAACGCATAACGCATAACGCATAACGCATATCGCATAACACATACGCATAACGCCTAACGCATAACGGATCACGAATAACGCATAAAGCATAACGCTTAACGCATAACGCATAACGCATAACGCATAACGCATAACGCATAACGCATAACGCATAACGCATAACGCATAACGCAAAACGCATAACGTTAACGCATAACCCATAACGCATAAGGCTTGATGCATGACGCATATCGCATATCGCATAACGCATAAGGCTTGATGCATGACGCATAACGCATAACGCATAAGGCATAACGCATAACGCATAACGTATAACGCATTATGCATAACGCATAACACATAACGCATAACGCATATCGCATAACACATACGCATAACGCATAACGCATAGCGCATAACGCATAACGCATAACCATAACGCATAACGCATAACCCATAACGCATAACGCATAACGCATAACGTATAACGCATAACGCATACCGTATAACGCATAACGCATAACGCATAACGGATCACGCATAACGCACAACGCATAACGCATAACGCATAACGCATAACACATAACGCATAACGCATAACGCATAACGCATAACGCATAACGCATAACGCATAACGCATAACGCATAACGCATAACGCATAACGCATAAGGCATAACGCATAACGCATAACGCATAACGCATAACGCATAACGCATAACGCATAACGCATAACGCATAACGCATAACGCATAACGCATAACGCATAACGCATAACGCATAACGCAAAACGCATAACGTTAACGCATAACCCATAACGCATAAGGCTTGATGCATGACGCATATCGCATATCGCATAACGCATAAGGCTTGATGCATGACGCATATCGCATGACGCATAAGGCATAACGCATAATACATAACGTATAACGCATTATGCATAACGCATAACGCATAACGCATAACGCATAACGCATAACGCATATCGCATAACACATACGCATAACGCATAACGCATAACGCATAACGCATAACGCATAACCATAACGCATAACGCATAACGCATAACCCATAACGCATAACGCATAACGCATAACGCATAACGTATAACGCATAACGCATACCGTATAACGCATAACGCATAACGCATAACGCATAACGCATAACGCATAACGCATAACGCATAACGCATAACGCATAACGCATAACTTATAACTCATTACTCATAACGAATAACGCATAACGCATAACGCATAACGCATAACGCATAACGCATAACGCATAACGCATAACGCATAACGCATAACGCATAACGCGTAACTCATAACGCATAACGCATAACGCATAACGCACACCGTATAACGCATAACGCATAACGCATATCGCATAACGCATACCGTATAACGCATAACGCATAACGCATAACGCAAACGTATAGCGCACAACGCATAATGCATAAACCATAACCCTTACTTAATAACGCATAACGCATAATGCACAACGCATAACGAACACCGGAAAACCCATAACGCCTAACGCATAACGGATCACGAATAACGCATAAAGCATAACGCATAACGCATAACGCATAACGCATAACGCATAACGCATAACGCATAACGCATAACGCATAACGCATAACGCATAACGCATAACGCCAAACGCATAACGTTAACGCACAACCCATAACGCATAAGGCTTGATGCATGACGCATATCGCATATCGCATAACGCATAAGGCTTGATGCATGACGCATATCGCATAACGCATAAGGCATAACGCATAATACATAACGTATAACGCATTATGCAGAACGCATAACGCATAATGCATAACGCATAACGCATATCGCATAACACATACGCATATCGCATAACGCATAACGCATAACGCATAACGCATAAAGTATAACGCATAACGCATAACGCAAACTTATAACGCACAACGCATAGCGCATAACGCATAACGCATAACGCATAACGCATAACGCATAACGCATAACGCATAACGCATAACGCATAACGCATAACGCATAACTCATAACGCATAACGCATAACGCATAACGCATAACGCATAACGCATAACGCATAACGCATAACGCATAACGCATAACGGATCACGCATAACGCACAACGCATAGCGCATAACGCATAACGCATAACGCATAACGCATAACGCATAACGCATAACGCATAACGCATAACGCATAACGCATAACGCATAACGCATAACGCATAACGCATAACGCATAACGCATAACGCATAACGCATAACGCATAACGCATAACGCATATCGCATAACACATACGCATAACGCATAAGGCATAACGCATTACGCATAACTTATAACTCATAACTCGTAACGAATAACGCATAACGCAAAATGAATATCGCATAAAGCATAACGCATAACGCATAACGCATAACGCATAACGCATAACGCATAACGCATAACGCATAACGCATAACGCATAACGCATAACGGATCACGCATAACGCACAACGCATAGCGCATAACGCATAACGCATAACGCATAACGCATAACGCATAACGCATAACGCATAACGCATAACGCATAACGCATAACGCATAACGCATAACGCATAACGCATAACGCATAACGCATAACGCATATCGCATAACACATACGCATAACGCATAAGGCATAACGCATTACGCATAACTTATAACTCATAACTCATAACGAATAACGCATAACGCAAAATGAATAACGCATAAAGCATAACGCATAACCCATAACCCATAACGCACAACGCATAAGGCATAATGCACAACGCATAACGAATACCGCAAAACGCATAACGCATAACGCGTAACTCATAACACATAACGCATAACGCATAACGCACACCGTATAACGCATAACGCATAACGCATAACGCATAACGCATAACGCATAACGCATAACGCATAACGCATAATGCAAACGTATAACGCCCAACGCATAAAGCATAACGAACAACCCATAACGCATAATCCATAACGCATAACGCATAACGCATAACGCATAAAGTATAACGCATAACGCATAACGCATAACGCATACTTATAACGCACAACGCCTAGCGCATAACGCATAACGCATAACGCATAACGCATAACGGATCACGCATAACGCACAACGCATAACGCATAACGCATAACGCATAACGCATAACGCATAACGCATAACGCATAACGCATAACGCATATCGCATAACACATACGCATAACGCATAAGTCATAACGCATTACGCATAACTTATAACTCATAACTCATAACGAATAACGCATAACGCAAAATGAATAACGCATAAAGCATAACGCACAACCCATAACCCATAACGCACAACGCATAAGGCATAATGCACAACGCATAACGAATACCGCAAAACGCATAACGCATAACGCATAACGCATAACGTATAACGCATAACGCATACCGTATAACGCATAACGCATAACCATAACGCATAACGCATAACCCATAACGCATAACGCATAACGCATAACGCATAACGTATAACGCATAACGCATACCGTATAACGCATAATGCATAACGCATAACGCATAACGCATAACGCATAAAGCATAACGTATAACGCATAACGCATACCGTATAACGCATAACGCATAACGCATAACGCAAACGTATAGCGCACAACGCATAATGCATAAACCATAACCCTTACTTAATAACGCATAACGCATAATGCACAACGCATAACGAACACCGGAAAACCCATAACGCCTAACGCATAACGGATCACGAATAACGCATAAAGCATAACGCTTAACGCATAACGCATAACGCATAACGCATAACGCATAACGCATAACGCATAACGCATAACGCATAACGCAAAACGCATAACGTTAACGCATAACCCATAACGCATAAGGCTTGATGCATGACGCATATCGCATATCGCATAACGCATAAGGCTTGATGCATGACGCATATCGCATAACGCATAAGGCATAACGCATAATACATAACGTATAACGCATTATGCATAACGCATAACACATAACGCATAACGCATATCGCATAACACATACGCATAACGCATAACGCGTAGCGCATAACGCATAACGCATAACCATAACGCATAACGCATAACCCATAACGCATAACGCATAACGCATAACGTATAACGCATAACGCATACCGTATAACGCATAACGCATAACGCATAACGCATAACGCATAACGCAAACTTATAACGCACAACGCATAGCGCATAACGCATAACGCATAACGCATAACGCATAACGCATAACGCATAACGCATAACGCATAACGCATAACGCATAACGCATAACGCATATCGCATAACACATACGCATAACGCATAAGGCATAACGCATAACGCATAACGCATAACGCATAACGCATAACGCATAACGCATAACGCATAACGCATACCGCATAACGCATAACGCATAACGCATAACGCATAACGCATAACGCATAACGCATAACGCATAACGCAAAACGCATAACGTTAACGCATAACCCATAACGCATAAGGCTTGCTGCATGACGCATATCGCATATCGCATAACGCATAAGGCTTGATGCATGACGCATATCGCATGACGCATAAGGCATAACGCATAATACATAACGTATAACGCATTATGCATAACGCATAACGCATAACGCATAACGCATAACGCATAACGCATATCGCATAACACATACGCATAACGCATAACGCATAACGCATAACGCATAACCATAACGCATAACGCATAACGCATAACCCATAACGCATAACGCATAACGCATAACGCATAACGCATAACGCATAACGCATAACGCATAACGCATAACGCATAACGCATAACGCATAACGCATAACGCATAACGCATAACGCATAACGCATAACGCATATCGCATAACACATACGCATAACGCCTAACGCATAACGGATCACGAATAACGCATAAAGCATAACGCTTAACGCATAACGCATAACGCATAACGCATAACGCATAACGCATAACGCATAACGCATAACGCATAACGCATAACGCAAAACGCATAACGTTAACGCATAACCCATAACGCATAAGGCTTGATGCATGACGCATATCGCATATCGCATAACGCATAAGGCTTGATGCATGACGCATATCGCATAACGCATAAGGCATAACGCATAATACATAACGTATAACGCATTATGCATAACGCATAACACATAACGCATAACGCATATCGCATAACACATACGCATAACGCATAACGCATAGCGCATAACGCATAACGCATAACCATAACGCATAACGCATAACCCATAACGCATAACGCATAACGCATAACGTATAACGCATAACGCATACCGTATAACGCATAACGCATAACGCATAACGGATCACGCATAACGCACAACGCATAGCGCATAACGCATAACGCATAACACATAACGCATAACGCATAACGCATAACGCATAACGCATAACGCATAACGCATAACGCATAACGCATAACGCATAACGCATAACGCATAAGGCATAACGCATAACGCATAACGCATAACGCATAACGCATAACGCATAACGCATAACGCATAACGCATAACGCATAACGCATAACGCATAACGCATAACGCATAACGCATAACGCAAAACGCATAACGTTAACGCATAACCCATAACGCATAAGGCTTGATGCATGACGCATATCGCATATCGCATAACGCATAAGGCTTGATGCATGACGCATATCGCATGACGCATAAGGCATAACGCATAATACATAACGTATAACGCATTATGCATAACGCATAACGCATAACGCATAACGCATAACGCATAACGCATATCGCATAACACATACGCATAACGCATAACGCATAACGCATAACGCATAACGCATAACCATAACGCATAACGCATAACGCATAACCCATAACGCATAACGCATAACGCATAACGCATAACGTATAACGCATAACGCATACCGTATAACGCATAATGCATAACGCATAAAGCATAACGCATAACGCATAACGCATAACGCATAACGCATAACGCATAACGCATAACGCATAACGCATAACGCATAACGCATAACGCATAACGCATAACGCATAACGCAAAACGCATAACGCATAACGCATAACGCATAACGCATAACGCATAACGCATAACGCATAACGCATAACGCATAACGCATAACGCATAACGCATAACGCATAACGCATAACGCATATCGCGTAACACATACGCATAACGCATAAGGCATTACGCATTACGCATAACTTATAACTCATAACTCATAACGAATAACGCATAACGCAAAATGAATAACGCATAAAGCATAACGCATAACCCATAACCCATAACGCACAACGCATAAAGCATAATGCACAACGCATAACGAATACCGCAAAACGCATAACGCATAACGCATATCGCATAACGCGTAACTCATAACGCATAACGCATAACGCATAACGCACACCGTATAACGCATAACGCATAACGCATAACGCAAACGTATAGCGCACAACGCATAATGCATAAACCATATCCCTTACTTCATAACGCATAACGCATAATGCACAACGCATAACGAACACCGGAAAACCCATAACGCCTAACGCATAACGGATCACGAATAACGCATAATGCATAACGCATAACGCATAACGCATAACGCATAACGCATAACGCATAACGCATAACGCATAACGCATAACGCATAACGCATAACGCATAACGCATAACGCATAACGCATAACGCATAACGCATAACGCATAACGCATAACGCATAACGCATAACGCATAACGCATAACGCATAACGCATAACGCATAACGCATAACGCATAACGCATAACGCATAACGCATAACGCATAACGCATAACGCATAACGCATAACGCATATCGCATAACGCATAACGCATAACGCATAACGCATAACGCATAACGCATAACGCATAACGCATAACGCATAACGCATAACGCATAACGCATAACGCAAAATGCATAACGTTAACGCATAACCCATAACGCATAAGGCTTGATGCATGACGCATATCGCATATCGCATAACGCATAAGGCTTGATGCATGACGCATATCGCATAACGCATAAGGATAACGCATAATACATAACGTATAACGCATTATGCATAACGCATAACGCATAACGCATAACGCATAACGCATAACGCATATCGCATAACACATACGCATAACGCATAACGCATAACGCATAACGCATAACGCATAACGCATAACGCATAACCATAACGCATAACGCATAACCCATAACGCATAACGCATAACGCATAACGTATAACGCATAACGCATACCGTATAACGCATAATGCATAACGCATAAAGCATAACGCATAACGCATAACGCATAACGCATAACGCAAACGTATAGCGCACAACGCATAATGCATAAACCATAACCCTTACTTCATAACGCATAACGCATAATGCACAACGCATAACGAACACCGGAAAACCCATAACGCCTAACGCATAACGGATCACGAATAACGCATAATGCATAACGCATAAAGCATAACGCATAACGCATAACGCATAACGCATAACGCATAACGCATAACGCATAACGCATAACGCTTAACCCATAACGCATAACGCATAACGCATAACGCATAACCCATAACGCATAACGCATAACGCATAACGCATACCGTATAACGCATACGCATAACGCATAACGCATAACGCAAAATGCATAACGTTAACGCATAACCCATAACGCATAAGGCTTGATGCATGACGCATATCGCATATCGCATAACGCATAAGGCTTGATGCATGACGCATATCGCATAACGCATAAGGATAACGCATAATACATAACGTATAACGCATTATGCATAACGCATAACGCATAACGCATAACGCATAACGCATAACGCATATCGCATAACACATACGCATAACGCATAACGCATAACGCATAACGCATAACGCATAACGCATAACCATAACGCATAACGCATAACCCATAACGCATAACGCATAACGCATAACGTATAACGCATAACGCATACCGTATAACGCATAATGCATAACGCATAAAGCATAACGCATAACGCATAACGCATAACGCATAACGCATAACGCATAACGCAAACGTATAGCGCACAACGCATAATGCATAAACCATAACCCTTACTTCATAACGCATAACGCATAATGCACAACGCATAACGAACACCGGAAAACCCATAACGCCTAACGCATAACGGATCACGAATAACGCATAATGCATAACGCATAAAGCATAACGCATAACGCATAACGCATAACGCATAACGCATAACGCATAACGCATAACGCAACGTATAACGCACAACGCATAACGCATAACGCATAACGCATAACGCATAACGCATAACGCATAACGCATAACGCATAACGCATAACGCATAACGCATAACGCATAACGCATAACGCATAACGCATAACGCATAACGCATAACGCATAACGCATAACGCATAACGCATAACGCATAACGCATAACGCATAACGCATAACGCATAACCATAACGCATAACGCATAACCCATAACGCATAACGCATAACGCATAACGCATACCGTATAACGCATAATGCATAACGCATAACGCATAACGCATAACGCATAACGCATAACGCATAACGCATAACGCATAACGCATAACGCATAACGCATATCGCATAACGCATAACGCATAACGCATAACGCATAACGCATAACGCATAACGCATAACGCATAACGCATAACGCATAACGCATAACGCATAACGCATAACGCATAACGCATAACGCATAACGCATAACGCAAAATGCATAACGTTAACGCATAACCCATAACGCATAAGGCTTGATGCATGACGCATATCGCATATCGCATAACGCATAAGGCTTGATGCATGACGCATATCGCATAACGCATAAGGATAACGCATAATACATAACGTATAACGCATTATGCATAACGCATAACGCATAACGCATAACGCATAACGCATAACGCATATCGCATAACACATACGCATAACGCATAACGCATAAGGCTTGATGCATGACGCATATCGCATAACGCATACCGTATAACGCATAACGCATAACGCATAACGCATAACGTATAACGCATAACGCATACCGTATAACGCATAATGCATAACGCATAAAGCATAACGCATAACGCATAACGCATAACGCATAACGCATAACGCATAACGCAAACGTATAGCGCACAACGCATAATGCATAAACCATAACCCTTACTTCATAACGCATAACGCATAATGCACAACGCATAACGAACACCGGAAAACCCATAACGCCTAACGCATAACGGATCACGAATAACGCATAATGCATAACGCATAAAGCATAACGCATAACGCATAACGCATAACGCATAACGCATAACGCATAACGCATAACGCATAACGCATAACGCATAACGCATAACGCATAACGCATAACGCATAACGCATAACGCATAACCATAACGCATAACGCATAACCCATAACGCATAACGCATAACGCATAACGCATACCGTATAACGCATAATGCATAACGCATAACGCATAACGCATAACGCATAACGTATAACGCATAACGCATAACGCATAACGCATAACGCATAACACATAACGCATAACGTATAACGCATAACGCATAACCATAACGCATAACGCATAACCCATAACGCATAACGCATAACGCATAACGTATAACGCATAACGCATACCGTATAACGCATAATGCATAACGCATAAAGCAAAACGCATAACGCAAACGTATAACGCACAACGCATAACGTATAACGCATAACGCATAACGCATAACGCATAACGCATAACGCATAACTCATAACGCATAACGCATAACGCATAACGCATAACGCATAACGCATAACCATAACGCATAACGCATAACCCATAACGCATAACGCATAACGCATAACGCATAACGCATAACGTATAACGCATAACGCATACCGTATAACGCATAATGCATAACGCATAACGCATAACGCATAACGCATAACGTATAACGCATAACGCATACCGTATAACGCATAACGCATAACGCATAACGCAAACGTATAGCGCACAACGCATAATGCATAAACCATAACCCTTACTTCATAACGCATAACGCATAATGCACAACGCATAACGAACACCGGAAAACCCATACCGCCTAACGCATAACGGATCGCGAATAACGCATAATCAATAACGAATAAAGCATAACGCATAACGCATAACGCATAACGCATAACCATAACGCATAACGCATAACGCATAACGCATAACGCATAACGCATAACGCATAACGCATAACGCATACCGTATAACGCATAATGCATAACGCATAACGCATAACGCATAACGCATGACGCATAACGCATAACGCATAACGCATAACGCATATCGCATAACACATACGCATAACGCATAACGCATAACGCATAACGCATAACGCATAACCATAACGCATAACGCATAACCCATAACGCATAAGTCATAACGCATAACGTATAACGCATAACGCATACCGTATAACGCATAATGCATAACGCATAAAGCATAACGCATAACGCATAACGCATAACGCATAACGCATATCGCATAACACATACGCATAACGCATAAGGCATAACGCATTACGCATAACTTATAACTCATAACTCATAACGAATAACGCATAACGCAAAATGAATAACGCATAACGCATAACGCATAACGCATAACGCATATCGCATAACACATACGCATAACGCATAACGCATAACGCATAACGCATAACGCATAACGCATAACGCATAACGTATAACGCATAACGCATAACCATAACGCATAACGCATAACCCATAACGCATAACGCATAACGCATAACGTATAACGCATAACGCATACCGTATAACGGAAAATGCATAACGCATAAAGCAAAACGCATAACGCAAACGTATAACGCACAACGCATAACGTATAACGCATAACGCATAACGCATAACGCATAACGCATAACGCATAACGCATAACGCATAACGCATATCGCATAACACATACGCATAACGCATAAGGCATAACCCATTACGCATAACTTATAACTCATAACTCATAACGAATAACGCATAACGCAAAATGAATAACGCATAACGCATAACGCATAACGCATAACGCATATCGCATAACACATACGCATAACGCATAACGCATAACGCATAACGCATAACACATAACGCATAACGTATAACGCATAACGCATAACCATAACGCATAACGCATAACCCATAACGCATAACGCATAACCCATAACGCATAACGCATAACGCATAACGCATAACGCAACACGCATAACGCATAACGCATAACGCATAACGCATAACGCATAACGCATATCGCATAACACATACGCATAACGCATAAGTCATAACGCATTACGCATAACTTATAACTCATAACTCATAACGAATAACGCATAACGCAAAATGAATAACGCATAAAGCATAACGCACAACCCATAACCCATAACGCACAACGCATAAGGCATAATGCACAACGCATAACGAATACCGCAAAACGCATAACGCATAACGCATAACGCATAACGCATAACGCATAACGCATAACGCATACCGTATAACGCATACCGCATAACCATAACGCATAACGCATAACCCATAACGCATAACGCATAACGCATAACGCATAACGTATAACGCATAACGCATACCGTATAACGCATAATGCATAACGCATAACGCATAACGCATAACGCATAAAGCATAACGTATAACGCATAACGCATACCGTATAACGCATAACGCATAACGCATAACGCAAACGTATAGCGCACAACGCATAATGCATAAACCATAACCCTTACTTAATAACGCATAACGCATAATGCACAACGCATAACGAACACCGGAAAACCCATAACGCCTAACGCATAACGGATCACGAATAACGCATAATGCATAACGCTTAACGCATAACGCATAACGCATAACGCATAACGCATAACGCATAACGCATAACGCATAACGCATAACGCATAACGCAAAACGCATAACGTTAACGCATAACCCATAACGCATAAGGCTTGATGCATGACGCATATCGCATATCGCATAACGCATAAGGCTTGATGCATGACGCATATCGCATAACGCATAAGGCATAACGCATAATACATAACGTATAACGCATTATGCATAACGCATAACACATAACGCATAACGCATATCGCATAACACATACGCATAACGCATAACGCATAGCGCATAACGCATAACGCATAACCATAACGCATAACGCATAACCCATAACGCATAACGCATAACGCATAACGTATAACGCATAACGCATACCGTATAACGCATAATGCATAACGCATAACGCATAACGCATAACGTATAACGCATAACGCATACCGTATAACGCATAATGCATAACGCATAAAGCATAACGCATAACGCATAACGCATAACGCATAACGCATAACGCATAACGCAAACGTATAGCGCACAACGCATAATGCATAAACCATAACCCTTACTTCATAACGCATAACGCATAATGCACAACGCATAACGAACACCGGAAAACCCATAACGCCTAACGCATAACGGATCACGAATAACGCATAATGCATAACGCATAAAGCATAACGCATAACGCATAACGCATAACGCATAACGCATAACGCATAACGCATAACGCAACGTATAACGCACAACGCAAACGCATAACGCATAACGCATAACGCATAACGCATAACGCATAACGCATAACGCATAACGCATAACGCATAACGCATAACGCATAACGCATAACGCATAACGCATAACGCATAACGCATAACGCATAACGCATAACGCATAACGCATAACGCATAACGCATAACGCATAACGCATAACGCATAACGCATAACCATAACGCATAACGCATAACCCATAACGCATAACGCATAACGCATAACGCATACCGTATAACGCATAATGCATAACGCATAACGCATAACGCATAACGCATAACGCATAACGCATAACGCATAACGCATAACGCATAACGCATAACGCATATCGCATAACGCATAACGCATAACGCATAACGCATAACGCATAACGCATAACGCATAACGCATAACGCATAACGCATAACGCATAACGCATAACGCATAACGCATAACGCATAACGCATAACGCATAACGCAAAATGCATAACGTTAACGCATAACCCATAACGCATAAGGCTTGATGCATGACGCATATCGCATATCGCATAACGCATAAGGCTTGATGCATGACGCATATCGCATAACGCATAAGGATAACGCATAATACATAACGTATAACGCATTATGCATAACGCATAACGCATAACGCATAACGCATAACGCATAACGCATATCGCATAACACATACGCATAACGCATAACGCATAAGGCTTGATGCATGACGCATATCGCATAACGCATACCGTATAACGCATAACGCATAACGCATAACGCATAACGTATAACGCATAACGCATACCGTATAACGCATAATGCATAACGCATAAAGCATAACGCATAACGCATAACGCATAACGCATAACGCATAACGCATAACGCAAACGTATAGCGCACAACGCATAATGCATAAACCATAACCCTTACTTCATAACGCATAACGCATAATGCACAACGCATAACGAACACCGGAAAACCCATAACGCCTAACGCATAACGGATCACGAATAACGCATAATGCATAACGCATAAAGCATAACGCATAACGCATAACGCATAACGCATAACGCATAACGCATAACGCATAACGCAACGTATAACGCACAACGCATAACGCATAACGCATAACGCATAACGCATAACGCATAACGCATAACGCATAACGCATAACGCATAACGCATAACGCATAACGCATAACGCATAACGCATAACGCATAACGCATAACGCATAACGCATAACGCATAACGCATAACGCATAACGCATAACGCATAACGCATAACGCATAACGCATAACGCATAACGCATAACGCATAACCATAACGCATAACGCATAACCCATAACGCATAACGAATAACGCATAACGCATACCGTATAACGCATAATGCATAACGCATAACGCATAACGCATAACGCATAACGTATAACGCATAACGCATAACGCATAACGCATAACGCATAACACATAACGCATAACGTATAACGCATAACGCATAACCATAACGCATAACGCATAACCCATAACGCATAACGCATAACGCATAACGTATAACGCATAACGCATACCGTATAACGCATAATGCATAACGCATAAAGCAAAACGCATAACGCAAACGTATAACGCACAACGCATAACGTATAACGCATAACGCATAACGCATAACGCATAACGCATAACGCATAACGCATAACTCATAACGCATAACGCATAACGCATAACGCATAACGCATAACGCATAACCATAACGCATAACGCATAACCCATAACGCATAACGCATAACGCATAACGCATAACGCATAACGTATAACGCATAACGCATACCGTATAACGCATAATGCATAACGCATAACGCATAACGCATAACGCATAACGTATAACGCATAACGCATACCGTATAACGCATAACGCATAACGCATAACGCAAACGTATAGCGCACAACGCATAATGCATAAACCATAACCCTTACTTCATAACGCATAACGCATAATGCACAACGCATAACGAACACCGGAAAACCCATACCGCCTAACGCATAACGGATCGCGAATAACGCATAATCAATAACGAATAAAGCATAACGCATAACGCATAACGCATAACGCATAACCATAACGCATAACGCATAACCCATAACGCATAACGCATAACGCATAACGCATAACGCATAACGCATACCGTATAACGCATAATGCATAACGCATAACGCATAACGCATAACGCATGACGCATAACGCATAACGCATAACGCATAACGCATATCGCATAACACATACGCATAACGCATAACGCATAACGCATAACGCATAACGCATAACCATAACGCATAACGCATAACCCATAACGCATAAGTCATAACGCATAACGTATAACGCATAACGCATACCGTATAACGCATAATGCATAACGCATAAAGCATAACGCATAACGCATAACGCATAACGCATAACGCATATCGCATAACACATACGCATAACGCATAAGGCATAACCCATTACGCATAACTTATAACTCATAACTCATAACGAATAACGCATAACGCAAAATGAATAACGCATAACGCATAACGCATAACGCATAACGCATAACGCATAACACATACGCATAACGCATAACGCATAACGCATAACGCATAACGCATAACGCATAACGCATAACGCATAACGCATAACGCATAACCATAACGCATAACGCATAACCCATAACGCATAACGCATAACGCATAACGTATAACGCATAACGCATACCGTATAACGGAAAATGCATAACGCATAAAGCAAAACGCATAACGCAAACGTATAACGCACAACGCATAACGTATAACGCATAACGCATAACGCATAACGCATAACGCATAACGCATAACGCATAACGCATATCGCATAACACATACGCATAACGCATAAGGCATAACCCATTACGCATAACTTATAACTCATAACTCATAACGAATAACGCATAACGAAAAATGAATAACGCATAACGCATAACGCATAACGCATAACGCATATCGCATAACACATACGCATAACGCATAACGCATAACGCATAACGCATAACACATAACGCATAACGTATAACGCATAACGCATAACCATAACGCATAACGCATAACCCATAACGCATAACGCATAACCCATAACGCATAACGCATAACGCATAACGCATAACGCAACACGCATAACGCATAACGCATAACGCATAACGCATAACGCATAACGCATATCGCATAACACATACGCATAACGCATAAGTCATAACGCATTACGCATAACTTATAACTCATAACTCATAACGAATAACGCATAACGCAAAATGAATAACGCATAAAGCATAACGCACAACCCATAACCCATAACGCACAACGCATAAGGCATAATGCACAACGCATAACGAATACCGCAAAACGCATAACGCATAACGCATAACGCATAACGCATAACGTATAACGCATAACGCATACCGTATAACGCATACCGCATAACCATAACGCATAACGCATAACCCATAACGCATAACGCATAACGCATAACGCATAACGTATAACGCATAACGCATACCGTATAACGCATAATGCATAACGCATAACGCATAACGCATAACGCATAAAGCATAACGTATAACGCATAACGCATACCGTATAACGCATAACGCATAACGCATAACGCAAACGTATAGCGCACAACGCATAATGCATAAACCATAACCCTTACTTAATAACGCATAACGCATAATGCACAACGCATAACGAACACCGGAAAACCCATAACGCCTAACGCATAACGGATCACGAATAACGCATAAAGCATAACGCTTAACGCATAACGCATAACGCATAACGCATAACGCATAACGCATAACGCATAACGCATAACGCATAACGCATAACGCAAAACGCATAACGTTAACGCATAACCCATAACGCATAAGGCTTGATGCATGACGCATATCGCATATCGCATAACGCATAAGGCTTGATGCATGACGCATATCGCATAACGCATAAGGCATAACGCATAATACATAACGTATAACGCATTATGCATAACGCATAACACATAACGCATAACGCATATCGCATAACACATACGCATAACGCATAACGCGTAGCGCATAACGCATAACGCATAACCATAACGCATAACGCATAACCCATAACGCATAACGCATAACGCATAACGTATAACGCATAACGCATACCGTATAACGCATAACGCATAACGCATAACGGATCACGCATAACGCACAACGCATAGCGCATAACGCATAACGCATAACACATAACGCATAACGCATAACGCATAACGCATAACGCATAACGCATAACGCATAACGCATAACGCATAACGCATAACGCATAACGCATAACGCATAACGCATAACGCATAACGCATAACGCATAACGCAAAGTTATAACGCACAACGCATAGCGCATAACGCATAACGCATAACGCATAACGCATAACGCATAACGCATAACGCATAACGCATAACGCATAACGCATAACGCATAACGCATAACGCATAACGCATAACGCATAACGCATAACGCATAACGCATAACGCATAACGCATAACGCATAAGGCATATCGCATAACACATACGCATAACGCATAAGGCATAACGCATAACGCATAACGCATAACGCATAACGCATTACGCATAACGCATAACGCATAACGCATAACGCATAACGCATAACGCATAACGCATAACGCATAACGCAAAACGCATAACGTTAACGCATAACCCATAACGCATAAGGCTTGATGCATGACGCATATCGCATATCGCATAACGCATAAGGCTTGATGCATGACGCATATCGCATGACGCATAAGGCATAACGCATAATACATAACGTATAACGCATTATGCATAACGCATAACGCATAACGCATAACGCATAACGCATATCGCATAACACATACGCATAACGCATAACGCATAACGCATAACGCATAACGCATAACGCATAACGCATAACGCATAACGCATAACGCATAACGCATATCGCATAACACATACGCATAACGCCTAACGCATAACGGATCACGAATAACGCATAAAGCATAACGCTTAACGCATAACGCATAACGCATAACGCATAACGCATAACGCATAACGCATAACGCATAACGCAAAACGCATAACGTTAACGCATAACCCATAACGCATAAGGCTTGATGCATGACGCATATCGCATAACGCATAACGCATAACGCAAACTTATAACGCACAACGCATAGCGCATAACGCATAACGCATAACGCATAACGCATAACGCATAACGCATAACGCATAACGCATAACGCATAACGCATAACGCATAACGCATAACGCATAACGCATAACGCATAACGCATAACGCATAACGCAAAACGCATAACGTTAACGCATAACCCATAACGCATGAGGCTTGATGCATGACGCATATCGCATATCGCATAACGCATAAGGCTTGATGCATGACGCATATCGCATGACGCATAAGGCATAACGCATAATACATAACGTATAACGCATTATGCATAACGCATAACGCATAACGCATAACGCATAACGCATATCGCATAACACATACGCATAACGCATAACGCATAACGCATAACGCATAACGCATAACCATAACGCATAACGCATAACGCATAACCCATAACGCATAACGCATAACGCATAACGCATAACGTATAACGCATAACGCATACCGTATAACGCATAATGCATAACGCATAAAGCATAACGCATAACGCATAACGCATAACGCATAACGCATAACGCATAACGCATAACGCATAACGCATAACGCATAACGCATAACGCATAACGCATAACGCATAACGCATAACGCATAACGCATAACGCATAACGCATAACGCATAACGCATAACGCATAACGCATAACGCATAACGCATAACGCATAACGCATAACGCATAACGCATAACGCATAACGCATAACGCATAACGCATAACGCATAACGCATAACGCATAACGCATAACGCATAACGCATAACGCATAACGCATATCGCGTAACACATACGCATAACGCACAAGGCATTACGCATTACGCATAACTTATAACTCATAACTCATAACGAATAACGCATAACGCAAAATGAATAACGCATAAAGCATAACGCATAACCCATAACCCATAACGCACAACGCATAAGGCATAATGCACAACGCATAACGAATACCGCAAAACGCATAACGCATAACGCATATCGCATAACGCGTAACTCATAACGCATAACGCATAACGCATAACGCATAACGCACACCGTATAACGCATAACGCATAACGCATAACGCAAACGTATAGCGCACAACGCATAATGCATAAACCATATCCCTTACTTCATAACGCATAACGCATAATGCACAACGCATAACGAACACCGGAAAACCCATAACGCCTAACGCATAACGGATCACGAATAACGCATAATGCATAACGCATAACGCATAACGCATAACGCATAACGCATAACGCATAACGCATAACGCATAACGCATAACGCATAACGCATAACGCATAACGCATAACGCATAACGCATAACGCATAACGCATAACGCATAACGCATAACGCATATCGCATAACACATACGCATAACGCATAACGCATAACGCATAACGCATAACGCATAACCATAACGCATAACGCATAACGCATAACCCATAACGCATAACGCATAACGCATAACGCATAACGTATAACGCATAACGCATACCGTATAACGCATAATGCATAACGCATAAAGCATAACGCATAACGCATAACGCATAACGCATAACGCATAACGCATAACGCATAACGCATAACGCATAACGCATAACGCATAACGCATAACGCATAACGCATAACGCATAACGCATAACGCATAACGCAAAACGCATAACGTTAACGCATAACCCATAACGCATAAGGCTTGATGCATGACGCATATCGCATATCGCATAACGCATAACGCAAACTTATAACGCACAACGCATAACGCATAACGCATAACGCATAACGCATAACGCACACCGTATAACGCATAACGCATAACGCATAACGCAAACGTATAGCGCACAACGCATAATGCATAAACCATATCCCTTACTTCATAACGCATAACGCATAATGCACAACGCATAACGAACACCGGAAAACCCATAACGCCTAACGCATAACGGATCACGAATAACGCATAATGCATAACGCATAACGCATAACGCATAACGCATAACGCATAACGCATAACGCATAACGCATAACGCATAACGCATAACGCATAACGCATAACGCATAACGCATAACGCATAACGCATAACGCATAACGCATAACGCATATCGCATAACACATACGCATAACGCATAACGCATAACGCATAACGCATAACGCATAACCATAACGCATAACGCATAACGCATAACCCATAACGCATAACGCATAACGCATAACGCATAACGTATAACGCATAACGCATACCGTATAACGCATAATGCATAACGCATAAAGCATAACGCATAACGCATAACGCATAACGCATAACGCACAACGCATAACGCATAACGCATAACGCATAACGCATAACGCATAACGCATAACGCATAACGCATAACGCATAACGCATAACGCATAACGCATAACGCAAAACGCATAACGTGAACGCATAACCCATAACGCATAAGGCTTGATGCATGACGCATATCGCATATCGCATAACGCATAACGCAAACTTATAACGCACAACGCATAGCGCATAACGCATAACGCATAACGCATAACGCATAACGCATAACGCATAACGCATAACGCATAACGCATAACGCATAACGCATAACGCATAACGCATAACGCATAACGCATAACGCATAACGCATAACGCATAACGCATAACGCATAACGCAAAACGCATAACGTTAACGCATAACCCATAACGCATAAGGCTTGATGCATGACGCATATCGCATATCGCATAACGCATAAGGCTTGATGCATGACGCATATCGCATGACGCATAAGGCATAACGCATAATACATAACGTATAACGGATTATGCATAACGCATAACGCATAACGCATAACGCATAACGCATAACGCATATCGCATAACACATACGCATAACGCATAACGCATAACGCATAACGCATAACGCATAACCATAACGCATAACGCATAACGCATAACCCATAACGCATAACGCATAACGCATAACGCATAACGTATAACGCATAACGCATACCGTATAACGCATAATGCATAACGCATAAAGCATAACGCATAACGCATAACGCATAACGCATAACGCATAACGCATAACGCATAACGCATAACGCATAACGCATAACGCATAACGCATAACGCATAACGCATAACGCATAACGCATAACGCATAACGCATAACGCATAACGCATAACGCATAACGCATAACGCATAACGCATAACGCATAACGCATAACGCATAACGCATAACGCATAACGCATAACGCATAACGCATAACGCATAACGCATAACGCATAACGCATAACGCATAACGCATAACGCATAACGCATAACGCATAACGCATAACGCATAACGCATAACGCATAACGCATAACGCATAACGCATAACGCATAACGCATAACGCATAACGCATAACGCATAACGCATAACGCATAACGCATAACGCATAACGCATAACGCATAACGCATAACGCATAACGCATAACGCATAACGCATAACGCATAACGCATAACGCATAACGCATAACGCATAACGCATAACGCATAACGCATAACGCATAACGCATATCGCGTAACACATACGCATAACGCATAAGGCATTACGCATTACGCATAACTTATAACTCATAACTCATAACGAATAACGCATAACGCAAAATGAATAACGCATAAAGCATAACGCATAACCCATAACCCATAACGCACAACGCATAAGGCATAATGCACAACGCATAACGAATACCGCAAAACGCATAACGCATAACGCATATCGCATAACGCGTAACTCATAACGCATAACGCATAACGCATAACGCACACCGTATAACGCATAACGCATAACGCATAACGCAAACGTATAGCGCACAACGCATAATGCATAAACCATATCCCTTACTTCATAACGCATAACGCATAATGCACAACGCATAACGAACACCGGAAAACCCATAACGCCTAACGCATAACGGATCACGAATAACGCATAATGCATAACGCATAACGCATAACGCATAACGCATAACGCATAACGCATAACGCATAACGCATAACGCATAACGCATAACGCATAACGCATAACGCATAACGCATAACGCATAACGCATAACGCATAACGCATAACGCATATCGCATAACACATACGCATAACGCATAACGCATAACGCATAACGCATAACGCATAACCATAACGCATAACGCATAACGCATAACCCATAACGCGTAACGCATAACGCATAACGCATAACGCATAACGCACACCGTATAACGCATAACGCATAACGCATAACGCAAACGTATAGCGCACAACGCATAATGCATAAACCATATCCCTTACTTCATAACGCATAACGCATAATGCACAACGCATAACGAACACCGGAAAACCCATAACGCCTAACGCATAACGGATCACGAATAACGCATAATGCATAACGCATAACGCATAACGCATAACGCATAACGCATAACGCATAACGCATAACGCATAACGCATAACGCATAACGCATAACGCATAACGCATAACGCATAACGCATAACGCATAACGCATAACGCATAACGCATAACGCATAACGCATAACGCATAACGCATAACGCATAACGCATAACGCATAACGCATAACGCATAACGCATAACGCATAACGCATAACGCATAACGCATAACGCATAACGCATAACGCATAACGCATAACGCATAACGCATAACGCATAACGCATAACGCATAACGCATAACGCATAACGCATAACGCATAACGCATAACGCATAACGCATAACGCATAACGCATAACGCATAACGCATAACGCATAACGCATAACGCATAACGCATAACGCATAACGCATAACGCATAACGCATATCGCATAACGCATAACGCATAACGCATAACGCATAACGCATAACGCATAACGCATAACGCATAACGCATAACGCATAACGCATAACGCATAACGCATAACGCATAACGCATAACGCATAACGCATAACGCATAACGCATAACGCATAACGCATAACGCATAACGCATAACGCATAACGCATAACGCAAAATGCATAACGTTAACGCATAACCCATAACGCATAAGGCTTGATGCATGACGCATATCGCATATCGCATAACGCATAAGGCTTGATGCATGACGCATATCGCATAACGCATAAGGATAACGCATAATACATAACGTATAACGCATTATGCATAACGCATAACGCATAACGCATATCGCATAACACATACGCATAACGCATAACGCATAACGCATAACGCATAACGCATAACCATAACGCATAACGCATAACCCATAACGCATAACGCATAACGCATAACGTATAACGCATAACGCATACCGTATAACGCATAATGCATAACGCATAAAGCATAACGCATAACGCATAACGCATAACGCATAACGCATAACGCAAACGTATAGCGCACAACGCATAATGCATAAACCATAACCCTTACTTCATAACGCATAACGCATAATGCACAACGCATAACGAACACCGGAAAACCCATAACGCCTAACGCATAACGGATCACGAATAACGCATAATGCATAACGCATAAAGCATAACGCATAACGCATAACGCATAACGCATAACGCATAACGCATAACGCATAACGCAACGTATAACGCACAACGCATAACGCATAACGCATAACGCATAACGCATAACGCATAACGCATAACGCATAACGCATAACGCATAACGCATAACGCATAACGCATAACGCATAACGCATAACGCATAACGCATAACGCATAACGCATAACGCATAACGCATAACGCATAACCATAACGCATAACGCATAACGCATAACGCATAACGCATAACGCATAACGCATACCGTATAACGCATAATGCATAACGCATAACGCATAACGCATAACGCATAACGTATAACGCATAACGCATAACGCATAACGCATAACGCATAACACATAACGCATAACGTATAACGCATAACGCATAACCATAACGCATAACGCATAACCCATAACGCATAACGCATAACGCATAACGTATAACGCATAACGCATACCGTATAACGCATAATGCATAACGCATAAAGCAAAACGCATAACGCAAACGTATAACGCACAACGCATAACGTATAACGCATAACGCATAACGCATAACGCATAACGCATAACGCATATCGCATAACGCATAACGCATAACGCATAACGCATAACGCATAACGCATAACCATAACGCATAACGCATAACCCATAACGCATAACGCATAACGCATAACGCATAACGCATAACGTATAACGCATAACGCATAGCGTATAACGCATAATGCATAACGCATAACGCATAACGCATAACGCATAACGTATAACGCATAACGCATACCGTATAACGCATAACGCATAACGCATAACGCAAACGTATAGCGCACAACGCATAATGCATAAACCATAACCCTTACTTCATAACGCATAACGCATAATGCACAACGCATAACGAACACCGGAAAACCCATACCGCCTAACGCATAACGGATCGCGAATAACGCATAATCAATAACGAATAAAGCATAACGCATAACGCATAACGCATAACGCATAACCATAACGCATAACGCATAACCCATAACGCATAACGCATAACGCATAACGCATAACGCATAACGCATAACGCATACCGTATAACGCATAATGCATAACGCATAACGCATAACGCATAACGCATGACGCATAACGCATAACGCATAACGCATAACGCATATCGCATAACACATACGCATAACGCATAACGCATAACGCATAACGCATAACCATAACGCATAACGCATAACCCATAACGCATAACTCATAACGCATAACGTATAACGCATAACGCATACCGTATAACGCATAATGCATAACGCATAAAGCATAACGCATAACGCATAACGCATAACGCATAACGCATATCGCATAACACATACGCATAACGCATAAGGCATAACCCATTACGCATAACTTATAACTCATAACTCATAACGAATAACGCATAACGCAAAATGAATAACGCATAACGCATAACGCATAACGCAGAACGCATATCGCATAACACATACGCATAACGCATAACGCATAACGCATAACGCATAACGCATAACACATAACGCATAACGTATAACGCATAACGCATAACCATAACGCATAACGCATAACCCATAACGCATAACGCATAACGCATAACGTATAACGCATAACGCATACCGTATAACGCATAATGCATAACGCATAAAGCAAAACGCATAACGCAAACGTATAACGCACAACGCATAACGTATAACGCATAACGCATAACGCATAACGCATAACGCATAACGCATAACGCATAACGCATAACGCATAACGCATAACGCATAACCATAACGCATAACGCATAACCCATAACGCATAACGCATAACGCATAACGCATAACGCATAACGTATAACGCATAACGCATACCGTATAACGCATAATGCATAACGCATAACGCATAACGCATAACGCATAACGTATAACGCATAACGCATACCGTATAACGCATAACGCATAACGCATAACGCAAACGTATAGCGCACAACGCATAATGCATAAACCATAACCCTTACTTCATAACGCATAACGCATAATGCACAACGCATAACGAACACCGGAAAACCCATACCGCCTAACGCATAACGGATCGCGTATAACGCATAACGCATAACGCATAACGCATAACGCATAACCATAACGCATAACGCATAACCCATAACGCATAACGCATAACGCATAACGCATAACGCATAACGCATACCGTATAACGCATAATGCATAACGCATAACGCATAACGCATAACGCATGACGCATAACGCATAACGCATAACGCATAACGCATAACGCATATCGCATAACACATACGCATAACGCATAACGCATAACGCATACCGCATAACGCATAACCATAACGCATAACGCATAACCCATAACGCATAACTCATAACGCATAACGTATAACGCATAACGCATACCGTATAACGCATAATGCATAACGCATAAAGCATAACGCATAACGCATAACGCATAACGCATATCGCATAACACATACGCATAACGCATAAGGCATAACCCATTACGCATAACTTATAACTCATAACTCATAACGAATAACGCATAACGCAAAATGAATAACGCATAAAGCATAACGCATAACCCATAACCCATAACGCACAACGCATAGGGCATAATGCACAACGCATAACGAATACCGCAAAACGCATAACGCATAACGCATAACGCATAACGCGTAACTCATACCGCATAACGCATAACGCATAACGCACACCGTATAATGCATAACGCATAACGCATAACGCAAACGTATAGCGCACAACGCATAATGCATAAACCATAACCCTTACTTCATAACGCATAACGCATAATGCACAACGCATAACGAACACCGGAAAACCCATAACGCCTAACGCATAACGGATCACGAATAACGCATAATGCATAACGCATAAAGCATAACGCATAACGCATAACGCATAACGCATAACGCGTAACTCATAACACATAACGCATAACGCATAACGCACACCGTATAACGCATAACGCATAACGCATAACGCATAAAGCATAACGCATAACGCATAACGCATAACGCACACCGTATAACGCATAACGCATAACGCATAACGCATACCGTATAACGCATAACGCATAACGCATAACGCAAACGTATAGCGCACAACGCATAATGCATAAACCATAACCCTTACTTAATAAAGCATAACGCATAATGCACAACGCATAACGAACACCGGAAAACCCATAACGCCTAACGCATAACGGATCACGAATAACGCATAAAGCATAACGCATAACGCATAACGCATAACGCATAACGCATAACGCATAACGCATAACGCATAACGCATAACGCATAACGCATAACGCATAACGCATAACGCATAACGCATAACGCATAACGCATAACGCAAAACGCATAACGTTAACGCATAACCCATAACGCATAAGGCTTGATGCATGACGCATATCGCATATCGCATAACGCATAAGGCTTGATGCATGACGCATATCGCATAACGCATAAGGCATAACGCATAATACATAACGTATAACGCATTATGCATAACGCATAACGCATAACGCATAACGCATATCGCATAACACATACGCATAACGCATAACGCATAGCGCATAACGCATAACGCATAACCATAACGCATAACGCTTAACCCATAACGCATAACGCATAACGCATAACGCATAACGTATAACGCATAACGCATACCGTATAACGCATAACGCATAACGCATAACGGATCACGCATAACGCACAACGCATAGCGCATAACGCATAACGCATAACACATAACGCATAACGCATAACGCATAACGCATAACGCATAACGCATAACGCATAACGCATAACGCATAACGCAGAACGCATAACGCATAACGCATAACGCATAACGCAAACTTATAACGCACAACGCATAGCGCATAACGCATAACGCATAACGCATAACGCATAACGCATAACGCATAACGCGTAACGCATAACGCATAACGCATAACGCATAACGCATAACGCATAACGCATATCGCATAACACATACGCATAACGCATAAGGCATAACGCATAACGCATAACGCATAACGCATAACGCATAACGCATAACGCATAACGCATAACGCATAACGCATAACGCATAACGCATAACGCATAACGCATAAAGCATAACGCAAAACGCATAACGTTAACGCATAACCCATAACGCATAAGGCTTGATGCATGACGCATATCGCATATCGCATAACGCATAAGGCTTGATGCATGACGCATATCGCATAACGCATAACGCATAACGCGTAACTCATAACACATAACGCATAACGCACACCGTATAACGCATAACGCATAACGCATAACGCATAAAGCATAACGCATAACGCATAACGCATAACGCATAATGCAAACGTATAACGCCCAACGCATAAAGCATAACGAACAACCCATAACGCATAATCCATAACGCATAACGCATAACGCAAAACGCATAACGCATAACGCATAACGCATAACGCATAACGCATAACGCATAACGCATAACGCATATCGCATAACACATACGCATAAAGCATAAGGCATAACGCATTACGCATAATTTATAACTCATAACTCATAACGAATAACGCATAACGCAAAATGAATAACGCATAAAGCATAGCGCATAACCCATAACCCAATACGCACAACGCATAAGGCATAATGCACAACGCATAACGAATACCGCAAAACGCATAACGCATAACGCATAACGCATAACGCGTAACTCATAACGCATAACGCATAACGCATAACGCACACCGTATAACGCATAACGCATAACGCATAACGCATAACGCATACCGTATAACGCATAACGCATAACGCATAACGCAAACGTATAGCGCACAACGCATAATGCATAAACCATAACCCTTACTTAATAACGCATAACGCATAATGCACAACGCATAACGAACACCGGAAAACCCATAACGCCTAACGCATAACGGATCACGAATAACGCATAAAGCATAACGCATAACGCATAACGCATAACGCATAATGCATAACGCATAACGCATAACGCATAACGCATAACGCATAACGCATAACGCATAACGCAAAACGCATAACGTTAACGCATAACCCATAACGCATAAGGCTTGATGCATGACGCATATCGCATATCGCATAACGCATAAGGCTTGATGCATGACGCATATCGCATAACGCATAAGGCATAACGCATAATACATAACGTATAACGCATTATGCATAACGCATAACGCATAACGCATAACGCATAACGCATAACGCATAACGCATAACGCATATCGCATAACACATACGCATAACGCATAACGCATAACGCATAACGCATAACGCATAACCATAACGCATAACGCATAACCCATAACGCATAACGCATAACGCATAACGCATAACGTATAACGCATAACGCATACCGTATAACGCATAATGCATAACGCATAACGCATAAAGCATAACCTATAACGCATAACGCATACCGTATAACGCATAACGCATAACGCATAACGCAAACGTATAGCGCACAACGCATAATGCATAAACCATAACCCTTACTTAATAACGCATAACGCATAATGCATAACGCATAACGAACACCGGAAAACCCATAACGCCTAACGCATAACGGATCACGAATAACGCATAAAGCATAACGCATAACGCATAACGCATAACGCATAACGCATAACGCATAACGCATAACGCATAACGCATAACGCATAACGCATAACGCATAACACATACGCATAACGCATAACGCATAACGCATAACGCATAACGCATAACGCATAACGCATAACCATAACGCATAACGCATAACCCATAACGCATAACGCATAACGCATAACGTATAACGCATAACGCATACCGTATAACGCATAATGCATAACGCATAAAGCATAACGCATAACGCATAACGCATAACGCATAACGCATAACGCAAACGTATAGCGCACAACGCATAATGCATAAACCATAACCCTTACTTCATAACGCATAACGCATAATGCACAACGCATAACGAACACCGGAAAACCCATAACGCCTAACGCATAACGGATCACGAATAACGCTTAATGCATAACGCATAAAGCATAACGCATAACGCATAACGCATAACGCATAACGCATAACGCATAACGCATAACGCATAACGCATAACGCAACGTATAACGCACAACGCATAACGCATAACGCATAACGCATAACGCATAACGCATAACGCATAACGCATAACGCATAACGCATAACGCATAACGCATAACGCATAACGCATAACGCATAACGCATAACGCATAACGCATAACGCATAACGCATAACGCATAACGCATAACGCATAACGCATAACCATAACGCATAACGCATAACCCATAACGCATAACGCATAACGCATAACGCATACCGTATAACGCATAATGCATAGCGCATAACGCATAACGCATAACGCATAACGTATAACGCATAACGCATAACGCATAACGCATACCGTATAACGCATAATGCATAGCGCATAACGCATAACGCATAACGCATAACGTATAACGCATAACGCATAACGCATAACGCATAACCATAACGCATAACGCATAACCCATAACGCATAACGCATAACGCATAACGCATACCGTATAACGCATAATGCATAGCGCATAACGCATAACGCATAACGCATAACGTATAACGCATAACGCATAACGCATAACGCATAACGCATAACGCATACCGTATAACGCATAATGCATAACGCATAAAGCAAAACGCATAACGCAAACGTATAACGCACAACGCATAACGCATAACGCATAACGCATAACGCATAACGCATAACGCATAACGCATAACGCATAACGCATAACGCATAACGCATAACACATAACCATAACGCATAACGCATAACCCATAACGCATAACGCATAACGCATAACGCATAACGCATAACGTATAACGCATAACGCATACCGTATAACGCATAATGCATAACGCATAACGCATAACGCATAACGTATAACGCATAACGCATACCGTATAACGCATAACGCATAACGCATAACGCAAACGTATAGCGCACAACGCATAATGCATAAACCATAACCCTTACTTCATAACGCATAACGCATAATGCACAACGCATAACGAACACCGCAAAACCCATACCGCCTAACGCATAACGGATCGCGAATAACGCATAATCAATAACGAATAAAGCATAACGCATAACGCATAACGCATAACGCATAACGCATAAGGCATAACGCATAACGCATAACGCATAACGCATAACGCATAACGCATAACGCATAACGCATAACGCATAACGCAAACGCAAAACGCATAACGTTAACGCATGACCCATAACGCATAAGGCTTGATGCATGACGCATATCGCATATCGCATAACGCATAAGGCTCGATGCATGACGCATATCGCATAACGCATAAGGCATAACGCATAACGCATAACGCATAACGCATATCGCATAACCCATACGCATAACGCATAAGGCATAACGCATTACGCATAACTTATAACTCATAACTCATAACGAATAACGCATAACGCAAAATGAATAACGCATAAAGCATAACGCATAACCCATAACCCATAACGCACAACGCATAAGGCATAATGCACAACGCATAACGAATACCGCAAAACGCATAACGCATAACGCATAAGGCATAACGCATAAGGCTTGATGCATGACGCATATCGCATAACGCATAAGGCATAACGCATAACGCATAACGCATATCGCATAACACATACGCATAACGCATAACGCATAAGGCTTGATGCATGACGCATATCGCATAACGCATAAGGCATAACGCATAACGCATAACGCATAACGCATATCGCATAACACATACGCATAACGCATAACGCATAACGCATAACGCATAACGCATAACGCATAACGCATATCACATAACACATACGCATGACGCATAACGCATAACGCATAACGCATAACACATACGCATAACGCATAACGCATAACGCATAACGCATAACGCATAACGCATAACGCATAACGCATATCGCATAACACATACGCATAACGCATAAGGCATAACGCATTACGCATAACTTATAACTCATAACTCATAACGAATAACGCATAACGCAAAATGAATAACGCATAATGCATAACGCATAACGCATAACGCATAACGCGTAACGTATAACGCATAACGCATAACCATAACGCATAACGCATAACCCATAACGCATAACGCATAACGCATAACGTATAACGCATAACGCATACCGTATAACGCATAATGCATAACGCATAAAGCAAAACGCATAACGCAAACGTATAACGCACAACGCATAACGCATAACGCATAACGCATAACGCATAACGCATAACGCATAACGCATAACGCATAACGCATAACGCATAACGCATAACGCATAACGCATAACGCATAACGCATAACCATAACGCATAACGCATAACCCATAACGCATAACGCATAACGCATAACGCATAACGCATAACGTATAACGCATAACGCATACAGTATAACGCATAATGCATAACGCATAACGCATAACGCATAACGTATAACGCATAACGCATACCGTATAACGCATAACGCATAACGCATAACGCAAACGTATAGCGCACAACGCATAATGCATAAACCATAACCCTTACTTCATAACGCATAACGCATAATGCACAACGCATAACGAACACCGGAAAACCCATAGCGCCTAACGCATAACAGATCGCGAATAACGCATAATCAATAACGAATAAAGCATAACGCATAACGCATAACGCATAACGCATAACGCATAACGCATAACGCATAACGTATAACGCATAACGCATACCGTATAACGCATAATGCATAACGCATAAAGCAAAACGCAAAACGCAAACGTATAACGCACAACGCATAACGCATAACGCATAACGCATAACGCATAACGCATAACGCATAACGCATAACGCATAACGCATAACGCATAACGCATAACCATAACGCATAACGCATAACCCATAACGCATAACGCATAACGCATAACGCATAACGCATAACGTATAACGCATAACGCATACCGTATAACGCATACTGCATAACGCATAACGCATAACGCATAACGTATAACGCATAACGCATACCGTATAACGCATAACGCATAACGCATAACGCAAACGTATAGCGCACAACGCATAATGCATAAACCATAACCCTTACTTCATAACGCATAACGCATAATGCACAACGCATAACGAACACCGGAAAACCCATACCGCCTAACGCATAACGGATCGCGAATAACGCATAATCAATAACGAATAAAGCATAACGCATAACGCATAACGCATAACGCATAACGCATAACGCATAACGCATAACGCATAACGCATAAGGCATAACGCATAACGCATAACGCATAACGCATAACGCATAACGCATAACGCATAACGCATAACGCATAACGCATAACGCATAACGCATAACGCATAACGCATAACGCAAACGCAAAACGCATAACGTTAACGCATAACCCATAACGCATAAGGCTTGATGCATGACGCATATCGCATATCGCATAACGCATAAGGCTCGATGCATGACGCATATCGCATAACGCATAAGGCATAACGCATAACGCATAACGCATAACGCATAACGCATAACGCATATCGCATAACCCATACGCATAACGCATAAGGCATAACGCATTACGCATAACTTATAACTCATAACTCATAACGAATAACGCATAACGCAAAATGAATAACGCATAAAGCATAACGCATAACCCATAACCCATAACGCACAACGCATAAGGCATAATGCACAACGCATAACGAATACCGCATAACCCATACGCATAACGCATAAGGCATAACGCATTACGCATAACTTATAACTCATAACTCATAACGAATAACGCATAACGCAAAATGAATAACGCATAAAGCATAACGCATAACCCATAACCCATAACGCACAACGCATAAGGCTTGATGCATGACGCATATCGCATAACGCATAAGGCATAACGCATAACGCATAACGCATATCGCATAACACATACGCATAACGCATAACGCATAAGGCTTGATGCATGACGCATATCGCATAACGCATAAGGCATAACGCATAACGCATAACGCATAACGCATATCGCATAACACATACGCATAACGCATAACGCATAACGCATAACGCATAACGCATAACGCATATCGCATAACACATACGCATAACGCATAACGCATAACGCATAACACATACGCATAACGCATAACGCATAACGCATAACGCATAACGCATAACGCATATCGCATAACACATACGCATAACGCATAAGGCATAACGCATTACGCATAACTTATAACTCATAACTCATAACGAATAACGCATAACGCAAAATGAATAACGCATAATGCATAACGCATAACGCATAACGCATAACGCATAACGCATAACGCATAACGCATACCGTATAACGCATAACGCATAACGCATAACGCAAACGTATAGCGCACAACGCATAATGCATAAACCATAACCCTTACTTCATAACGCATAACGCATAATGCACAACGCATAACGAACACCGGAAAACCCATACCGCCTAACGCATAACGGATCGCGAATAACGCATAATCAATAACGAATAAAGCATAACGCATAACGCATAACGCATAACGCATAACGCATAACGCATAACGCATAACGCATAAGGCATAACGCATAACGCATAACGCATAACGCATAACGCATAACGCATAACGCATAACGCATAACGCATAACGCATAACGCATAACGCATAACGCATAACGCAAACGCAAAACGCATAACGCATAAGGCTTGATGCATGACGCATATCGCATATCGCATAACGCATAAGGCTTGATGCATGACGCATATCGCATAACGCATAAGGCATAACGCATAACGCATAACGCATAACGCATATCGCATAACACATACGCATAACGCATAAGGCATAACGCATTACGCATAACTTATAACTCATAACTCATAACGAATAACGCATAACGCAAAATGAATAACGCATAAAGCATAACGCATAACCCATAACCCATAACGCACAACGCATAAGGCATAATGCACAACGCATAACGAATACCGCAAAACGCATAACGCATAACGCATAAGGCATAACGCATAAGGCTTGATGCATGACGCATATCGCATAACACATACGCATAACGCATAAGGCATAACGCATTACGCATAACTTATAACACATAACTCATAACGAATAACGCAAAACGCAAAATGAATAACGCATAAAGCATAACGCATAACCCATAACCCATAACGCACAACGCATAAGGCATAATGCACAACGCATAAGGCATAACGCATAACGCATAACGCATATCGCATAACGCATAACGCATAACGCATAACGCATATCGCATAACACATACGCATAACGCATAACGCATAACGCATAACACATACGCATAACGCATAACGCATAACGCATAACGCATAACGCATAACGCATAACGCATAACGCATAACGCATAACGCATATCGCATAACACATACGCATAACGCATAACGCATAACGCATACCGTATAACGCATAACGCATAACGCATAACGCAAACGTATAGCGCACAACGCATAATGCATAAACCATAACCCTTACTTCATAACGCATAACGCATAATGCACAACGCATAACGAACACCGGAAAACCCATACCGCCTAACGCATAACGGATCGCGAATAACGCATAATCAATAACGAATAAAGCATAACGCATAACGCATAACGCATAACGCATAACGCATAACGCATAACGCATAACGCATAACGCATAACGCATAACGCATATCGCATAACACATACGCATAACGCATAACGCATAACGCATACCGTATAACGCATAACGCATAACGCATAACGCAAACGTATAGCGCACAACGCATAATGCATAAACCATAACCCTTACTTCATAACGCATAACGCATAATGCACAACGCATAACGAACACCGGAAAACCCATACCGCCTAACGCATAACGGATCGCGAATAACGCATAATCAATAACGAATAAAGCATAACGCATAACGCATAACGCATAACGCATAACGCATAACGCATAACGCATAAGGCATAACGCATAACGCATAACGCATAACGCATATCGCATAACACATACGCATAACGCATAAGGCATAACGCATTACGCATAACTTATAACTCATAACTCATAACGAATAACGCATAACGCAAAATGAATAACGCATAAAGCATAACGCATAACCCATAACCCATAACGCACAACGCATAAGGCATAATGCACAACGCATAATGAATACCGCAAAACGCATAACGCATAACGTATAAGGCATGACGCATAAGGCTTGATGCATGACGCATATCGCATAACGCATAAGGCATATCGCATAACGCATAACGCATATCGCATAACACATACGCATAACGCATAACGCATAAGGCTTGATGCATGACGCATATCGCATAACGCATAAGGCATAACGCATAACGCATAACGCATAACGCATATCGCATAACACATACGCATAACGCATAACGCATAACGCATAACGCATAACGCATAACGCATATCGCATAACACATACGCATAACGCATAACGCATAACGCATAACACATACGCATAACGCATAACGCATAACGCATAACGCATAACGCATAACGCATATCGCATAACACATACGCATAACGCATAAGGCATAACGCATTACGCATAACTTATAACTCATAACTCATAACGAATAACGCATAACGCAAAATGAATAACGCATAATGCATAACGCATAACGCATAACGCATAACGCATAACGTATAACGCATAACGCATACCGTATAACGCATAACGCATAACGCATAACGCAAACGTATAGCGCACAACGCATAATGCATAAACCATAACCCTTACTTCATAACGCATAACGCATAATGCACAACGCATAACGAACACCGGAAAACCCCTAACGCCTAACTCATAACGGATCACGAATAACGCATAATGCATAACGCATAAAGCATAACGCATAACGCATAAGGCATAACGCATTACGCATAACTTATAACTCATAACTCATAACGAATAACGCATAACGCAAAATGAATAACGCATAAAGCATAACGCATAACCCATAACCCATAACGCACAACGCATAAGGCATAATGCACAACGCATAACGAATACCGCAAAACGCATAACGCATAACGCGTAACTCATAACGCATAACGCATAACGCATAACGCACACCGTATAACGCATAACGCATAACGCATAACGCATAAAGCATAACGCATAACGCATAACGCATAATGCAAACGTATAACGCCCAACGCATAAAGCATAACGAACAACCCATAACGCATAATCCATAACGCATAACGCATAACGCATAACGCATAACGCATAAAGTATAACGCATAACGCATAACGCATAACGCAAACTTATAACGCACAACGCATAGCGCATAACGCATAACGCATAACGCATAACGCATAACGCATAACGCATAACGCATAACGCATAACGCATAACGCATAACGCATAACGGATCACGCATAACGCACAACGCATAGCGCATAACGCATAACGCATAACGCATAACGCATAACGCATAACGCATAACGCATAACGCATATCGCATAACACATACGCATAACGCATAAGGCATAACGCATTACGCATAACTTATAACTCATAACTCATAACGAATAACGCATAACGCAAAATGAATAACGCATAAAGCATAACGCATAACCCATAACCCATAACGCACAACGCATAAGGCATAATGCACAACGCATAACGAATACCGCAAAACGCATAACGCATAACGCATAACGCATAACGCGTAACTCATAACGCATAACGCATAACGCATAACGCACACCGTATAACGCATAACGCATAACGCATAACGCAAACGTATAGCGCACAACGCATAATGCATAAACCATAACCCTTACTTCATAACGCATAACGCATAATGCACAACGCATAACGAACACCGGAAAACCCATAACGCCTAACGCATAACGGATCACGAATAACGCATAATGCATAACGCATAAAGCATAACGCATAACGCATAACGCATAACGCATAACGCATAACGCATAACGCATAACGCATAACGCATAACGCATAACGTGTAACTCATAACGCATAACGCATAAAGCATAACGCATAACGCATAACGCATAACGCATAACGCATAACTCATATCGCATAACGCATAATGCATAACGTATAACGCATAACGCATACCGTATAACGCTTAACGCATAACGCATAACGCAAACGCATAACGCATAACATATAACGCATAACGCATAACGCATAACGCATAACGCATAACGCATAACGCATAACGCATAACGCATAACACATAACGCATAACGCATAACGCAAACGCATAACGCATAACATATAACGCATAACGCATAACGCATAAAGCATAACGCATAACGCATAACGCATAACGCATAACGCATAATGCATAAAGCATAACGCATAACGCATAACTTATAACTTATTACTCATAACGAATAACGCATAACGCATAACGCATAACGCATATCGCATAACGCATAACGCATAATGCAAAACGCATAAAGCGTAACGCATAACGCATAAATCATAACGCATAATGCATAACGCATAACGCATAACGCATACCGTATAAAGCATAACGCATAACGCATAACGCATAACGCATAACGCATAACGCATAACGCATAACGCATAACGCATAACGCAGAACGCATAGCGCATAACGCATAACGCATAACTCAAACGTATAACGCACAACGCATAACGCATAACGCATAACGCATAACGCATAACATATAACGCATAACGCATAACGCATAACGCATAACGCATAACGCATATCGCATAACACATACGCATAACGCATAACGCATAAGGCTTGATGCATGACGCATATCGCATAACGCATAAGGCATAACGCATAACGCATAACGCATAACGCATATCGCATAACACATACGCATAACGCATAACGCATAACGCATAACGCATAACGCATAACGCATATCGCATAACACATACGCATAACGCATAACGCATAACGCATAACACATACGCATAACGCATAACGCATAACGCATAACGCATAACGCATAACGCATATCGCATAACACATACGCATAACGCATAAGGCATAACGCATTACGCATAACTTATAACTCATAACTCATAACGAATAACGCATAACGCAAAATGAATAACGCATAATGCATAACGCATAACGCATAACGCATATCGCATAACGCATAACGCATAATGCAAAACGCATAAAGCGTAACGCATAACGCATAAATCATAACGCATAACGCATAACGCATAACGCATAACGCATACCGTATAAAGCATAACGCATAACGCATAACGCATAACGCATAACGCATAACGCATAACGCATAACGCATAACGCAGAACGCATAGCGCATAACGCATAACGCATAACTCAAACGTATAACGCACAACGCATAACGCATAACGCATAACGCATAACGCATAACATATAACGCATAACGCATAAGGCATATCGCATAACGCATAACGCATATCGCATAACACATACGCATAACGCATAACGCATAAGGCTTGATGCATGACGCATATCGCATAACGCATAAGGCATAACGCATAACGCATAACGCATAACGCATATCGCATAACACATACGCATAACGCATAACGCATAACGCATAACGCATAACGCATAACGCATATCGCATAACACATACGCATAACGCATAACGCATAACGCATAACACATACGCATAACGCATAACGCATAACGCATAACGCATAACGCATAACGCATATCGCATAACACATACGCATAACGCATAAGGCATAACGCATTACGCATAACTTATAACTCATAACTCATAACGAATAACGCATAACGCAAAATGAATAACGCATAATGCATAACGCATAACGCATAACGCATAACGCATAACGTATAACGCATAACACATACCGTATAACTCATAACTCATAACGAATAACGCATAACGCAAAATGAATAACGCATAATGCATAACGCATAACGCATAACGCATAAGGCATAACGCATTACGCATAACTTATAACTCATAACTCATAACGAATAACGCATAACGCAAAATGAATAACGCATAAAGCATAACGCATAACCCATAACCCATAACGCACAACGCATAAGTCATAATGCACAACGCATAACGAATACCGCAAAACGCATAACGCATAACGCGTAACTCATAACGCATAACGCATAACGCATAACGCACACCGTATAACGCATAACGCATAACGCATAACGCATAAAGCATAACGCATAACGCATAACGCATAATGCAAACGTATAACGCCCAACGCATAAAGCATAACGAACAACCCATAACGCATAATCCATAACGCATAACGCATAACGCATAACGCATAAAGTATAACGCATAACGCATAACGCATAACGCAAACTTATAACGCACAACGCATAGCGCATAACGCATAACGCATAACGCATAACGCATAACGCATAACGCATAACGCATAACGCATAACGCATAACGCATAACGGATCACGCATAACGCACAACGCATAGCGCATAACGCATAACGCATAACGCATAACGCATAACGCATAACGCATAACGCATATCGCATAACACATACGCATAACGCATAAGGCATAACGCATTACGCATAACTTATAACTCATAACTCATAACGAATAACGCATAACGCAAAATGAATAACGCATAAAGCATAACGCATAACCCATAACCCATAACGCACAACGCATAAGGCATAATGCACAACGCATAACGAATACCGCAAAACGCATAACGCATAACGCATAACGCATAACGCGTAACTCATAACGCATAACGCATAACGCATAACGCACACCGTATAACGCATAACGCATAACGCATAACGCAAACGTATAGCGCACAACGCATAATGCATAAACCATAACCCTTACTTCATAACGCATAACGCATAATGCACAACGCATAACGAACACCGGAAAACCCATAACGCCTAACGCATAACGGATCACGAATAACGCATAATGCATAACGCATAAAGCATAACGCATAACGCATAACGCATAACGCATAACGCATAACGCATAACGCATAACGCATAACGCATAACGCATAACGCATAACGTGTAACTCATAACGCATAACGCATAAAGCATAACGCATAACGCATAACGCATAACGCATAACGCATAACTCATATCGCATAACGCATAATGCATAACGTATAACGCATAACGCATACCGTATAACGCTTAACGCATAACGCATAACGCAAACGCATAACGCATAACATATAACGCATAACGCATAACGCATAACGCATAACGCATAACGCATAACACATAACGCATAACGCATAACGCAAACGCATAACGCATAACATATAACGCATAACGCATAACGCATAAAGCATAACGCATAACGCATAACGCATAACGCATAACGCATAATGCATAAAGCATAACGCATAACGCATAACTTATAACTTATTACTCATAACGAATAACGCATAACGCATAACGCATAACGCATATCGCATAACGCATAACGCATAATGCAAAACGCATAAAGCGTAACGCATAACGCATAAATCATAACGCATAACGCATAACGCATAACGCATAACGCATACCGTATAAAGCATAACGCATAACGCATAACGCATAACGCATAACGCATAACGCATAACGCATAACGCATAACGCATAACGCATAACGCATAACGCAGAACGCATAGCGCATAACGCATAACGCATAACTCAAACGTATAACGCACAACGCATAACGCATAACGCATAACGCATAACGCATAACATATAACGCATAACGCATAACGCATAACGCATAACGCAGAACGCATAACGCATAAAGCATAACGCATAACGCATAACGCATAACGCATAACGCATAACACATAACGCATAACGCATAACCATAACGCATAACGCATAACGCATAAAGCATAACGCATAACGCATAACGCATAACGCATAACGCATAACGCATAACGCATTACGCATACCGTATAACGCATAACGCATAACGCATAACGCATAACGCAAACGTATAACGCATAACGTGTAACTCATAACGCATAACGCATAAAGCATAACGCATAACGCATAACGCATAACGCATAACGCATAGCGCATAACGCATAACGCATAACGCATAACGCATAACGCATAACGCATAACGCTTAACGCATAACGCATAATGCATAACGCATAACTCATAACTCATAAGGAGTAACGCATAACGCATAAAGCATAACGCATAACGCATAACGCATAACGCATAATGCATAAAGCATAACGCATAACGCATAACGCATAACTTATAACTCATTACTCATAACGAATAACGCATAACGCATAACGCATAACGCATAACGCATAACGCATAACGCATAACGCATAACGCATAACGCATAACGCATAACGCATAACGCATAACGCATAACGCATAACGCATAACGCATAACCATAAGGCATAACGCATAACCCATAACGCATAACGCATAACGCATAACGCATAACGCATAACGCATAACGCATAACGCATAACGCATAACGTATAACTCATAACGCATAACGCATAAAGCATAACGCATAACGCATAACGCATAACGCATAACGCATAACGCATAACGCATAACGCATAAAGCATAACGCATAACGCATAACGCATACCGTATAACGCATAACGCATAACGCAAACGTATAACGCACAACGCATAACGCATAACGCATAACGCATAACATATAACGCATAACGCATAACGCATAACGCATAGCGCATAACGCATAACGCATAACGCATATGGCATAACGTATAACGCATAACGCATAAAGCATAACGCATAACGCATAACGCATACGTATAACGCACAACGCATAACGCATAACGCATAACGCAAAACGCATAACGCATAACGCATAACGCATAACGCATAACGCATAACCATAACGCATAACGCATAACCCATAACGCATAACGGATAACGCATAACGTATAACGCATAACGCATACCTTATAACGCATAATGCATAACGCATAAAGCATAACGCATAACGCATAAAGCATAACGCATAACGCGTAACGCATAACGCATAACGCATAACGCATAACGCATAACGCATAACGTATAACGCATAACGCATAACGCATAACGCATAACGCATATGGCATAACGTATAACGCATAACGCATAAAGCATAACGCATAACGCATAACGCATACGTATAACGCACAACGCATAACGCATAACGCATAACGCATAACGCATAACGCATAACGCATAACGCATAACGCATAACGCATAACCATAACGCATAACGCATAACCCATAACGCATAACGGATAACGCATAACGTATAACGCATAACGCATACCTTATAACGCATAATGCATAACGCATAAAGCATAACGCATAACGCATAACGCATAAAGCATAACGCATAACGCATAACGCATAACGCATAACGCATAACGCATAACGCATAACGCATAACGCATAACGCATAACGCATAACGCATAACGCATAACGCATAACGCATATGGCATAACGTATAACGCATAACGCATAACGCATAACGCATAACGCATAACGCATAACGTATAACGCATAACGCATACCATATAACGCATTACGCATAACGCAAACGTATAGCGCACAACGCATAATGCATAAACCATAACCCTTACTTCATAACGCATAACGCATAATGCACAACGCATAACGAACACCGGAAAACCCATAACGCCTAACGCATAACGGATCACGAATAACGCATAATGCATAACGCATAAAGCATAACGCATAACGCATAACGCATAACGCATAACGCATAACGCATAACGCATAACGCATAACGCATAACGCATAACGCATAACGCATAACGCATAACGCATAACGCATAACGCATACCGTATAACGCGTAACGCATAACGCATAACGCATAACGCATAACGCATAACGCATAACGCATAACGCATAACGCATAACGCATAACGCATAACGCATAGCGCATAACGAATAACGCATAACGCATAACGCATAACGCATAACGCATAACGCTTAACGCATAACGCATAATGCATAACGCATAACTCATAAGGAGTAAGGAGTAACGCATAACGCATAAAGCATAACGCATAACGCATAACGCATAACGCATAACGCATAACTTATAACTCATTACTCATAACGAATAACGCATAACGCATAACGCATAACGCATAACGCATAACGCATAACGCATAACGCATAACGCATAACGCATAACGCATAACGCATAACGCATAACGCATAACGCATAACGCATAACGCATAACGCATAACCATAAGGCATAACGCATAACCCATAACGCATAACGCATAACGCATAACGTATAACGCATAACGCATACCGTATAACGCATAACGCATAACGCATAACGCATAACGCAAACGTATAACGCACAACGCATAACGCATATCGCATAACGCATAACGCATAACGCATAACGCATAACGCATAACGCATAAAGCATAACCCATAACGCATAACGCATAACGCATAACGCATAACGCATAACGCATAACGCATAACGCATAACGCATACCGTATAACGCATAACGCATAACGCAAACGTATAACGCACAACGCATAACGCATAACGCATAACGAATAACATATAACGCATAACGCATAACGTATAACGCATAGCGCATAACGCATAACGCATAACGCATATGGCATAACGTATAACGCATAACGCATAAAGCATAACGCATAACGCATAACGCATACGTATAACGCACAACGCATAACGCATAACGCATAACGCAAAACGCATAACGCATAACGCATAACGCATAACGCATAACGCATAACGCATAACCATAACGCATAACGCATAACCCATAACGCATAACGGATAACGCATAACGTATAACGCATAACGCATACCTTATAACGCATAATGCATAACGCATAAAGCATAACGCATAACGCATAACGCATAACGCATAACGCATAACGCATATCGCATAACGCATAACGCATAACGCATAACGTATAACGCATAACGCATACCGTATAACGCACAACGCATAACGCATAACGCATAACGCATAACGCATAACGCATAACGCATAACGCATAACGCATAACGCTTAACGCATAACGGATCACACATAACGCGTAACTCATAACTCAGAAGGTGTAACGCATAACGCATAAAGCATAACGCATAACGCATAACGCATAACGCATAACGCATAACGCATAACGCATAACGCATAATGCATAAAGCATAACGCATAACGCATAACTTATAACTCATTACTCATAACGAATAACGCATAACGCATAACGCATAACGCATAACGCATAACGCATAACGCATAACGCATAACGTGTAACTCATAACGCATAACGCATAAAGCATAACGCATAACGCATAACGCATAACGCATAACGCATAACGCATAACGCATAACGCATAACGCATAAAGCATAACGCATAACGCATAACGCATTACGCATAACTTATAACTCATAACTCATAAGGAGTAACGCATAACGCATAAAGCATAACGCATAACGCATAACGCATAACGCATAACGCATAACGCATAACGCATAACGCATAACGCATAACGCATAACGCATAACGCATAACGCATAACGCATAACGCATAACGCATAACGCATAATGCATAAAGCATAACGCATAACGCATAACTTATAACTCATTACTCATAACGAATAACGCATAACGCATAACGCATAACGCATATCGCATAACGCATAACGCATAATGCATAACGCATAAAGCATAACGCATAATGCATAACGCATAACGCATAACGCATAACGCAAACGTATAGCGCACAACGCATAATGCATAAACCATAACCCTTACTTCATAACGCATAACGCATAATGCACAACGCATGACGAACACCGGAAAACCCATAACGCCTAACGCATAACGGATCACGAATAACGCATAATGCATAACGCATAAAGCATAACGCATAACGCATAACGCATAACGCATAACGCATAACGCATAACGCATAACGCATAACGCATAACGCATAACGCATAACGCATAACGCATAACGCATAACGCATAACGCATAACGCATAACGCATAACGCATAACGCATAACGCATAACGCATAACGCATAACGCATAACGCATAACGCATAACGCATAACGCATAACGCATAACGCATAACGCATACCGTATAACGCGTAACGCATAACGCATAACGCATAACGCATAACGCATAACGCATAACGCATAACGCATAACGCATAACGCATAACGCATAACGCATAGCGCATAACGAATAACGCATAACGCATAACGCATAACGCATAACGCATAACGCATAACGCATAACGCATAATGCATAACGCATAACTCATAAGGAGTAAGGAGTAACGCATAACGCATAAAGCATAACGCATAACGCATAACGCATAACGCATAACGCATAACTTATAACTCATTACTCATAACGAATAACGCATAACGCATAACGCATAACGCATAACGCATAACGCATAACGCATAACGCATAACGCATAACGCATAACGCATAACGCATAACGCATAACGCATAACGCATAACGCATAACGCATAACGCATAACCATAAGGCATAACGCATAACCCATAACGCATAACGCATAACGCATAACGTATAACGCATAACGCATACCGTATAACGCATAACGCATAACGCATAACGCATAACGCAAACGTATAACGCACAACGCATAACGCATATCGCATAACGCATAACGCATAACGCATAACGCATAACGCATAACGCATAAAGCATAACCCATAACGCATAACGCATAACGCATAACGCATAACGCATAACGCATAACGCATAACGCATAACGCATACCGTATAACGCATAACGCATAACGCAAACGTATAACGCACAACGCATAACGCATAACGCATAACGAATAACATATAACGCATAACGCATAACGTATAACGCATAGCGCATAACGCATAACGCATAACGCATATGGCATAACGTATAACGCATAACGCATAAAGCATAACGCATAACGCATAACGCATACGTATAACGCACAACGCATAACGCATAACGCATAACGCAAAACGCATAACGCATAACGCATAACGCATAACGCATAACGCATAACGCATAACCATAACGCATAACGCATAACCCATAACGCATAACGGATAACGCATAACGTATAACGCATAACGCATACCTTATAACGCATAATGCATAACGCATAAAGCATAACGCATAACGCATAACGCATAACGCATAACGCATAACGCATAACGCATAACGCATAACGCATAACGCATAACGTATAACGCATAACGCATACCGTATAACGCACAACGCATAACGCATAACGCATAACGCATAACGCATAACGCATAACGCATAACGCATAACGCATAACGCTTAACGCATAACGGATCACACATAACGCGTAACTCATAACTCAGAAGGTGTAACGCATAACTCATAAAGCATAACGCATAACGCATAACGCATAACGCATAACGCATAACGCATAACGCATAACGCATAATGCATAAAGCATAACGCATAACGCATAACTTATAACTCATTACTCATAACGAATAACGCATAACGCATAACGCATAACGCATAGCGCATAACGCATAACGCATAACGCATAACGTGTAACTCATAACGCATAACGCATAAAGCATAACGCATAACGCATAACGCATAACGCATAACGCATAACGCATAACGCATAACGCATAACGCATAAAGCATAACGCATAACGCATAACGCATTACGCATAACTTATAACTCATAACTCATAAGGAGTAACGCATAACGCATAAAGCATAACGCATAACGCATAACGCATAACGCATAACGCATAACGCATAACGCATAACGCATAACGCATAACGCATAACGCATAACGCATAACGCATAACGCATAACGCATAACGCATAACGCATAATGCATAAAGCATAACGCATAACGCATAACTTATAACTCATTACTCATAACGAATAACGCATAACGCATAACGCATAACGCATATCGCATAACGCATAACGCATAATGCATAACGCATAAAGCATAACGCATAATGCATAACGCATAACGCATAACGCATAACGCAAACGTATAGCGCACAACGCATAATGCATAAACCATAACCCTTACTTCATAACGCATAACGCATAATGCACAACGCATGACGAACACCGGAAAACCCATAACGCCTAACGCATAACGGATCACGAATAACGCATAATGCATAACGCATAAAGCATAACGCATAACGCATAACGCATAACGCATAACGCATAACGCATAACGCATAACGCATAACGCATAACGTGTAACTCATAACGCATAACGCATAAAGCATAACGCATAACGCATAACGCATAACGCATAACGCATATCGCATAACGCATAACGCATAAAGCATAACGCATAACGCATAACTTATAACTCATTACTCATAACGAATAACGCATAACGCATAACGCATAACGCATATCGCATAACGCATAACGCATAATGCATAATGCATAAAGCGTAACGCATAACGCATAAATCATAACGCATAACGCATAACGCATAACGCATAACGCATACCGTATAACGCATAACGCATAACGCATAACGCATAACGCATAACGCATAACGCATTACGCATAACGCATAGCGCATAACGCATAACGCATAACGCATAACGCATAACGCATAACGCATAACGCATAACCATAACGCATAACGCATAACCCATTACGCATAACGCATAACGCATAACGTATAACGCATAACGCATACCGTATAACGCATAATGCATTACGCATAAAGCATAACGCATAACGCATAACGCATAACGCATAACGCATAACGCATAACGCATAACGCATAACGCATAACGCATAACGCATAACGCATAAACCATAAGGCATAACGCATAACGCATAACGCATAACGCATAACGCAAAACGTATAACCCATAACGCATACCGTATAACGCATAACGCATAACGCATAACGCACAACGCATAACGTATAACGCATAACGCATAACGCATAACGCATAACGCATAACGCATAACGCATAAAGCATAACGCATAACGCATAACGTATAACGCATAACGCATACCGTATAACGCATAACGCATAACGCAAAACGTATAACCCATAACGCATAACGCATAACGCATAACGCATAACGCATAACGCATAACGCATAACGCATAACGCATAACGCATAACGCATAACGCATAACGCATAACGCAAAACGTATAACCCATAACGCATACCGTATAACGCATAACGCATAACGCATAACGCATAACGCATAACGCATAACGCATAACGCATAACGCATAACGCATAACGCATAACGCATAACGCATAACGCATAACGCATAACGCATAACGCATAACGCATTACGCATAACGCATAACGCATAACGCATAACGCATAACGCATAACGCATAACGCATAACGCATAACGCATAACTCATAACGCATAACGCATAAAGCATAACGCAATACGCATAACGCATAACGCATAACGCATAACTTATAACGCATAACGCATAACGCATAACGCATAACGCATAACGCATAACGCATAACGCATAACGCATAACGCATAACGCATAAAGCATAACACATAACGCATAACTCATGAAGCATAACCGATAACGAATAACGCATAACACATAACGTATAACGCATAACGCATACCGTATAACGCATAACGCATACCGCATAACGCAAACGTATAGCGAACAACGCATAACGCATAAACCATAACCCATACTTCATAACGCATAACGCATAATGCACAACGCATAACGAACACCGGAAAACCCATAACGCCTAACGCATAACGGATCACGCATAACGCATAATGCATAACGCATAAAGCATAACGCATAACGCATAACGCATAACCCCTAACGCAATAACGCATAACGCATAACGCATAAAGCATAACGAGTAACTCATAACGCATAACGCATAAAGCATAACGCATAACGCTTAACGCATAACGTATTTCGCATAACGCATAACGCATAACGTATAACGCCTAACGCATACCGTACAACGCATAACGCATAACGCATAACGCAAACGTATAACGCAAACCATAAGGCATAAGGCATAACGCATAACGCATAACGCATAACGTATAACGCATAACGTATACCGTATAACGCATAATGCATAATGCATAACGCAAACGTATAACGCACAACGCATAACGCATAACGCATAACGCACAACGCATAACGCATAACGCATAACGCATAACGCATAACGCATAACGCATAACGCATAACGCATAACGCATAACGCATAACGTATAACGCATAACGCATAACACATAACGCATAACGCATAACGTATAACTCATAACGCATAACGCATAAAGCATAACGCATAACGCATAACGCATAACGCATAACGCATAACGCATAACGCATAACGCATAACGCATAACGCATAACGCATAACGCATAACGCATAACGCATAACGCATAACGCATAACGCATAACGCATAACGCATAACGCATAACGCATAACGCAAACGCAAAACGCATAACGCATAAGGCTTGATGCATGACGCATATCGCATATCGCATAACGCATAAGGCTTGATGCATGACGCATATCGCATAACGCATAAGGCATAACGCATAACGCATAACGCATAACGCATATCGCATAACACATACGCATAACGCATAAGGCATAACGCATTACGCATAACTTATAACTCATAACTCATAACGAATAACGCATAACGCAAAATGAATAACGCATAAAGCATAACGCATAACCCATAACCCATAACGCACAACGCATAAGGCATAATGCACAACGCATAACGAATACCGCAAAACGCATAACGCATAACGCATAAGGCATAACGCATAAGGCTTGATGCATGACGCATATCGCATAACACATACGCATAACGCATAAGGCATAACGCATTACGCATAACTTATAACTCATAACTCATAACGAATAACGCAAAACGCAAAATGAATAACGCATAAAGCATAACGCATAACCCATAACCCATAACGCACAACGCATAAGGCATAATGCACAACGCATAAGGCATAACGCATAACGCATAACGCATATCGCATAACGCATAACGCATAACGCATAACGCATATCGCATAACACATACGCATAACGCATAACGCATAACGCATAACACATACGCATAACGCATAACGCATAACGCATAACGCATAACGCATAACGCATAACGCATAACGCATATCGCATAACACATACGCATAACGCATAACGCATAACGCATACCGTATAACGCATAACGCATAACGCATAACGCAAACGTATAGCGCACAACGCATAATGCATAAACCATAACCCTTACTTCATAACGCATAACGCATAATGCACAACGCATAACGAACACCGGAAAACCCATACCGCCTAACGCATAACGGATCGCGAATAACGCATAATCAATAACGAATAAAGCATAACGCATAACGCATAACGCATAACGCATAACGCATAACGCATAACGCATAAGGCATAACGCATAACGCATAACGCATAACGCATAACGCATAACGCATAACGCATAACGCATAACGCATAACGCATAACGCATAACGCATAACGCAAACGCAAAACGCATAACGTTAACGCATAACCCATAACGCATAAGGCTTGATGCATGACGCATATCGCATATCGCATAACGCATAAGGCTTGATGCATGACGCATATCGCATAACGCATAAGGCATAACGCATAACGCATAACGCATAACGCATATCGCATAACACATACGCATAACGCATAAGGCATAACGCATTACGCATAACTTATAACTCATAACTCATAACGAATAACGCATAACGCAAAATGAATAACGCATAAAGCATAACGCATAACCCATAACCCATAACGCACAACGCATAAGGCATAATGCACAACGCATAATGAATACCGCAAAACGCATAACGCATAACGTATAAGGCATGACGCATAAGGCTTGATGCATGACGCATATCGCATAACGCATAAGGCATATCGCATAACGCATAACGCATATCGCATAACACATACGCATAACGCATAACGCATAAGGCTTGATGCATGACGCATATCGCATAACGCATAAGGCATAACGCATAACGCATAACGCATAACGCATATCGCATAACACATACGCATAACGCATAACGCATAACGCATAACGCATAACGCATAACGCATATCGCATAACACATACGCATAACGCATAACGCATAACGCATAACACATACGCATAACGCATAACGCATAACGCATAACGCATAACGCATAACGCATATCGCATAACACATACGCATAACGCATAAGGCATAACGCATTACGCATAACTTATAACTCATAACTCATAACGAATAACGCATAACGCAAAATGAATAACGCATAATGCATAACGCATAACGCATAACGCATAACGTATAACGCATAACGCATAACGCATAACGTATAACGCATAGCGCATAACGCATAACGCATAACGCATAACGCATATGGCATAACGTATAACGCATAACGCATAAAGCATAACGCATAACGCATAACGCATACGTATAACGCACAACGCATAACGCATAACGCATAACGCATAACGCAAAACGCATAACGCATAACGCATAACGCATAACGCATAACGCATAACGCATAACGCATAACCATAACGCATAACGCATAACCCATAACGCATAACGGATAACGCATAACGTATAACGCATAACGCATACCTTATAACGCATAATGCATAACGCATAAAGCATAACGCATAACGCATAACGCATAACGCATAACGCATATCGCATAACGCATAACGCATAACGCATAACGTATAACGCATAACGCATACCGTATAACGCACAACGCATAACGCATAACGCATAACGCATAACGCATAACGCATAACGCATAACGCATAACGCATAACGCTTAACGCATAACGGATCACACATAACGCGTAACTCATAACTCAGAAGGTGTAACGCATAACGCATAAAGCATAACGCATAACGCATAACGCATAACGCATAACGCATAACGCATAACGCATAACTTATAACTCATTACTCATAACGAATAACGCATAACGCATAACGCATAACGCATATCGCATAACGCATAACGCATAACGCATAACATGTAACTCATAACGCATAACGGATAAAGCATAACGCATAACGCATAACGCATAACGCATAACGCATAACGCATAACGCATAACGCATAACGCATAACGCATAACGCTTAACGCATAACGGATCACACATAACGCGTAACTCATAACTCAGAAGGTGTAACGCATAACGCATAAAGCATAACGCATAACGCATAACGCATAACGCATAACGCATAACGCATAACGCATAACGCATAATGCATAAAGCATAACGCATAACGCATAACTTATAACTCATTACTCATAACGAATAACGCATAACGCATAACGCATAACGCATAGCGCATAACGCATAACGCATAACGCATAACGTGTAACTCATAACGCATAACGCATAAAGCATAACGCATAACGCATAACGCATAACGCATAACGCATAACGCATAACGCATAACGCATAACGCATAACGCATAAAGCATAACGCATAACGCATAACGCATTACGCATAACTTATAACTCATAACTCATAAGGAGTAACGCATAACGCATAAAGCATAACGCATAACGCATAACGCATAACGCATAACGCATAACGCATAACGCATAACGCATAACGCATAACGCATAACGCATAACGCATAACGCATAACGCATAACGCATAACGCATAACGCATAACGCATAATGCATAAAGCATAACGCATAACGCATAACTTATAACTCATTACTCATAACGAATAACGCATAACGCATAACGCATAACGCATATCGCATAACGCATAACGCATAATGCATAACGCATAAAGCATAACGCATAATGCATAACGCATAACGCATAACGCATAACGCAAACGTATAGCGCACAACGCATAATGCATAAACCATAACCCTTACTTCATAACGCATAACGCATAATGCACAACGCATGACGAACACCGGAAAACCCATAACGCCTAACGCATAACGGATCACGAATAACGCATAATGCATAACGCATAAAGCATAACGCATAACGCATAACGCATAACGCATAACGCATAACGCATAACGCATAACGCATAACGCATAACGCATAACGCATAACGCATAACGCATAACGCATAACGCATAACGCATAATGCATAACGCATAACGCATAACGCATAACGCATAACGCATAACGTGTAACTCATAACGCATAACGCATAAAGCATAACGCATAACGCATAACGCATAACGCATAACGCATATCGCATAACGCATAACGCATAAAGCATAACGCATAACTTATAACTCATTACTCATAACGAATAACGCATAACGCATAACGCATAACGCATATCGCATAACGCATAACGCATAATGCATAATGCATAAAGCGTAACGCATAACGCATAAATCATAACGCATAAAGCATAACGCATAACGCATAACGCATACCGTATAACGCATAACGCATAACGCATAACGCATAACGCATAACGCATAACGCATTACGCATAACGCATAGCGCATAACGCATAACGCATAACGCATAACGCATAACCATAACGCATAACGCATAACCCATTACGCATAACGCATAACGCATAACGTATAACGCATAACGCATACCGTATAACGCATAATGCATTACGCATAAAGCATAACGCATAACGCATAACGCATAACGCATAACGCATAATGCATAACGCATAACGCATAACGCATAACGCATAACGCATAACGCATAACGCATAACGCATAAACCATAAGGCATAACGCATAACGCATAACGCATAACGCATAACGCATAACGCAAAACGTATAACCCATAACGCATACCGTATAACGCATAACGCATAACGCATAACGCATAACGCATAACGTATAACGCATAACGCATAACGCATAACGCATAACGCATAACGCATAACGCATAAAGCATAACGCATAACGCATAACGTATAACGCATAACGCATACCGTATAACGCATAACGCATAACGCAAAACGTATAACCCATAACGCATAACGCATAACGCATAACGCATAACGCATAACGCATAACGCATAACGCATAACGCATAACGCATAACGCATAACGCATAACGCATAACGCATAACGCATAACGCATAACGCATAACGCATAACGCAAAACGTATAACCCATAACGCATACCGTATAACGCATAACGCATAACGCATAACGCATAACGCATAACGCATAACGCATAACGCATAACGCATAACGCATAACGCATAACGCATAACGCATAACGCATAACGCATAACGCATTACGCATAACGCATAACGCATAACGCATAACGCATAACGCATAACGCATAACGCATAACGCATAACGCATAACTCATAACGCATAACGCATAAAGCATAACGCAATACGCATAACGCATAACGCATAACGCATAACTTATAACGCATAACGCATAACGCATAATGCATAACGCATAACGCATATCGCATAACGCATAACGCATAACGCATAACGCATAAAGCATAACACATAACGCATAACTCATGAAGCATAACCGATAACGAATAACGCATAACGCATAACGCATAACGCATAACGCATAACGCATAACGCATAACGCATACCGCATAACGCAAACGTATAGCGAACAACGCATAACGCATAAACCATAACCCATACTTCATAACGCATAACGCATAATGCACAACGCATAACGAACACCGGAAAACCCATAACGCCTAACGCATAACGGATCACGCATAACGCATAATGCATAACGCATAAAGCATAACGCATAACGCATAACGCATAACCCCTAACGCAATAACGCATAACGCATAACGCATAAAGCATAACGAGTAACTCATAACGCATAACGCATAAAGCATAACGCATAACGCTTAACGCATAACGTATTTCGCATAACGCATAACGCATAACGTATAACGCCTAACGCATACCGTACAACGCATAACGCATAACGCATAACGCAAACGTATAACGCAAACCATAAGGCATAAGGCATAACGCATAACGCATAACGCATAACGTATAACGCATAACGTATACCGTATAACGCATAATGCATAATGCATAACGCAAACGTATAACGCACAACGCATAACGCATAACGCATAACGCATAACGCATAACGCATAACGCATAACGCATAACGCATAACGCATAACGCATAACGCATAACGCATAACGCATAACGCATAACGTATAACGCATAACGCATAACACATAACGCATAACGCATAACGTATAACTCATAACGCATAACGCATAAAGCATAACGCATAACGCATAACGCATAACGCATAACGCATAACGCATAACGCATAACGCATAACGCATAACGCATAACGCATAACGCATAACGCATAACGCATAACGCATAACGCAAAACGCATAACGCATAACGCATAACGCATAACGCATAACGCATAACGCATAACGCATAACGCATAACGCATAACGCATAACGCATAACGCATAACGCATAACGCATAACGCATAACGCATGTCAGATCACGCATAACGCATAATGCATAACGCATAACGCATAACGCATAACGCAAAACGTATAACCCATAACGCATACCGTATAACGCATAACGCATAACGCATAACGCATAACGCATAACGTATAACGTATAACGCATACCGTATAACGCATAACGCATAACGCATAACGCATAAAGCATAACGCATAACGCATAACGTATAACGCATAACGCATACCGTATAACGCATAACGCATAACGCATAACGCAAAACGTATAACCCATAACGCATAACGCATAACGCATAACGCATAACGCATAACGCATAACGCATAACGCATAACGCATAACGCATAACGCATAACGCATAACGCATAACGCATAACGCAAAACGTATAACCCATAACGCATAACGCATAACGCATAACGCATAACGCATAACGCATAACGCATAACGCAAAACGTATAACCCATAACGCATACCGTATAACGCATAACGCATAACGCATAACGCATAATGCATAACGCATAACGCATAACGCATAACGCATAACGCATAACGCATTACGCATAACGCATAACGCATAACGCATAACGCATAACGCATAACGCATAACGCATAACGCATAACGCATAACGCATAACGTATAACTCATAACGCATAACGCATAAAGCATAACGCATAATGTATAACGCATGACGCATAACGCATAACGCATAACGCATAACGCATAACGCAAAACGCATAACGTTAACGCATAACCCATAACGCATAACGTATAACGCATAACGTATACCGTATAACGCATAATGCATAACGCATAACGCAAACGTATAACGCACAACGCATAACGCATAACGCATAACGCACAACGCATAACGCATAACGCATAACGCATAACGCATAACGCATAACGCATAACGCATAACGCATAACGCATAACGCATAACGCATAACCCATAACGCATAACGCATAACGCATAACGCATAACGCATACCGTATAACGCACAACGCATAACGCATAACGCATAACGCATAACGCATAACGCATAACGCATAACGCATAACGCATAACGCATAACGCATAACGCATAACGCATAACGCATAACGCATAACGCATAACGCATAACGCATAACGCATAACGCATAACGCATAACGCATAACGCATAACGGATAACGCATAACGCATAACGCATAACGCATAACGCATAACGTATAACTCATAACGCATAACGCATAAAGCATAACGCATAACGCAAAACGCATAACGCATAACGCATAACGCATAACGCATAACGCATAACGCATAACGCATAACGCATAACGCATAACGCAAAACGCATAACGCATAACGCATAACGCATAACGCATAACGCATAACGCATAACGCATAACGCAAAACGCATAACGTATAACTCATAACGCATAACGCATAAAGCATAACGCATAACGCATAACGCATAAGGCATAACGCATAACGCATAACGCATAACGCATAACGCATAACGCATAACGCATAACGCATAACGCATAACGCATACCGTATAACGCATAACGCATAACGCGTAACGCAAAACGTATCACCCACAACGCATAACGCATAACGCATAACCCATAACGCATAACGCATAACGCATAACGCATAACGCATAACGCATAACGCATAACGCATAACGCATAACGCATAACGCATAACGCATAACGCATAACGCATAACGCATAACGCCTAACGCATAACGCAAAACGTATAACCCATAACGCATACCGTATAACGCATAACGCATAACGCATAACGCATAACGCATAACGCATAACGCATAACGCATAACGCATAACGCATAACGCATAACGCATAACGCATAACGCATAACGCATAACGCATAACGCATAACGCATAACGCATAACGCATAACGCATAACGCTTAACGCATAACGCATTACGCATAACGCATAACGCATAACGCATAACGCATAACGCATAACGCATAACGCATAACGCATAACGCATAACGCATAACGTATAACTCATAACGCATAACGCATAACGCATAAAGCATAACGCATAATGTATAACGCATGACGCATAACGCATAACGCATAACGCATAACGCATAACGCATAACGCATAACGCAAAACGCATAACCCATAACGCATAAGGCTTGATGCATGACGAATATCGCATATCACATAACGCATAAGGCTTGATGCATGACGCATATCGCATAACGCATAACGCATAACCATAACGCATAACGCATAACCCATAACGCATAACGCCTAACGCATAACGTATAACGCATAACGCATACCGTATAACGCATAACGCATAACGCATAACGCATAACGCATAACGCATAACGCATAATGCATAACGCATAACGCATAACGTATAACTCATAACGCATAACGCATAAAGCATAACGCATAATGTATAACGCATGACGCATAACGCATAACGCGTAACGCATAACGCAAAACGCATAACGTTAACGCATAAAGCATAACGCATAACGCATAACGCATAAGGCATAACGCATAACGCATAACGCATAACGCATAACGCATAACGCATAAGGCATAACGCATAACGCATAACGCATAACGCATAACGCATAACGCATAACGCATAACGCATAACGCATAACGCATAACGCATAACGCATAACGCATAACGCATAACGCATAACGCATAACGCATAACGCATAACGCATAACGCATAACGCATAACGCATAACGCATAACGCATTACGCATAACGCATAACGCATAACGCATAACGCATAACGCATAACGCATAACGCATAACGCATAACGCATAACGCATAACTCATAACGCATAACGCATAAAGCATAACGCAATACGCATAACGCATAACGCATAACGCATAACTTATAACGCATAACGCATAACGCATAATGCATAACGCATAACGCATATCGCATAACGCATAACGCATAACGCATAACGCATAAAGCATAACACATAACGCATAACTCATGAAGCATAACCGATAACGAATAACGCATAACACATAACGTATAACGCATAACGCATACCGTATAACGCATAACGCATACCGCATAACGCAAACGTATAGCGAACAACGCATAACGCATAAACCATAACCCATACTTCATAACGCATAACGCATAATGCACAACGCATAACGAACACCGGAAAACCCATAACGCCTAACGCATAACGGATCACGCATAACGCATAATGCATAACGCATAACGCAAACGTATAACGCAAACCATAAGGCATAATGCATAACGCATAACGCATAACGCATAACGTATAACGCATAACGCATAACGCATAACGCATAACGCATAACGCAAAACGCATAACGCATAACGCATAACGCATAACGCATAACGCATAACGCATAACGCATAACGCATAACACATAACGCATAACGAGTAACTCATAACGCATAACGCATAAAGCATAACGCATAACGCTTAACGCATAACGTATTTCGCATAACGCATAACGCATAACGTATAACGCCTAACGCATACCGTACAACGCATAACGCATAACGCATAACGCAAACGTATAACGCAAACCATAAGGCATAAGGCATAACGCATAACGCATAACGCATAACGTATAACGCATAACGCATAACGCATAACGCATAACGCATAACGCAAAACGCATAACGCATAACGCATAACGCATAACGCATAACGCATAACGCATAACGCATAACGCATAACGCATAACGCATAACGCATAACGCATAACGCATGTCAGATCACGCATAACGCATAATGCATAACGCATAACGCATAACGCATAACGCAAAACGTATAACCCATAACGCATACCGTATAACGCATAACGCATAACGCATAACGCATAACGCATAACGTATAACGCATAACGCATACCGTATAACGCATAACGCATAACGCATAACGCATAAAGCATAACGCATAACGCATAACGTATAACGCATAACGCATACCGTATAACGCATAACGCATAACGCATAACGCAAAACGTATAACCCATAACGCATAACGCATAACGCATAACGCATAACGCATAACGCATAACGCATAACGCATAACGCATAACGCATAACGCATAACGCATAACGCAAAGCGTATAACCCATAACGCATAACGCATAACGCATAACGCATAACGCATAACGCATAACGCATAACGCATAACGCATAACGCAAAACGTATAACCCATAACGCATACCGTATAACGCATAACGCATAACGCATAACGCATAACGCATAACGCATAACGCATAACGCATAACGCATAACGCATTACGCATAACGCATAACGCATAACGCATAACGCATAACGCATAACGCATAACGCATAACGCATAACGCATAACGCATAACGTATAACTCATAACGCATAACGCATAAAGCATAACGCATAATGTATAACGCATGACGCATAACGCATAACGCATAACGCATAACGCAAAACGCATAACGTTAACGCATAACCCATAACGCATAACGTATAACGCATAACGTATACCGTATAACGCATAATGCATAACGCATAACGCAAACGTATAACGCACAACGCATAACGCATAACGCATAACGCACAACGCATAACGCATAACGCATAACGCATAACGCATAACGCATAACGCATAACGCATAACGCATAACGCATAACGCATAACCCATAACGCATAACGCATAACGCATAACGCATAACGCATACCGTATAACGCACAACGCATAACGCATAACGCATAACGCATAACGCATAACGCATAACGCATAACGCATAACGCATAACGCATAACGCATAACGCATAACGCATAACGCATAACGCATAACGCATAACGCATAACGGATAACGCATAACGCATAACGCATAACGCATAACGCATAACGCATAACGTATAACTCATAACGCATAACGCATAACGCATAACGCCTAACGCATAACGCAAAACGTATAACCCATAACGCATAACGCAAAACGTATAACCCATAACGCATACCGTATAACGCATAACGCATAACGCATAACGCATAACGCATAACGCATAACGCATAACGCATAAGGCATAACGCATAACGCATAACGCATAACGCATAACGCATAACGCATAACGCATAACGCATAACGCATAACGCATACCGTATAACGCATAACGCATAACGCGTAACGCAAAACGTATAACCCACAACGCATAACGCATAACGCATAACCCATAACGCATAACGCATAACGCATAACGCATAACGCATAACGCATAACGCATAACGCATAACGCATAACGCATAACGCATAACGCATAACGCATAACGCATAACGCCTAACGCATAACGCAAAACGTATAACCCATAACGCATACCGTATAACGCATAACGCATAACGCATAACGCATAACGCATAACGCATAACGCATAACGCATAACGCATAACGCATAACGCATAACGCATAACGCATAACGCATAACGCATAACGCATAACGCATAACGCATAACGCATAACGCTTAACGCATAACGCATTACGCATAACGCATAACGCATAACGCATAACGCATAACGCATAAAGCATAACGCATAACGCATAACGCATAACGCATAACGTATAACTCATAACGCATAACGCATAACGCATAAAGCATAACGCATAATGTATAACGCATGACGCATAACGCATAACGCATAACGCATAACGCATAACGCATAACGCATAACGCATAACGCATAACCCATAACGCATAAGGCTTGATGCATGACGAATATCGCATATCACATAACGCATAAGGCTTGATGCATGACGCATATCGCATAACGCATAACGCATAACCATAACGCATAACGCATAACCCATAACGCATAACGCCTAACGCATAACGTATAACGCATAACGCATACCGTATAACGCATAACGCATAACGCATAACGCATAACGCATAACGCATAACGCATAATGCATAACGCATAACGCATAACGCATAACGCATAACGCATAACGCATAAAGCATAACGCATAACGCATAACGCATAACGCATAACGCATTACGCATAACGCATAACGCATAACGCATAACGCATAACGCATAACGCATAACGCATAACGCATAACGCATAACGTATAACTCATAACGCATAACGCATAACCCATAACGCATAACGCATAACGCATAACGCATAACGCATAACGCATAACGTATAACTCATAACGCATAACGCATAAAGCATAACGCATAACGCATAACGCATAAGGCATAACGCATAACGCATAACGCATAACGCATAACGCATAACGCATAACGCATAACGCATAACGCATAACGCATAACGCATAACGCATAACGCATAACGCATAACGCATAACGCATAACGCATAACGCATAACGCATAACGCATAACGCATAACGCATAACGCATAACGCATAACGCATAACGCATAACGCATAACGCATAACGCATAACGCATAACGCATAACGCATAACGCATAACGCATAACGCATAACGCATAACGCATAACGCATAACTCATAACGCATAACGCATAAAGCATAACGCAATACGCATAACGCATAACGCATAACGCATAACTTATAACGCATAACGCATAACGCATAATGCATAACGCATAACGCATATCGCATAACGCATAACGCATAACGCATAACGCATAAAGCATAACACATAACGCATAACTCATGAAGCATAACCGATAACGAATAACGCATAACACATAACGTATAACGCATAACGCATACCGTATAACGCATAACGCATACCGCATAACGCAAACGTATAGCGAACAACGCATAACGCATAAACCATAACCCATACTTCATAACGCATAACGCATAATGCACAACGCATAACGAACACCGGAAAACCCATAACGCCTAACGCATAACGGATCACGCATAACGCATAATGCATAACGCATAACGCAAACGTATAACGCAAACCATAAGGCATAAGGCATAACGCATAACGCATAACGCATAACGTATAACGCATAACGCATAACGCATAACGCATAACGCATAACGCAAAACGCATAACGCATAACGCATAACGCATAACGCATAACGCATAACGCATAACGCATAACACATAACGCATAAAGAGTAACTCATAACGCATAACGCATAAAGCATAACGCATAACGCTTAACGCATAACGTATTTCGCATAACGCATAACGCATAACGTATAACGCCTAACGCATACCGTACAACGCATAACGCATAACGCATAACGCAAACGTATAACGCAAACCATAAGGCATAAGGCATAACGCATAACGCATAACGCATAACGTATAACGCATAACGCATAACGTATAACGCATAACGCATAACGCAAAACGCATAACGCATAACGCATAACGCATAACGCATAACGCATAACGCATAACGCATAACGCATAACGCATAACGCATAACGCATAACGCATAACGCATAACGCATGTCAGATCACGCATAACGCATAATGCATAACGCATAACGCATAACGCATAACGCAAAACGTATAACCCATAACGCATACCGTATAACGCATAACGCATAACGCATAACGCATAACGCATAACGTATAACGCATAACGCATACCGTATAACGCATAACGCATAACGCATAACGCATAAAGCATAACGCATAACGCATAACGTATAACGCATAACGCATACCGTATAACGCATAACGCATAACGCATAACGCAAAACGTATAACCCATAACGCATAACGCATAACGCATAACGCATAACGCATAACGCATAACGCATAACGCATAACGCATAACGCATAACGCATAACGCATAACGCATAACGCATAACGCAAAACGTATAACCCATAACGCATAACGCATAACGCATAACGCATAACGCATAACGCATAACGCATAACGCAAAACGTATAACCCATAACGCATACCGTATAACGCATAACGCATAACGCATAACGCATAACGCATAACGCATAACGCATAACGCATAACGCATAACGCATTACGCATAACGCATAACGCATAACGCATAACGCATAACGCATAACGCATAACGCATAACGCATAACGCATAACGCATAACGTATAACTCATAACGCATAACGCATAAAGCATAACGCATAATGTATAACGCATGACGCATAACGCATAACGCATAACGCATAACGCATAACGCAAAACGCATAACGTTAACGCATAACCCATAACGCATAACGTATAACGCATAACGTATACCGTATAACGCATAATGCATAACGCATAACGCAAACGTATAACGCACAACGCATAACGCATAACGCATAACGCACAACGCATAACGCATAACGCATAACGCATAACGCATAACGCATAACGCATAACGCATAACGCATAACGCATAACGCATAACCCATAACGCATAACGCATAACGCATAACGCATAACGCATACCGTATAACGCACAACGCATAACGCATAACGCATAACGCATAACGCATAACGCATAACGCATAACGCATAACGCATAACGCATAACGCATAACGCATAACGCATAACGCATAACGCATAACGCATAACGCATAACGCATAACGCATAACGGATAACGCATAACGCATAACGCATAACGCATAACGCATAACGCATAACGTATAACTCATAACGCATAACGCATAAAGCATAACGCATAACGCAAAACGCATAACGCATAACGCATAACGCATAACGCATAACGCATAACGCATAACGCATAACGCATAACGCATAACGCAAAACGCATAACGCATAACGCATAACGCATAACGCATAACGCATAACGCATAACGCATAACGCATAACGCATAACGCATAACGCATAACGCATAACGTATAACTCATAACGCATAACGCATAAAGCATAACGCATAACGCATAACGCATAAGGCATAACGCATAACGCATAACGCATAACGCATAACGCATAACGCATAACGCATAACGCATAACGCATAACGCATACCGTATAACGCATAACGCATAACGCATAACGCAAAACGTATAACCCACAACGCATAACGCATAACGCATAACCCATAACGCATAACGCATAACGCATAACGCATAACGCATAACGCATAACGCATAACGCATAACGCATAACGCATAACGCATAACGCATAACGCATAACGCATAACGCATAACGCATAACGCATAACGCCTAACGCATAACGCAAAACGTATAACCCATAACGCATACCGTATAACGCATAACGCATAACGCATAACGCATAACGCATAACGCATAACGCATAACGCATAACGCATAACGCATAACGCATAACGCATAACGCATAACGCATAACGCATAACGCATAACGCATAACGCATAACGCATAACGCTTAACGCATAACGCATTACGCATAACGCATAACGCATAACGCATAACGCATAACGCATAACGCATAACGCATAACGCATAACGCATAACGTATAACTCATAACGCATAACGCATAACGCATAAAGCATAACGCATAATGTATAACGCATGACGCATAACGCATAACGCATAACGCATAACGCATAACGCATAACGCAAAACGCATAACCCATAACGCATAAGGCTTGATGCATGACGAATATCGCATATCACATAACGCATAAGGCTTGATGCATAACGCATAAGGCTTGATGCATGACGCATATCGCATAACGCATAACGCATAACCCATAACGCATAACGCCTAACGCATAACGTATAACGCATAACGCATACCGTATAACGCATAACGCATAACGCATAACGCATAACGCATAACGCATAACGCATAACGCATAACGCATAACGCATAACGCATAACGCATAACGCATAACGCATAACGCATAAGGCTTGATGCATGACGAATATCGCATATCACATAACGCATAAGGCTTGATGCATGACGCATATCGCATAACGCATAACGCATAACCATAACGCTTAACGCATAACCCATAACGCATAACGCCTAACGCATAACGTATAACGCATAACGCATACCGTATAACGCATAACGCATAACGCATAACGCATAACGCATAACGCATAATGCATAACGCATAACGCATAACCCATAACGCATAACGCATAACGCATAACGCATAACGCATAACGCATAACGCATAACGCATAACGCATAACGCATAACGCATAACGTATAACTCTTAACGCATAACGCATAAAGCATAACACATAACGCATAACGCATAACGCATAACATATAACGCATAACGCATAACGCATAACGCATAACGCATAACGCATAACGCATAACGCATAACGCATAACGCATAACGCATAACGCATACCGCATAATGCATAACGCATAACGCATAACGCATAACGCAGAACGCATAACGCATAACGCATAACACATAAGGCTTGATGCATGACGCATATCGCATAACGCATAACGCATAACCATTACGCATAACGCATAACCCATAACGCATAACGCATAACGCATAACGTATAACGCATAACGCATACCGTGTAACGCATAACGCATAACGCATAACGCATAACGCATACCGTATAACGCATAACGCATAACGCATAGCGCATAACGCATAACGCATAACGCATAACGTATAACGCATAACGCATAACGCATAAAGCATAACGCATAACGCATAACGCATGAAGCATAACCCATAACGCATAACGCATAAAGCATAGCGTATAACGCATAACGCATACCGTATAACGCATAACGCATAACGCATAACGCAAACGTATAGCGCACAACGCATAATGAATAAACCATAACCCATACTTCATAACGCATAACGCATAATGCACAACGCATATCGAACACCGGAAAACCCATAACGCCTAACGCATAACGGATCACGCATAACGCATAATGCATAACGCATAAAGCATAACGCATAACGCATAACGCATAACCGCTAACGCAATAACGCATAACGCATAACGCATAACGTGTAACTCATAACGCATAACGCATAAAGCATAACGCATAACGCATAACGCATATCGCATAACGCATAACGCATAACGCATAACGTATAACGCATTACGCATACCGTATAACGCATAACGCATAACGCATAACGTATAACCCCTAACGCAATAACGCATAACGCATAACGCATAACACATAACGCATGAAGCATAACCCATAACGCATAACGCCTAACGCATAACGTATAACGCATAACGCATAACGCATATCGCATAACGCATAACGCATAACGCATAACGCATAACGCATAAAGCATAACGCATAACCATAAGGCATAACGCATAACCCATAACGCATAACGCATAACGCATAACGTATAATGCATAACGCATAACCCATAACGCGTAACGCATAACAAATAACGTATAACGCATAACGCATACCGTATAACGCATAATGCATAACGCATAACACATAACGCATAACGCATAACGTATAACGCATAACGCATACCGTATAACGCATAACGCATAACGCATAACGCAAACGTATAGCGCACAACGCATAATGCATAAACCATAACCCTTACTTCATAACGCATAACGCATAATGCACAACGCATAACGAACACCGGAAAACCCATAACGCCTAACGCATAACGGATCACGAATAACGCACAATGCATAACGCATAAATCATAACGCATAACGCATAACGCATAACGCATAACGCATAACGCATAACGCATAACGCATAACGCATAACGCATAACGCATAACGCATAACGTGTAACTCATAACGCATAACGCATAAAGCATAACGCATAACGCATAACCCATAACGCATAACGCATAACGCATAACGCATAACGCACAACGCATAACGCATAACGCATAACGCATAACACATAACGCATAACGCATAACGCATAACGCATAACGCATAACGCATAACGCATAACGCATAACGCATAACGCATAACGCATAACGCATAACGCATAACGCATAACGCATAACGCATAACGCATAACGCATAACGCATAACGCATAACGCATAACGCATAACGCATAACGCATAACGCATAACGCATAACGCATAACGCATAACGCATAACGCATAACGCATAACGCATAACGCATAACGCATAACGCATAAAGCATAACGCATAACGCATAACGCATAACGCATAATGCATAACGCATAACGCATAACGCATAACGCATAACGCATAACGCATAACGCATTAAGCATAACGCATAACGCATAACGTATAACTCATAACGCATAACGCACAAAGCATGACGCATAACGCATAACGCATGACGCATAACGCAGAACGCATAACGCATAACGCATAACAAATAACGCCTAACGCATAACGCAAAACGCATAACGTTAACGCATAACCCATAACGCATAAGGCTTGATGCATGACGAATTTCGCATATCACATAACGCATAAGGCTTGATGCATGACGCATATCGCATAACGCATAACGCATAACGCATAACCGCTAACGCAATAACGCATAACGCATAACGTATAACCCCTAACGCAATAACGCATAACGCATAACGCATAACGCATGAAGCATAACGCATAACTCATAACGCATAACGCATAAAGCATAACGCATAACGCATAACGCATAACGCATAACGCATAACGCACAACGCATAACGCATAACGCATAACGCATAACACATAACGCATAAAGCATAACGCATAACGCATAACGCATAACCGCTAACGCAATAACGCATAACGCATAACGTATAACCCCTAACGCAATAACGCATAACGCATAACGCATAACGCATGAAGCATAACGCATAACTCATAACGCATAACGCATAAAGCATAACGCATAACGCATAACGCATAACGCATAACGCATAACGCATAACGCATAACGCATAACGCAAACGTATAGCGCACAACGCATAACGCATAAACCATAACCCATACTTCATAACGCATAACGCACAATGCACAACGCATAACGAACACCGGAAAACCCATAACGCCTAACGCATAACGGATCACGCATAACGCATAATGCATAACGCATAAAGCATAACGCATAACGCATAACGCATAACCCCTAACGCAATAACGCATAACGCATAACGTATAACGCATAACGCATACCGTACAACGCATAACGCATAACGCATAACGCAAACGTATAACGCAAACCATAAGGCATAAGGCATAACGCATAACGCATAACGCATAACGCATAACGCATAACGCATATCGTATAACGCATAACGTATACCGTATAACGCATAATGCATAACGCATAACGCAAACGTATAACGCACAACGCATAACGCATAACGCATAACGCATAACGCATAACGCATAACGCATAACGCATGTCAGATCACGCATAACGCATAATGCATAACGCATAACGCATAACGCATAACGCAAAACGTATAACCCATAACGCATACCGTATAACGCATAACGCATAACGCATAACGCATAACGCATAACGCATAACGCATAACGCATAACGCATAACGCATAACGCATAACGCATAACGCATAACGCATAACGCATAACGCATAACGCATAACGCATAAAGCATAACGCATAACGCATAACGCATGAAGCATAACCCATAACGAATAACGCATAACGCATAACGCATAACGTATAACGCATAACGCATACCGTATTACGCATAACGAATAACGCATAACGCAAACGTATAACGCACAACGCATAACGCATAACGCATAACGCACAACGCATAACGCATAACGCATAACGCATAACGCATAACGCATAACGCATAACGCATAACGCATAAAGCATAACGCATAACGCATAACGCATAACGCATAACGCATAACGCATACCGCATAACGTATAACGCATAACGCATACCGTATAACGCACAACGCATAACGCATAACGCATAACGCATAACGCATAACGCATAACGCATAACGCATAACGCATAACGCATAACGCATAACGCATAACGCATAACGCATAACGCATAACGCATAACGCATAACGCATAACGCATAACGCATAACGCATAACGCATAACGCATAACGCATAACGCAAAACGCATAACGCATAACGCATAACGCATAACGTATAACTCATAACGCATAACGCATAAAGCATAACGCATAACGCATAACGCATAACGCATATGGCATAACGCATAACGCATAACGCATAACGCATAACGCATAACGCAGAACGCATAACGCATAACGCATAACGCATAACGCATAACGCATAACGTTAACGCATAACCCATAACGCATAACGCACACCGCATAATGCATAACGCATAACGCATAAAGCATAACGCATAACGCATAACGCATGAAGCATAACCCATAACGCATAACGCATGAATCATAACGCATAACGCATAACATATAACGCATAACGCATAACGCATATCGCATAACGCATAACGCATAACGCATAAAGCATAACGCATAACGCATACCGTATAACGCATAACGCATGCCGCATAACGCATAGTGCATAAAGCATAAGGCATAACGCATAACTTGTAACTCATTACTCATAACGAATAACGCATAACGCATAACGCATATCGCATAACGCATAACGCATAACGCATAACGCATAACGCATAACGCATAACGCATAACGCATAACGCATAACGCATAACGCATAACGCATAAAGCATAACGCATAACGCATAACGCATAACGCATAACGCATAACGCATACCGCATAACGTATAACGCATAACGCATACCGTATAACGCACAACGCATAACGCATAACGCATAACGCATAACGCATAACGCATAACGCATAACGCATAACGCATAACGCATAACGCATAACGCATAACGCATAACGCATAACGCATAACGCATAACGCATAACGCATAACGCATAACGCATAACGCATAACGCATAACGCATAACGCATAACGCAAAACGCATAACGCATAACGCATAACGCATAACGTATAACTCATAACGCATAACGCATAAAGCATAACGCATAACGCATAACGCATAACGCATATGGCATAACGCATAACGCATAACGCATAACGCATAACGCATAACGCATAACGCATAACGCATAACGCATAACGCATAACGCATAACGCATAACGTTAACGCATAACCCATAACGCATAACGCACACCGCATAATGCATAACGCATAACGCATAAAGCATAACGCATAACGCATAACGCATGAAGCATAACCCATAACGCATAACGCATGAATCATAACGCATAACGCATAACATATAACGCATAACGCATAACGCATATCGCATAACGCATAACGCATAACGCATAAAGCATAACGCATAACGCATACCGTATAACGCATAACGCATGCCGCATAACGCATAGTGCATAAAGCATAAGGCATAACGCATAACTTGTAACTCATTACTCATAACGAATAACGCATAACGCATAACGCATATCGCATAACGCATAACGCATAACGCATAACGCATAACGCATAAAGCGTAACGCATAACGCATGAATCATAACGCATAACGCATAACGCATAACGCATAACGCATACCGTATAACGCATAACGCATAACGCATGACGCATAACGCATAACGCATAACGCATAACGCATAAAGCATAACGCATAACGCATAACGCATGAAGCATAACCCATAACGCATAACGCATAACGCATAACGCATAACGTATAACGCATAACGCATACCGTATAACGCATAACCCATAACGCATAACGCATAACGCATAACGCATAAAGCAGAACGCATAACGCATAACGCATGAAGCATAACCCATAACGCATAACGCATAACGCATATCGCATAACGAATAACGCATACCGTATAACGCATAACGCATAACGCATAACGCATAACGCATAACGTATAACGCATAACGCATACCGTATAACGCATAACGCATAACGCATAACGCATAACGCATAACGCATAACGCATACCGTATAACGCATAACGCTTAACGCATAACGCATAACGCATAACGCATAACGCATAACCCATAACGCATAACGAACACCGGAAAACCCATAACGCCTAACGCATAACGGATCACGCATAACGCATAATGCATAACGCATAAAGCATAACGCATAACGCATAACCCCTAACGCAATAACGCATAACGCATAACGCATAAAGCATAATGAATAACTCATAACGCATAACGCATAAAGCATAACGCATAACGCATAACGCATTTCGCATAACGCATAACGCATAACGTATAACGCATAACGCATACCGTACAAAGCATAACGCATAACGCATAACGCAAACGTATAACGCAAACCATAAGGCATAAGGCATAACGCATAACGCATAACGCATAACGCATATCGTATAACGCATAACGTATACCGTATAACGCATAATGCATAACGCATAACGCAAACGTATAACGCACAACGCATAACGCATAACGCATAACGCATAACGCATAACGCATAACGCATAACGCATAACGCATAACGCATGTCAGATCACGCATAACGCATAATGCATAACGCATAACGCATAACGCATAACGCAAAACGTATAACCCATAACGCATACCGTATAACGCATAACGCATAACGCATAACGCATAACGCATAAAGCATAACGCATAACCCATACTTCATAACGCATAACGCATAATGCACAACGCATAACGAACACCGGAAAACCCATAACGCCTAACGCATAACGGATCACGCATAACGCATAATGCATAACGCCTAAAGCATAACGCATAACGCATAACGCATAACCCCTAACGCAATAACGCATAACGCATAACGCTTAAAGCATAATGAGTAACTCATAACGCATAACGCATAAAGCATAACGCATAACGCATATCGCATAACGCATAACGCATAACCATAACGCATAACGCATAACCCATAACGCATAACGCATAACGCATGACGTATAACGCATAACGCAAACGTATAACGCACAACGCATAACGCATAACGCATACCGTATAACGCATAACGCATAACGCATAACGCATAACGCATAACGCATAACGCATAACGCATAACGCATAACGCATAACGCATACCGTATAACGCATAACGCATAACGCATAACGCATAACGCATAACCCATAACGCATAACGCATAACGCATAAAGCAGAACGCATAACGCATAACGCATGAAGCATAACCCATAACGCATAACGCATAACGCATATCGCATAACGCATAACGCATAACCATAACGCATAACGCATAACCCATAACGGAAAACGCATAACGCATAACGCATAACGCATAAGGCTTGATGCATGACGCATATCGCATATCGCATAACGCATAAGGCTTGATGTATGACGCATATCGCATAACGCATAAGGCATAACGCATAATACATAACGTATAACGCATAACGCATAACGCACAACGCATAACGCATAACGCATAACGCATAACGCATAACGCATAACGCATAACGCATAACGCATAACGCATAACGCATAACGCATAACGTATAACGCATAACGCATAACGCATAACGTATAAGGCATAACGCATAACGCATAACGCATAACGCATAACGCATAACGCATAACGCATAACGCATAACGCATAACGTATAACGCATAACGCATAACGCATAACGTATAAGGCATAACGCATAACGCATAACGCATAACGCATAACGCATAACGCATAACACATAACGCATAACGCATGAAGCATAACCCATAACGCATAACGCATTACGCAAAACGTATAACGCATACCGTATAACGTATAACGCATAACGCATAACGCATAACGCAAACGTATATCGCACAACGCATAACGCATAAACTATAACCCATACTTCATAACGCATAACGCATAATGCACAACGCATAACGAACACCGGAAAACCCATAACGCCTAACGCATAACGGATCACGCATAACGCATAATGCATAACGCATAAAGCATAACGCATAACGCATAACGCATAACCCCTAACGCAATAACGCATAACACATAACGCTTAAAGCATAATGAGTAACTCATAACGCATAACGCATAAAGCATAACGCATAACGCATAAAGCATAACGCATAACGCATAACGCATAACGCATAACGCATAACGCATAAGGCTTGATGCATGACGCATATCGCATATCGCATAACGCATAAGGCTTGATGTATGACGCATATCGCATAACGCATAAGGCATAACGCATAATACATAACGTATAACGCATTATGCATAACGCATAACGCATAACGCATAACGCATAACGTATAACGCATAACGCATACCGTACAACGCATAACGCATAACGCATAATGCAAACGTATAACGCAAACCATAAGGCATAAGGCATAACCCATAACGCATAACGCATAACGCATAACGTATAACGCATAACGTATACCGTATAACGCATAATGCATAACGCATAACGCAAACGTATAACGCACAACGCATAACGCATAACGCATAACGCATAACGCATAACGTATAACGCATAACGCATAACGCATAACGCATAACGCATAACGCATAACGCATAACGCATAACGCATAACGCATAACGCATAACGCATAACGCATAAAGCATAACGCATAAAGCATAACGCATAACGCATAACGCATGAAGCATAACCCATAACGCATAACGCATAACGCATAACGTATAACGCATAACGCATAACGCATAACGTATAACGCATAACGCATAACGCATAACGCATAACGGATCACGCATAACGCATAACGCATAATGCATAACGCATAAAGCATAACGCATAACGCATATCGCATAACGCATAACGCATAACCATAACGCATAACGCATAACCCATAACGCATAACGCATAACGCATGACGTATAACGCATAACGCAAACGTATAACGCACAACGCATAACGCATAACGCATAACGCACAACGCATAACGCATAACGCATAACGCATAACGCATAACGCATAACGCCTAACGCATAACGGATCACGCATAACGCATAATGCATAACGCATAAAGCATAACGCATAACGCATAACGCATAACCCCTAACGCAATAACGCATAACACATAACGCTTAAAGCATAATGAGTAACTCATAACGCACAACGCATAACGCATAACGCATAACGCATAACGCATAACGCATAACGCATAACGCATAACGCATAACGCATAACGCATAACGCATAACGCATAACGCATAACGCATAACGCATAACGCATAACGCATAACGCATTACGCATAAAGCATAACGCATAACGCATAACGCATGAAGCATAACCCATAACGAATAACGCATAACGCATAACGCATAACGTATAACGCATAACGCATACCGTATAACGCATAACGAATAACGCATAACGCATAACGCATAACGCATAACGCATAACGCATAACGCATAACGCATAACGCATAACGCATAACGCATAACGCATAACGCATAACGCATAACCGCTAACGCAATAACGCATAACGCATAACGTGTAACTCATAACGCATAACGCATAAAGCATAACGCATAACGCATAACGCATATCGCATAACGCATAACGCATAACGCATAACGTATAACGCATTACGCATACCGTATAACGCATAACGCATAACGCATAACGTATAACCCCTAACGCAATAACGCATAACGCATAACGCATAACACATAACGCATGAAGCATAACCCATAACGCATAACGCCTAACGCATAACGTATAACGCATAACGCATAACGCATATCGCATAACGCATAACGCATAACGCATAACGCATAACGCATAACGCATAACGCATAACCATAAGGCATAACGCATAACCCATAACGCATAACGCATAACGCATAACGTATAATGCATAACGCATAACCCATAACGCGTAACGCATAACAAATAACGTATAACGCATAACGCATACCGTATAACGCATAATGCATAACGCATAACACATAACGCATAACGCATAACGTATAACGCATAACGCATACCGTATAACGCATAACGCATAACGCATAACGCATAACGCATAACGCATAACGCATAACGCATAACGCATAACGCATAACGCATAACGCATAACGCATAACGCATAACGCATAACGCATAACGCATAACGCATAACGCATAACGCATAACGCATAACGCATAACGCATAACGCATAACGCATAACGCATAACGCATAAAGCATAACGCATAACGCATAACGCATAACGCATAATGCATAACGCATAACGCATAACGCATAACGCATAACGCATAACGCATAACGCATTAAGCATAACGCATAACGCATAACGTATAACTCATAACGCATAACGCACAAAGCATGACGCATAACGCATAACGCATGACGCATAACGCAGAACGCATAACGCATAACGCATAACAAATAACGCCTAACGCATAACGCAAAACGCATAACGTTAACGCATAACCCATAACGCATAAGGCTTGATGCATGACGAATTTCGCATATCACATAACGCATAAGGCTTGATGCATGACGCATATCGCATAACGCATAACGCATAACGCATACCGCATAACGTATAACGCATAACGCATACCGTATAACGCACAACGCATAACGCATAACGCATAACGCATAACGCATAACGCATAACGCATAACGCATAACGCATAACGCATAACGCATAACGCATAACGCATAACGCATAACGCATAACGCATAACGCATAACGCATAACGCATAACGCATAACGCATAACGCATAACGCATAACGCATAACGCATAACGCATAACGCATAACGTATAACTCATAACGCATAACGCATAAAGCATAACGCATAACGCATAACGCATAACGCATAACGCATAACGCATAACGCATAACGCATAACGCATAACGCATAACGCATAACGCATAACGCATAACGCATAACGCATAACGCATAACGCATACCGTATAACGCATAACGCATGCCGCATAACGCAAACGTATAACGCACAACGCATAACGCATAATGAACAACGGATAACGTATAACGCATAACGCATAACTAATACCGCAAAACGTATATCGCCTAACACATAACGGATCACGCATAACGCATAACGCATAACGCAAAACGCATAACGTTAACGCATAACCCATAACGCATAAGGCTTGATGCATGACGAATATCGCATATCACATAACGCATAAGGCTTGATGCATGACGCATATCGCATAACGCATAACCCATAACCATAACGCATAACGCATAACCCATAACGCATAACGCATAACGCATAACGTATAACGCATAACGCATACCGTATAACGCATAACGCATAACTCATAACGCATAACGCATAACGCATAACGCATATCGCATAACGCATAACGCATAACGCATAACGCATAACGCATAACGCATAAAGCGTAACGCATAACGCATGAATCATAACGCATAACGCATAACGCATAACGCATAACGCATACCGTATAACGCATAACGCATAACGCATGACGCATAACGCATAACGCATAACGCATAACGCATAAAGCATAACGCATAACGCATAACGCATGAAGCATAACCCATAACGCATAACGCATAACGCATAACGTATAACGCATAACGCATACCGTATAACGCATAAAGCAGAACGCATAACGCATAACGCATAACGCATAACGCATAACGTATAACTCATAACGCATAACGCATAAAGCGTAACGCATAACGCATAACGCATAACGCATAACGCATAACGCATAACGCATAACGCATAACGCATAATGCATAACGCATAGTGCATAAAGCATAATTCATAACGCATAACTTGTAACTCATTACTCATAACGAATAACGCATAACGCATAACGCATATCGCATAACGCATAACGCATAACGCATAACGCATAACGCATAACGCATGAATCATAGCGCATAACGCATAACGCATAACGCATACCGTATAACGCATAACGCATAACGCATGACGCATAACGCATAACGCATAACGCATAACGCATAAAGCATAACGCATAACGCATAACGCATGAAGCATAACCCATAACGCATAACGCATAACGCATAACGTATAACGCATAACGCATACCGTATAACGCATAAAGCAGAACGCATAACGCATAACGCATAACGCATAACGCATAACTCATAACGCATAACGCATAACGCATAACGCATACCGTATAACGCATAACGCATAACGCATAACGCATAACGCTTAACGTATAACGCATAACGCATACCGTATAACGCATAACGCATAACGCATAACGCATAACGCATAACGCATACCGTATAACGCATAACGCATAACGCATAACGCATAACGCATAACGCATAACGCATAACGCATAACCCATAACGCATAACGCATAACGCATAACGCATAAAGCAGAACGCATAACGCATAACGCATGAAGCATAACCCATAACGCATAACGCATAACGCATATCGCATAACGCATAACGCATAACCATAACGCATAACGCATAACCCATAACGCATAACGCATAACGCATAACGCATAACGCATAAAGCATAACGCATAACGCATAACGCATAAAGCATAACGCATAACTTATAACGCATAACGCATAACGCATAATGCATAACGCATAACGCATAACGCATATCGCATAACGCATAACGCATAACGCATAACGCATAACGCATAAAGCATAACACATAACGCATAACGCATGAAGCATAACCCATAACGCATAACGCATAACGCATAACGTATAACGCATACCGTATAACGCATAACGCATAACGCATAACGCAAACGTATAGCGCACAACGCATAACGCATAAACCATAACCCATACTTCATAACGCATAACGCATAATGCACAACGCATAACGAACACCGGAAAACCCATAACGCCTAACGCATAACGGATCACGCATAACGCATAATGCATAACGCATAAAGCATAACGCATAACGCATAACCCCTAACGCAATAACGCATAACGCATAACGCTTAAAGCATAATGAGTAACTCATAACGCATAACGCATAAAGCATAACGCATAACGCATAAAGCATAACGCATAACGCATAACGCATAACGCATAACGCATAACGCATAACCCATAACGCATAACGCATAACGCATAACGCATAAAGCAGAACGCATAACGCATAACGCATGAAGCATAACCCATAACGCATAACGCATAACGCATATCGCATAACGCATAACGCATAACCATAACGCATAACGCATAACCCATAACGCATAACGCATAACGCATAACGCATAACGCATAAAGCATAACGCATAACGCATAACGCATAAAGCATAACGCATAACTTATAACGCATAACGCATAACGCATAATGCATAACGCATAACGCATAACGCATATCGCATAACGCATAACGCATAACGCATAACGCATAACGCATAAAGCATAACACATAACGCATAACGCATGAAGCATAACCCATAACGCATAACGCATAACGCATAACGTATAACGCATACCGTATAACGCATAACGCATAACGCATAACGCAAACGTATAGCGCACAACGCATAACGCATAAACCATAACCCATACTTCATAACGCATAACGCATAATGCACAACGCATAACGAACACCGGAAAACCCATAACGCCTAACGCATAACGGATCACGCATAACGCATAATGCATAACGCATAAAGCATAACGCATAACGCATAACCCCTAACGCAATAACGCATAACGCATAACGCTTAAAGCATAATGAGTAACTCATAACGCATAACGCATAAAGCATAACGCATAACGCATAAAGCATAACGCATAACGCATAACGCATAACGCATAACGCATAAGGCTTTATGCATGACGCACATCGCATATCGCATAACGCATAAGGCTTGATGTATGACGCATATCGCATAACGCATAAGGCATAACGCATAATACATAACGTATAACGCATTATGCATAACGCATAACGCATACGTATAAGGCATAACGCATACCGTACAACGCATAACGCATAACGCATAATGCAAACATATAACGCAAACCATAAGGCATAAGGCATAACCCATAACGCATAACGCATAACGCATAACGTATAACGCATAACGTATACCGTATAACGCATAATGCATAACGCATAACGCAAACTTATAACGCACAACGCATAACGCATAACGCATAACGCATAACGCATAACGCATAACGCATAACGCATAACGCATAACGCATAACGCATAACGCATAACGCATAACGCATAACGCATAACGCATAACGCATAACGCATAACGCATAACGCATAAAACATAACGCATAACGCATAACGCATAACGCATAAAGCATAACGCATAAAGCATAACGCATAACGCATAACGCATGAAGCATAACCCATAACGCATAACGCATAACGCATAACGCATAACGCATAACGTATAACGCATAACGCATAACGCATAACGTATAACGCATAACGCATAACGCATAACGCATAACGCATAACGGATCACGCATAACGCATAACGCATAATGCATAACGCATAAAGCATAACGCATAACGCATAACGCGTAACGCATAACACATAACGCATAACGCAAAACGCATACCGTATAACGCATAACGCATAACGCATAACGCATAACGCATAACGTATAACGCATAACGCATACCGTATAACGCATAACGCATAACGCATAACGCATAACGCATACCGTATAACGCATAACGCATAACGCATAACGCATAACGCATAACGCATAACGCATAACGCATAACGCATAACGCATACCGTATAACGCATAACGCATAACGCATAACGCATAACGCATAACCCATAACGCATAACGCATAACGCATAAAGCAGAACGCATAACGCATAACGCATGAAGCATAACCCATAACGCATCACGCATAACGCATATCGCATAACGCATAACGCATAACCATAACGCATAACGCATTACCCATAACGCATAACGCATAACGCATAACGCATAACGCATAAGGCTTGATGCATGACGCATATCGCATATCGCATAACGCATAAGGCTTGATGTATGACGCATATCGCATAACGCATAAGGCATAACGCATAATACATAACGTATAACGCATTATGCACAACGCATAACGCATAACGTATAACGCATAACGCATACCGTACTACGCATAACGCATAACGCATAATGCAAACGTATAACGCAAACCATAAGGCATAAGGCATAACCCATAACGCATAACGCATAACGCATAACGTATAACGCATAACGTATACCGTATAACGCATAATGCATAACGCATAACGCAAACGTATAACGCACAACGCATAACGCATAACGCATAACGCATAACGCATAACGCATAACGCATAACGCATAACGCATATCGCATAACGCATAACGCATAACGCATAACGCATAACGCATAACGCATGAATCATAACGCATAACGCATAACGCATAACGCATACCGTATAACGCATAACGCATAACGCATGACGCATAACGCATAACGCATAACGCATAACGCATAACGCATAACGCATAACGCATAACGCATAACGCATAACGCATAACGCATAACGCATAACGCATAACGCATGAATCATAACGCATAACGCATAACGCATAACGCATACGGTATAACGCATAACGCATAACGCATGACGCATAAAGCATAACGCATAACTTATAACGCATAACGCATAACGCATAATGCATAACGCATAACGCATAACGCATATCGCATAACGCATAACGCATAACGCATAACGCATAACGCATAACGCATAACGCATAACGCATAACGCATACCGTATAACGCATAACGCATAACGCATAACGCATAACGCATAACGTATAACGCATAACGCATACCGTATAACGCATAACGCATAACGCATAACGCATAACGCATAACGCATAACGCATAACGCATACCGTATAACGCATAACGCATAACGCATAACGCATAACGCATAACGCATAACGCATAACGCATAACGCATAACGCATAACGCATAACGCATAACGCATAAAGCAGAACGCATAACGCATAACGCATGAAGCATAACCCATAACGCATAACGCATAACGCATATCGCATAACGCATAACGCATAACCATAACGCATAACGCATAACCCATAACGCATAACGCATAACGCATAACGCATAAAGCATAACGCATAACGCATAACGCATAAAGCATAACGCATAACTTATAACGCATAACGCATAACGCATAATGCATAACGCATAACGCATAACGCATATCGCATAACGCATAACGCATAACGCATAACGCATAACGCATAAAGCATAACACATAACGCATAACGCATGAAGCATAACCCATAACGCATAACGCATAACGCATAACGTATAACGCATACCGTATAACGCATAACGCATAACGCATAACGCAAACGTATAGCGCACAACGCATAACGCATAAACCATAACCCATACTTCATAACGCATAACGCATAATGCACAACGCATAACGAACACCGGAAAACCGATAACGCCTAACGCATAACGGATCACGCATAACGCATAATGCATAACGCATAAAGCATAACGCATAACGCATAACGCATAACCCCTAACGCAATAACGCATAACGCATAACGCTTAAAGCATAATGAGTAACTCATAACGCATAACGCATAAAGCATAACGCATAACGCATAACGCATAACGCATAACGCATAACGCATAAGGCTTTATGCATGACGCACATCGCATATCGCATAACGCATAAGGCTTGATGTATGACGCATATCGCATAACGCATAAGGCATAACGCATAATACATAACGTATAACGCATTATGCATAACGCATAACGCATACGTATAACGCATAACGCATACCGTACAACGCATAACGCATAACGCATAATGCAAACGTATAACGCAAACCATAAGGCATAAGGCATAACCCCTAACGCATAACGCATAACGCATAACGTATAACGCATAACGTATACCGTATAACGCATAATGCATAACGCATAACGCAAACTTATAACGCACAACGCATAACGCATAACGCATAACGCATAACGCATAACGCATAACGCATAACGCATAACGCATAACGCATAACGCATAACGCATAACGCATAACGCATAAAACATAACGCATAACGCATAACGCATAACGCATAAAGCATAACGCATAAAGCATAACGCATAACGCATAACGCATGAAGCATAACCCATAACGCATAACGCATAACGCATAACGCATAACGCATAACGTATAACGCATAACGCATAACGCATAACGTATAACGCATAACGCATAACGCATAACGCATAACGCATAACGGATCACGCATAACGCATAACGCATAATGCATAACGCATAAAGCATAACGCATAACGCATAACGCGTAACGCATAACACATAACGCATAACGCAAAACGTATACCGTATAACGCATAACGCATAACGCATAACGCATAAAGCATAACGCATAACGCATAACGCATGAAGCATAACCCATAACGCATAACGCATAACGCATAACGCATAACGCATAACGTATAACGCATAACGCATAACGCATAACGTATAACGCATAACGCATAACGCATAACGCATAACGCATAACGGATCACGCATAACGCATAACGCATAATGCATAACGCATAAAGCATAACGCATAACGCATAACTTGTAACTCATTACTCATAACGAATAACGCATAACGCATAACGCATATCGCATAACGCATAACGCATAACGCATAACGCATAACGCATAACGCATGAATCATAGCGCATAACGCATAACGCATAACGCATACCGTATAACGCATAACGCATAACGCATGACGCATAACGCATAACGCATAACGCATAACGCATAAAGCATAACGCATAACGCATAACGCATGAAGCATAACCCATAACGCATAAGGCATAACGCATAACGTATAACGCATAACGCATACCGTATAACGCATAAAGCAGAACGCATAACGCATAACGCATAACGCATAACGCATAACTCATAACGCATAACGCATAACGCATAACGCATACCGTATAACGCATAACGCATAACGCATAACGCATAACGCTTAACGTATAACGCATAACGCATACCGTATAACGCATAACGCATAACGCATAACGCATAACGCATAACGCATACCGTATAACGCATAACGCATAACGCATAACGCATAACGCATAACGCATAACGCATAACGCATAACCCATAACGCATAACGCATAACGCATAACGCATAAAGCAGAACGCATAACGCATAACGCATGAAGCATAACCCATAACGCATAACGCATAACGCATATCGCATAACGCATAACGCATAACCATAACGCATAACGCATAACCCATAACGCATAACGCATAACGCATAACGCATAACGCATAAAGCATAACGCATAACGCATAACGCATAAAGCATAACGCATAACTTATAACGCATAACGCATAACGCATAATGCATAACGCATAACGCATAACGCATATCGCATAACGCATAACGCATAACGCATAACGCATAACGCATAAAGCATAACACATAACGCATAACGCATGAAGCATAACCCATAACGCATAACGCATAACGCATAACGTATAACGCATACCGTATAACGCATAACGCATAACGCATAACGCAAACGTATAGCGCACAACGCATAACGCATAAACCATAACCCATACTTCATAACGCATAACGCATAATGCACAACGCATAACGAACACCGGAAAACCCATAACGCCTAACGCATAACGGATCACGCATAACGCATAATGCATAACGCATAAAGCATAACGCATAACGCATAACCCCTAACGCAATAACGCATAACGCATAACGCTTAAAGCATAATGAGTAACTCATAACGCATAACGCATAAAGCATAACGCATAACGCATAAAGCATAACGCATAACGCATAACGCATAACGCATAACGCATAAGGCTTTATGCATGACGCACATCGCATATCGCATAACGCATAAGGCTTGATGTATGACGCATATCGCATAACGCATAAGGCATAACGCATAATACATAACGTATAACGCATTATGCATAACGCATAACGCATACGTATAAGGCATAACGCATACCGTACAACGCATAACGCATAACGCATAATGCAAACATATAACGCAAACCATAAGGCATAAGGCATAACCCATAACGCATAACGCATAACGCATAACGTATAACGCATAACGTATACCGTATAACGCATAATGCATAACGCATAACGCAAACTTATAACGCACAACGCATAACGCATAACGCATAACGCATAACGCATAACGCATAACGCATAACGCATAACGCATAACGCATAACGCATAACGCATAACGCATAACGCATAACGCATAACGCATAACGCATAACGCATAACGCATAACGCATAACGCATAAAACATAACGCATAACGCATAACGCATAACGCATAACGCATAACGCATAACGCATGAATCATAACGCATAACGCATAACGCATAACGCATACCGTATAACGCATAACGCATAACGCATGACGCATAACGCATAACGCATAACGCATAACGCATAACGCATAACGCATATCGCATAACGCATAACGCATAACGCATAACGCATAACGCATAACGCATAACGCATGAATCATAACGCATAACGCATAACGCATAACGCATACGGTATAACGCATAACGCATAACGCATGACGCATAAAGCATAACGCATAACTTATAACGCATAACGCATAACGCATAACGCATAACGCATAACGCATAACGCATATCGCATAACGCATAACGCATAACGCATAACGCATAACGCATAACGCATAACGCATAACGCATAACGCATACCGTATAACGCATAACGCATAACGCATAACGCATAACGCATAACGTATAACGCATAACGCATACCGTATAACGCATAACGCATAACGCATAACGCATAACGCATAACGCATAACGCATAACGCATACCGTATAACGCATAACGCATAACGCATAACGCATAACGCATAACGCATAACGCATAACGCATAACGCATAACGCATAACGCATAACGCATAACGCATAAAGCAGAACGCATAACGCATAACGCATGAAGCATAACCCATAACGCATAACGCATAACGCATATCGCATAACGCATAACGCATAACCATAACGCATAACGCATAACCCATAACGCATAACGCATAACGCATAACGCATAAAGCATAACGCATAACGCATAACGCATAAAGCATAACGCATAACTTATAACGCATAACGCATAACGCATAATGCATAACGCATAACGCATAACGCATAACGCATAACGCATAACGCATAACGCATAACGCATAACGCATAAAGCATAACACATAACGCATAACGCATGAAGCATAACCCATAACGCATAACGCATAACGCATAACGTATAACGCATACCGTATAACGCATAACGCATAACGCATAACGCAAACGTATAGCGCACAACGCATAACGCATAAACCATAACCCATACTTCATAACGCATAACGCATAATGCACAACGCATAACGAACACCGGAAAACCGATAACGCCTAACGCATAACGGATCACGCATAACGCATAATGCATAACGCATAAAGCATAACGCATAACGCATAACGCATAACCCCTAACGCAATAACGCATAACGCATAACGCTTAAAGCATAATGAGTAACTCATAACGCATAACGCATAAAGCATAACGCATAACGCATAACGCATAACGCATAACGCATAACGCATAAGGCTTTATGCATGACGCACATCGCATATCGCATAACGCATAAGGCTTGATGTATGACGCATATCGCATAACGCATAAGGCATAACGCATAATACATAACGTATAACGCATTATGCATAACGCATAACGCATACGTATAACGCATAACGCATACCGTACAACGCATAACGCATAACGCATAATGCAAACGTATAACGCAAACCATAAGGCATAAGGCATAACCCCTAACGCATAACGCATAACGCATAACGTATAACGCATAACGTATACCGTATAACGCATAATGCATAACGCATAACGCAAACTTATAACGCACAACGCATAACGCATAACGCATAACGCATAACGCATAACGCATAACGCATAACGCATAACGCATAACGCATAACGCATAACGCATAACGCATAACGCATAACGCATAAAACATAACGCATAACGCATAACGCATAACGCATAAAGCATAACGCATAAAGCATAACGCATAACGCATAACGCATGAAGCATAACCCATAACGCATAACGCATAACGCATAACGCATAACGCATAACGTATAACGCATAACGCATAACGCATAACGTATAACGCATAACGCATAACGCATAACGCATAACGCATAACGGATCACGCATAACGCATAACGCATAATGCATAACGCATAAAGCATAACGCATAACGCATAACGCGTAACGCATAACACATAACGCATAACGCAAAACGTATACCGTATAACGCATAACGCATAACGCATAACGCATAACGAATAACGTATAACGCATAACGCATACCGTATAACGCATAACGCATAACGCATAACGCATAACGCATACCGTATAACGCATAACGCATAACGCATAACGCATAACGCATAACGCATAACGCATAACGCATAACGCATACCGTATAACGCATAACGCATAACGCATAACGCATAACGCATAACGCATAACGCATAACCCATAACGCATAACGCATAACGCATAAAGCAGAACGCATAACGCATAACGCATGAAGCATAACCCATAACGCATCACGCATAACGCATATCGCATAACGCATAACGCATAACCATAACGCATAACGCATTACCCATAACGCATAACGCATAACGCATAACGCATAAGGCTTGATGCATGACGCATATCGCATATCGCATAACGCATAAGGCTTGATGTATGACGCATATCGCATAACGCATAAGGCATAACGCATAATACATAACGTATAACGCATTATGCATAACGCATAACGCATAACGTATAACGCATAACGCATACCGTACAACGCATAACGCATAACGCATAATGCAAACGTATAACGCAAACCATAAGGCATAAGGCATAACCCATAACGCATAACGCATAACGCATAACGTATAACGCATAACGTATACCGTATAACGCATAATGCATAACGCATAACGCAAACGTATAACGCACAACGCATAACGCATAACGCATAACGCATAACGCATAACGCATAACGCATAACGCATAACGCATAACGCATAACGCATAACGCATAACGCATAACGCATAACGTATAACGCATAACGCATAACGCATAACGTATAACGCATAACGCATAACGCATAACGCATAACGCATAACGGATCACGCATAACGCATAACGCATAATGCATAACGCATAAAGCATAACGCATAACGCTTAACGCGTAACGCATAACGCATAACGCATAACGCATAACGCATACCGTATAACGCATAACGCATAACGCAAAACGCATAACGCATAACGCATAACGTATAACGCATAACGCATACCGTATAACGCATAACGCATAACGCATAACGCATAACGCATACCGTATAACGCATAACGCATAACGCATAACGCATAACGCATAACGCATAACGCATAACGCATAACGCATAACGCATAACGCATAACGCATAACGCATAACGCATAACGCATACCGTATAACGCATAACGTATAACGCATAACGCATAACGCATAACGCATAACCCATAACGCATAACGCATAACGCATAACGCATAAAGCAGAACGCATAACGCATAACGCATGAAGCATAACCCATAACGCATAACGCATAACGCATATCGCATAACGCATAACGCATAACCATAACGCATAACGCATAACCCATAACGCATAACGCATAACGCATAACGCATAAAGCATAAAGCATAACGCATAACGCATAACGCATAAAGCATAACGCATAACTTATAACGCATAATGCATAACGCATAACGCATAACGCATATCGCATAACGCATAACGCATAACGCATAACGCATAACGCATAACGCATAACGTATAACGTATAACGCATACCGCATTACTCATAACTTATAACTCATAACTCATAAGGAGTAACGCATAACGCATAAAGCATAACGCATAACGAATAACGCATAAAGCATAACGCATAACGCATAACGCATAAAGCATAACGCATAACCCATAACGCATAACGCATAACGCATAACGCATAACTTATAACTCATTACTCATAACGAATAACGCATAACGCATAACGCATAACGCATAACGCATAACGCATAACGCATAAAGCATAAAGAATAACGCATAACGCATAACGCATAACGCATAACGCATAACGCATAAAGCATAACGCATAACGCATAACGCATAACGCATTACGCATAACGCATAACTTATAACTCATTACTCATAACGAATAACGCATAACGCATAACGCATAACGCATAACGCATAACGCATAACGCATAACGCATAACGCATAAAGCATAACGAATAACGCATAACGCATAACGCATAACGCATAACGCATAACGCATAACGCATAACGCATAACGCATAACGCATAACGCATAACGCATAAAGCAAAACGCATAACGCATAACTTATAACTCATTACTCATAACGAATAACGCATAACGCATAAGGCATAACGCATAACGCATAACGCATAACGCATAACGCATAACGCATAAAGCATAACGCATAACGCATAACGGATAAAGCATAATGCATAACGCATAACGCATGACGCATTACGCATAACGCATAACGCATAACGCATAACGCATAACGCATAACGCATAAAGCAGAACGCATAACGCATAACGCATGAAGCATAACCCATAACGCATAACGCATAACGCATATCGCATAACGCATAACGCATAACCATAACGCATAACGCATTACCCATAACGCATAACGCATAACGCATAACGCATAACGTATAAGGCTTGATGCATGACGCATATCGCATATCGCATAACGCATAAGGCTTGATGTATGACGCATATCGCATAACGCATAAGGCATAACGCATAATACATAACGTATAACGCATTATGCATAACGCATAACGCATAACGTATAACGTATAACGCATACCGTACAACGCATAACGCATAACGCATAATGCAAACGTATAACGCAAACCATAAGGCATAAGGCATAACCCATAACGCATAACGCATAACGCATAACGTATAACGCATAACGTATACCGTATAACGCATAATGCATAACGCATAACGCAAACGTATAACGCACAACGCATAACGCATAACGCATAACGCATAACGCATAACGCATAACGCATAACGCATAACGCATAACGCATAACGCATAACGCATAACGCATAACGCATAACGCATAACGCATAACGTATAACGCATAACGCATAACGCATAACGTATAACGCATAACGCATAACGCATAACGCATAACGCATAACGCATAACGGATCACGCATAACGCATAACGCATAATGCATAACGCATAAAGCATAACGCATAACGCTTAACGCGTAACGCATAACGCATAACGCATTACGCATAACGCATACCGTATAACGCATAACGCATAACGCATAACGCATAACGCATAACGCATAACGTATAACGCATAACGCATACCTTATAACGCATAACGCATAACGCATAACGCATAACGCATACCGTATAACGCATAACGCATAACGCATAACGCATAACGCATAACGCATAACGCATAACGCATAACGCATAACGCATAACGCATAACGCATAACGCATAACGCATAACGCATAACGCATACCGTATAACGCATAACGTATAACGCATAACGCATAACGCATAACGCATAACCCATAACGCATAACGCATAACGCATAACGCATAAAGCAGAACGCATAACGCATAACGCATGAAGCATAACCCATAACGCATAACGCATAACGCATATCGGATAACGCATAACGCATAACCATAACGCATAACGCATAACCCATAACGCATAACGCATAACGCATAACGCATAACGCATATCGCATAACGCATAACGCATAACGCATAACGCATAACGCATAACGCATAAAGCGTAACGCATAACGCAAGAATCATAACGCATAACGCATAACGCATGAATCATAACGCATAACGCATAACATATAACGCATAACGCATAACGCATATCGCATAACGCATAACGCATAACGCATAAAGCATAACGCATAACGCATACCGTATAACGCATAACGCATGCCGCATAACGCATAATGCGTAACGCATAGTGCATAAAGCATAAGGCATAACGCATAACTTGTAACTCATTACTCATAACGAATAACGCATAACGCATAACGCATATCGCATAACGCATAACGCATAACGCATAACGCATAACGCATAAAGCGTAACGCATAACGCATGAATCATAACGCATAACGCATAACGCATAACGCATAACGCATACCGTATAACGCATAACGCATAACGCATGACGCATAACGCATAACGCATAACGCATAACGCATAAAGCATAACGCATAACGCATAACGCATGAAGCATAACCCATAACGCATAACGCATAACGCATAACGCATAACGTATAACGCATAACGCATACCGTATAACGCATAACCCATAACGCATAACGCATAACGCATAACGCATAAAGCAGAACGCATAACGCATAACGCATGAAGCATAACCCATAACGCATAACGCATAACGCATATCGCATAACGCATAACGCATACCGTATAACGCATAACGCATAACGCATAACGCATAACGCATAACGTATAACGCATAACGCATACCGTATAACGCATAACGCATAACGCATAACGCATAACGCATAACGCATACCGTATAACGCATAACGCATAACGCATAACGCATAACGCATAACGCATAACGCATAACGCATAACGCATAACCCATAACGCATAACGAACACCGGAAAACCCATAACGCCTAACGCATAACGGATCACGCATAACGCATAATGCATAACGCATAAAGCATAACGCATAACGCATAACCCCTAACGCAATAACGCATAACGCATAACGCATAAAGCATAATGAATAACTCATAACGCATAACGCATAAAGCATAACGCATAACGCATAACGCATTTCGCATAACGCATAACGCATAACGTATAACGCATAACGCATACCGTACAAAGCATAACGCATAACGCATAACGCAAACGTATAACGCAAACCATAAGGCATAAGGCATAACGCATAACGCATAACGCATAACGCATATCGTATAACGCATAACGTATACCGTATAACGCATAATGCATAACGCATAACGCAAACGTATAACGCACAACGCATAACGCATAACGCATAACGCATAACGCATAACGCATAACGCATAACGCATAACGCATAACGCATTACGCATAACGCATGTCAGATCACGCATAACGCATAATGCATAACGCATAACGCATAACGCATAACGCAAAACGTATAACCCATAACGCATACCGTATAACGCATAACGCATAACGCATAACGCATAAAGCATAACGCATAACCCATACTTCATAACGCATAACGCATAATGCACAACGCATAACGAACACCGGAAAACCCATAACGCCTAACGCATAACGGATCACGCATAACGCGTAATGCATAACGCCTAAAGCATAACGCATAACGCATAACGCATAACCCCTAACGCAATAACGCATAACGCATAACGCTTAAAGCATAATGAGTAACTCATAACGCATAACGCATAAAGCATAACGCATAACGCATAAAGCATAACGCATAACGCATAACGCATAACGCATAACGCATAACGCATAACGCATAAGGCTTGATGCATGACGCATATCGCATATCGCATAACGCATAAGGCTTGATGTATGACGCATATCGCATAACGCATAAGGCATAACGCATAATACATAACGTATAACGCATTATGCATAACGCATAACGCATAACGCATAACGCATAACGCATAACGCATAACGCATAACGCATAACGCATAACGCATAACGCATAACGCATAACGCATAACGCATAACGCATAACGCATAACGCATAACGCATAACGCATAACGCATAATGCACAACGCATAACGAACACCGGAAAACCCATAACGCCTAACGCATAACGGATCACGCATAACGCATAATGCATAACGCATAAAGCATAACGCATAACGCATAACGCATAACCCCTAACGCAATAACGCATAACGCATAACGCATAAAGCATAACGAGTAACTCATAACGCATAACGCATAAAGCATAACGCATAACGCATAAAGCATAACGCATAACGCATAACGCATAACGCATAACGCATAACGCATAACGCATAAGGCTTGATGCATGACGCATATCGCATATCGCATAACGCATAAGGCTTGATGTATGACGCATATCGCATAACGCATAAGGCATAACGCATAATACATAACGTATAACGCATTATGCATAACGCATAACGCATAACGCATAACGCATAACGCATAACGCATAACGCATAACGCATAACGCATAACGCATAACGCATAACGCATAACGCATAACGCATAACGCATAACGCATAACGCATAACGCATAACGCATAACGCATAACGCATAAAGCATAACGCATAAAGCATAACGCATAACGCATAACGCATGAAGCATAACCCATAACGCATAACGCATAACGCATAACGCATAACGTATAACGCATAACGCATAACGCATAACGTATAACGCATAACGCATAACGCATAACGCATACCGTATAACGCATAACGCATAACGCATAACGCATAACGCATAACGCATAACGCATAACGCATAACGCATACCGTATAACGCATAACGCATAACGCATAACGCATAACGCATAACCCATAACGCATAACGCATAACGCATAAAGCAGAACGCATAACGCATAACGCATGAAGCATAACCCATAACGCATAACGCATAACGCATATCGCATAACGCATAACGCATAACCATAACGCATAACGCATAACCCATAACGGAAAACGCATAACGCATAACGCATAACGCATAAGGCTTGATGCATGACGCATATCGCATATCGCATAACGCATAAGGCTTGATGTATGACGCATATCGCATAACGCATAAGGCATAACGCATAATACATAACGTATAACGCATAACGCATAACGCACAACGCATAACGCATAACGCATAACGCATAACGCATAACGCATAACGCATAACGCATAACGCATAACGCATAACGCATAACGCATAACGTATAACGCATAACGCATAACGCATAACGCATAACGCATAACGCATAACGCATAACGCATAACGCATAACGTATAACGTATAACGCATACCGCATTACTCATAACTTATAACTCATAACTCATAAGGAGTAACGCATAACGCATAAAGCATAACGCATAACGAATAACGCATAAAGCATAACGCATAACGCATAACGCATAAAGCATAACGCATAACCCATAACGCATAACGCATTACGCATAACGCATAACTTATAACTCATTACTCATAACGAATAACGCATAACGCATAACGCATAACGCATAACGCATAACGCATAACGCATAAAGCATAAAGAATAACGCATAACGCATAACGCATAACGCATAACGCATAACGCATAAAGCATAACGCATAACGCATAACGCATAACGCATTACGCATAACGCATAACTTATAACTCATTACTCATAACGAATAACGCATAACGCATAACGCATAACGCATAACGCATAACGCATAACGCATAACGCATAACGCATAAAGCATAACGAATAACGCATAACGCATAACGCATAACGCATAACGCATAACGCATAACGCATAACGCATAACGCATAACGCATAACGCATAACGCATAACGCATAAAGCAAAACGCATAACGCATAACTTATAACTCATTACTCATAACGAATAACGCATAACGCATAAGGCATAACGCATAACGCATAACGCATAACGCATAACGCATAACGCATAAAGCATAACGCATAACGCATAACGGATAAAGCATAATGCATAACGCATAACGCATGACGCATTACGCATAACGCATAACGCATAACCCATAACGCATAACGCATAACGCATAAAGCAGAACGCATAACGCATAACGCATGAAGCATAACCCATAACGCATCACGCATAACGCATATCGCATAACGCATAACGCATAACCATAACGCATAACGCATTACCCATAACGCATAACGCATAACGCATAACGCATAACGTATAAGGCTTGATGCATGACGCATATCGCATATCGCATAACGCATAAGGCTTGATGTATGACGCATATCGCATAACGCATAAGGCATAACGCATAATACATAACGTATAACGCATTATGCATAACGCATAACGCATAACGTATAACGTATAACGCATACCGTACAACGCATAACGCATAACGCATAATGCAAACGTATAACGCAAACCATAAGGCATAAGGCATAACCCATAACGCATAACGCATAACGCATAACGTATAACGCATAACGTATACCGTATAACGCATAATGCATAACGCATAACGCAAACGTATAACGCACAACGCATAACGCATAACGCATAACGCATAACGCATAACGCATAACGCATAACGCATAACGCATAACGCATAACGCATAACGCATAACGCATAACGCATAACGCATAACGCATAACGTATAACGCATAACGCATAACGCATAACGTATAACGCATAACGCATAACGCATAACGCATAACGCATAACGCATAACGGATCACGCATAACGCATAACGCATAATGCATAACGCATAAAGCATAACGCATAACGCTTAACGCGTAACGCATAACGCATAACGCATTACGCATAACGCATACCGTATAACGCATAACGCATAACGCATAACGCATAACGCATAACGCATAACGTATAACGCATAACGCATACCTTATAACGCATAACGCATAACGCATAACGCATAACGCATACCGTATAACGCATAACGCATAACGCATAACGCATAACGCATAACGCATAACGCATAACGCATAACGCATAACGCATAACGCATAACGCATAACGCATAACGCATAACGCATAACGCATAACGCATACCGTATAACGCATAACGTATAACGCATAACGCATAACGCATAACGCATAACCCATAACGCATAACGCATAACGCATAACGCATAAAGCAGAACGCATAACGCATAACGCATGAAGCATAACCCATAACGCATAACGCATAACGCATATCGGATAACGCATAACGCATAACCATAACGCATAACGCATAACCCATAACGCATAACGCATAACGCATAACGCATAACGCATATCGCATAACGCATAACGCATAACGCATAACGCATAAAGCGTAACGCATAACGCAAGAATCATAACGCATAACGCATAACGCATGAATCATAACGCATAACGCATAACATATAACGCATAACGCATAACGCATATCGCATAACGCATAACGCATAACGCATAAAGCATAACGCATAACGCATACCGTATAACGCATAACGCATGCCGCATAACGCATAATGCATAACGCATAGTGCATAAAGCATAAGGCATAACGCATAACTTGTAACTCATTACTCATAACGAATAACGCATAACGCATAACGCATATCGCATAACGCATAACGCATAACGCATAACGCATAACGCATAAAGCGTAACGCATAACGCATGAATCATAACGCATAACGCATAACGCATAACGCATAACGCATACCGTATAACGCATAACGCATAACGCATGACGCATAACGCATAACGCATAACGCATAACGCATAAAGCATAACGCATAACGCATAACGCATGAAGCATAACCCATAACGCATAACGCATAACGCATAACGCATAACGTATAACGCATAACGCATACCGTATAACGCATAACCCATAACGCATAACGCATAACGCATAACGCATAAAGCAGAACGCATAACGCATAACGCATGAAGCATAACCCATAACGCATAACGCATAACGCATATCGCATAACGCATAACGCATACCGTATAACGCATAACGCATAACGCATAACGCATAACGCATAACGTATAACGCATAACGCATACCGTATAACGCATAACGCATAACGCATAACGCATAACGCATAACGCATACCGTATAACGCATAACGCATAACGCATAACGCATAACGCATAACGCATAACGCATAACGCATAACGCATAACGCATAACGCATAACGAACACCGGAAAACCCATAACGCCTAACGCATAACGGATCACGCATAACGCATAATGCATAACGCATAAAGCATAACGCATAACGCATAACCCCTAACGCAATAACGCATAACGCATAACGCATAAAGCATAATGAATAACTCATAACGCATAACGCATAAAGCATAACGCATAACGCATAACGCATTTCGCATAACGCATAACGCATAACGTATAACGCATAACGCATACCGTACAAAGCATAACGCATAACGCATAACGCAAACGTATAACGCAAACCATAAGGCATAAGGCATAACGCATAACGCATAACGCATAACGCATATCGTATAACGCATAACGTATACCGTATAACGCATAATGCATAACGCATAACGCAAACGTATAACGCACAACGCATAACGCATAACGCATAACGCATAACGCATAACGCATAACGCATAACGCATAACGCATAACGCATAACGCATGTCAGATCACGCATAACGCATAATGCATAACGCATAACGCATAACGCATAACGCAAAACGTATAACCCATAACGTATACCGTATAACGCATAACGCATAACGCATAACGCATAAAGCATAACGCATAACCCATACTTCATAACGCATAACGCATAATGCACAACGCATAACGAACACCGGAAAACCCATAACGCCTAACGCATAACGGATCACGCATAACGCGTAATGCATAACGCCTAAAGCATAACGCATAACGCATAACGCATAACCCCTAACGCAATAACGCATAACGCATAACGCTTAAAGCATAATGAGTAACTCATAACGCATAACGCATAAAGCATAACGCATAACGCATAAAGCATAACGCATAACGCATAACGCATAACGCATAACGCATAACGCATAACGCATAAGGCTTGATGCATGACGCATATCGCATATCGCATAACGCATAAGGCTTGATGTATGACGCATATCGCATAACGCATAAGGCATAACGCATAATACATAACGTATAACGCATTATGCATAACGCATAACGCATAACGCATAACGCATAACGCATAACGCATAACGCATAACGCATAACGCATAACGCATAACGCATAACGCATAACGCATAACGCATAACGCATAACGCATAACGCATAACGCATAACGCATAACGCATAATGCACAACGCATAACGAACACCGGAAAACCCATAACGCCTAACGCATAACGGATCACGCATAACGCATAATGCATAACGCATAAAGCATAACGCATAACGCATAACGCATAACCCCTAACGCAATAACGCATAACGCATAACGCTTAAAGCATAATGAGTAACTCATAACGCATAACGCATAAAGCATAACGCATAACGCATAAAGCATAACGCATAACGCATAACGCATAACGCATAACGCATAACGCATAACGCATAAGGCTTGATGCATGACGCATATCGCATATCGCATAACGCATAAGGCTTGATGTATGACGCATATCGCATAACGCATAAGGCATAACGCATAATACATAACGTATAACGCATTATGCATAACGCATAACGCATAACGCATAACGCATAACGCATAACGCATAACGCATAACGCATAACGCATAACGCATAACGCATAACGCATAACGCATAACGCATAACGCATAACGCATAACGCATAACGCATAACGCATAACGCATAAAGCATAACGCATAAAGCATAACGCATAACGCATAACGCATGAAGCATAACCCATAACGCATAACGCATAACGCATAACGCATAACGTATAACGCATAACGCATAACGCATAACGTATAACGCATAACGCATAACGCATAACGCATACCGTATAACGCATAACGCATAACGCATAACGCATAACGCATAACGCATAACGCATAACGCATAACGCATACCGTATAACGCATAACGCATAACGCATAACGCATAACGCATAACCCATAACGCATAACGCATAACGCATAAAGCAGAACGCATAACGCATAACGCATGAAGCATAACCCATAACGCATAACGCATAACGCATATCGCATAACGCATAACGCATAACCATAACGCATAACGCATAACCCATAACGGAAAACGCATAACGCATAACGCATAACGCATAAGGCTTGATGCATGACGCATATCGCATATCGCATAACGCATAAGGCTTGATGTATGACGCATATCGCATAACGCATAAGGCATAACGCATAATACATAACGTATAACGCATAACGCATAACGCACAACGCATAACGCATAACGCATAACGCATAACGCATAACGCATAACGCATAACGCATAACGCATAACGCATAACGCATAACGCATAACGTATAACGCATAACGCATAACGCATAACGTATAAGGCATAACGCATAACGCATAACGCATAACGCATAACGGATCACGCATAACGCATAACGCATAATGCATAACGCATAAAGCATAACGCATAACGCTTAACGCGTAACGCATAACGCATAACGCATAACGCATAACGCATACCGTATAACGCATAACGCATAACGCATAACGCATAACGCATAACGCATAACGTATAAAGCATAATGCATACCGTATAACGCATAACGCATAACGCATAACGCATAACGCATAACGCATAACGCATAACGCATAACGCATAACGCATAACGCATAAAGCATAACACATAACGCATAACGCATGAAGCATAACCCATAACGCATAACGCATTACGCAAAACGTATAACGCATACCGTATAACGTATAACGCATAACGCATAACGCATAACGCAAACGTATATCGCACAACGCATAACGCATAAACTATAACCCATACTTCATAACGCATAACGCATAATGCACAACGCATAACGAACACCGGAAAACCCATAACGCCTAACGCATAACGGATCACGCATAACGCATAATGCATAACGCATAAAGCATAACGCATAACGCATAACCCCTAACGCAATAACGCATAACACATAACGCTTAAAGCATAATGAGTAACTCATAACGCATAACGCATAAAGCATAACGCATAACGCATAAAGCATAACGCATAACGCATAACGCATAACGCATAACGCATAACGCATAAGGCTTGATGCATGACGCATATCGCATATCGCATAACGCATAAGGCTTGATGTATGACGCATATCGCATAACGCATAAGGCATAACGCATAATACATAACGTATAACGCATTATGCATAACGCATAACGCATAACGCATAACGTATAACGCATAACGCATACCGTACAACGCATAACGCATAACGCATAATGCAAACGTATAACGCAAACCATAAGGCATAAGGCATAACCCATAACGCATAACGCATAACGCATAACGTATAACGCATAACGTATACCGTATAACGCATAATGCATAACGCATAACGCAAACGTATAACGCACAACGCATAACGCATAACGCATAACGCATAACGTATAACGCATAACGCATACCGTATAACGCATAAAGCAGAACGCATAACGCATAACGCATAACGCATAACGCATAACGTATAACTCATAACGCATAACGCATAAAGCGTAACGCATAACGCATAACGCATAACGCATAACGCATAACGCATAACGCATAATGCATAACGCATAGTGCATAAAGCATAAGGCATAACGCATAACTTGTAACTCATTACTCATAACGAATAACGCATAACGCATAACGCATATCGCATAACGCATAACGCATAACGCATAACGCATAACGCATAACGCATGAATCATAGCGCATAACGCATAACGCATAACGCATACCGTATAACGCATAACGCATAACGCATGACGCATAACGCATAACGCATAACGCATAACGCATAAAGCATAACGCATAACGCATAACGCATGAAGCATAACCCATAACGCATAACGCATAACGCATAACGTATAACGCATAACGCATACCGTATAACGCATAAAGCAGAACGCATAACGCATAACGCATAACGCATAACGCATAACTCATAACGCATAACGCATAACGCATAACGCATACCGTATAACGCATAACGCATAACGCATAACGCATAACGCTTAACGTATAACGCATAACGCATACCGTATAACGCATAACGCATAACGCATAACGCATAACGCATAACGCATACCGTATAACGCATAACGCATAACGCATAACGCATAACGCATAACGCATAACGCATAACGCATAACGCATAACGCATAACCCATAACGCATAACGCATAACGCATAACGCATAAAGCAGAACGCATAACGCATAACGCATGAAGCATAACCCATAACGCATAACGCATAACGCATATCGCATAACGCATAACGCATAACCATAACGCATAACGCATAACCCATAACGCATAACGCATAACGCATAACGCATAACGCATAAAGCATAACGCATAACGCATAACGCATAAAGCATAACGCATAACTTATAACGCATAACGCATAACGCATAATGCATAACGCATAACGCATAACGCATATCGCATAACGCATAACGCATAACGCATAACGCATAACGCATAAAGCATAACACATAACGCATAACGCATGAAGCATAACCCATAACGCATAACGCATAACGCATAACGTATAACGCATAGCGTATAACGCATAACGCATAACGCATAACGCAAACGTATAGCGCACAACGCATAACGCATAAACCATAACCCATACTTCATAACGCATAACGCATAATGCACAACGCATAACGAACACCGGAAAACCCATAACGCCTAACGCATAACGGATCACGCATAACGCATAATGCATAACGCATAAAGCATAACGCATAACGCATAACGCATAACCCCTAACGCAATAACGCATAACGCATAACGCTTAAAGCATAATGAGTAACTCATAACGCATAACGCATAAAGCATAACGCATAACGCATAAAGCATAACGCATAACGCATAACGCATAACGCATAACGCATAAGGCTTTATGCATGACGCACATCGCATATCGCATAACGCATAAGGCTTGATGTATGACGCATATCGCATAACGCATAAGGCATAACGCATAATACATAACGTATAACGCATTATGCATAACGCATAACGCATACGTATAAGGCATAACGCATACCGTACAACGCATAACGCATAACGCATAATGCAAACGTATAACGCAAACCATAAGGCATAAGGCATAACCCATAACGCATAACGCATAACGCATAACGTATAACGCATAACGTATACCGTATAACGCATAATGCATAACGCATAACGCAAACTTATAACGCACAACGCATAACGCATAACGCATAACGCATAACGCATAACGCATAACGCATAACGCATAACGCATAACGCATAACGCATAACGCATAACGCATAACGCATAACGCATAACGCATAACGCATAACGCATAACGCATAAAACATAACGCATAACGCATAACGCATAACGCATAAAGCATAACGCATAAAGCATAACGCATAACGCATAACGCATGAAGCATAACCCATAACGCATAACGCATAACGCATAACGCATAACGCATAACGTATAACGCATAACGCATAACGCATAACGTATAACGCATAACGCATAACGCATAACGCATAACGCATAACGGATCACGCATAACGCATAACGCATAATGCATAACGCATAAAGCATAACGCATAACGCATAACGCGTAACGCATAACACATAACGCATAACGCAAAACGCATACCGTATAACGCATAACGCATAACGCATAACGCATAACGCATAACGTATAACGCATAACGCATACCGTATAACGCATAACGCATAACGCATAACGCATAACGCATACCGTATAACGCATAACGCATAACGCATAACGCATAACGCATAACGCATAACGCATAACGCATAACGCATACCGTATAACGCATAACGCATAACGCATAACGCATAACGCATAACCCATAACGCATAACGCATAACGCATAAAGCAGAACGCATAACGCATAACGCATGAAGCATAACCCATAACGCATCACGCATAACGCATATCGCATAACGCATAACGCATAACCATAACGCATAACGCATTACCCATAACGCATAACGCATAACGCATAACGCATAACGCATAAGGCTTGATGCATGACGCATATCGCATATCGCATAACGCATAAGGCTTGATGTATGACGCATATCGCATAACGCATAAGGCATAACGCATAATACATAACGTATAACGCATTATGCATAACGCATAACGCATAACGTATAACGCATAACGCATACCGTACTACGCATAACGCATAACGCATAATGCAAACGTATAACGCAAACCATAAGGCATAAGGCATAACCCATAACGCATAACGCATAACGTATAACGCATAACGTATACCGTATAACGCATAATGCATAACGCATAACGCAAACGTATAACGCACAACGCATAACGCATAACGCATAACGCATAACGCATAACGCATAACGCATAACGCATGAATCATAACGCATAACGCATAACGCATAACGCATACCGTATAACGCATAACGCATAACGCATGACGCATAACGCATAACGCATAACGCATAACGCATAACGCATAACGCATATCGCATAACGCATAACGCATAACGCATAACGCATAACGCATAACGCATGAATCATAACGCATAACGCATAACGCATAACGCATACCGTATAACGCATAACGCATAACGCATGACGCATAAAGCATAACGCATAACTTATAACGCATAACGCATAACGCATAATGCATAACGCATAACGCATAACGCATATCGCATAACGCATAACGCATAACGCATAACGCATAACGCATAACGCATAACGCATAACGCATAACGCATACCGTATAACGCATAACGCATAACGCATAACGCATAACGCATAACGTATAACGCATAACGCATACCGTATAACGCATAACGCATAACGCATAACGCATAACGCATAACGCATAACGCATAACGCATACCGTATAACGCATAACGCATAACGCATAACGCATAACGCATAACGCATAACGCATAACCCATAACGCATAACGCATAACGCATAACGCATAACGCATAAAGCAGAACGCATAACGCATAACGCATGAAGCATAACCCATAACGCATAACGCATAACGCATATCGCATAACGCATAACGCATAACCATAACGCATAACGCATAACCCATAACGCATAACGCATAACGCATAACGCATAAAGCATAACGCATAACGCATAACGCATAAAGCATAACGCATAACTTATAACGCATAACGCATAACGCATAATGCATAACGCATAACGCATAACGCATATCGCATAACGCATAACGCATAACGCATAACGCATAACGCATAAAGCATAACACATAACGCATAACGCATGAAGCATAACCCATAACGCATAACGCATAACGCATAACGTATAACGCATACCGTATAACGCATAACGCATAACGCATAACGCAAACGTATATCGCACAACGCATAACGCATAAACCATAACCCATACTTCATAACGCATAACGCATAATGCACAACGCATAACGAACACCGGAAAACCCATAACGCCTAACGCATAACGGATCACGCATAACGCATAATGCATAACGCATAAAGCATAACGCATAACGCATAACGCATAACCCCTAACGCAATAACGCATAACGCATAACGCTTAAAGCATAACGTGTAACTCATAACGCATAACGCATAAAGCATAACGCATAACGCATAACGCATAACGCATAACGCATAAGGCTTTATGCATGACGCATATCGCATATCGCATAACGCATAAGGCTTGATGTATGACGCATATCGCATAACGCATAAGGCATAACGCATAATACATAACGTATAACGCATTATGCATAACGCATAACGCATACGTATAACGCATAACGCATACCGTACAACGCATAACGCATAACGCATAATGCAAACGTATAACGCAAACCATAAGGCATAAGGCATAACCCCTAACGCATAACGCATAACGCATAACGTATAACGCATAACGTATACCGTATAACGCATAATGCATAACGCATAACGCAAACTTATAACGCACAACGCATAACGCATAACGCATAACGCATAACGCATAACGCATAACGCATAACGCATAACGCATAACGCATAACGCATAACGCATAACGCATAACGCATAACGCATAACGCATAACGCATAAAACATAACGCATAACGCATAACGCATAACGCATAAAGCATAACGCATAAAGCATAACGCATAACGCATAACGCATGAAGCATAACCCATAACGCATAACGCATAACGCATAACGCATAACGCATAACGTATAACGCATAACGCATAACGCATAACGTATAACGCATAACGCATAACGCATAACGCATAACGCATAACGCATACCGTATAACGCATAACGCATAACGCATAACGCATAACGCATAACGCATAACGCATAACGCATAACGCATACCGTATAACGCATAACGCATAACGCATAACGCATAACGCATAACCCATAACGCATAACGCATAACGCATAACGCATAACGCATAAAGCAGAACGCATAACGCATAACGCATGAAGCATAACCCATAACGCATAACGCATAACGCATATCGCATAACGCATAACGCATAACCATAACGCATAACGCATAACCCATAACGCATAACGCATAACGCATAACGCATAAAGCATAACGCATAACGCATAACGCATAAAGCATAACGCATAACTTATAACGCATAACGCATAACGCATAATGCATAACGCATAACGCATAACGCATATCGCATAACGCATAACGCATAACGCATAACGCATAACGCATAAAGCATAACACATAACGCATAACGCATGAAGCATAACCCATAACGCATAACGCATAACGCATAACGTATAACGCATACCGTATAACGCATAACGCATAACGCATAACGCAAACGTATAGCGCACAACGCATAACGCATAAACCATAACCCATACTTCATAACGCATAACGCATAATGCACAACGCATAACGAACACCGGAAAACCCATAACGCCTAACGCATAACGGATCACGCATAACGCATAATGCATAACGCATAAAGCATAACGCATAACGCATAACGCATAACCCCTAACGCAATAACGCATAACGCATAACGCTTAAAGCATAATGAGTAACTCATAACGCATAACGCATAAAGCATAACGCATAACGCATAACGCATAACGCATAACGCATAAGGCTTTATGCATGACGCATATCGCATATCGCATAACGCATAAGGCTTGATGTATGACGCATATCGCATAACGCATAAGGCATAACGCATAATACATAACGTATAACGCATTATGCATAACGCATAACGCATACGTATAACGCATAACGCATACCGTACAACGCATAACGCATAACGCATAATGCAAACGTATAACGCAAACCATAAGGCATAAGGCATAACCCCTAACGCATAACGCATAACGCATAACGTATAACGCATAACGTATACCGTATAACGCATAATGCATAACGCATAACGCAAACTTATAACGCACAACGCATAACGCATAACGCATAACGCATAACGCATAACGCATAACGCATAACGCATAACGCATAACGCATAACGCATAACGCATAACGCATAAAACATAACGCATAACGCATAACGCATAACGCATAAAGCATAACGCATAAAGCATAACGCATAACGCATAACGCATGAAGCATAACCCATAACGCATAACGCATAACGCATAACGCATAACGCATAACGTATAACGCATAACGCATAACGCATAACGTATAACGCATAACGCATAACGCATAACGCATAACGCATAACGCAAAACGCATACCGTATAACGCATAACGCATAACGCATAACGCATAACGCATAACGTATAACGCATAACGCATACCGTATAACGCATAACGCATAACGCATAACGCATACCGTATAACGCATAACGCATAACGCATAACGCATAACGCATAACGCATAACGCATAACGCATAACGCATACCGTATAACGCATAACGCATAACGCATAACGCATAACGCATAACGCATAACCCATAACGCATAACGCATAACGCATAAAGCAGAACGCATAACGCATAACGCATGAAGCATAACCCATAACGCATCACGCATAACGCATATCGCATAACGCATAACGCATAACCATAACGCATAACGCATTACCCATAACGCATAACGCATAACGCATAACGCATAAGGCTTGATGCATGACGCATATCGCATATCGCATAACGCATAAGGCTTGATGTATGACGCATATCGCATAACGCATAAGGCATAACGCATAATACATAACGTATAACGCATTATGCATAACGCATAACGCATAACGTATACCGCATAACGCATACCGTACAACGCATAACGCATAACGCATAATGCAAACGTATAACGCAAACCATAAGGCATAAGGCATAACCCATAACGCATAACGCATAACGCATAACGTATAACGCATAACGTATACCGTATAACGCATAATGCATAACGCATAACGCATAACGCATAACGCATAACGCATAACGCATAACGCATAACGCATAACGCATAACGCATAACGCATAACGCATAACGCATAACGCATAACGCATAACGTATAACGCATAACGCATAACGCATAACGTATAACGCATAACGCATAACGCATAACGCATAACGCATAACGCATAACGGATCACGCATAACGCATAACGCATAATGCATAACGCATAAAGCATAACGCATAACGCTTAACGCGTAACGCATAACGCATAACGCATAACGCATAACGCATACCGTATAACGCATAACGCATAACGCAAAACGCATAACGCATAACGCATAACGTATAACGCATAACGCATACCGTATAACGCATAACGCATAACGCATAACGCATAACGCATACCGTATAACGCATAACGCATAACGCATAACGCATAACGCATAACGCATAACGCATAACGCATAACGCATAACGCATAACGCATAACGCATAACGCATAACGCATAACGCATACCGTATAACGCATAACGTATAACGCATAACGCATAACGCATAACCCATAACGCATAACGCATAACGCATAACGCATAAAGCAGAACGCATAACGCATAACGCATGAAGCATAACCCATAACGCATAACGCATAACGCATATCGCATAACGCATAACGCATAACCATAACGCATAACGCATAACCCATAACGCATAACGCATAACGCATAACGCATAAAGCATAAAGCATAACGCATAACGCATAACGCATAAAGCATAACGCATAACTTATAACGCATAATGCATAACGCATAACGCATAACGCATATCGCATAACGCATAACGCATAACGCATAACGCATAACGCATAACGCATAACGTATAACGTATAACGCATACCGCATTACTCATAACTTATAACTCATAACTCATAAGGAGTAACGCATAACGCATAAAGCATAACGCATAACGAATAACGCATAAAGCATAACGCATAACGCATAACGCATAAAGCATAACGCATAACCCATAACGCATAACGCATTACGCATAACGCATAACTTATAACTCATTACTCATAACGAATAACGCATAACGCATAACGCATAACGCATAACGCATAACGCATAACGCATAAAGCATAACGAATAACGCATAACGCATAACGCATAACGCATAAAGCATAACGCATAACGCATAACGCATAACGCATTACGCATAACGCATAACTTATAACTCATTACTCATAACGAATAACGCATAACGCATAACGCATAACGCATAACGCATAACGCATAACGCATAACGCATAACGCATAAAGCATAACGAATAACGCATAACGCATAACGCATAACGCATAACGCATAACGCATAACGCATAACGCATAACGCATAACGCATAACGCATAACGCATAACGCATAAAGCAAAACGCATAACGCATAACTTATAACTCATTACTCATAACGAATAACGCATAACGCATAAGGCATAACGCATAACGCATAACGCATAACGCATAACGCATAAAGCATAACGCATAACGCATAACGGATAAAGCATAATGCATAACGCATAACGCATGACGCATTACGCATAACGCATAACGCATAACCCATAACGCATAACGCATAACGCATAAAGCAGAACGCATAACGCATAACGCATGAAGCATAACCCATAACGCATCACGCATAACGCATATCGCATAACGCATAACGCATAACCATAACGCATAACGCATTACCCATAACGCATAACGCATAACGCATAACGCATAACGTATAAGGCTTGATGCATGACGCATATCGCATATCGCATAACGCATAAGGCTTGATGTATGACGCATATCGCATAACGCATAAGGCATAACGCATAATACATAACGTATAACGCATTATGCATAACGCATAACGCATAACGTATAACGCATAACGCATACCGTACAACGCATAACGCATAACGCATAATGCAAACGTATAACGCAAACCATAAGGCATAAGGCATAACCCATAACGCATAACGCATAACGCATAACGTATAACGCATAACGTATACCGTATAACGCATAATGCATAACGCATAACGCAAACGTATAACGCACAACGCATAACGCATAACGCATAACGCATAACGCATAACGCATAACGCATAACGCATAACGCATAACGCATAACGCATAACGCATAACGCATAACGCATAACGCATAACGCATAACGCATAACGCATAACGTATAACGCATAACGCATAACGCATAACGTATAACGCATAACGCATAACGCATAACGCATAACGCATAACGCATAACGGATCACGCATAACGCATAACGCATAATGCATAACGCATAAAGCATAACGCATAACGCTTAACGCGTAACGCATAACGCATAACGCATAACGCATAACGCATACCGTATAACGCATAACGCATAACGCATAACGCATAACGCATAACGTATAACGCATAACGCATACCTTATAACGCATAACGCATAACGCATAACGCATAACGCATACCGTATAACGCATAACGCATAACGCATAACGCATAACGCATAACGCATAACGCATAACGCATAACGCATAACGCATAACGCATAACGCATAACGCATAACGCATAACGCATAACGCATACCGTATAACGCATTACGTATAACGCATAACGCATAACGCATAACGCATAACGCATAACCCATAACGCATAACGCATAACGCATAACGCATAAAGCAGAACGCATAACGCATAACGCATGAAGCATAACCCATAACGCATAACGCATAACGCATATCGCATAACGCATAACGCATAACCATAACGCATAACGCATAACCCATAACGCATAACGCATAACGCATAACGCATAAAGCATAAAGCATAACGCATAACGCATAACGCATAAAGCATAACGCATAACTTATAACGCATAATGCATAACGCATAACGCATAACGCATATCGCATAACGCATAACGCATAACGCATAACGCATAACGCATAAAGCATAACACATAACGCATAACGCATGAAGCATAACCCATAACGCATAACGCATAACGCATAACGTATAACGCATACCGTATAACGTATAACGCATAACGCATAACGCATAACGCAAACGTATATCGCACAACGCATAACGCATAAACCATAACCCACACTTCATAACGCATAACGCATAATGCACAACGCATAACGAACACCGGAAAACCCATAACGCCTAACGCATAACGGATCACGCATAACGCATAATGCATAACGCATAAAGCATAACGCATAACGCATAACGCATAACCCCTAACGCAATAACGCATAACACATAACGCTTAAAGCATAATGAGTAACTCATAACGCATAACGCATAAAGCATAACGCATAACGCATAAAGCATAACGCATAACGCATAACGCATAACGCATAACGCATAAGGCTTGATGCATGACGCATATCGCATATCGCATAACGCATAAGGCTTGATGTATGACGCATATCGCATAACGCATAAGGCATAACGCATAATACATAACGTATAACGCATTATGCATAACGCATAACGCATAACGCATAACGCATAACGTATAACGCATAACGCATACCGTAAAACGCATAACGCATAACGCATAATGCAAACGTATAACGCAAACCATAAGGCATAAGGCATAACCCATAACGCATAACGCATAACGCATAACGCATAACGCATAACGCATAACGCATAACGCATAACGCATAACGCATAACGCATAACGTTAACGCATAACCCATAACGCATAACGCATAACGCATAACGCATAACGCATAACGCATAACGCATAACGCATAACGCATAACGCATAACGCATAACGCATAACGCATAACGCATAACGTATAACTCATAACGCATAACGCATAAAGCATAACGCATAACGCATAAGGCATAACGCATAACGCATAACGCATAACGCATAACGCATAACGCATAACGCATAACGCATAACGCATAACGCATAACGCATAACGCATAACGCATAACGCATAACGCATAACGCATAACGCATAACGCATATCGCATAACGCATAACGCATAACACATAACGCATAACGCATAAAGCATAACACATAACGCATAACGCATGAAGCATAACCCATGACGCATAACGCATAACGCATAACGTATAACGCATAACGCATACCGTATAACACATAACGCATAACGCATAACGCAAACGTATAGCGCACAACGCATAACGCATAAACCATAACCCATACTTCATAACGCATAACGCATAATGCACAACGCATAACGAACACCGGAAAACCCATAACGCCTAACGCATAACGGATCACGCATAACGCATAATGCATAACGCATAAAGTATAACGCATAACGCATAACGCATAACGCATAACGCATAACGCATAACGCATAAAGCATAACGCATAACGCATAACGCATAACGCATAACGCATAGCGCATAAAGCATAACGCATAACGCATAACGCATGAAGCATAACCCATAACGCATAACGCATAACGCATAACGCACACCGCATAATGCATAACGCATAACGCATAACGCATAACGCATAACGCATAACACATAACGCATAACGCATAACGCATAACGTATAACGCATAACATATAACGCATAACGCATAACGCATATCGCATAACGCATAACGCATAACGCATAAAGCATAACGCATAACGCATACCGTATAACGCATAACGCATGCCGCATAACGCAAACGTATAACGCACAACGCATAACGCATAATGAACAACGGATAACGTATACCGCATAACGCATAACTAATACCGCAAAACGTATATCGCCTAACACATAACGGATCACGCATAACGCATAACGCATAACGCAAAACGCATAACGTTAACGCATAACCCATAACGCATAAGGCTTGATGCATGACGAATATCGCATATCACATAACGCATAAGGCTTGATGCATGACGCATATCGCATAACGCATATCGCATAACCATAACGCATAACGCATAACCCATAACGCATAACGTATAACGCATAACCTATAACGCATAACGCATACCGTATAACGCATAACGCATAACGCATAACGCATAACGCATAACGCATACCGTATAACGCATAACGCATAACGCATAACGCATAACGCATAACGCATAACGCATAACGTATAACTCATAACGCATAACGCATAAAGCATAATGCATAACGCATAGTGCATAAAGCATAAGGCATAACGCATAAAGCATAACGCATAACGCATAACCATAACGCATAACGCATAACCCATAACGCATAACGCATAACGCATAACGTATAACGCATAACGCATACCGTATAACGCATAACGCATAACGCATAACGCATAACGCATACCGTATAACGCATAACGCATAACGCATAACGCATAATTCATAACGCATAACGCATAACGCATAACGCATAACGCATAAAGCGTAACGCATAACGCATGAATCATAACGCATAACGCATAACGCATAACGCATAACGCATAACGCATACCGTATAACGCATAACGCATAACGCATGACGCATAACGCATAACGCATAACGCATAACGCATAAAGCATAACGCATAACGCATAACGCATGAAGCATAACCCATAACGCATAACGCATAACGCATAACGCATAACGTATAACGCATAACGCATACCGTATAACGCATAAAGCAGAACGCATAACGCATAACTCATAACGCATAACGCATAACGCATAACGCATAACGCATAACGCATAACGCATACCGTATAACGCATAACGCATAACGCATAACGCATAACGCATAACGCATAACGCATAACGTATAACGCATAACGCATACCGTATAACGCATAACGCATAACGCATAACGCATAACGCATACCGTATAACGCATAACGCATAACGCATAACGCATAACGCATGAAGCATAACCCATAACGCATAACGCATAACGCATAACGCATATCGCATAACGCATAACGCATAACCATAACGCATAACGCATAACCCATAACGCATAACGCATAACGCATAACGCATAAAGCATAACGCATAACGCATAACGCATAAAGCATAACGCATAACTTATAACGCATAACGCATAACGCATAATGCATAACGCATAACGCATAACGCATATCGCATAACGCATAACGCATAACGCATAACGCATAACGCATAACGCATAAAGCATAACACATAACGCATAACGCATGAAGCATAACCCATAACGCATAACGCATAACGCATAACGTATAACGCATACCGTATAACGCATAACGCATAACGCATAACGCAAACGTATAGCGCACAACGCATAACGCATAAACCATAACCCATACTTCATAACGCATATCGCATAATGCACAACGCATAACGAACACCGGAAAACCCATAACGCCTAACGCATAACGGATCACGCATAACGCATAATGCATAACGCATAAAGCATAACGCATAACGCATAACGCATAACCCCTAACGCAATAACGCATAACGCATAACGCTTAAAGCATAATGAGTAACTCATAACGCATAACGCATAAAGCATAACGCATAACGCATAAAGCATAACGCATAATGCATAACGCATAACGCATAACGCATAAGGCTTGATGTATGACGCATATCGCATATCGCATAACGCATAAGGCTTGATGTATGACGCATATCGCATAACGCATAAGGCATAACGCATAATACATAACGTATAACGCATTATGCATAACGCATAACGCATAACGTATAACGCATAACGCATACCGTACAACGCATAACGGATAACGCATAATGCAAACGTATAACGCAAACCATAAGGCATAAGGCATAACCCATAACGCATAACGCATAACGCATAACGCATAACGCATAACGCATAACGTATAACGCATAACGCATACCGTATAACGCATAACGCATAACGCATAACGCATAACGCATAACGCATACCGTATAACGCATAACGCATAACGCATAACGCATAACGCATAACGCATAACGCATAACGCATAACGCATAACGCATAACGCATAACGCATACCTTATAATGCATAACGCATAACGCATAACGCATAACGCATAACCCATAACGCATAACGCATAACGCATAAAGCAGAACGCATAACGCATAACGCATGAAGCATAACCCATAACGCATAACGCATAACGCATATCGCATAACGCATAACGCATAACCATAACGCATAACCCATAACGCATAACGCATAACGCATAACGCAAACCATAAGGCATAAGGCATAACCCATAACGCATAACGCATAACGCATAACGTATAACGCATGAAGCATAACCCATAACGCATAACGCATAACGCATAACGCATAACGTATAACGCATAACGCATAACGCATAACGTATAACGCATAACGCATAACGCATAACGCATAACGTATAACGCATAACGCATACCGTATAATGCATAACGCATAACGCATAACGCATAACGCATACCGCATAACGCATAACGCATAACGCATAACGCATAACGCATAACGCATAACGCATAACGCATAACGCATAACGCATAACGCATAACGCATAACGCATACCGTATAACGCATAACGCATAACGCATAACGCATAACGCATAACGCATAACGCATAACCCATAACGCATAACGCATAACGCATAACGCATAAAGCAGAACGCATAACGCATAACGCATGAAGCATAACCCATAACGCATAACGCATAACGCATAACGCATAGTGCATAAAGCATAAGGCATAACGCATAACTTGTAACTCATTACTCATAACGAATAACGCATAACGCATAACGCATAACGCATAACGCATAACGCATAAAGCGTAACGCATAACGCATGAATCATAACGCATAACGCATAACGCATAACGCATAACGCATACCGTATAACGCATAACGCATAACGCATGACGCATAACGCATAACGCATAACGCATAACGCATAACGCATAACGCATAACGCATAACGCATAACGCATAACGCATAACGCATAACGCATAACGCATAACGCATAACGCATAACGCTCAACGCATAACGGATCACGCATAACGCATAACGCATAACGCATAACCCATAACGCATAACGCATAACGCATAAAGCAGAACGCATAACGCATAACGCATGAAGCATAACCCATAACGCATAACGCATAACGCATAACGCATAGTGCATAAAGCATAAGGCATAACGCATAACTTGTAACTCATTACTCATAACGAATAACGCATAACGCATAACGCATAACGCATAACGCATAACGCATAACGCATAAAGCGTAACGCATAACGCATGAATCATAACGCATAACGCATAACGCATAACGCATAACGCATACCGTATAACGCATAACGCATAACGCATGACGCATAACGCATAACGCATAACGCATAACGCATAACGCATAACGCATAACGCATAACGCATAACGCATAACGCATAACGCATAACGCATAACGCTCAACGCATAACGGATCACGCATAACGCATAACTCATAACTCATAAGGAGTAACGCATAACACATAAAGCATAACGCATAACGCATAACGCATAATGCATAACGCATAGTGCATAAAGCATAAGGCATAACGCATAACTTGTAACTCATTACTCATAACGAATAACGCATAACGCATAACGCATAACGCATATCGCATAACGCATAACGCATAACGCATAACGCATAACGCATAACGCATAACGCATAACGCATAAAGCGTAACGCATAACGCATGAATCATAACGCATAACGCATAACGCATAACGCATAACGCATACCGTATAACGCATAACGCATAACGCATGACGCATAACGCATAACGCATAACGCATAACGCATAACGCATAAAGCATAACGCATAACCCATAACGCATGAAGCATAACCCATAACGCATAACGCATAACGCATAACGCATAACGTATAACGCATAACGCATACCGTATAACGCATAAAGCAGAACGCATAACGCATAACGCATAACGCATAACGCATAACGCATAACGCATGAAGCATAACCCATAACGCATAACGCATAACGCATAACGCATAACGTATAACGCATAACGCATACCGTATAACGCATAAAGCAGAACGCATAACGCATAACGCATAACGCATAACGCATACCGTATAACGCATAACGCATAACGCATGACGCATAACGCATAACGCATAACGCATAACGCATAACGCATAAAGCATAACGCATTACGCATAACGCATGAAGCATAACCCATAACGCATAACGCATAACGCATAACGCATAACGTATAACGCATAACGCATACCGTATAACACATAAAGCAGAACGCATAACGCATAACGCATAACGCATAACGCATAACGCATAACGCATACCGTATAACGCATAAAGCAGAACGCATAACGCATAACGCATAACGCATAACGCATAACGCATAACGCATACCGTATAACGCATAACGCATAACGCATAACGCATAACGCATAACGCATAACGTATAACACATAACGCATACCGTATAACGCATAACGCATAACGCATAACGCATAACGCATACCGTATAACGCATAACGCATAACGCATAACGCATAACGCATAACGCATAACGCATAACGCATACCGTATAACGCATAACGTATAACGCATAACGCATAACGCATAACGCATAACCCATAACGCATAACGCATAACGCATAACGCATAAAGCAGAACGCATAACGCATAACGCATGAAGCATAACCCATAACGCATAACGCATAACGCATAACGCATATCGCATAACGCATAACGCATAACCATAACGCATAACGCATAACCCATAACGGATAACGCATATCGCATAACGCATAACGCATAACCATAACGCATAACGCATAACCCATAACGCATAACGCATAACGCATAACGCATAAAGCATAACGCATAACGCATAACGCATAACGTATAACGCATACCGTATAACGCATAACGCATAACGCATAACGCATAACGCATGAAGCATAACCCATAACGCATAACCCCTAACGCAATAACGCATAACGCATAACGCTTAAAGCATAATGAGTAACTCATAACGCATAACGCATAAAGCATAACGCATAACGCATAACGCATAACGCATAACGCATAACGCATAACGCATAACGCATAACGCGTATCGCGTAACGCATAACGCGTAACGCATAACGCATAACGCATAACGCATAACGTATAACTCATAACGCATAACGCATAAAGCATAACACATAACGCATAACGCATAACGCATAACGCATAACGCATAACGCTCAACGCATAACGGATCACGCATAACGCATAACTCATAACTCATAAGGAGTAACGCATAACGCATAAAGCATAACGCATAACGCATAATGCATAACGCATAGTGCATAAAGCATAAGGCATAACGCATAACTTGTAACTCATTACTCATAACGAATAACGCATAACGCATAACGCATAACGCATATCGCATAACGCATAACGCATAACGCATAACGCATAACGCATAACGCATAAAGCGTAACGCATAACGCATGAATCATAACGCATAACGCATAACGCATAACGCATAACGCATACCGTATAACGCATAACGCATAACGCATGACGCATAACGCATAACGCATAACGCATAACGCAAAAAGCATAACGCATAACGCATGAAGCATAACCCATAACGCATAACGCATAACGCATAACGCATAACGTATAACGCATAACGCATACCGTATAACGCATAACGCATAACGCATAACGCATAACGCATAAAGCATAACGCATAACGCATAACGTATAACGCATAACGCATACCGTATAACGCATAACGCATAACGCATAACGCAAAACGTATAACCCATAACGCATAACGCATAACGCATAACGCATAACGCATAACGCATAACGCATAACGCATAACGCATAACGCATAACGCATAACGCATAACGCATAACGCATAACGAATAACGCATAACGCATAACGCATAACGCATAACGCATAACGCATAACGCATAACGCATAACGCATAACGCATAACGCATAACGCATAACGCATAACGCATAACGCATAACGCATAACGCATAACGCATAACGCATAACGCATAACGCATAACGCATAACGCATAATGCATAACGCATAACGCATAACGCGTATCGCGTAACGCGTATCGCGTAACGCATAACGCGTAACGCATAACGCATAACGCATAACGCATAACGTATAACTCATAACGCATAACGCATAAAGCATAACGCATAACGCATAACGCATAACGCATAACGCATAACGCATAACGCATAACGCATAACGCATAACGCATAACGCTCAACGCATAACGGATCACGCATAACGCATAACTCATAACTCATAAGGAGTAACGCATAACGCATAAAGCATAACGCATAACGCATAACGCATAATGCATAACGCATAGTGCATAAAGCATAAGGCATAACGCATAACTTGTAACTCATTACTCATAACGAATAACGCATAACGCATAACGCATAACGCATAACGCATAACGCATAACGCATAACGCATAACGCATAACGCATAAAGCGTAACGCATAACGCATGAATCATAACGCATAACGCATAACGCATAACGCATAACGCATACCGTATAACGCATAACGCATAACGCATGACGCATAACGCATAACGCATAACGCATAACGCATAAAGCATAAAGCATAACGCATAACGCATGAAGCATAACCCATAACGCATAACGCATAACGCATAACGCATGACGCATAACGCATAACGCATAACGCATAACGCATAAAGCATAACGCATAACGCATAACGCATGAAGCATAACCCATAACGCATAACGCATAACGCATAACGCATAACGTATAACGCATAACGCATACCGTATAACGCATAACGCATAACGCATAACGCAAACGTATAGCGCACAACGCATAACGCATAAACCATAACCCATACTTCATAACGCATAACGCATAACCCCTAACACAATAACGCACAACGCATAACGCATAACGCATAAAGCATAACGAGTAACTCATAACGCATAAAGCATAAAGCATATAGCATAACGCATAACGCATAACGCATGTCAGATCACGCATAACGCATAATGCATAACGCATAACGCATAACGCATAATGCAAAACGTATAACCCATAACGCATACCGTATAACGCATAACGCATAACGCATAACGCATAACGCATAACGCATAACGTATAACGCATAACGCATACCGTATAACGCATAACGCAAAACGCATAACGCATAACGCATAAAGCATAACGCATAACGCATAACGTATAACGCATAACGCATACCGTATAACGCATAACGCATAACGCAAAACGTATAACCCATAACGCATAACGCATAACGCATAACGCATAACGCATAACGCATAACGCATAACGCATAACGTATAACCCATAACGCATAACGCATAACGCATAACGCATAACGCATAACGCATAACGCATAACGCATAACGCATAACGCATAACGCATAACGCATAACGCATAACGCATAACGCATAACGCATAACGCATAACGCATAACGCAAAACGTATAACCCATAACGCATACCGTATAACGCATAACGCATAACGCATAACGCATAACGCATAACGCATAAGGCATAACGCATAACGCATAACGCATAACGCATAACGCATAACGCATAACGCATAACGCATAACGCATAACGCATAACGCATAACGCATAACGCATAACGCATAACGCATAACGCATAACGCATAACGGATCACGCATAACGCATAACGCATAATGCAGAACGCATAAAGCATAACGCATAACGCATAACGCGTAACCCATAACGCATAACGCATAACGCATAACGCATAACGCATAACGCATAACGCATAACGCATAACGAATAACGCATAACGTATAACGCATAACGCATAACGCATAACGCATAACGCATAACGCATAACGCATAACGCATAACGCATGAAGCATAACCCATAACGCATAACGCATAACGCATATCGGATAACGCATAACGCATAACCATAACGCATAACGCATAACCCATAACGCATAACGCATAACGCATAACGCATAAAGCATAAAGCATAACGCATAACGCATAACGCATAAAGCATAACGCATAACTTATAACGCATAATGCATAACGCATAACGCATAACGCATATCGCATAACGCATAACGCATAACGCATAACGCATAACGCATAAAGCATAACACATAACGCATAACGCATGAAGCATAACCCACACTTCATAACGCATAACGCATAATGCACAACGCATAACGAACACCGGAAAACCCATAACGCCTAACGCATAACGGATCACGCATAACGCATAATGCATAACGCATAAAGCATAACGCATAACGCATAACGCATAACCCCTAACGCAATAACGCATAACACATAACGCTTAAAGCATAATGAGTAACTCATAACGCATAACGCATAAAGCATAACGCATAACGCATAAAGCATAACGCATAACGCATAACGCATAACGCATAACGCATAAGGCTTGATGCATGACGCATATCGCATATAGCATAACGCATAAGGCTTGATGTAGGACGCATATCGCATAACGCATAAGGCATAACGCATAATACATAACGTATAACGCATAAAGCGTAACGCATAACGCATGAATCATAACGCATAACGCATAACGCATAACGCATAACTCATACCGTATAACGCATAACGCATGACGCATAACGCATAACGCATAACGCATAACGCATATCGCATAACGCATAACGCATAACGCATAACGCATAACGCATAAAGCATAACGCATAACGCATAACGCATGAAGCATAACCCATAACGCATAACGCATAACGCATAACGTATAACGCATACCGTATAACGCATAACGCATAACGCATAACGCAAACGTATAGCGCACAACGCATAACGCATAAAACATAACGCATAACGCATAACGCATAACCCCTAACGCAATAACGCATAACGCATAACGCTTAAAGCATAATGAGTAACTCATAACGCATAACGCATAACGCATGAAGCATAACCCATAACGCATAACCCCTAACGCAATAACGCATAACGCATAACGCTTAAAGCATAATGAGTAACTCATAACGCATAACGCATAAAGCATAACGCATAACGCATAACGCATAACGCATAACGCATAACGCATAACGCATAACGCATAACGCGTATCGCGTAACGCATAACGCGTAACGCATAACGCATAACGCATAACGCATAACGTATAACTCATAACGCATAACGCATAAAGCATAACACATAACGCATAACGCATAACGCATAACGCATAACGCATAACGCTCAACGCATAACGGATCACGCATAACGCATAACTCATAACTCATAAGGAGTAACGCATAACGCATAAAGCATAACGCATAACGCATAATGCATAACGCATAGTGCATAAAGCATAAGGCATAACGCATAACTTGTAACTCATTACTCATAACGAATAACGCATAACGCATAACGCATAACGCATATCGCATAACGCATAACGCATAACGCATAACGCATAACGCATAAAGCGTAACGCATAACGCATGAATCATAACGCATAACGCGTAACGCATAACGCATAACGCATACCGTATAACGCATAACGCATAACGCATGACGCATAACGCATAACGCATAACGCATAACGCATAACGCAAAAAGCATAACGCATAACGCATAACGCATGAAGCATAACCCATAACGCATAACGCATAACGCATAACGCATAACGTATAACGCATAACGCATACCGTATAACGCATAACGCATAACGCATAACGCATAACGCATAAAGCATAACGCATAACGCATAACGTATAACGCATAACGCATACCGTATAACGCATAACGCATAACGCATAACGCAAAACGTATAACCCATAACGCATAACGCATAACGCATAACGCATAACGCATAACGCATAACGCATAACGCATAACGCATAACGCATAACGCATAACGCATAACGCATAACGCATAACGCATAACGCATAACGCATAACGCATAACGCATAACGCATAACGCATAACGCATAACGCATAACGCATAACGCATAACGCATAACGCATAACGCATAACGCATAACGCATAACGCATAACGCATAACGCATAACGCATAACGCATAACGCATAACGCATAACGCATAACGCATAACGCATAACGCGTATCGCGTAACGCGTATCGCGTAACGCATAACGCGTAACGCATAACGCATAACGCATAACGCATAACGTATAACTCATAACGCATAACGCATAAAGCATAACGCATAACGCATAACGCATAACGCATAACGCATAACGCATAACGCATAACGCATAACGCATAACGCATAACGCATAACGCTCAACGCATAACGGATCACGCATAACGCATAACTCATAACTCATAAGGAGTAACGCATAACGCATAAAGCATAACGCATAACGCATAACGCATAATGCATAACGCATAGTGCATAAAGCATAAGGCATAACGCATAACTTGTAACTCATTACTCATAACGAATAACGCATAACGCATAACGCATAACGCATAACGCATAACGCATAACGCATAACGCATAACGCATAACGCATAAAGCGTAACGCATAACGCATGAATCATAACGCATAACGCATAACGCATAACGCATAACGCATACCGTATAACGCATAACGCATAACGCATGACGCATAACGCATAACGCATAACGCATAACGCATAAAGCATAAAGCATAACGCATAACGCATGAAGCATAACCCATAACGCATAACGCATAACGCATAACGCATAACGCATAACGTATAACGCATAACGCATACCGTATAACGCATAACGCATAACGCATAACGCAAACGTATAGCGCACAACGCATAACGCATAAACCATAACCCATACTTCATAACGCATAACGCATAACGCATAACCCCTAACACAATAACGCATAACGCATAACGCATAAAGCATAACGAGTAACTCATAACGCATAACGCATAAAGCATATAGCATAACGCATAACGCATAACGCATAACGCATAACGCATATCGCATAACGCATAACGCATAACGTATAACGCATAACGCATAACGCAAACGTATAACGCACAACGCATAACGCACAACGCATAACGCATAACGCATAACGCATAACGCATAACGCATAACGCATAACGCATAACGCATAACGCATAACGCATAACGCATAACGCATGTCAGATCACGCATAACGCATAATGCATAACGCATAACGCATAAAGCATAACGCATAACGCATAACGCATAATGCATAACGCATAGTGCATAAAGCATAAGGCATAACGCATAACTTGTAACTCATTACTCATAACGAATAACGCATAACGCATAACGCATAACGCATAACGCATAACGCATAACGCATAACGCATAACGCATAACGCATAAAGCGTAACGCATAACGCATGAATCATAACGCATAACGCATAACGCATAACGCATAACGCATACCGTATAACGCATAACGCATAACGCATAACGCATGACGCATAACGCATAACGCATAACGCATAAAGCATAAAGCATAACGCATAACGCATGAAGCATAACCCATAACGCATAACGCATAACGCATAACGCATAACGCATAACGCATAACGCAAACGTATAGCGCACAACGCATAACGCATAAACCATAACCCATACTTCATAACGCATAAGGCATAACGCATAACCCCTAACACAATAACGCATAACGCATAACGCATAAAGCATAACGAGTAACTCATAACGCATAACGCATAACGCATAACGCATAACGCATAACGCATAACGCATAACGCATGTCAGATCACGCATAACGCATAATGCATAACGCATAACGCATAACGCATAACGCAAAACGTATAACCCATAACGCATACCGTATAACGCATAACGCATAACGCATAACGCATAACGCATAACGTATAACGCATAACGCATACCGTATAACGCATAACGCATAACGCATAACGCATAACGCATAAAGCATAACGCATAACGCATAACGTATAACGCATAACGCATACCGTATAACAAATAACGCATAACGCATAACGCATAACGCATAACGCATAACGCATAACGCATAACGCATAACGCATAACGCATAACGCATAACGCATAACGCATAACGCATAACGCATAACGCATAACGCATAACGCATAACGCATAACGCATAACGCATAACGCATAACGCATAACGCATAACGCATAACGCATAACGCATAATGCATAACGCATAACGCATAACGCGTATCGCGTAACGCGTATCGCGTAACGCATAACGCGTAACGCATAACGCATAACGCATAACGCATAACGTATAACTCATAACGCATAACGCATAAAGCATAACGCATAACGCATAACGCATAACGCATAACGCATAACGCATAACGCATAACGCATAACGCATAACGCATAACGCATAACGCTCAACGCATAACGGATCACGCATAACGCATAACTCATAACTCATAAGGAGTAACGCATAACGCATAACGCATAACGCATAACGCATAACGCATAATGCATAACGCATAGTGCATAAAGCATAAGGCATAACGCATAACTTGTAACTCATTACTCATAACGAATAACGCATAACGCATAACGCATAACGCATATCGCATAACGCATAACGCATAACGCATAACGCATAACGCATAAAGCGTAACGCATAACGCATGAATCATAACGCATAACGCATAACGCATAACGCATAACGCATACCGTATAACGCATAACGCATAACGCATGACGCATAACGCATAACGCATAACGCATAACGCATAAAGCATAAAGCATAACGCATAACGCATGAAGCATAACCCATAACGCATAACGCATAACGCATAACGCATAACGCATAACGTATAACGCATAACGCATACCGTATAACGCATAACGCATAACGCATAACGCATAACGCAAACGTATAGCGCACAACGCATAACGCATAAACCATAACCCATACTTCATAACGCATAACGCATAACGCATAACCCCTAACACAATAACGCATAACGCATAACGCATAAAGCATAACGAGTAACTCATAACGCATAACGCATAAAGCATATAGCATAACGCATAACGCATAACGCATAACGCATAACGCATATCGCATAACGCATAACGCATAACGTATAACGCATAACGCATAACGCAAACGTATAACGCACAACGCATAACGCACAACGCATAACGCATAACGCATAACGCATAACGCATAACGCATAACGCATAACGCATAACGCATAAAGCGTAACGCATAACGCATGAATCATAACGCATAACGCATAACGCATAACGCATAACGCATACCGTATAACGCATAACGCATAACGCATAACGCATGACGCATAACGCATAACGCATAACGCATAACGCATAACGCATGTCAGATCACGCATAACGCATAATGCATAACGCATAACGCATAAAGCATAACGCATAACGCATAACGCATAATGCATAACGCATAGTGCATAAAGCATAAGGCATAACGCATAACTTGTAACTCATTACTCATAACGAATAACGCATAACGCATAACGCATAACGCATATCGCATAACGCATAACGCATAACGCATAACGCATAACGCATAAAGCGTAACGCATAACGCATGAATCATAACGCATAACGCATAACGCATAACGCATAACGCATACCGTATAACGCATAACGCATAACGCATAACGCATGACGCATAACGCATAACGCATAACGCATAAAGCATAAAGCATAACGCATAACGCATGAAGCATAACCCATAACGCATAACGCATAACGCATAACGCATAACGCATAACGCATAACGCAAACGTATAGCGCACAACGCATAACGCATAAACCATAACCCATACTTCATAACGCATAACGCATAACGCATAACCCCTAACACAATAACGCATAACGCATAACGCATAAAGCATAACGAGTAACTCATAACGCATAACGCATAACGCATAACGCATAACGCATAACGCATAACGCATAACGCATGTCAGATCACGCATAACGCATAATGCATAACGCATAACGCATAACGCATAACGCAAAACGTATAACCCATAACGCATACCGTATAACGCATAACGCATAACGCATAACGCATAACGCATAACGTATAACGCATAACGCATACCGTATAACGCATAACGCATAACGCATAACGCATAACGCATAAAGCATAACGCATAACGCATAACGTATAACGCATAACGCATACCGTATAACAAATAACGCATAACGCATAACGCATAACGCATAACGCATAACGCATAACGCATAACGCATAACGCATAACGCATAACGCATAACGCATAACGCATAACGCATAACGCATAACGCATAACGCATAACGCATAACGCATAACGCATAACGCATAACGCATAACGCATAATGCATAACGCATAACGCATAACGCGTATCGCGTAACGCGTATCGCGTAACGCATAACGCGTAACGCATAACGCATAACGCATAACGCATAACGTATAACTCATAACGCATAACGCATAAAGCATAACGCATAACGCATAACGCATAACGCATAACGCATAACGCATAACGCATAACGCATAACGCATAACGCATAACGCATAACGCTCAACGCATAACGGATCACGCATAACGCATAACTCATAACTCATAAGGAGTAACGCATAACGCATAAAGCATAACGCATAACGCATAACGCATAATGCATAACGCATAGTGCATAAAGCATAAGGCATAACGCATAACTTGTAACTCATTACTCATAACGAATAACGCATAACGCATAACGCATAACGCATATCGCATAACGCATAACGCATAACGCATCACGCATAACGCATAAAGCGTAACGCATAACGCATGAATCATAACGCATAACGCATAACGCATAACGCATAACGCATACCGTATAACGCATAACGCATAACGCATGACGCATAACGCATAACGCATAACGCATAACGCATAAAGCATAAAGCATAACGCATAACGCATGAAGCATAACCCATAACGCATAACGCATAACGCATAACGCATAACGCATAACGTATAACGCATAACGCATACCGTATAACGCATAACGCATAACGCATAACGCAAACGTATAGCGCACAACGCATAACGCATAAACCATAACCCATACTTCATAACGCATAACGCATAACGCATAACCCCTAACACAATAACGCATAACGCATAACGCATAAAGCATAACGAGTAACTCATAACGCATAACGCATAAAGCATATAGCATAACGCATAACGCATAACGCATAACGCATAACGCATATCGCATAACGCATAACGCATAACGTATAACGCATAACGCATAACGCAAACGTATAACGCACAACGCATAACGCACAACGCATAACGCATAACGCATAACGCATAACGCATAACGCATAACGCATAACGCATAACGCATAACGCATAACGCATAACGCATAACGCATAACGCATAACGCATGTCAGATCACGCATAACGCATAATGCATAACGCATAACGCATAAAGCATAACGCATAACGCATAACGCATAATGCATAACGCATAGTGCATAAAGCATAAGGCATAACGCATAACTTGTAACTCATTACTCATAACGAATAACGCATAACGCATAACGCATAACGCATAACGCATAACGCATAACGCATAACGCATAACGCATAACGCATAAAGCGTAACGCATAACGCATGAATCATAACGCATAACGCATAACGCATAACGCATAACGCATACCGTATAACGCATAACGCATAACGCATAACGCATGACGCATAACGCATAACGCATAACGCATAAAGCATAAAGCATAACGCATAACGCATGAAGCATAACCCATAACGCATAACGCATAACGCATAACGCATAACGCATAACGCATAACGCAAACGTATAGCGCACAACGCATAACGCATAAACCATAACCCATACTTCATAACGCATAACGCATAACGCATAACCCCTAACACAATAACGCATAACGCATAACGCATAAAGCATAACGAGTAACTCATAACGCATAACGCATAACGCATAACGCATAACGCATAACGCATAACGCATAACGCATAACGCATGTCAGATCACGCATAACGCATAATGCATAACGCATAACGCATAACGCATAACGCAAAACGTATAACCCATAACGCATACCGTATAACGCATAACGCATAACGCATAACGCATAACGCATAACGTATAACGCATAACGCATACCGTATAACGCATAACGCATAACGCATAACGCATAACGCATAAAGCATAACGCATAACGCATAACGTATAACGCATAACGCATACCGTATAACAAATAACGCATAACGCATAACGCAAAACGTATAACCCATAACGCATAACGCATAACGCATAACGCATAACGCATAACGCATAACGCATAACGCATAACGCATAACGCATAACGCATAACGCATAACGCATAACGCATAACGCATAACGCATAACGCATAACGCATAACGCATAACGCATAACGCATAACGCATAACGCATAACGCATAACGCTCAACGCATAACGGATCACGCATAACGCATAACTCATAACTCATAAGGAGTAACGCAAACGCATAAAGCATAACGCATAACGCATAACGCATAATGCATAACGCATAGTGCATAAAGCATAAGGCATAACGCATAACTTGTAACTCATTACTCATAACGAATAACGCATAACGCATAACGCATAACGCATATCGCATAACGCATAACGCATAACGCATAACGCATAACGCATAAAGCGTAACGCATAACGCATGAATCATAACGCATAACGCATAACGCATAACGCATAACTCATACCGTATAACGCATAACGCATAACGCATAACGCATAACGCATAACGCATAACGCATAACGCATAAAGCATAACGCATAACGCATAACGCATGAAGCATAACCCATAACGCATAACGCATAACGCATAACGCATAACGTATAACGCATAACGCATACCGTATAACGCATAACGCATAACGCATAACGCAAACGTATAGCGCACAACGCATAACGCATAAACCATAACCCATACTTCATAACGCATAACGCATAACCCCTAACACAATAACGCATAACGCATAACGCATAAAGCATAACGAGTAACTCATAACGCATAACGCATAAAGCATATAGCATAACGCATAACGCATAACGCACGTCAGATCACGCATAACGCATAATGCATAACGCATAACGCATAACGCATAATGCAAAACGTATAACCCATAACGCATACCGTATAACGCATAACGCATAACGCATAACGCATAACGTATAACGCATAACGCATACCGTATAACGCATAACGCAAAACGCATAACGCATAACGCATAAAGCATAACGCATAACGCATAACGTATAACGCATAACGCATACCGTATAACGCATAACGCATAACGCATAACGCAAAACGTATAACCCATAACGCATAACGCATAACGCATAACGCATAACGCATAACGCATAACGCATAACGCATAACGTATAACCCATAACGCATAACGCATAACGCATAACGCATAACGCATAACGCATAACGCATAACGCATAACGCATAACGCATAACGCATAACGCATAACGCATAACGCATAACGCATAACGCATAACGGATCACGCATAACGCATAACGCATAATGCAGAACGCATAAAGCATAACGCATAACGCATAACGCGTAACCCATAACGCATAACGCATAACGCATAACGCATAACGCATAACGCATAACGCATAACGCATAACGCATAACGCATAACGCATAACGCATAACGCATAACGTATAACGCATAACGCATAACGCATAACGCATAACGCATAACGCATAACGCATAACGCATAACGCATAACGCATAACGCATGAAGCATAACCCATAACGCATAACGCATAACGCATATCGCATAACGCATAACGCATAACCATAACGCATAACGCATAACCCATAACGCATAACGCATAACGCATAACGCATAAAGCATAAAGCATAACGCATAACGCATAACGCATAAAGCATAACGCATAACTTATAACGCATAATGCATAACGCATAACGCATAACGCATATCGCATAACGCATAACGCATAACGCATAACGCATAAAGCATAACACATAACGCATAACGCATGAAGCATAACCCATAACGCATAACGCATAACGCATAACGCATAACGCATAACGTATAACGCATAACGCATAACGCATAACGCATAACGCAAACGTATATCGCACAACGCATAACGCATAAACCATAACCCATACTTCATAACGCATAACGCATAATGCACAACGCATAACGAACACCGGAAAACCCATAACGCCTAACGCATAACGGATCACGCATAACGCATAATGCATAACGCATAAACCATAACGCATAACGCATAACGCATAACCCCTAACGCAATAACGCATAACACATAACGCTTAAAGCATAATGAGTAACTCATAACGCATAACGCATAAAGCATAACGCATAACGCATAAAGCATAACGCATAACGCATAACGCATAACGCATAAGGCTTGATGCATGACGCATATCGCATATCGCATAACGCATAAGGCTTGATGTATGACGCATATCGCATAACGCATAAGGCATAACGCATAATACATAACGTATAACGCATTATGCATAACGCATAACGCATAACGAATAACGCATAACGCATACCGTACAACGCATAACGCATAACGCATAATGCAAACGTATAACGCAAACCATAAGGCATAAGGCATAACCCATAACGCATAACGCATAACGCATAACGTATAACGCATAACGTATACCGTATAACGCATAATGCATAACGCATAACGCATAACGCATAACGCATTAAGCATAACGCATAAAGCATAACGCATAACGCATAACGCATAACGCATAACGCATAACGCATAACGCATAACGCATAACGCATAACGCATAACGCATAACGCATAACGCATTAAGCATAACGCATAAAGCATAACGCATAACGCATAACGCATGAAGCATAACCCATAACGCATAACGCATAACGCATAACGCATAACGCATAACGCATAACGCATAAAGCATAACGCATAACGCATAACGCATGAAGCATAACCCATAACGCATAACGCATAACGCATAACGTATAACGCATACCGTATAACGCATAACGCATAACGCATAACGCAAACGTATAGCGCACAACGCATAACGCATAAACCATAACGCATAACGCATAACGCATAACCCCTAACGCAATAACGCATAACGCATAACGCTTAAAGCATAATGAGTAACTCATAACGCATAACGCATAACGCATAACGCATGAAGCATAACCCATAACGCATAACCCCTAACGCAATAACGCATAACGCATAACGCTTAAAGCATAATGAGTAACTCATAACGCATAACGCATAAAGCATAACGCATAACGCATAACGCATAACGCATAACGCATAACGCATAACGCATAACGCATAACGCATAACGCATAACGCATAACGCATAACGCATTAAGCATAACGCATAAAGCATAACGCATAACGCATAACGCATATCGCATAACGCATAACGCATAACGCATAACGCATAACGCATAAAGCGTAACGCATAACGCATGAATCATAACGCATAACGCATAACGCATAACGCATAACTCATACCGTATAACGCATAACGCATAACGCATGACGCATAACGCATAACGCATAACGCATAACGCATAAAGCATAACGCATAACGCATAACGCATGAAGCATAACCCATAACGCATAACGCATAACGCATAACGCATAACGTATAACGCATAACGCATACCGTATAACGCATAACGCATAACGCATAACGCAAACGTATAGCGCACAACGCATAACGCATAAACCATAACACATACTTCATAACGCATAACGCATAACCCCTAACACAATAACGCATAACGCATAACGCATAAAGCATAACGAGTAACTCATAACGCATAACGCATAAAGCATATAGCATAACGCATAACGCATAACGCACGTCAGATCACGCATAACGCATAATGCATAACGCATAACGCATAACGCATAATGCAAAACGTATAACCCATAACGCATACCGTATAACGCATAACGCATAACGCATAACGCATAACGTATAACGCATAACGCATACCGTATAACGCATAACGCAAAACGCATAACGCATAACGCATAAAGCATAACGCATAACGCATAACGTATAACGCATAACGCATACCGTATAACGCATAACGCATAACGCATAACGCAAAACGTATAACCCATAACGCATAACGCATAACGCATAACGCATAACGCATAACGCATAACGCATAACGCATAACGTATAACCCATAACGCATAACGCATAACGCATAACGCATAACGCATAACGCATAACGCATAACGCATAACGCATAACGCATAACGCATAACGCATAACGCATAACGCATAACGCATAACGCATAACGGATCACGCATAACGCATAACGCATAATGCAGAACGCATAAAGCATAACGCATAACGCATAACGCGTAACCCATAACGCATAACGCATAACGCATAACGCATAACGCATAACGCATAACGCATAACGCATAACGCATAACGCATAACGCATAACGCATAACGCATAACGTATAACGCATAACGCATAACGCATAACGCATAACGCATAACGCATAACGCATAACGCATAACGCATAACGCATAACGCATGAAGCATAACCCATAACGCATAACGCATAACGCATATCGCATAACGCATAACGCATAACCATAACGCATAACGCATAACCCATAACGCATAACGCATAACGCATAACGCATAAAGCATAAAGCATAACGCATAACGCATAACGCATAAAGCATAACGCATAACTTATAACGCATAATGCATAACGCATAACGAATAACGCATATCGCATAACGCATAACGCATAACGCATAACGCATAAAGCATAACACATAACGCATAACGCATGAAGCATAACCCATAACGCATAACGCATAACGCATAACGCATAACGCATACCGCATAACGTATAACGCATAACGCATAACGCATAACGCAAACGTATATCGCACAACGCATAACGCATAAACCATAACCCACACTTCATAACGCATAACGCATAATGCACAACGCATAACGAACACCGGAAAACCCATAACGCCTAACGCATAACGGATCACGCATAACGCATAATGCATAACGCATAAACCATAACGCATAACGCATAACGCATAACCCCTAACGCAATAACGCATAACACATAACGCTTAAAGCATAATGAGTAACTCATAACGCATAACGCATAAAGCATAACGCATAACGCATAAAGCATAACGCATAACGCATAACGCATAACGCATAAGGCTTGATGCATGACGCATATCGCATATCGCATAACGCATAAGGCTTGATGTATGACGCATATCGCATAACGCATAAGGCATAACGCATAATACATAACGTATAACGCATTATGCATAACGCATAACGCATAACGCATAACGCATAACGCATAACGCATACCGTACAACGCATAACGCATAACGCATAATGCAAACGTATAACGCAAACCATAAGGCATAAGGCATAACCCATAACGCATAACGCATAACGCATAACGTATAACGCATAACGTATACCGTATAACGCATAATGCATAACGCATAACGCATAACGCATAACGCATTAAGCATAACGCATAAAGCATAACGCATAACGCATAACGCATAACGCATAACGCATAACGCATAACGCATAACGCATAACGCATAACGCATAACGCATAACGCATAACGCATTAAGCATAACGCATAAAGCATAACGCATAACGCATAACGCATGAAGCATAACCCATAACGCATAACGCATAACGCATAACGCATAACGCATAACGCATAACGCATAAAGCATAACGCATAACGCATAACGCATGAAGCATAACCCATAACGCATAACGCATAACGCATAACGTATAACGCATACCGTATAACGCATAACGCATAACGCATAACGCAAACGTATAGCGCACAACGCATAACGCATAAACCATAACGCATAACGCATAACGCATAACCCCTAACGCAATAACGCATAACGCATAACGCTTAAAGCATAATGAGTAACTCATAACGCATAACGCATAACGCATAACGCATGAAGCATAACCCATAACGCATAACCCCTAACGCAATAACGCATAACGCATAACGCTTAAAGCATAATGAGTAACTCATAACGCATAACGCATAAAGCATAACGCATAACGCATAACGCATAACGCATAACGCATAACGCATAACGCATAACGCGTATCGCGTAACGCATAACGCGTAACGCATAACGCATAACGCATAACGCATAACGTATAACTCATAACGCATAACGCATAAAGCATAACACATAACGCATAACGCATAACGCATAACGCATAACGCATAACGCTCAACGCATAACGGATCACGCATAACGCATAACTCATAACTCATAAGGAGTAACGCATAACGCATAAAGCATAACGCATAACGAATAATGCATAACGCATAGTGCATAAAGCATAAGGCATAACGCATAACTTGTAACTCATTACTCATAACGAATAACGCATAACGCATAACGCATAACGCATATCGCATAACGCATAACGCATAACGCATAACGCATAACGCATAAAGCGTAACGCATAACGCATGAATCATAACGCATAACGCATAACGCATAACGCATAACGCATACCGTATAACGCATAACGCATAACGCATGACGCATAACGCATAACGCATAACGCATAACGCATAACGCAAAAAGCATAACGCATAACGCATAACGCATGAAGCATAACCCATAACGCATAACGCATAACGCATAACGCATAACGTATAACGCATAACGCATACCGTATAACGCATAACGCATAACGCATAACGCATAACGCATAAAGCATAACGCATAACGCATAACGTATAACGCATAACGCATACCGTATAACGCATAACGCATAACGCATAACGCAAAACGTATAACCCATAACGCATAACGCATAACGCATAACGCATAACGCATAACGCATAACGCATAACGCATAACGCATAACGCATAACGCATAACGCATAACGCATAACGCATAACGCATAACGCATAACGCATAACGCATAACGCATAACGCATAACGCATAACGCATAACGCATAACGCATAACGCATAACGCATAACGCATAATGCATAACGCATAACGCATAACGCGTATCGCGTAACGCATAACGCGTAACGCATAACGCATAACGCATAACGCATAACGTATAACTCATAACGCATAACGCATAAAGCATAACGCATAACGCATAACGCATAACGCATAACGCATAACGCATAACGCATAACGCATAACGCATAACGCATAACGCTCAACGCATAACGGATCACGCATAACGCATAACTCATAACTCATAAGGAGTAACGCATAACGCATAAAGCATAACGCATAACGCATAACGCATAATGCATAACGCATAGTGCATAAAGCATAAGGCATAACGCATAACTTGTAACTCATTACTCATAACGAATAACGCATAACGCATAACGCATAACGCATATCGCATAACGCATAACGCATAACGCATAACGCATAACGCATAAAGCGTAACGCATAACGCATGAATCATAACGCATAACGCATAACGCATAACGCATAACGCATACCGTATAACGCATAACGCATAACGCATAACGCATAACGCATAACGCATAACGCATAACGCATAAAGCATAAAGCATAACGCATAACGCATGAAGCATAACCCATAACGCATAACGCATAACGCATAACGCATAACGCATAACGTATAACGCATAACGCATACCGTATAACGCATAACGCATAACGCATAACGCAAACGTATAGCGCACAACGCATAACGCATAAACCATAACCCATACTTCATAACGCATAACGCATAACGCATAACCCCTAACACAATAACGCATAACGCATAACGCATAAAGCATAACGAGTAACTCATAACGCATAACGCATAAAGCATATAGCATAACGCATAACGCATAACGCATAACGCATAACGCATATCGCATAACGCATAACGCATAACGTATAACGCATAACGCATAACGCAAACGTATAACGCACAACGCATAACGCACAACGCATAACGCATAACGCATAACGCATAACGCATAACGCATAACGCATAACGCATAACGCATAACGCATAACGCATAACGCATAACGCATAACGCATGTCAGATCACGCATAACGCATAATGCATAACGCATAACGCATAACGCATAACGCAAAACGTATAACCCATAACGCATACCGTATAACGCATAACGCATAACGCATAACGCATAACGCATAACGCATAACGTATAACGCATAACGCATACCGTATAACGCATAACGCATAACGCATAACGCATAACGCATAAAGCATAACGCATAACGCATAACGTATAACGCATAACGCATACCGTATAACAAATAACGCATAACGCATAACGCAAAACGTATAACCCATAACGCATAACGCATAACGCATAACGCATAACGCATAACGCATAACGCATAACGCATAACGCATAACGCATAACGCATAACGCATAACGCATAACGCATAACGCATAACGCATAACGCATAACGCATAACGCATAACGCATAACGAATAACGCATAACGCATAACGCATAACGCATAACGCATAACGCTCACCGCATAACGGATCACGCATAACGCATAACTCATAACTCATAAGGAGTAACGCAAACGCATAAAGCATAACGCATAACGCATAACGCATAATGCATAACGCATAGTGCATAAAGCATTAGGCATAACGCATAACTTGTAACTCATTACTCATAACGAATAACGCATAACGCATAACGCATAACGCATATCGCATAACGCATAACGCATAACGCATAACGCATAACGCATAAAGCGTAACGCATAACGCATGAATCATAACGCATAACGCATAACGCATAACGCATAACTCATACCGTATAACGCATAACGCATAACGCATGACGCATAACGCATAACGCATAACGCATAACGCATAAAGCATAACGCATAACGCATAACGCATGAAGCATAACCCATAACGCATAACGCATAACGCATAACGCATAACGTATAACGCATAACGCATACCGTATAACGCATAACGCATAACGCATAACGCAAACGTATAGCGCACAACGCATAACGCATAAACCATAACCCATACTTCATAACGCATAACGCATAACCCCTAACACAATAACGCATAACGCATAACGCATAACGCATAAAGCATAACGAGTAACTCATAACGCATAACGCATAAAGCATAGAGCATAACGCATAACGCATAACGCATGTCAGATCACGCATAACGCATAATGCATAACGCATAACGCATAACGCATAATGCAAAACGTATAACCCATAACGCATACCGTATAACGCATAACGCATAACGCATAACGCATAACGCATAACGTATAACGCATAACGCATAACGCATACCGTATAACGCATAACGCAAAACGCATAACGCATAACGCATAAAGCATAACGCATAACGCATAACGTATAACGCATAACGCATACCGTATAACGCATAACGCATAACGCATAACGCAAAACGTATAACCCATAACGCATAACGCATAACGCATAACGCATAACGCATAACGCATAACGCATAACGCATAACGCATAACGTATAACCCATAACGCATAACGCATAACGCATAACGCATAACGCATAACGCATAACGCATAACGCATAACGCATAACGCATAACGCATAACGCATAACGCATAACGCATAACGCATAACGCATAACGGATCACGCATAACGCATAACGCATAATGCAGAACGCATAAAGCATAACGCATAACGCATAACGCGTAACCCATAACGCATAACGCATAACGCATAACGCATAACGCATAACGCATAACGCATAACGCATAACGCATAACGCATAACGCATAACGCATAACGCATAACGTATAACGCATAACGCATAACGCATAACGCATAACGCATAACGCATAACGCATAACGCATAACGCATAACGCATAACGCATGAAGCATAACCCATAACGCATAACGCATAACGCATATCGCATAACGCATAACGCATAACCATAACGCATAACGCATAACCCATAACGCATAACGCATAACGCATAACGCATAAAGCATAAAGCATAACGCATAACGCATAACGCATAAAGCATAACGCATAACTTATAACGCATAATGCATAACGCATAACGCATAACGCATATCGCATAACGCATAACGCATAACGCATAACGCATAAAGCATAACACATAACGCATAACGCATGAAGCATAACCCATAACGCATAACGCATAACGCATAACGTATAACGCATACCGTATAACGTATAACGTATAACGCATAACGCATAACGCATAACGCAAACGTATATCGCACAACGCATAACGCATAAACCATAACCCACACTTCATAACGCATAACGCATAATGCACAACGCATAACGAACACCGGAAAACCCATAACGCCTAACGCATAACGGATCACGCATAACGCATAATGCATAACGCATAAAGCATAACGCATAACGCATAACGCATAACCCCTAACGCAATAACGCATAACACATAACGCTTAAAGCATAATGAGTAACTCATAACGCATAACGCATAAAGCATAACGCATAACGCATAAAGCATAACGCATAACGCATAACGCATAACGCATAAGGCTTGATGCATGACGCATATCGCATATCGCATAACGCATAAGGCTTGATGTATGACGCATATCGCATAACGCATAAGGCATAACGCATAATACATAACGTATAACGCATTATGCATAACGCATAACGCATAACGCATAACGTATAACGCATAACGCATACCGTACAACGCATAACGCATAACGCATAATGCAAACGTATAACGCAAACCATAAGGCATAAGGCATAACCCATAACGCATAACGCATAACGCATAACGTATAACGCATAACGTATACCGTATAACGCATAATGCATAACGCATAACGCAAACGTATAACGCACAACGCATAACGCATAACGCATAACGCATAACGCATAACGCATAACGCATAACGCATAACGCATAACGCATAACGCATAACGCATAACGCATAACGCATAACGCATAACGCATAACGCATAACGCATAACGCATAACGCATAACGCATAACGCATTAAGCATAACGCATAAAGCATAACGCATAACGCATAACGCATGAAGCATAACCCATAACGCATAACGCATAACGCATAACGCATAACGCATAACGTATAACGCATAACGCATAACGCATAACGTATAACGCATAACGCATAACGCATAACGCATAACGCATAACGGATCACGCATAACGCATAACGCATAATGCATAACGCATAAAGCATAACGCATAACGCATAACGCGTAACGCATAACACATAACGCATAACGCAAAACGCATACCGTATAACGCATAATGCATAACGCATAACGCATAACGCATAACGTATAACGCATAACGCATACCGTATAACGCATAACGCATAACGCATAACGCATAACGCATACCGTATAACGCATAACGCATAACGCATAACGCATAACGCATAACGCATAACGCATAACGCATAACGCATACCGTATAACGCATAACGCATAACGCATAACGCATAACGCATAACCCATAACGCATAACGCATAACGCATAAAGCAGAACGCATAACGCATAACGCATGAAGCATAACCCATAACGCATCACGCATAACGCATATCGCATAACGCATAACGCATAACCATAACGCATAACGCATTACCCATAACGCATAACGCATAACGCATAACGCATAACGCATAAGGCTTGATGCATGACGCATATCGCATATCGCATAACGCATAAGGCTTGATGTATGACGCATATCGCATAACGCATAAGGCATAACGCATAATACATAACGTATAACGCATTATGCATAACGCATAACGCATAACGTATAACGCATAACGCATACCGTACAACGCATAACGCATAACGCATAATGCAAACGTATAACGCAAACCATAAGGCATAAGGCATAACCCATAACGCATAACGCATAACGCATAACGTATAACGCATAACGTATACCGTATAACGCATAATGCATAACGCATAACGCAAACGTATAACGCACAACGCATAACGCATAACGCATAACGCATAACGCATAACGCATAACGCATAACGCATAACGCATAACGCATAACGCATAACGCATAACGCATAACGCATAACGCATAACGCATAACGCATAACGTATAACGCATAACGCATAACGCATAACGTATAACGCATAACGCATAACGCATAACGCATAACGCATAACGCATAACGGATCACGCATAACGCATAACGCATAATGCATAACGCATAAAGCATAACGCATAACGCTTAACGCGTAACGCATAACGCATAACGCATAACGCATAACGCATACCGTATAACGCATAACGTATAACGCATAACGCATAACGCATAACGCATAACGCATAACGCATAACGCATAACGCATAACGCATAAAGCAGAACGCATAACGCATAACGCATGAAGCATAACCCATAACGCATAACGCATAACGCATATCGCATAACGCATAACGCATAACCATAACGCATAACGCATAACCCATAACGCATAACGCATAACGCATAGCGCATAAAGCATAAAGCATAACGCATAACGCATAACGCATAAAGCATAACGCATAACTTATAACGCATAATGCATAACGCATAACGCATAACGCATATCGCATAACGCATAACGCATAACGCATAACGCATAAAGCATAACACATAACGCATAACGCATGAAGCATAACCCATAACGCATAACGCATAACGCATAACGTATAACGCATACCGTATAACGTATAACGCATAACGCATAACGCATAACGCAAACGTATATCGCACAACGCATAACGCATAAACCATAACCCACACTTCATAACGCATAACGCATAATGCACAACGCATAACGAACACCGGAAAACCCATAACGCCTAACGCATAACGGATCACGCATAACGCATAATGCATAACGCATAAAGCATAACGCATAACGCATAACGCATAACCCCTAACGCAATAACGCATAACACATAACGCTTAAAGCATAATGAGTAACTCATAACGCATAACGCATAAAGCATAACGCATAACGCATAAAGCATAACGCATAACGCATAACGCATAACGCATAACGCATAACGCATAACGTTAACGCATAACCCATAACGCATAACGCATAACGCATAACGCATAACGCATAACGCATAACGCATAACGCATAACGCATAACGCATAACGCATAACGCATAACGCATAACGTATAACTCATAACGCATAACGCATAAAGCATAACGCATAACGCATAAGGCATTACGCATAACGCATAACGCATAACGCATAACGCATAACGCATAACGCATAACGCATAACGCATAACGCATAACGCATAACGCATAACGCATAACGCATAACGCATAACGCATAACGCATAACGCATAACGCATAACGCATAACGCATAACGCATAACGCATAACGCATAACGCATAACGCATAACGCATAACGCATAACGCATAACGCATAACGCATATCGCATAACGCATAACGCATAACACATAACGCATAACGCATAACGCATAACGCATAACGCATAACGCATAACGCATAACGCATAACGCATAACGCATAACGCATAACGCATAACGCATAACGCATAACGCATAACGCATAACGCATAACGCATAACGCATAACGCATAACGCATAACGCATATCGCATAACGCATAACGCATAACACATAACGCATAACGCATAAAGCATAACACATAACGCATAACGCATGAAGCATAACCCATGACGCATAACGCATAACGCATAACGTATAACGCATAACGCATACCGTATAACACATAACGCATAACGCATAACGCAAACGTATAGCGCACAACGCATAACGCATAAACCATAACCCATACTTCATAACGCATAACGCATAATGCACAACGCATAACGAACACCGGAAAACCCATAACGCCTAACGCATAACGGATCACGCATAACGCATAATGCATAACGCATAAAGTATAACGCATAACGCATAACGCATAACGCATAACGCATAACGCATAACGCATAACGCATAAAGCATAACGCATAACGCATAACGCATAACGCATAACGCATAGCGCATAAAGCATAACGCATAACGCATAACGCATGAAGCATAACCCATAACGCATAACGCATAACGCATAACGCACACCGCATAATGCATAACGCATAACGCATAACGCATAACGCATAACGCATAACGCATTACGCATAACGTATAACTCATAACGCATAACGCATAAAGCATAACGCATAACGCATAACGCATAACGCATAACGCATAACGCATAACGCTCAACGCATAACGGATCACGCATAACGCATAACTCATAACTCATAAGGAGTAACGCATAACGCATAAAGCATAACGCATAACGCATAACGCATAACGCATAATGCATAACGCATAGTGCATAAAGCATAAGGCATAACGCATAAAGCATAACGCATAACGCATAACCATAACGCATAACGCATAACCCATAACGCATAACGCATAACGCATAACGCATAACGCATAACGCATACCGTATAACGCATAACGCATAACGCATAACGCATAACGCATACCGTATAACGCATAACGCATATCGCATAACGCATAACGCATAACACATAACGCAGAACGCATAAAGCATAACACATAACGCATAACGCATGAAGCATAACCCATGACGCATAACGCATAACGCATAACGTATAACGCATAACGCATACCGTATAACACATAACGCATAACGCATAACGCAAACGTATAGCGCACAACGCATAACGCATAAACCATAACCCATACTTCATAACGCATAACGCATAATGCACAACGCATAACGAACACCGGAAAACCCATAACGCCTAACGCATAACGGATCACGCATAACGCATAATGCATAACGCATAAAGTATACCGCATAACGCATAACGCATAACGCATAACGCATAACGCATAACGCATAACGCATAAAGCATAACGCATAACGCATAACGCATAACGCATAACGCATAGCGCATAAAGCATAACGCATAACGCATAACGCATGAAGCATAACCCATAACGCATAACGCATAACGCATAACGCACACCGCATAATGCATAACGCATAACGCATAACGCATAACGCATAACGCATAACGCATTACGCATAACGTATAACTCATAACGCATAACGCATAAAGCATAACGCATAACGCATAACGCATAACGCATAACGCATAACGCATAACGCTCAACGCATAACGGATCACGCATAACGCATAACTCATAACTCATAAGGAGTAACGCATAACGCATAAAGCATAACGCATAACGCATAACGCATAACGCATAATGCATAACGCATAGTGCATAAAGCATAAGGCATAACGCATAAAGCATAACGCATAACGCATAACCATAACGCATAACGCATAACCCATAACGCATAACGCATAACGCATAACGTATAACGCATAACGCATACCGTATAACGCATAACGCATAACGCATAACGCATAACGCATACCGTATAACGCATAACGCATAACGCATAACGCATAATTCATAACGCATAACGCATAACGCATAACGCATAAAGCGTAACGCATAACGCATGAATCATAACGCATAACGCATAACGCATAACGCATAACGCATAACGCATAACGCATACCGTATAACGCATAACGCATAACGCATGACGCATAACGCATAACGCATAACGCATAACGCATAACGCATAAAGCATAACGCATAACGCATAACGCATGAAGCATAATCCATAACGCATAACGCATAACGCATAACGCATAACGTATAACGCATAACGCATACCGTATAACGCATAAAGCAGAACGCATAACGCATAACGCATAACGCATAACGCATAACGCATAACGCATAACGCATAACGCATACCGTATAACGCATAACGCATAACGCATAACGCATAACGCATAACGCATAACGTATAACGCATAACGCATACCGTATAACGCATAACGCATAACGCATAACGCATAACGCATACCGTATAACGCATAACGCATAACGCATAACGCATAACGCATAACGCATGAAGCATAACCCATAACGCATAACGCATAACGCATAACGCATATCGCATAACGCATAACGCATAACCATAACGCATAACGCATAACCCATAACGCATAACGCATAACGCATAACGCATAAAGCATAACGCATAACGCATAACGCATAAAGCTTAACGCATAACTTATAACGCATAACGCATAACGCATAATGCATAACGCATAACGCATAACGCATATCGCATAACGCATAACGCATAACGCATAACGCATAACGCATAAAGCATAACACATAACGCATAACGCATGAAGCATAACCCATAACGCATAACGCATAACGCATAACGTATAACGCATACCGTATAACGCATAACGCATAACGCATAACGCAAACGTATAGCGCACAACGCATAACGCATAAACCATAACCCATACTTCATAACGCATAACGCATAATGCACAACGCATAACGAACACCGGAAAACCCATAACGCCTAACGCATAACGGATCACGCATAACGCATAATGCATAACGCATAAAGCATAACGCATAACGCATAACGCATAACCCCTAACGCAATAACGCATAACGCTTAAAGCATAATGAGTAACTCATAACGCATAACGCATAAAGCATAACGCATAACGCATAAAGCATAACGCATAACGCATACCGTATAACGCATAACGCATAACGCATAACGCATAACGTATAACGCATAACGCATACCGTATAACGCATAACGCATAACGCATAACGCATAACGCATAACGCATAACGCATAACGCATAACGCATAACGCATAACGCATAACGCATAACGCATACCGTATAATGCATAACGCATAACGCATAACGCATAACGCATAACCCATAACGCATAACGCATAACGCATAAAGCAGAACGCATAACGCATAACGCATGAAGCATAACCCATAACGCATAACGCATAACGCATATCGCATAACGCATGACGCATAACCATAACGCATAACCCATAACGCATAACGCATAACGCATAACGCAAACCATAAGGCATAAGGCATAACCCATAACGCATAACGCATAACGCATAACGTATAACGCATAACGTATACCGTATAACGCATAATGCATAACGCATAACGCAAACGTATAACGCACAACGCATAACGCATAACGCATAACGCATAACGCATAACGCATAACGCATAACGCATAACGCATAACGCATAACGTATAACGCATAACGCATAACGCATAACGTATAACGCATAACGCATAACGCATAACGCATAACGCATAACGGATCACGCATAACGCATAACGCATAATGCACAACGCATAAAGCATAACGCATAACGCTTAACGCGTAACGCATAACGCATAACGCATAACGCATAACGCATAACGCATAACGCATAACGCATAACGCATAACGCATAACGGATAACGTATAACGCATAACGCATAACGCATAACGTATAACGCATAACGCATAACGCATAACGCATAACGCATAACGCATAACGGATCACGCATAACGCATAACGCAAAATGCATAACGCATAAAGCATAACGCATAACGCTTAACGCGTAACGCATAACGCATAACGCATAACGCATAACGCATAACGCATACCGTATAACGCATAACGCATAACGCATAACGCATAACGCATAACGCATAACGTATAACGCATAACGCATACCGTATAATGCATAACGCATAACGCATAACGCATAACGCATACCGCATAACGCATAACGCATAACGCATAACGCATAACGCATAACGCATAACGCATAACGCATAACGCATAACGCATAACGCATACCGTATAACGCATAACGCATAACGCATAACGCATAATGCATAACGCATAAAGCATAACGCATAACGCATAACGCATAACCCCTAACGCAATAACGCATAACACATAACGCTTAAAGCATAATGAGTAACTCATAACGCATAACGCATAAAGCATAACGCATAACGCATAAAGCATAACGCATAACGCATAACGCATAACGCATAACGCATAACGCATAACGTTAACGCATAACCCATAACGCATAACGCATAACGCATAACGCATAACGCATAACGCATAACGCATAACGCATAACGCATAACGCATAACGCATAACGCATAACGCATAACGTATAACTCATAACGCATAACGCATAAAGCATAACGCATAACGCATAAGGCATTACGCATAACGCATAACGCATAACGCATAACGCATAACGCATAACGCATAACGCATAACGCATAACGCATAACGCATAACGCATAACGCATAACGCATAACGCATAACGCATAACGCATAACGCATAACGCATAACGCATAACGCATAACGCATAACGCATAACGCATAACGCATAACGCATAACGCATAACGCATAACGCATAACGCATAACGCATATCGCATAACGCATAACGCATAACACATAACGCATAACGCATAACGCATAACGCATAACGCATAACGCATAACGCATAACGCATAACGCATAACGCATAACGCATAACGCATAACGCATAACGCATAACGCATAACGCATAACGCATAACGCATAACGCATAACGCATAACGCATAACGCATATCGCATAACGCATAACGCATAACACATAACGCATAACGCATAAAGCATAACACATAACGCATAACGCATGAAGCATAACCCATGACGCATAACGCATAACGCATAACGTATAACGCATAACGCATACCGTATAACACATAACGCATAACGCATAACGCAAACGTATAGCGCACAACGCATAACGCATAAACCATAACCCATACTTCATAACGCATAACGCATAATGCACAACGCATAACGAACACCGGAAAACCCATAACGCCTAACGCATAACGGATCACGCATAACGCATAATGCATAACGCATAAAGTATAACGCATAACGCATAACGCATAACGCATAACGCATAACGCATAACGCATAACGCATAAAGCATAACGCATAACGCATAACGCATAACGCATAACGCATAGCGCATAAAGCATAACGCATAACGCATAACGCATGAAGCATAACCCATAACGCATAACGCATAACGCATAACGCACACCGCATAATGCATAACGCATAACGCATAACGCATAACGCATAACGCATAACGCATTACGCATAACGTATAACTCATAACGCATAACGCATAAAGCATAACGCATAACGCATAACGCATAACGCATAACGCATAACGCATAACGCTCAACGCATAACGGATCACGCATAACGCATAACTCATAACTCATAAGGAGTAACGCATAACGCATAAAGCATAACGCATAACGCATAACGCATAACGCATAATGCATAACGCATAGTGCATAAAGCATAAGGCATAACGCATAAAGCATAACGCATAACGCATAACCATAACGCATAACGCATAACCCATAACGCATAACGCATAACGCATAACGTATAACGCATAACGCATACCGTATAACGCATAACGCATAACGCATAACGCATAACGCATACCGTATAACGCATAACGCATATCGCATAACGCATAACGCATAACACATAACGCAGAACGCATAAAGCATAACACATAACGCATAACGCATGAAGCATAACCCATGACGCATAACGCATAACGCATAACGTATAACGCATAACGCATACCGTATAACACATAACGCATAACGCATAACGCAAACGTATAGCGCACAACGCATAACGCATAAACCATAACCCATACTTCATAACGCATAACGCATAATGCACAACGCATAACGAACACCGGAAAACCCATAACGCCTAACGCATAACGGATCACGCATAACGCATAATGCATAACGCATAAAGTATACCGCATAACGCATAACGCATAACGCATAACGCATAACGCATAACGCATAACGCATAAAGCATAACGCATAACGCATAACGCATAACGCATAACGCATAGCGCATAAAGCATAACGCATAACGCATAACGCATGAAGCATAACCCATAACGCATAACGCATAACGCATAACGCACACCGCATAATGCATAACGCATAACGCATAACGCATAACGCATAACGCATAACGCATTACGCATAACGTATAACTCATAACGCATAACGCATAAAGCATAACGCATAACGCATAACGCATAACGCATAACGCATAACGCATAACGCTCAACGCATAACGGATCACGCATAACGCATAACTCATAACTCATAAGGAGTAACGCATAACGCATAAAGCATAACGCATAACGCATAACGCATAACGCATAATGCATAACGCATAGTGCATAAAGCATAAGGCATAACGCATAAAGCATAACGCATAACGCATAACCATAACGCATAACGCATAACCCATAACGCATAACGCATAACGCATAACGTATAACGCATAACGCATACCGTATAACGCATAACGCATAACGCATAACGCATAACGCATACCGTATAACGCATAACGCATAACGCATAACGCATAATTCATAACGCATAACGCATAACGCATAACGCATAAAGCGTAACGCATAACGCATGAATCATAACGCATAACGCATAACGCATAACGCATAACGCATAACGCATAACGCATACCGTATAACGCATAACGCATAACGCATGACGCATAACGCATAACGCATAACGCATAACGCATAACGCATAAAGCATAACGCATAACGCATAACGCATGAAGCATAATCCATAACGCATAACGCATAACGCATAACGCATAACGTATAACGCATAACGCATACCGTATAACGCATAAAGCAGAACGCATAACGCATAACGCATAACGCATAACGCATAACGCATAACGCATAACGCATACCGTATAACGCATAACGCATAACGCATAACGCATAACGCATAACGCATAACGTATAACGCATAACGCATACCGTATAACGCATAACGCATAACGCATAACGCATAACGCATACCGTATAACGCATAACGCATAACGCATAACGCATAACGCATAACGCATGAAGCATAACCCATAACGCATAACGCATAACGCATAACGCATAACGCATAACGCATAACGCATAACCATAACGCATAACGCATAACCCATAACGCATAACGCATAACGCATAACGCATAAAGCATAACGCATAACGCATAACGCATAAAGCTTAACGCATAACTTATAACGCATAACGCATAACGCATAATGCATAACGCATAACGCATAACGCATATCGCATAACGCATAACGCATAACGCATAACGCATAACGCATAAAGCATAACACATAACGCATAACGCATGAAGCATAACCCATAACGCATAACGCATAACGCATAACGTATAACGCATACCGTATAACGCATAACGCATAACGCATAACGCAAACGTATAGCGCACAACGCATAACGCATAAACCATAACCCATACTTCATAACGCATAACGCATAATGCACAACGCATAACGAACACCGGAAAACCCATAACGCCTAACGCATAACGGATCACGCATAACGCATAATGCATAACGCATAAAGCATAACGCATAACGCATAACGCATAACCCCTAACGCAATAACGCATAACGCTTAAAGCATAATGAGTAACTCATAACGCATAACGCATAAAGCATAACGCATAACGCATAAAGCATAACGCATAACGCATACCGTATAACGCATAACGCATAACGCATAACGCATAACGTATAACGCATAACGCATACCGTATAACGCATAACGCATAACGCATAACGCATAACGCATAACGCATAACGCATAACGCATAACGCATAACGCATAACGCATAACGCATAACGCATACCGTATAATGCATAACGCATAACGCATAACGCATAACGCATAACCCATAACGCATAACGCATAACGCATAAAGCAGAACGCATAACGCATAACGCATGAAGCATAACCCATAACGCATAACGCATAACGCATATCGCATAACGCATGACGCATAACCATAACGCATAACCCATAACGCATAACGCATAACGCATAACGCAAACCATAAGGCATAAGGCATAACCCATAACGCATAACGCATAACGCATAACGTATAACGCATAACGTATACCGTATAACGCATAATGCATAACGCATAACGCAAACGTATAACGCACAACGCATAACGCATAACGCATAACGCATAACGCATAACGCATAACGCATAACGCATAACGCATAACGCATAACGTATAACGCATAACGCATAACGCATAACGTATAACGCATAACGCATAACGCATAACGCATAACGCATAACGGATCACGCATAACGCATAACGCATAATGCACAACGCATAAAGCATAACGCATAACGCTTAACGCGTAACGCATAACGCATAACGCATAACGCATAACGCATAACGCATAACGCATAACGCATAACGCATAACGCATAACGGATAACGTATAACGCATAACGCATAACGCATAACGTATAACGCATAACGCATAACGCATAACGCATAACGCATAACGCATAACGGATCACGCATAACGCATAACGCAAAATGCATAACGCATAAAGCATAACGCATAACGCTTAACGCGTAACGCATAACGCATAACGCATAACGCATAACGCATAACGCATACCGTATAACGCATAACGCATAACGCATAACGCATAACGCATAACGCATAACGTATAACGCATAACGCATACCGTATAATGCATAACGCATAACGCATAACGCATAACGCATACCGCATAACGCATAACGCATAACGCATAACGCATAACGCATAACGCATAACGCATAACGCATAACGCATAACGCATAACGCATACCGTATAACGCATAACGCATAACGCATAACGCATAACGCATAACGCATAACGCATAACCCATAACGCATAACGCATAACGCATAACGCATAAAGCAGAACGCATAACGCATAACGCATGAAGCATAACCCATAACGCATAACGCATAACGCATAACGCATAGTGCATAAAGCATAAGGCATAACGCATAACTTGTAACTCATTACTCATAACGAATAACGCATAACGCACACCGCATAATGCATAACGCATAACGCATAACGCATAACGCATAACGCATAACGCATTACGCATAACGTATAACTCATAACGCATAACGCATAAAGCATAACGCATAACGCATAACGCATAACGCATAACGCATAACGCATAACGCTCAACGCATAACGGATCACGCATAACGCATAACTCATAACTCATAAGGAGTAACGCATAACGCATAAAGCATAACGCATAACGCATAACGCATAACGCATAATGCATAACGCATAGTGCATAAAGCATAAGGCATAACGCATAAAGCATAACGCATAACGCATAACCATAACGCATAACGCATAACCCATAACGCATAACGCATAACGCATAACGTATAACGCATAACGCATACCGTATAACGCATAACGCATAACGCATAACGCATAACGCATACCGTATAACGCATAACGCATATCGCATAACGCATAACGCATAACACATAACGCATAACGCATAAAGCATAACACATAACGCATAACGCATGAAGCATAACCCATGACGCATAACGCATAACGCATAACGTATAACGCATAACGCATACCGTATAACACATAACGCATAACGCATAACGCAAACGTATAGCGCACAACGCATAACGCATAAACCATAACCCATACTTCATAACGCATAACGCATAATGCACAACGCATAACGAACACCGGAAAACCCATAACGCCTAACGCATAACGGATCACGCATAACGCATAATGCATAACGCATAAAGTATAACGCATAACGCATAACGCATAACGCATAACGCATAACGCATAACGCATAACGCATAAAGCATAACGCATAACGCATAACGCATAACGCATAACGCATAGCGCATAAAGCATAACGCATAACGCATAACGCATGAAGCATAACCCATAACGCATAACGCATAACGCATAACGCACAGCGCATAATGCATAACGCATAACGCATAACGCATAACGCATAACGCATAACGCATTACGCATAACGTATAACTCATAACGCATAACGCATAAAGCATAACGCATAACGCATAACGCATAACGCATAACGCATAACGCATACCGCTCAACGCATAACGGATCACGCATAACGCATAACTCATAACTCATAAGGAGTAACGCATAACGCATAAAGCATAACGCATAACGCATAACGCATAACGCATAATGCATAACGCATAGTGCATAAAGCATAAGGCATAACGCATAAAGCATAACGCATAACGAATAACGCATAACGCATACCGTATAACGCATAACGCATAACGCATGACGCATAACGCATAACGCACAACGCATAACGCATAAAGCATAACGCATAACGCATAACGCATGAAGCATAACCCATAACGCATAACGCATAACGCATAACGCATAACGTATAACGCATAACGCATACCGTATAACGCATAAAGCAGAACGCATAACGCATAACGCATAACGCATAACGCATAACGCATAACGCATAACGCATAACGCATAACGCATACCGTATAACGCATAACGCATAACGCATAACGCATAACGCATAACGCATAACGTATAACGCATAACGCATACCGTATAACGCATAACGCATAACGCATAACGCATAACGCATACCGTATAACGCATAACGCATAACGCATAACGCATAACGCATGAAGCATAACCCATAACGCATAACGCATAACGCATAACGCATATCGCATAACGCATAACGCATAACCATAACGCATAACGCATAACCCATAACGCATAACGCATAACGCATAACGCATAAAGCATAACGCATAACGCATAACGCATAAAGCTTAACGCATAACTTATAACGCATAACGCATAACGCATAATGCATAACGCATAACGCATAACGCATAACGCATAACGCATAACGCATAACGCATAACGCATAACGCATAAAGCATAACACATAACGCATAACGCATGAAGCATAACCCATAACGCATAACGCATAACGCATAACGTATAACGCATACCGTATAACGCATAACGCATAACGCATAACGCAAACGTATAGCGCACAACGCATAACGCATAAACCATAACCCATACTTCATAACGCATAACGCATAATGCACAACGCATAACGAACACCGGAAAACCCATAACGCCTAACGCATAACGGATCACGCATAACGCATAATGCATAACGCATAAAGCATAACGCATAACGCATAACGCATAACCCCTAACGCAATAACGCATAACGCATAACGCTTAAAGCATAATGAGTAACTCATAACGCATAACGCATAAAGCATAACGCATAACGCATAAAGCATAACGCATAACGCATACCGTATAACGCATAACGCATAACGCATAACGCATAACGTATAACGCATAACGCATACCGTATAACGCATAACGCATAACGCATAACGCATAACGCATAACGCATAACGCATAACGCATAACGCATACCGTATAATGCATAAAGCATAACGCATAACGCATAACGCATAACCCATAACGCATAACGCATAACGCATAAAGCAGAACGCATAACGCATAACGCATGAAGCATAACCCATAACGCATAACGCATAACGCATATCGCATAACGCATGACGCATAACCATAACGCATACCCCATAACGCATAACGCATAACGCATAACGCAAACCATAAGGCATAAGGCATAACCCATAACGCATAACGCATAACGCATAACGTATAACGCATAACGTATACCGTATAACGCATAATGCATAACGCATAACGCAAACGTATAACGCACAACGCATAACGCATAACGCATAACGCATAACGCATAACGCATAACGCATAACGCATAACGCATAACGTATAACGCATAACGCATAACGCATAACGTATAACGCATAACGCATAACGCATAACGCATAACGCATAACGCATAACGGATCACGCATAACGCATAACGCATAATGCATAACGCATAAAGCATAACGCATAACGCTTAACGCGTAACGCATAACGCATAACGCATAACGCATAACGCATAACGCATAACGCATAACGCATAACGCATAACGGATCACGCATAACGCATAACGCAAAATGCATAACGCATAAAGCATAACGCATAACGCTTAACGCGTAACGCATAACGCATAACGCATAACGCATAACGCATAACGCATACCGTATAACGCATAACGCATAACGCATAACGCATAACGCATAACGCATAACGTATAACGCATAACGCATACCGTATAATGCATAACGCATAACGCATAACGCATAACGCATAACGCATAACGCATAACGCATAACGCATAACGCATAACGCATAACGCATAACGCATAACGCATAACGCATAACGCATACCGTATAACGCATAACGCATAACGCATAACGCATAACGCATAACCCATAACGCATAACGCATAACGCATAACGCATAAAGCAGAACGCATAACGCATAACGCATGAAGCATAACCCATAACGCATAACGCATAACGCATAACGCATAGTGCATAAAGCATAAGGCATAACGCATAACTTGTAACTCATTACTCATAACGAATAACGCATAACGCATAACGCATAACGCATAACGCATAACGCATAAAGCGTAACGCATAACGCATGAATCATAACGCATAACGCATAACGCATAACGCATAACGCATACCGTATAACGCATAACGCATAACGCATGACGCATAACGCATAACGCATAACGCATAACGCATAACGCATAACGCATAACGCATAACGCATAACGCATAACGCATAACGCATAACGCATAACGCATAACGCATAACGCATAACGCATAACGCTCAACGCATAACGGATCACGCATAACGCTTAACTCATAACTCATAAGGAGTAACGCATAACACATAAAGCATAACGCATAACGCATAACGCATAATGCATAACGCATAGTGCATAAAGCATAAGGCATAACGCATAACTTGTAACTCATTACTCATAACGAATAACGCATAACGCATAACGCATAACGCATATCGCATAACGCATAACGCATAACGCATAACGCATAACGCATAACGCATAACGCATAAAGCGTAACGCATAACGCATGAATCATAACGCATAACGCATAACGCATAACGCATAACGCATACCGTATAACGCATAACGCATAACGCATGACGCATAACGCATAACGCATAACGCATAACGCATAACGCATAAAGCATAACGCATAACCCATAACGCATGAAGCATAACCCATAACGCATAACGCATAACGCATAACGCATAACGTATAACGCATAACGCATACCGTATAACGCATAAAGCAGAACGCATAACGCATAACGCATAACGCATAACGCATGAAGCATAACCCATAACGCATAACGCATAACGCATAACGCATAACGTATAACGCATAACGCATACCGTATAACGCATAAAGCAGAACGCATAACGCATAACGCATAACGCATAACGCATACCGTATAACGCATAACGCATAACGCATGACGCATAACGCATAACGCATAACGCATAACGCATAACGCATAAAGCATAACGCATAACGCATAACGCATGAAGCATAACCCATAACGCATAACGCATAACGCATAACGCATAACGTATAACGCATAACGCATACCGTATAACGCATAAAGCAGAACGCATAACGCATAACGCATAACGCATAACGCATAACGCATACCGTATAACGCATAAAGCAGAACGCATAACGCATAACGCATAACGCATAACGCATAACGCATAACGCATACCGTATAACGCATAACGCATAACGCATAACGCATAGTGCATAAAGCATAAGGCATAACGCATAACTTGTAACTCATTACTCATAACGAATAACGCATAACGCATAACGCATAACGCATATCGCATAACGCATAACGCATAACGCATAACGCATAACGCATAAAGCGTAACGCATAACGCATGAATCATAACGCATAACGCATAACGCATAACGCATAACGCATACCGTATAACGCATAACGCATAACGCATAACGCATGACGCATAACGCATAACGCATAACGCATAACGCAAAAAGCATAACGCATAACGCATAACGCATGAAGCATAACCCATAACGCATAACGCATAACGCATAACGCATAACGTATAACGCATAACGCATACCGTATAACGCATAACGCATAACGCATAACGCATAACGCATAACACATAAAGCATAACGCATAACGCATAACGTATAACGCATAACGCATACCGTATAACGCATAACGCATAACGCATAACGCAAAACGTATAACAAATAACGCATAACGCATAACGCATAACGCATAACGCATAACGCATAACGCATAACGCATAACGCATAACGCATAACCCATAACGCATGACGCATAACGCATAACGCATAACGCAAAAAGCATAACGCATAACGCATAACGCATGAAGCATAACCCATAACGCATAACGCATAACGCATAACGCATAACGTATAACGCATAACGCATACCGTATAACGCATAACGCATAACGCATAACGCATAACGCATAAAGCATAACGCATAACGCATAACGTATAACGCATAACGCATACCGTATAACGCATAACGCATAACGCATAACGCAAAACGTATAACAAATAACGCATAACGCATAACGCATAACGCATAACGCATAACGCATAACGCATAACGCATAACGCATAACGCATAACGCATAACGCATAACGCATAACGCATAACGCATAACGCATAACGCATAACGCATAACGCATAACGCATAACGCATAACGCATAACGCATAACGCATAACGCATAACGCATAACGCATAACGCATAACGCATAACGCATAACGCATAACGCATAACGCATAACGCATAACGCATAACGCATAACGCATAATGCATAACGCATAGTGCATAAAGCATAAGGCATAACGCATAACTTGTAACTCATTACTCATAACGAATAACGCATAACGCATAACGCATAACGCATATCGCATAACGCATAACGCATAACGCATAACGCATAACGCATAAAGCGTAACGCATAACGCATGAATCATAACGCATAACGCATAACGCATAACGCATAACGCATACCGTATAACGCATAACGCATAACGCATGACGCATAACGCATAACGCATAACGCATAACGCATAAAGCATAAAGCATAACGCATAACGCATGAAGCATAACCCATAACGCATAACGCATAACGCATAACGCATAACGTATAACGCATAACGCATACCGTATAACGCATAACGCATAACGCATAACGCAAACGTATAGCGCACAACGCATAACGCATAAACCATAACCCATACTTCATAACGCATAACGCATAACGCATAACCCCTAACACAATAACGCATAACGCATAACGCATAAAGCATAACGAGTAACTCATAACGCTTAACGCATAAAGCATATAGCATAACGCATAACGCATAACGCATAACGCATAACGCATATCGCATAACGCATAACGCATAACGTATAACGCATAACGCATAACGCAAACGTATAACGCACAACGCATAACGCACAACGCATAACGCATAACGCATAACGCATAAAGCATAACGCATAACGCATAACGCATAAAGCTTAACGCATAACTTATAACGCATAACGCATAACGCATAATGCATAACGCATAACGCATAACGCATATCGCATAACGCATAACGCATAACGCATAACGCATAACGCATAAAGCATAACACATAACGCATAACGCATGAAGCATAACCCATAACGCATAACGCATAACGCATAACGCATAACGTATAACGCATACCGTATAACGCATAACGCATAACGCATAACGCAAACGTATAGCGCACAACGCATAACGCATAAACCATAACCCATACTTCATAACGCATAACGCATAATGCACAACGCATAACGAACACCGGAAAACCCATAACGCCTAACGCATAACGGATCACGCATAACGCATAATGCATAACGCATAAAGCATAACGCATAACGCATAACGCATAACCCCTAACGCAATAACGCATAACGCATAACGCTTAAAGCATAATGAGTAACTCATAACGCATAACGCATAAAGCATAACGCATAACGCATAAAGCATAACGCATAATGCATAACGCATAACGCATAACGCATAAGGCTTGATGTATGACGCATATCGCATATCGCATAACGCATAAGGCTTGATGTATGACGCATATCGCATAACGCATAAGGCATAACGCATAATACATAACGTATAACGCATTATGCATAACGCATAACGCATAACGTATAACGCATAACGCATACCGTACAACGCATAACGGATAACGCATAATGCAAACGTATAACGCAAACCATAAGGCATAAGGCGTAACCCATAACGCATAACGCATAACGCATAACGTATAACGCATAACGTATACCGTATAACGCATAATGCATACCGCATAACGCAAACGTATAACGCACAACGCATAACGCACAACGCATAACGCATAACGCATAACGCATAACGCATAAAGCATAACGCATAACGCATAACGCATAAAGCTTAACGCATAACTTATAACGCATAACGCATAACGCATAATGCATAACGCATAACGCATAACGCATATCGCATAACGCATAACGCATAACGCATAACGCATAACGCATAAAGCATAACACATAACGCATAACGCATGAAGCATAACCCATAACGCATAACGCATAACGCATAACGTATAACGCATACCGTATAACGCATAACGCATAACGCATAACGCAAACGTATAGCGCACAACGCATAACGCATAACGCATAACGCATACCGTATAACGCATAACGCATAACGCATAACGCATAACGTATAACGCATAACGCATACCGTATAACGCATAACGCATAACGCATAACGCATAACGCATAACGCATACCGTATAACGCATAACGCATAACGCATAACGCATAACGCATAACGCATAACGCATAACGCATAACGCATAACGCATACCGTATAATGCATAACGCATAACGCATAACGCATAACGCATAACCCATAACGCATAACGCATAACGCATAAAGCAGAACGCATAACGCATAACGCATGAAGCATAACCCATAACGCATAACGCATAACGCATATCGCATAACGCATGACGCATAACCATAACGCATAACCCATAACGCATAACGCATAACGCATAACGCAAACCATAAGGCATAAGGCATAACCCATAACGCATAACGCATAACGCATAACGTATAACGCATAACGTATACCGTATAACGCATAATGCATAACGCATAACGCAAACGTATAACGCACAACGCATAACGCATAACGCATAACGCATAACGCATAACGCATAACGCATAACGCATAACGCATAACGTATAACGCATAACGCATAACGCATAACGTATAACGCATAACGCATAACGCATAACGCAAACGTATAGCGCACAACGCATAACGCATAAACCATAACCCATACTTCATAACGCATAACGCATAACGCATAACCCCTAACACAATAACGCATAACGCATAACGCATAAAGCATAACGAGTAACTCATAACGCATAACGCATAAAGCATATAGCATAACGCATAACGCATAACGCATAACGCATAACGCATATCGCATAACGCATAACGCATAACGTATAACGCATAACGCATAACGCAAACGTATAACGCACAACGCATAACGCACAACGCATAACGCATAACGCATAACGCATAAAGCATAACGCATAACGCATAACGCATAACGCATAAAGCTTAACGCATAACTTATAACGCATAACGCATAACGCATAATGCATAACGCATAACGCATAACGCATATCGCATAACGCATAACGCATAACGCATAACGCATAACGCATAAAGCATAACACATAACGCATAACGCATGAAGCATAACCCATAACGCATAACGCATAACGCATAACGTATAACGCATACCGTATAACGCATAACGCATAACGCATAACGCAAACGTATAGCGCACAACGCATAACGCATAAACCATAACCCATACTTCATAACGCATAACGCATAATGCACAACGCATAACGAACACCGGAAAACCCATAACGCCTAACGCATAACGGATCACGCATAACGCATAATGCATAACGCATAAAGCATAACGCATAACGCATAACGCATAACCCCTAACGCAATAACGCATAACGCATAACGCTTAAAGCATAATGAGTAACTCATAACGCATAACGCATAAAGCATAACGCATAACGCATAAAGCATAACGCATAATGCATAACGCATAACGCATAACGCATAACGCATAACGCATAACGCATAACGCTGAACGCATAACGGATCACGCATAACACATAACTCATAACTCATAAGGAGTAACGCATAACGCATAAAGCATAACGCATAACGCATAACGCATAATGCATAACGCATAATGCATAAAGCTAAGGCATAACGCATAACTTATAACTCATTACTCATAACGAATAACGCATAACGCATAACGCATAACGCATAACGCATATCGCATAACGCATAACGCATAACGCATAACGCATAAAGCGTAACGCATAACGCATGAATCATAACGCATAACGCATAACGCATAACGCATAACGCATACCGTATACCGCATAACGCATAACGCATACCGTATAACGCATAACGCATAACGCATACCGTATAACGCATAACGCATAACGCATAACGCATAACGCATAACGCATAACGCATAACGCATAAAGCATAACGCATAACGCATAACGCATGAAGCATAACCCATAACGCAGAACGCATAACGCATAACGCATAACGCATAACGCATAACGTATAACGCATAACGCATACCGTATAACGCATAACGTATAACGCATAACGCAAACGTATAGCGCACAACGCATAACGCATAAACCATAACCCATACTTCATAAAGCATAACGCATAACGCATAACCCCTAACACAATAACGCATAACGCATAAAGCATAACGAGTAACTCATAACGCATAACTTATAACTCATTACTCATAACGAATAACGCATAACGCATAACGCATAACGCATAACGCATATCGCATAACGCATAACGCATAATGCATAACGCATAAAGCGTAACGCATAACGCATAAATCATAACGCATAACGCATAACGCATAACGCATAACGCATTACGTATAACGCATAACGCATAACGCATACCGTATAACGCATAACGCATAACGCATAACGCATTACGTATAACGCATAACGCATAACGCATAACGCATAACGCATAACGCATAACGCATAACGCATAACGCATAACATATAACGCATAACGCATAATGCACAACGCATAACGAATACCGCAAAACGCATAACGCCTAACGCATAACGGATCACGCATAACGCATAACGCATAACGCATAACGCATAAAGCATAACGCATAACGCATAACGCATAACGCATAACGCATAACGCATAAAGCATAACGCATAACGAATAACGCATGAAGCATAACCCATAACGCATAACGCATAACGCATAACGTATAACGCATAACGCATAACGCAAACGTATAACGCACAACGCATAACGCATAACGCATAACGCATAACGCATAACGCATAACGCATAACATATAACACATAACGCATAACGCATAACGCATAACGCATAACGCATAACGCATACCGCATAATGCGTAACGCATAACGCATAACGCATAACGCATGACGGATTACGCATAACGCATAACGCATAACGTATAACTCATAACGCATAACGCATAAAGCATAACGCATAATGTATAACGCATGACGCATAACGCATAACGCATAACGCATAACGCATAACGCAAAACGCATAACGTTAACGCATAACCCATAACGCATAAGGCTTGATGCATGACGAATATCGCATATCACATAACGCATAAGGCTTGATGCATGACGCATATCGCATAACGCATAACGCATAACCATAACGCATAACGCATAACCCATAACGCATAACGCCTAACGCATAACGCATTACGCATAACGCATAACGCATAACGCATAACGCATAACGCATACCGCATAATGCGTAACGCATAACGCATAACGCATAACGCATAACGCATTACGCATAACGCATAACGCATAACGTATAACTCATAACGCATAACGCATAAAGCATAACGCATAATGTATAACGCATAACGCATAACGCATAACGCAAAACGCATAACGTTAACGCATAACCCATAACGCATAAGGCTTGATGCATGACGAATATCGCATATCACATAACGCATAAGGCTTGATGCATGACGCATATCGCATAACGCATAACGCATAACGCATACCGTATAACGCATAACGCATAACGCATAACGCATACCGTATAACGCATAACGCATAACGCATAACGCATAACGCATAACGCATAACGCATAACGCATAAAGCATAACGCATAACGCATAACGCATGAAGCATAACCCATAACGCATAACGCATAACGCATAACGCATAACGTATAACGCATAACGCATACCGTATAACGCATAACGAATAACGCATAACGCAAACGTATAGCGCACAACGCATAATGCATAACGCATGAAGCATAACCCATAACGCATAACGCATAACGCATAACGTATAACGCATAACGCATACCGTATAACGCATAACTCATAACGCATAACGCAAACGTATAGCGCACAACGCATAACGCATAAACCATAACCCATACTTCATAACGCATAACGCATAATGCACAACGCATAACGAACACCGGAAAACCCATAACGCCTAACGCATAACGGATCACGCATAACGCATAATGCATAACGCATAAAGTATAACGCATAACGCATAACGCATAACCCCTAACGCAATAACGCATAACGCATAACGCATAAAGCATAACGAGTAACTCATAACGCATAACGCATAAAGCATAACACATAACGCATAACGCATAACGCATTTCGCATAACGCATAACGCATAACGTATAACGCATAACGCATACCGTACAACGCATAACGCATAACGCATAACGCAAACGTATAACGCACAACGCATAACGCATAACGCATAACGCATAACATATAACGCATAACGCAAAACGCATAACGCATAACGCATAACGCATAACGCATAACGCATAACGCATAAGGCATAACGCATAACGCATAATGCATAACGCATAACGCATAACGCATAACGCATAAAGCATAACGCATAACGCATAACGCATAACGCATAACGCATAAGGCTTGATGCATGACGCATATCGCATATCGCATAACGCATAAGGCTTGATGTATGACGCATATCGCATAACGCATAAGGCATAACGCATAATACATAACGTATAACGCATTATGCATAACGCATAACGCATAACGTATAACGCATAACGCATACCGTACAACGCATAACGCATAACGCATAATGCAAACGTATAACGCAAACCATAAGGCATAAGGCATAACCCATAACGCATAACGCATAACGCATAACGTATAACGCATAACGTATACCGTATAACGCATAATGCATAACGCATAACGCAAACGTATAACGCACAACGCATAACGCATAACGCATAACGCATAACGCATAACGCATAACGCATAACGCATAACGCATAACGCATAACGCATAACGCATAACGCGTAACGCGTAACGCATAACGCGTAACGCATAACGCATAACGCATAACGCATAACGTATAACTCATAACGCATAACGCATAAAGCATAACGCATAACGCATAACGCGTAACGCATAACGCATAACGCATAACGCATAACGCATAACGCTCAACGCATAACGGATCACGCATAACACATAACTCATAACTCATAAGGAGTAACGCATAACGCATAAAGCATAACGCATAACGCATAACGCATAATGCATAACGCATAATGCATAAAGCATAAGGCATAACGCATAACTTATAACTCATTACTCATAACGAATAACGCATAACGCATAACGCATAACGCATATCGCATAACGCATAACGCATAACGCATAACGCATAAAGGGTAACGCATAACGCATGAATCATAACGCATAACGCATAACGCATAACGCATAACGCATACCGTATAACGCATAACGCATAACGCATAACGCATAACGCATAACGCATAACGCATAACGCATAACGCATAACGCATAAAGCATAACGCATAACGCATAACGCATGAAGCATAACCCATAACGCATAACGCATAACGCATAACGCATAACGCATAACGCATAACGCATAACGAATAACGCATAACGTATAACGCATAACGCATACCGTATAACGCATAACGCATAACGCATAACGCAAACGTATAGCGCACAACGCATAACGCATAAACCATAACCCATACTTCATAACGCATAACGCATAACGCATAACCCCTAACACAATAACGCATAACGCATAAAGCATAACGAGTAACTCATAACGCATAACTTATAACTCATTACTCATAACGAATAACGCATAACGCATAACGCATATCGCATAACGCATAACGCATAATGCATAACGCATAAAGCGTAACGCATAACGCATAAATCATAACGCATAACGCATAACGCATAACGCATACCGTATAACGCATAACGCATACCGTATAACGCATAACGCATAACGCATAACGCATTACGTATAACGCATAACGCATAACGCATAACGCATAACGCATAACGCATAACGCATAACATATAACGCATAACGCATAATGCACAACGCATAACGAATACCGCAAAACGCATAACGCCTAACGCATAACGGATCACGCATAACGCATAACGCATAACGCATAACGCATAAAGCATAACGCATAACGCATAACGCATAACGCATAACGCATAACGCATAAAGCATAACGCATAACGCATAACGCATGAAGCATAACCCATAACGCATAACGCATAACGCATAACGTATAACGCATAACGCATAACGCAAACGTATAACGCACAACGCATAACGCATAACGCATAACGCATAACGCATAACGCATAACGCATAACGCATAACGCATAACATATAACACATAACGCATAACGCATAACGCATAACGCATAACGCATAACGCATAACGCATAACGCATACCGCATAATGCGTAACGCATAACGCATAACGCATAACGCATAACGCATTACGCATAACGCATAACGCATAACGTATAACTCATAACGCATAACGCATAAAGCATAACGCATAATGTATAACGCATGACGCATAACGCATAACGCATAACGCATAACGCATAACGCAAAACGCATAACGTTAACGCATAACCCATGACGCATAAGGCTTGATGCATGACGAATATCGCATATCACATAACGCATAAGGCTTGATGCATGACGCATATCGCATAACGCATAACGCATAACCATAACGCATAACGCATAACCCATAACGCATAACGCCTAACGCATAACGTATAACGCATAACGCATACCGTATAACGCATAACGCATAACGCATAACGCATAACGCATAACGCATACCGTATAACGCATAACGCATAACGCATAACGCATAACGCAAAATGCATAACGTTAACGCATAACCCATAACGCATAAGGCTTGATGCATGACGAATATCGCATATCACATAACGCATAAGGCTTGATGCATGACGCATATCGCATAACGCATAACGCATAACCATAACGCATAACGCATAACCAATAACGCATAACGCATAACGCATAACGTATAACGCATAACGCATACCGTATAACGCATAACGCATAACGCATAACGCATAACGCATACCGTATAACGCATAACGCATAACGCATAACGCATAACGCATAACGCATAACGCATAACGCATAACGCATAACGCATAACGCATAACGCATAGCGCATAACGCATAACATATAACGCATAACGCATAATGCATAACGCATAACGCATAACGCATAACGCATAAAGCATAACGCATAACGCATACCGTATAACGCATAACGCATGCCGCATAACGCAAACGTATAACGCGCAACGCATAACGCATAATGAACAACGGATAACGCATAACGCATAACTAATACCGCAAAACGTATATCGCCTAACACATAACGGATCACGCATAACGCATAACGCATAACGCAAAACGCATAACGTTAACGCATAACCCATAACGCATAAGGCTTGATGCATGACGAATATCGCATATCACATAACGCATAAGGCTTGATGCATGACGCATATCGCATAACGCATAACGCATAACCATAACGCATAACGCATAACCCATAACGCATAACGCATAACGCATAACGTATAACGCATAACGCATACCGTATAACGCATAACGCATAACGCATAACGCATAACGCATACCGTATAACGCATAACGCATAACGCATATCGCATATCGCATAACGCATAAGGCTTGATGTATGACGCATATCGCATAACGCATAAGGCATAACGCATAATACATAACGTATAACGCATTATGCATAACGCATAACGCATAACGTATAACGCATAACGCATACCGTACAACGCATAACGCATAACGCATAATGCAAACGTATAACGCAAACCATAAGGCATAAGGCATAACCCATAACGCATAACGCATAACGCATAACGTATAACGCATAACGTATACCGTATAACGCATAATGCATAACGCATAACGCAAACGTATAACGCACAACGCATAACGCATAACGCATAACGCATAACGCATAACGCATAACGCATAACGCATAACGCATAACGCATAACGCATAACGCATAACGCGTAACGCGTAACGCATAACGCGTAACGCATAACGCATAACGCATAACGCATAACGTATAACTCATAACGCATAACGCATAAAGCATAACGCATAACGCATAACGCATAACGCATAACGCATAACGCATAACGCTCAACGCATAACGGATCACGCATAACACATAACTCATAACTCATAAGGAGTAACGCATAACGCATAAAGCATAACGCATAACGCATAACGCATAATGCATAACGCATAATGCATAAAGCATAACGCATAACGCATAACTTATAACTCATTACTCATAACGAATAACGCATAACGCATAACGCATAACGCATATCGCATAACGCATAACGCATAACGCATAACGCATAAAGCGTAACGCATAACGCATGAATCATAACGCATAACGCATAACGCATAACGCATAACGCATACCGTATAACGCATAACGCATAACGCATAACGCATAACGCATAACGCATAACGCATAACGCATAAAGCATAACGCATAACGTATAACGCATGAAGCATAACCCATAACGCATAACGCATAACGCATAACGCATAACGCATAACGTATAACGCATAACGCATACCGTATAACGCATAACGCATAACGCATAACGCAAACGTATAGCGCACAACGCATAACGCATAAACCATAACCCATACTTCATAACGCATAACGCATAACGCATAACCCCTAACACAATAACGCATAACGCATAAAGCATAACGAGTAACTCATAACGCATAACTTATAACTCATTACTCATAACGAATAACGCATAACGCATAAGGCATATCGCATAACGCATAACGCATAATGCATAACGCATAAAGCGTAACGCATAACGCATAAATCATAACGCATAACGCATAACGCATAACGCATAACGCATACCGTATAACGCATAACGCATACCGTATAACGCATAACGCATAACGCATAACGCATTACGTATAACGCATAACGCATAACGCATAACGCATAACGCATAACGCATAACGCATAACATATAACGCATAACGCATAATGCACAACGCATAACGAATACCGCAAAACGCATAAGGCCTAACGCATAACGGATCACGCATAACGCATAACGCATAACGCATAACGCATAAAGCATAACGCATAACGCATAACGCATAACGCATAACGCATAACGCATAAAGCATAACGCATAACGCATAACGCATGAAGCATAACCCATAACGCATAACGCATAACGCATAACGTATAACGCATAACGCATAACGCAAACGTATAACGCACAACGCATAACGCATAACGCATAACGCATAACGCATAACGCATAACGCATAACGCATAACGCATAACATATAACACATAACGCATAACGCATAACGCATAACGCATAACGCATAACGCATACCGCATAATGCGTAACGCATAACGCATAACGCATAACGCATAACGCATTACGCATAACGCATAACGCATAACGTATAACTCATAACGCATAACGCATAAAGCATAACGCATAATGTATAACGCATGACGCATAACGCATAACGCATAACGCATAACGCATAACGCATAACCATAACGCATAACGCATAACCCATAACGCATAACGCCTAACGCATAACGTATAACGCATAACGCATACCGTATAACGCATAACGCATAACGCATAACGCATAACGCATAACGCATAACGCATAACGCATACCGTATTACGCATAACGCATAACGCATAACGCATAACGAATACCGCAAAACGTATATCGCCTAATACATAACGGATCACGCATAACGCATAACGCATAACGCACACCGCATAATGCATAACGCATAACGCATAACGCATAACGCATAACGCATTACGCATAACGCATAACGCATAACGCATAACGCATAACGCATAGCGCATAACGCATAACATATAACGCATAACGCATAATGCATAACGCATAACGCATAACGCATAACGCATAAAGCATAACGCATAACGCATACCGTATAACGCATAACGCATGCCGCATAACGCAAACGTATAACGCACAACGCATAACGCATAATGAACAACGGATAACGCATAACGCATAACGCATAACTAATACCGCAAAACGTATATCGCCTAACACATAACGGATCACGCATAACGCATAACGCATAACGCAAAACGCATAACGTTAACGCATAACCCATAACGCATAAGGCTTGATGCATGACGAATATCGCATATCACATAACGCATAAGGCTTGATGCATGACGCATATCGCATAACGCATAACGCATAACCATAACGCATAACGCATAACCCATAACGCATAACGCATAACGCATAACGCATAACGTATAACGCATAACGCATACCGTATAACGCATAACGCATAACGCATAACGCATAACGCATACCGTATAACGCATAACGCATAACGCATAACGCATAACGCATAACGCATAACGCATAACGCATAACGCATAACGCATAACGCATAACGCATAACGCATAAAGCATAACGCATAACGCATAACGCATGAAGCATAACCCATAACGCATAACGCATAACGCATAACGTATAACGCATAACGCATACCGTATAACGCAAACGTATAGCGCACAACGCATAATGCATAAACCATAACCCATACTTCATAACGCATAACGCATAATGCACAACGCATATCGAACACCGGAAAACCCATAACGCCTAACGCATAACGGATCACGCATAACGCATAATGCATAACGCATAAAGTATAACGCATAACGCATAACCCCTAACGCAATAACGCATAACGCATAACGCATAACGCATAACGTGTAACTCATAACGCATAACGCATAAAGCATAACGCATAACGCATAACGCATAACGCATAACGCATATCGCATAACGCATAACGCATAACGCATAACGTATAACGCATAACGCATACCGTATAACGCATAACGCATAACGCATAACGTATAACCCCTAACGCAATAACGCATAACGCATAACGCATAACGCATGAAGCATAACCCATAACGCATAACGCCTAACGCATAACGTATAACGCATAACGCATAACGCATATCGCATAACGCATAACGCATAACGTATAACGCATAACGCATACCGTATAACGCATAACGCATAACGCAAACGTATAACGCACAACGCATAACGCATAACGCATAACGCATAACGCATAACATATAACGCATAACGCATAACGCATAACGCATAACGCATAACGCATAACGCATAACGCATAACGCATAACTTATAAAGCATAACGCATAACGCAAAACGCATAAACCCTAACGCAATAACGCATAACGCATAACGCATAACGCATAACGCATATCGCATAACGCATAACGCATAACGTATAACGCATAACGCATACCGTATAACGCATAACGCATAACGCATAACGCAAACGTATAACGCACAACGCATAACGTATAACTCATAACGCATAACGCATAAAGCATAACGCATAATGTATAACGCATGACGCATAACGCATGACGCATAACGCATAACGCATGAAGCATAACCCATAACGCATAACGCATAACATATAACGCATAACGCATAATGCATAACGCATAACGCATAACGCATAACGCATAAAGCATAACGCATAACGCATACCGTATAACGCATAACGCATGCCGCATAACGCAAACGTATAACGCACAACGCATAACGCATAATGAACAACGGATAACGCATAACGCATAACGCATAACTAATACCGCAAAACGTATATCGCCTAACACATAACGGATCACGCATAACGCATAACGCATAACGCAAAACGCATAACGTTAACGCATAACCCATAACGCATAAGGCTTGATGCATGACGAATATCGCATATCACATAACGCATAAGGCTTGATGCATGACGCATTTCGCATAACGCATAACGCATAACCATAACGCATAACGCATAACCCATAACGCATAACGCATAACGCATAACGTATAACGCATAACGCATACCGTATAACGCATAACGCATAACGCATAACGCATAACGCATACCGTATAACGCATAACGCATAACGCATAACGCATAACGCATAACGCATAACGCATAACGCATAACGCATAACGCATAAAGCATAACGCATAACGCATAACGCATGAAGCATAACCCATAACGCATAACGCATAACGCATAACGCATAACGTATAACGCATAACGCATACCGTATAACGCAAACGTATAGCGCACAACGCATAATGCATAAACCATAACCCATACTTCATAACGCATAACGCATAATGCACAACGCATATCGAACACCGGAAAACCCATAACGCCTAACGCATAACGGATCACGCATAACGCATAATGCATAACGCATAAAGTATAACGCATAACGCATAACCCCTAACGCAATAACGCATAACGCATAACGCATAACGCATAACGAGTAACTCATAACGCATAACGCATAAAGCATAACGCATAACGCATAACGCATAACGCATAACGCATATCGCATAACGCATAACGCATAACGCATAACGTATAACGCATAACGCATACCGTATAACGCATAACGCATAACGCATAACGTATAACCCCTAACGCAATAACGCATAACGCATAACGCATAACGCATGAAGCATAACCCATAACGCATAACGCCTAACGCATAACGTATAACGCATAACGCATAACGCATATCGCATAACGCATAACGCATAACGTATAACGCATAACGCATACCGTATAACGCATAACGCATAACGCAAACGTATAACGCACAACGCATAACGCACAACGCATAACGCATAACGCATAACATATAACGCATAACGCATAACGCATAACGCATAACGCATAACGCATAACGCATAACGCATAACGCATAACGCATAACGCATAACGCATAACTTATAAAGCATAACGCATAACGCAAAACGCATAAACCCTAACGCAATAACGCATAACGCATAACGCATAACGCATATCGCATAACGCATAACGCATAACGTATAACGCATAACGCATACCGTATAACGCATAACGCATAACGCATAACGCAAACGTATAACGCACAACGCATAACGTATAACTCATAACGCACAACGCATAAAGCATAACGCATAATGTATAACGCATGACGCATAACGCAAACGCATAACGCATAACGCAAAACGCATAACGTTAACGCATAACCCATAACGCATAAGGCTTGATGCATGACGAATATCGCATATCACATAACGCATAAGGCTTGATGCATGACGCATATCGCATAACGCATAACGCATAACCACAACGCATAACGCATAACCCATAACGCATAACGCCTAACGCATAACGTATAACGTATAACGCATACCGTATAACGCATAACGCATAACGCATAACGCATAACGCATAACGCATAACGCATAACGCATAACGCATACCGTATAACGCATAACGCATAACGCATAACGAATACCGCAAAACGTATATCGCCTAATACATAACGGATCACGCATAACGCATAACGCATAACGCACACCGCATAATGCATAACGCATAACGCATAACGCATAACGCATAACGCATTACGCATAACGCATAACGCATAACGCATAACGCATAACGCATAGCGCATAACGCATAACATATAACGCATAACGCATAATGCATAACGCATAACGCATAACGCATAACGCATAAAGCATAACGCATAACGCATAACGCATAACGCATAACGCATAACGCATAACGCATAACGCATAACGCATAACATATAACGCATAACGCATAACGCATAACGCATAACGCATAACTTATAAAGCATAACGCATAACGCAAAACGCATAAACCCTAACGCAATAACGCATAACGCATAACGCATAACGCATAACTTGTAACTCATAACGCATAACGCATAAAGCATAACGCATAAGGCATAACGCATAACGCATATCGCATAACGCATAACGCATAACGTATAACGCATAACGCAAAACGCATAACGCAAACGTATAACGCACAACGCATAACGTATAACTCATAACGCATAACGCATAAAGCATAACGCATAATGTATAACGCATGACGCATAACGCATAACGCATAACGCATAACGCATAACGCAAAACGCATAACGTTAACGCATAACCCATAACGCATAAGGCTTGATGCATGACGAATATCGCATATCACATAACGCATAAGGCTTGATGCATGACGCATATCGCATAACGCATAACGCATAACCATAACGCATAACGCATAACCCATAACGCATAACGCCTAACGCATAACGTATAACGCATAACGCATACCGCATAATGCATAACGCATAACGCATAACGCATAACGCATAGCGCATAACGCATAACATATAACGCATAACGCCTAACGCATACCGTATAACGCATAACGCATAACGCATAACGCATACCGTATAACGCATAACGCATAACGCATAACGCGTAACGCATAACGCATAACGCGTATCGCGTAACGCATAACGCGTAACGCATAACGCATAACGCATAACGCATAACGTATAACTCATAACGCATAACGCATAAAGCATAACGCATAACGCATAACGCATAACGCATAACGCATAAAGCATAACGCATAACGCATAACGCATGAAGCATAACCCATAACGCATAACGCATAACGCATAACGCATAACGTATAACGCATAACGCATACCGTATAACGCATAACGAATAACGCATAACGCAAACGTATAGCGCACAACGCATAATGCATAACGCATGAAGCATAACCCATAACGCATAACGCATAACGCATAACGTATAACGCATAACGCATACCGTATAACACATAACGCATAACGCATAACGCAAACGTATAGCGCACAACGCATAACGCATAAACCATAACCCATACTTCATAACGCATAACGCATAATGCACAACGCATAACGAACACCGGAAAACCCATAACGCCTAACGCATAACGGATCACGCATAACGCATAATGCATAACGCATAAAGTATAACGCATAACGCATAACGCATAACCCCTAACGCAATAACGCATAACGCATAACGCATAAAGCATAACGAGTAACTCATAACGCATAACGCATAAAGCATAACACATAACGCATAACGCATAACGCATTTCGCATAACGCATAACGCATAACGTATAACGCATAACGCATACCGTACAACGCATAACGCATAACGCATAACGCAAACGTATAACGCACAACGCATAACGCATAACGCATAACGCATAACATATAACGCATAACGCAAAACGCATAACGCATAACGCATAACGCATAACGCATAACGCATAACGCATAAGGCATAACGCATAACGCATAATGCATAACGCATAACGCATAACGCATAACGCATAAAGCATAACGCATAACGCATAACGCATAACGCATAACGCATAAGGCTTGATGCATGACGCATATCGCATATCGCATAACGCATAAGGCTTGATGTATGACGCATATCGCATAACGCATAAGGCATAACGCATAATACATAACGTATAACGCATTATGCATAACGCATAACGCATAACGTATAACGCATAACGCATACCGTACAACGCATAACGCATAACGCATAATGCAAACGTATAACGCAAACCATAAGGCATAAGGCATAACCCATAACGCATAACGCATAACGCATAACGTATAACGCATAACGTATACCGTATAACGCATAATGCATAACGCATAACGCAAACGTATAACGCACAACGCATAACGCATAACGCATAACGCATAACGCATAACGCATAACGCATAACGCATAACGCATAACGCATAACGCATAACGCATAACGCATAACGCGTAACGCGTAACGCATAACGCGTAACGCATAACGCATAACGCATAACGCATAACGTATAACTCATAACGCATAACGCATAAAGCATAACGCATAACGCATAACGCGTAACGCATAACGCATAACGCATAACGCATAACGCATAACGCTCAACGCATAACGGATCACGCATAACACATAACTCATAACTCATAAGGAGTAACGCATAACGCATAAAGCATAACGTATAACGCATAACGCATAATGCATAACGCATAATGCATAAAGCATAAGGCATAACGCATAACTTATAACTCATTACTCATAACGAATAACGCATAACGCATAACGCATAACGCATATCGCATAACGCATAACGCATAACGCATAACGCATAACGCATAAAGGGTAACGCATAACGCATGAATCATAACGCATAACGCATAACGCATAACGCATAACGCATACCGTATAACGCATAACGCATAACGCATAACGCATAACGCATAACGCATAACGCATAACGCATAACGCATAACGCATAAAGCATAACGCATAACGCATAACGCATGAAGCATAACCCATAACGCATAACGCATAACGCATAACGCATAACGCATAACGCATAACGCATAACGAATAACGCATAACGTATAACGCATAACGCATACCGTATAACGCATAACGCATAACGCATAACGCAAACGTATAGCGCACAACGCATAACGCATAAACCATAACCCATACTTCATAACGCATAACGCATAACGCATAACCCCTAACACAATAACGCATAACGCATAAAGCATAACGAGTAACTCATAACGCATAACTTATAACTCATTACTCATAACGAATAACGCATAACGCATAACGCATATCGCATAACGCATAACGCATAATGCATAACGCATAAAGCGTAACGCATAACGCATAAATCATAACGCATAACGCATAACGCATAACGCATACCGTATAACGCATAACGCATACCGTATAACGCATAACGCATAACGCATAACGCATTACGTATAACGCATAACGCATAACGCATAACGCATAACGCATAACGCATAACGCATAACGTATAACGCATAACGCATAATGCACAACGCATAACGAATACCGCAAAACGCATAACGCCTAACGCATAACGGATCACGCATAACGCATAACGCATAACGCATAACGCATAAAGCATAACGCATAACGCATAACGCATAACGCATAACGCATAACGCATAAAGCATAACGCATAACGCATAACGCATGAAGCATAACCCATAACGCATAACGCATAACGCATAACGTATAACGCATAACGCATAACGCAAACGTATAACGCACAACGCATAACGCATAACGCATAACGCATAACGCATAACGCATAACGCATAACGCATAACGCATAACATATAACACATAACGCATAACGCATAACGCATAACGCATAACGCATAACGCATAACGCATAACGCATACCGCATAATGCGTAACGCATAACGCATAACGCATAACGCATAACGCATTACGCATAACGCATAACGCATAACGTATAACTCATAACGCATAACGCATAAAGCATAACGCATAATGTATAACGCATGACGCATAACGCATAACGCATAACGCATAACGCATAACGCATAACGCAAAACGCATAACGTTAACGCATAACCCATGACGCATAAGGCTTGATGCATGACGAATATCGCATATCACATAACGCATAAGGCTTGATGCATGACGCATATCGCATAACGCATAACGCATAACCATAACGCATAACGCATAACCCATAACGCATAACGCCTAACGCATAACGTATAACGCATAACGCATACCGTATAACGCATAACGCATAACGCATAACGCATAACGCATAACGCATACCGTATAACGCATAACGCATAACGCATAACGCATAACGCAAAATGCATGACGTTAACGCATAACCCATAACGCATAAGGCTTGATGCATGACGAATATCGCATATCACATAACGCATAAGGCTTGATGCATGACGCATATCGCATAACGCATAACGCATAACCATAACGCATAACGCATAACCAATAACGCATAACGCATAACGCATAACGTATAACGCATAACGCATACCGTATAACGCATAACGCATAACGCATAACGCATAACGCATAACGCATACCGTATAACGCATAACGCATAACGCATAACGCATAACGCATAACGCATAACGCATAACGCATAACGCATAACGCATAACGCATAACGCATAGCGCATAACGCATAACATATAACGCATAACGCATAATGCATAACGCATAACGCATAACGCATAACGCATAAAGCATAACGCATAACGCATACCGTATAACGCATAACGCATGCCGCATAACGCAAACGTATAACGCGCAACGCATAACGCATAATGAACAACGGATAACGCATAACGCATAACTAATACCGCAAAACGTATATCGCCTAACACATAACGGATCACGCATAACGCATAACGCATAACGCAAAACGCATAACGTTAACGCATAACCCATAACGCATAAGGCTTGATGCATGACGAATATCGCATATCACATAACGCATAAGGCTTGATGCATGACGCATATCGCATAACGCATAACGCATAACCATAACGCATAACGCATAACCCATAACGCATAACGCATAACGCATAACGTATAACGCATAACGCATACCGTATAACGCATAACGCATAACGCATAACGCATAACGCATACCGTATAACGCATAACGCATAACGCATATCGCATATCGCATAACGCATAAGGCTTGATGTATGACGCATATCGCATAACGCATAAGGCATAACGCATAATACATAACGTATAACGCATTATGCATAACGCATAACGCATAACGTATAACGCATAACGCATACCGTACAACGCATAACGCATAACGCATAATGCAAACGTATAACGCAAACCATAAGGCATAAGGCATAACCCATAACGCATAACGCATAACGCATAACGTATAACGCATAACGTATACCGTATAACGCATAATGCATAACGCATAACGCAAACGTATAACGCACAACGCATAACGCATAACGCATAACGCATAACGCATAACGCATAACGCATAACGCATAACGCATAACGCATAACGCATAACGCGTAACGCGTAACGCATAACGCGTAACGCATAACGCATAACGCATAACGCATAACGTATAACTCATAACGCATAACGCATAAAGCATAACGCATAACGCATAACGCATAACGCATAACGCATAACGCATAACGCTCAACGCATAACGGATCACGCATAACACATAACTCATAACTCATAAGGAGTAACGCATAACGCATAAAGCATAACGCATAACGCATAACGCATAATGCATAACGCATAATGCATAAAGCATAACGCATAACGCATAACTTATAACTCATTACTCATAACGAATAACGCATAACGCATAACGCATAACGCATATCGCATAACGCATAACGCATAACGCATAACGCATAAAGCGTAACGCATAACGCATGAATCATAACGCATAACGCATAACGCATAACGCATAACGCATACCGTATAACGCATAACGCATAACGCATAACGCATAACGCATAACGCATAACGCATAACGCATAAAGCATAACGCATAACGCAATACGCATGAAGCATAACCCATAACGCATAACGCATAACGCATAACGCATAACGCATAACGTATAACGCATAACGCATACCGTATAACGCATAACGCATAACGCATAACGCAAACGTATAGCGCACAACGCATAACGCATAAACCATAACCCATACTTCATAACGCATAACGCATAACGCATAACCCCTAACACAATAACGCATAACGCATAAAGCATAACGAGTAACTCATAACGCATAACTAATAACTCATTACTCATAACGAATAACGCATAACGCATAAGGCATATCGCATAACGCATAACGCATAATGCATAACGCATAAAGCGTAACGCATAACGCATAAATCATAACGCATAACGCATAACGCATAACGCATAACGCATACCGTATAACGCATAACGCATACCGTATAACGCATAACGCATAACGCATAACGCATTACGTATAACGCATAACGCATAACGCATAACGCATAACGCATAACGCATAACGCATAACATATAACGCATAACGCATAATGCACAACGCATAACGAATACCGCAAAACGCATAAGGCCTAACGCATAACGGATCACGCATAACGCATAACGCATAACGCATAACGCATAAAGCATAACGCATAACGCATAACGCATAACGCATAACGCATAACGCATAAAGCATAACGCATAACGCATAACGCATGAAGCATAACCCATAACGCATAACGCATAACGCATAACGTATAACGCATAACGCATAACGCAAACGTATAACGCACAACGCATAACGCATAACGCATAACGCATAACGCATAACGCATAACGCATAACGCATAACGCATAACATATAACACATAACGCATAACGCATAACGCATAACGCATAACGCATAACGCATACCGCATAATGCGTAACGCATAACGCATAACGCATAACGCATAACGCATTACGCATAACGCATAACGCATAACGTATAACTCATAACGCATAACGCATAAAGCATAACGCATAATGTATAACGCATGACGCATAACGCATAACGCATAACGCATAACGCATAACGCATAACCATAACGCATAACGCATAACCCATAACGCATAACGCCTAACGCATAACGTATAACGCATAACGCATACCGTATAACGCATAACGCATAACGCATAACGCATAACGCATAACGCATAACGCATAACGCATACCGTATAACGCATAACGCATAACGCATAACGCATAACGAATACCGCAAAACGTATATCGCCTAATACATAACGGATCACGCATAACGCATAACGCATAACGCACACCGCATAATGCATAACGCATAACGCATAACGCATAACGCATAACGCATTACGCATAACGCATAACGCATAACGCATAACGCATAACGCATAGCGCATAACGCATAACATATAACGCATAACGCATAATGCATAACGCATAACGCATAACGCATAACGCATAAAGCATATCGCATAACGCATACCGTATAACGCATAACGCATGCCGCATAACGCAAACGTATAACGCACAACGCATAACGCATAATGAACAACGGATAACGCATAACGCATAACGCATAACTAATACCGCAAAACGTATATCGCCTAACACATAACGGATCACGCATAACGCATAACGCATAACGCAAAACGCATAACGTTAACGCATAACCCATAACGCATAAGGCTTGATGCATGACGAATATCGCATATCACATAACGCATAAGGCTTGATGCATGACGCATATCGCATAACGCATAACGCATAACCATAACGCATAACGCATAACCCATAACGCATAACGCATAACGCATAACGAATAACGTATAACGCATAACGCATACCGTATAACGCATAACGCATAACGCATAACGCATAACGCATACCGTATAACGCATAACGCATAACGCATAACGCATAACGCATAACGCATAACGCATAACGCATAACGCATAACGCATAACGCATAACGCATAACGCATAAAGCATAACGCATAACGCATAACGCATGAAGCATAACCCATAACGCATAACGCATAACGCATAACGCATAACGTATAACGCATAACGCATACCGTATAACGCAAACGTATAGCGCACAACGCATAATGCATAAACCATAACCCATACTTCATAACGCATAACGCATAATGCACAACGCATATCGAACACCGGAAAACCCATAACGCCTAACGCATAACGGATCACGCATAACGCATAATGCATAACGCATAAAGTATAACGCATAACGTATAACCCCTAACGCAATAACGCATAACGCATAACGCATAACGCATAACGTGTAACTCATAACGCATAACGCATAAAGCATAACGCATAACGCATAACGCATAACGCATAACGCATATCGCATAACGCATAACGCATAACGCATAACGTATAACGCATAACGCATACCGTATAACGCATAACGCATAACGCATAACGTATAACCCCTAACGCAATAACGCATAACGCATAACGCATAACGCATGAAGCATAACCCATAACGCATAACGCCTAACGCATAACGTATAACGCATAACGCATAACGCATATCGCATAACGCATAACGCATAACGTATAACGCATAACGCATACCGTATAACGCATAACGCATAACGCAAACGTATAACGCACAACGCATAACGCATAACGCATAACGCATAACGCATAACGCATAACATATAACGCATAACGCATAACGCATAACGCATAACGCATAACGCATAACGCATAACGCATAACGCATAACTTATAAAGCATAACGCATAACGCAAAACGCATAAACCCTAACGCAATAACGCATAACGCATAACGCATAACGCATAACGCATATCGCATAACGCATAACGCATAACGTATAACGCATAACGCATACCGTATAACGCATAACGCATAACGCATAACGCAAACGTATAACGCACAACGCATAACGTATAACTCATAACGCATAACGCATAAAGCATAACGCATAATGTATAACGCATGACGCATAACGCATGACGCATAACGCATAACGCATGAAGCATAACCCATAACGCATAACGCATAACATATAACGCATAACGCATAATGCATAACGCATAACGCATAACGCATAACGCATAAAGCATAACGCATAACGCATACCGTATAACGCATAACGCATGCCGCATAACGCAAACGTATAACGCACAACGCATAACGCATAATGAACAACGGATAACGCATAACGCATAACGCATAACTAATACCGCAAAACGTATATCGCCTAACACATAACGGATCACGCATAACGCATAACGCATAACGCAAAACGCATAACGTTAACGCATAACCCATAACGCATAAGGCTTGATGCATGACGAATATCGCATATCACATAACGCATAAGGCTTGATGCATGACGCATTTCGCATAACGCATAACGCATAACCATAACGCATAACGCATAACCCATAACGCATAACGCATAACGCATAACGTATAACGCATAACGCATACCGTATAACGCATAACGCATAACGCATAACGCATAACGCATACCGTATAACGCATAACGCATAACGCATAACGCATAACGCATAACGCATAACGCATAACGCATAACGCATAACGCATAACGCATAACGCATAAAGCATAACGCATAACGCATAACGCATGAAGCATAACCCATAACGCATAACGCATAACGCATAACGCATAACGTATAACGCATAACGCATACCGTATAACGCAAACGTATAGCGCACAACGCATAATGCATAAACCATAACCCATACTTCATAACGCATAACGCATAATGCACAACGCATATCGAACACCGGAAAACCCATAACGCCTAACGCATAACGGATCACGCATAACGCATAATGCATAACGCATAAAGTATAACGCATAACGCATAACCCCTAACGCAATAACGCATAACGCATAACGCATAACGCATAACGTGTAACTCATAACGCATAACGCATAAAGCATAACGCATAACGCATAACGCATAACGCATAACGCATATCGCATAACGCATAACGCATAACGCATAACGTATAACGCATAACGCATACCGTATAACGCATAACGCATAACGCATAACGTATAACCCCTAACGCAATAACGCATAACGCATAACGCATAACGCATGAAGCATAACCCATAACGCATAACGCCTAACGCATAACGTATAACGCATAACGCATAACGCATATCGCATAACGCATAACGCATAACGTATAACGCATAACGCATACCGTATAACGCATAACGCATAACGCAAACGTATAACGCACAACGCATAACGCACAACGCATAACGCATAACGCATAACATATAACGCATAACGCATAACGCATAACGCATAACGCATAACGCATAACGCATAACGCATAACGCATAACGCATAACGCATAACTTATAAAGCATAACGCATAACGCAAAACGCATAAACCCTAACGCAATAACGCATAACGTATAACCCCTAACGCAATAACGCATAACGCATAACGCATAACGCATGAAGCATAACCCATAACGCATAACGCCTAACGCATAACGTATAACGCATAACGCATAACGCATATCGCATAACGCATAACGCATAACGTATAACGCATAACGCATACCGTATAACGCATAACGCATAACGCATAACGCATAACGCATAACGCATAACGCATAACGCATAACGCATACCGTATAACGCATAACGCATAACGCATAACGAATACCGCAAAACGTATATCGCCTAATACATAACGGATCACGCATAACGCATAACGCATAACGCACACCGCATAATGCATAACGCATAACGCATAACGCATAACGCATAACGCATTACGCATAACGCATAACGCATAACGCATAACGCATAACGCATAGCGCATAACGCATAACATATAACGCATAACGCATAATGCATAACGCATAACGCATAACGCATAACGCATAAAGCATAACGCATAACGCATACCGTATAACGCATAACGCATAACGCATAACGCATAACGCATAACGCATAACATATAACGCATAACGCATAACGCATAACGCATAACGCATAACTTATAAAGCATAACGCATAACGCAAAACGCATAAACCCTAACGCAATAACGCATAACGCATAACGCATAACGCATAACTTGTAACTCATAACGCATAACGCATAAAGCATAACGCATAAGGCATAACGCATAACGCATATCGCATAACGCATAACGCATAACGTATAACGCATAACGCAAAACGCATAACGCAAACGTATAACGCACAACGCATAACGTATAACTCATAACGCATAACGCATAAAGCATAACGCATAATGTATAACGCATGACGCATAACGCATAACGCATAACGCATAACGCATAACGCAAAACGCATAACGTTAACGCATAACCCATAACGCATAAGGCTTGATGCATGACGAATATCGCATATCACATAACGCATAAGGCTTGATGCATGACGCATATCGCATAACGCATAACGCATAACCATAACGCATAACGCATAACCCATAACGCATAACGCCTAACGCATAACGTATAACGCATAACGCATACCGTATAACGCATAACGCATAACGCATAACGCATAACGCATAACGCATAACGCATAACGCATAACGCATAACGCATACCGTATAACGCATAACGCATAACGCATAACGCATACCGTATAACGCATAACGCATAACGCATAACGCGTAACGCATAACGCATAACGCGTATCGCGTAACGCATAACGCGTAACGCATAACGCATAACGCATAACGCATAACGTATAACTCATAACGCATAACGCATAAAGCATAACGCATAACGCATAACGCATAACGCATAACGCATAACGCATAACGCATAACGCATAACGCATAACGCATAACGCATAACGCAAAACGCATAACGCATAACGCATAACGCATAACGCATAACGCATAAAGCATAACGCATAACGCATAATGCATAATGCATAACGCATAACGCATAACGCATAAAGCATAACGCATAACGCATAACGCATAACGCATAAGGCTCGATGCATGACGCATATCGCATATCGCATAACGCATAAGGCTTGATGTATGACGCATATCGCATAACGCATAAGGCATAACGCATAATACATAACGTATAACGCATTATGCATAACGCATAACGCATAACGTATAACGCATAACGCATACCGTACAACGCATAACGCATAACGCATAATGCAAACGTATAACGCAAACCATAAGGCATAAGGCATAACCCATAACGCATAACGCATAACGCATAACGTATAAGCATAACGTATACCGTATAACGCATAATGCATAACGCATAACGCAAACGTATAACGCACAACGCATAACGCATAACGCATAACGCATAACGCATAACGCATAACGCATAACGCATAACTTATAAAGCATAACGCATAACGCAAAACGCATAAACCCTGACGCAATAACGCATAACGCATAACGCATAACGCATATCGCATAACGCATAACGCATAACGTATAACGCATAACGCATACCGTATAACGCATAACGCATAACGCATAACGCAAACGTATAACGCACAACGCATAACGTATAACTCATAACGCAAAACGCATAACGCATAATACATAACGTATAACGCATTATGCATAACGCATAACGCATAACGTATAACGCATAACGCATACCGTACAACGCATAACGCATAACGCATAATGCAAACGTATAACGCAAACCATAAGGCATAAGGCATAACCCATAACGCATAACGCATAACGCATAACGTATAAGCATAACGTATACCGTATAACGCATAATGCATAACGCATAACGCAAACGTATAACGCACAACGCATAACGCATAACGCATAACGCATAACGCATAACGCATAACGCATAACGCATAACTTATAAAGCATAACGCATAACGCAAAACGCATAAACCCTGACGCAATAACGCATAACGCATAACGCATAACGCATATCGCATAACGCATAACGCATAACGTATAACGCATAACGCATACCGTATAACGCATAACGCATAACGCATAACGCAAACGTATAACGCACAACGCATAACGTATAACTCATAACGCACAACGCATAAAGCATAACGCATAATGTATAACGCATGACGCATAACGCATAACGCATAACGCATAACGCAAAACGCATAACGTTAACGCATAACCCATAACGCATAAGGCTTGATGCATGACGAATATCGCATATCACATAACGCATAAGGCTTGATGCATGACGCATATCGCATAACGCATAACGCATAACCACAACGCATAACGCATAACCCATAACGCATAACGCCTAACGCATAACGTATAACGTATAACGCATACCGTATAACGCATAACGCATAACGCATAACGCATAACGCATAACGCATAACGCATAACGCATACCGTATAACGCATAACGCATAACGCATAACGAATACCGCAAAACGTATATCGCCTAATACATAACGGATCACGCATAACGCATAACGCATAACGCACACCGCATAATGCATAACGCATAACGCATAACGCATAACGCATAACGCATTACGCATAACGCATAACGCATAACGCATAACGCATAACGCATAGCGCATAACGCATAACATATAACGCATAACGCATAACGCATAACGCATAACGCATAACGCATAACGCATAAAGCATAACGCATAACGCATACCGTATAACGCATAACGCATAACGCATAACGCATAACGCATAACATATAACGCATAACGCATAACGCATAACGCATAACGCATAACTTATAAAGCATAACGCATAACGCAAAACGCATAAACCCTAACGCAATAACGCATAACGCATAACGCATAACGCATAACTTGTAACTCATAACGCATAACGCATAAAGCATAACGCATAAGGCATAACGCATAACGCATATCGCATAACGCATAACGCATAACGTATAACGCATAACGCAAAACGCATAACGCAAACGTATAACGCACAACGCATAACGTATAACTCATAACGCATAACGCATAAAGCATAACGCATAATGTATAACGCATGACGCATAACGCATAACGCATAACGCATAACGCATAACGCAAAACGCATAACGTTAACGCATAACCCATAACGCATAAGGCTTGATGCATGACGAATATCGCATATCACATAACGCATAAGGCTTGATGCATGACGCATATCGCATAACGCATAACGCATAACCATAACGCATAACGCATAACCCATAACGCATAACGCCTAACGCATAACGTATAACGCATAACGCATACCGTATAACGCATAACGCATAACGCATAACGCATAACGCATAACGCATAACGCATAACGCATAACGCATAACGCATACCGTATAACGCATAACGTATAACTCATAACGCATAACGCATAACGAATACCGCAAAACGTATATCGCCTAATACATAACGGATCACGCATAACGCATAACGCATAACGCACACCGCATAATGCATAACGCATAACGCATAACGCATAACGCATAACGCATTACGCATAACGCATAACGCATAACGCATAACGCATAACGCATAGCGCATAACGCATAACATATAACGCATAACGCCTAACGCATACCGTATAACGCATAACGCATAACGCATAACGCATACCGTATAACGCATAACGCATAACGCATAACGCGTAACGCATAACGCATAACGCGTATCGCGTAACGCATAACGCGTAACGCATAACGCATAACGCATAACGCATAACGTATAACTCATAACGCATAACGCATAAAGCATAACGCATAACGCATAACGCATAACGCATAACGCATAACGCATAACGCATAACGCATAACGCATAACGCATAACGCATAACGCATAACGCAAAACGCATAACGCATAACGCATAACGCATAACGCATAACGCATAAAGCATAACGCATAACGCATAATGCATAATGCATAACGCATAACGCATAACGCATAAAGCATAACGCATAACGCATAACGCATAACGCATAAGGCTCGATGCATGACGCATATCGCATATCGCATAACGCATAAGGCTTGATGTATGACGCATATCGCATAACGCATAAGGCATAACGCATAATACATAACGTATAACGCATTATGCATAACGCATAACGCATAACGTATAACGCATAACGCATACCGTACAACGCATAACGCATAACGCATAATGCAAACGTATAACGCAAACCATAAGGCATAAGGCATAACCCATAACGCATAACGCATAACGCATAACGTATAAGCATAACGTATACCGTATAACGCATAATGCATAACGCATAACGCAAACGTATAACGCACAACGCATAACGCATAACGCATAACGCATAACGCATAACGTATAACGCATACGCATATCGCATAAGGCATAACGCATTACGCATAACTTATAACTCATAACTCATAACGAATAACGCATAACGCAAAATGAATAACGCATAAAGCATAACGCATAACCCATAACCCATAACGCACAACGCATAAGGCATAATGCACAACGCATAACGAATACCGCAAAACGCATAACGCATAACGCGTAACTCATAACACATAACGCACAACGCATAGCGCACAACGCATAGCGCATAACGCATAACGCATAACGCATAACGCATAACGCATAACGCATAACGCATAACGGATCACGCATAACGCACAACGCATAGCGCATAACGCATAACGCATAACGCATAACGCATAACGCATAACGCATAACGCATAACGCATAACGCATAACGCATAACGCATAACGCATAACGCATAACGCATAACGCATAACGCATAACGCATAACGCATAACGCATAACGCATAACGCATAACGCATAACGCATAACGCATATCGCATAACACATACGCATAACGCATAAGGCATAACGCATTACGCATAACTTATAACTCATAACTCATAACGAATAACGCATAACGCAAAATGAATAACGCATAAAGCATAACGCACAACCCATAACCCATAACGCACAACGCATAAGGCATAATGCACAACGCATAACGAATACCGCAAAACGCATAACGCATAACGCATAACGCATAACGCGTAACTCATAACGCATAACGCATAACGCATAACGCACACCGTATAACGCATAACGCATAACGCATAACGCATACCGTATAACGCATAACGCATAACGCATAACGCAAACGTATAGCGCACAACGCATAATGCATAAACCATAACCCTTACTTTATAACGCATAACGCATAATGCACAACGCATAACGAACACCGGAAAACCCATAACGCCTAACGCATAACGGATCACGAATAACGCATAAAGCATAACGCATAACGCATAACGCATAACGCATAACGCATAACGTATAACGCATAACGCATAACGCATAACGCATAACGCATAACGCATAACGCATAACGCATAACGCATAACGCATAACGAATAACGCATAACGCATAACGCATAACGCATAACGCATAACGCATAACGCAAAATGAATAACGCATAAAGCATAACGCATAACGCATAACGCATAACGCATAATGCAAACGTATAACGCCCAACGCATAAAGCATAACGAACAACCCATAACGCATAATCCATAACGCATAACGCATAACGCATAACGCATAACGCATAAAGTATAACGCATAACGCATAACGCAAACTTATAACGCACAACGCATAACGCATAACGCATAACGCATAACGCATAACGCATAACGCATAACGCATAACGCATAACGCATAACGCATAACGCATAACGCATAACGCATAACGCAGAACGCATAACGCATAACGCATAACGCATAACGCATAACGCATAACGCATAACGCATAACGCATAACGCATAACGCATAACGCATAACGCATAACGCATAACGCATAACGCATAACGCATAACGCATATCGCATAACACATACGCATAACGCATAAGGCATAACGCATTACGCATAACTTATAACTCATAACTCATAACGAATAACGCATAACGCAAAATGAATAACGCATAAAGCATAACGCACAACCCATAACCCATAACGCACAACGCATAAGGCATAATGCACAACGCATAACGAATACCGCAAAACGCATAACGCATAACGCATAACGCATAACGCGTAACTCATAACGCATAACGCATAACGCATAACGCACACCGTATAACGCATAACGCATAACGCATAACGCATACCGTATAACGCATAACGCATAACGCATAACGCAAACGTATAGCGCACAACGCATAATGCATAAACCATAACCCTTACTTTATAACGCATAACGCATAATGCACAACGCATAACGAACACCGGAAAACCCATAACGCCTAACGCATAACGGATCACGAATAACGCATAAAGCATAACGCATAACGCATAACGCATAACGCATAACGCATAACGTATAACGCATAACGCATAACGCATAACGCATAACGCATAACGCATAACGCATAACGCATAACGCATAACGCATAACGAATAACGCATAACGCATAACGCATAACGCATAACGCATAACGCATAACGCAAAATGAATAACGCATAAAGCATAACGCATAACGCATAACGCATAACGCATAATGCAAACGTATAACGCAAACCATAAGGCATAAGGCATAACCCATAACGCATAACGCATAACGTATAAGCATAACGTATACCGTATAACGCATAATGCATAACGCATAACGCAAACGTATAACGCACAACGCATAACGCATAACGCATAACGCATAACGCATAACGCATAACGCATAACGCATAACGCATAACGCATAACGCATAACGCATAACGCATAACGCATAACGCAGAACGCATAACGCGTAACGCGTAACGCATAACGCGTAACGCATAACGCATAACGCATAACGCATAACGTATAACTCATAACGCATAACGCATAAAGCATAACGCATAACGCATAACGCATAACGCATAACGCATAACGCATAACGCATAACGCATAACGCATAACGCATAACGCATAACGCATAACGCATAACGCATAACGCATAACGCTGAACGCATAACGGATCACGCATAACACATAACTCATAACTCATAAGGAGTAACGCATAACGCATAAAGCATAACGCATAACGCATAACGCATAATGCATAACGCATAATGCATAAAGCATAAGGCATAACGCATAACTTATAACTCATTACTCATAACGAATAACGCATAACGCATAACGCATAACGCATAACGCATATCGCATAACGCATAACGCATAACGCATAACGCATAACGCATAAAGCGTAACGCATAACGCATGAATCATAACGCATAACGCATAACGCATAACGCATAACGCATACCGTATAACGCATAACGCATAACGCATACCGTATAACGCATAACGCATAACGCATACCGTATAACGCATAACGCATAACGCATAACGCATAACGCATAACGCATAACGCATAACGCATAAAGCATAACGCATAACGCATAACGCATGAAGCATAACCCATAACGCAGAACGCATAACGCATAACGCATAACGCATAACGCATAACGTATAACGCATAACGCATACCGTATAACGCATAACGTATAACGCATAACGCAAACGTATAGCGCACAACGCATAACGCATAAACCATAACCCATACTTCATAAAGCATAACGCATAACGCATAACCCCTAACACAATAACGCATAACGCATAAAGCATAACGAGTAACTCATAACGCATAACTTATAACTCATTACTCATAACGAATAACGCATAACGCATAACGCATAACGCATAACGCATATCGCATAACGCATAACGCATAATGCATAACGCATAAAGCGTAACGCATAACGCATAAATCATAACGCATAACGCATAACGCATAACGCATAACGCATTACGTATAACGCATAACGCATAACGCATACCGTATAACGCATAACGCATAACGCATAACGCATTACGTATAACGCATAACGCATAACGCATAACGCATAACGCATAACGCATAACGCATAACGCATAACGCATAACGCATAACATATAACGCATAACGCATAATGCACAACGCATAACGAATACCGCAAAACGCATAACGCCTAACGCATAACGGATCACGCATAACGCATAACGCATAACGCATAACGCATAAAGCATAACGCATAACGCATAACGCATAACGCATAACGCATAACGCATAAAGCATAACGCATAACGCATAACGCATGAAGCATAACCCATAACGCATAACGCATAACGCATAACGTATAACGCATAACGCATAACGCAAACGTATAACGCACAACGCATAACGCATAACGCATAACGCATAACGCATAACGCATAACGCATAACATATAACACATAACGCATAACGCATAACGCATAACGCATAACGCATAACGCATACCGCATAATGCGTAACGCATAACGCATAACGCATAACGCATAACGGATTACGCATAACGCATAACGCATAACGTATAACTCATAACGCATAACGCATAAAGCATAACGCATAATGTATAACGCATGACGCATAACGCATAACGCATAACGCATAACGCATAACGCAAAACGCATAACGTTAACGCATAACCCATAACGCATAAGGCTTGATGCATGACGAATATCGCATATCACATAACGCATAAGGCTTGATGCATGACGCATATCGCATAACGCATAACGCATAACCATAACGCATAACGCATAACCCATAACGCATAACGCCTAACGCATAACGCGTTACGCATAACGCATAACGCATAACGCATAACGCATAACGCATACCGCATAATGCGTAACGCATAACGCATAACGCATAACGCATAACGCATAACGCATTACGCATAACGCATAACGCATAACGTATAACTCATAACGCATAACGCATAAAGCATAACGCATAATGTATAACGCATAACGCATAACGCATAACGCAAAACGCATAACGTTAACGCATAACCCATAACGCATAAGGCTTGATGCATGACGAATATCGCATATCACATAACGCATAAGGCTTGATGCATGACGCATATCGCATAACGCATAACGCATAACGCATACCGTATAACGCATAACGCATAACGCATAACGCATACCGTATAACGCATAACGCATAACGCATAACGCATAACGCATAACGCATAACGCATAAAGCATAACGCATAACGCATAACGCATGAAGCATAACCCATAACGCATAACGCATAACGCATAACGCATAACGTATAACGCATAACGCATACCGTATAACGCATAACGAATAACGCATAACGCAAACGTATAGCGCACAACGCATAATGCATAACGCATGAAGCATAACCCATAACGCATAACGCATAACGCATAACGTATAACGCATAACGCATACCGTATAACACATAACGCATAACGCATAACGCAAACGTATAGCGCACAACGCATAACGCATAAACCATAACCCATACTTCATAACGCATAACGCATAATGCACAACGCATAACGAACACCGGAAAACCCATAACGCCTAACGCATAACGGATCACGCATAACGCATAATGCATAACGCATAAAGTATAACGCATAACGCATAACGCATAACCCCTAACGCAATAACGCATAACGCATAACGCATAAAGCATAACGAGTAACTCATAACGCATAACGCATAAAGCATAACACATAACGCATAACGCATAACGCATTTCGCATAACGCATAACGCATAACGTATAACGCATAACGCATACCGTACAACGCATAACGCATAACGCATAACGCAAACGTATAACGCACAACGCATAACGCATAACGCATAACGCATAACATATAACGCATAACGCAAAACGCATAACGCATAACGCATAACGCATAACGCATAACGCATAACGCATAAAGCATAACGCATAACGCATAATGCATAACGCATAACGCATAACGCATAACGCATAAAGCATAACGCATAACGCATAACGCATAACGCATAACGCATAAGGCTTGATGCATGACGCATATCGCATATCGCATAACGCATAAGGCTTGATGTATGACGCATATCGCATAACGCATAAGGCATAACGCATAATACATAACGTATAACGCATTATGCATAACGCATAACGCATAACGTATAACGCATAACGCATACCGTACAACGCATAACGCATAACGCATAATGCAAACGTATAACGCAAACCATAAGGCATAAGGCATAACCCATAACGCATAACGCATAACGCATAACGTATAACGCATAACGTATACCGTATAACGCATAATGCATAACGCATAACGCAAACGTATAACGCACAACGCATAACGCATAACGCATAACGCATAACGCATAACGCATAACGCATAACGCATAACGCATAACGCATAACGCATAACGCATAACGCGTAACGCGTAACGCATAACGCGTAACGCATAACGCATAACGCATAACGCATAACGTATAACTCATAACGCATAACGCATAAAGCATAACGCATAACGCATAACGCGTAACGCATAACGCATAACGCATAACGCATAACGCATAACGCTCAACGCATAACGGATCACGCATAACACATAACTCATAACTCATAAGGAGTAACGCATAACGCATAAAGCATAACGCATAACGCACAACGCATAATGCATAACGCATAATGCATAAAGCATAAGGCATAACGCATAACTTATAACTCATTACTCATAACGAATAACGCATAACGCATAACGCATAACGCATATCGCATAACGCATAACGCATAACGCATAACGCATAACGCATAAAGGGTAACGCATAACGCATGAATCATAACGCATAACGCATAACGCATAACGCATAACGCATACCGTATAACGCATAACGCATAACGCATAACGCATAACGCATAACGCATAACGCATAACGCATAAAGCATAACGCATAACGCATAACGCATGAAGCATAACCCATAACGCATAACGCATAACGCATAACGCATAACGCATAACGCATAACGCATAACGCATAACGCATAACGCATAACGCATAACGCATAACGCATAAAGCATAACGCATAACGCATAACGCATGAAGCATAACCCATAACGCATAACGCATAACGCATAACGCATAACGCATAACGCATAACGCATAACGAATAACGCATAACGTATAACGCATAACGCATACCGTATAACGCATAACGCATAACGCATAACGCAAACGTATAGCGCACAACGCATAACGCATAAACCATAACCCATACTTCATAACGCATAACGCATAACGCATAACCCCTAACACAATAACGCATAACGCATAAAGCATAACGAGTAACTCATAACGCATAACTTATAACTCATTACTCATAACGAATAACGCATAACGCATAACGCATATCGCATAACGCATAACGCATAATGCATAACGCATAAAGCGTAACGCATAACGCATAAATCATAACGCATAACGCATAACGCATAACGCATACCGTATAACGCATAACGCATACCGTATAACGCATAACGCATAACGCATAACGCATTACGTATAACGCATAACGCATAACGCATAACGCATAACGCATAACGCATAACGCATAACATATAACGCATAACGCATAATGCACAACGCATAACGAATACCGCAAAACGCATAACGCCTAACGCATAACGGATCACGCATAACGCATAACGCATAACGCATAACGCATAAAGCATAACGCATAACGCATAACGCATAACGCATAACGCATAAAGCATAACGCATAACGCATAACGCATGAAGCATAACCCATAACGCATAACGCATAACGCATAACGTATAACGCATAACGCATAACGCAAACGTATAACGCACAACGCATAACGCATAACGCATAACGCATAACGCATAACGCATAACGCATAACGCATAACATATAACACATAACGCATAACGCATAACGCATAACGCATAACGCATAACGCATAACGCATAACGCATACCGCATAATGCGTAACGCATAACGCATAACGCATAACGCATAACGCATTACGCATAACGCATAACGCATAACGTATTACTCATAACGCATAACGCATAAAGCATAACGCATAATGTATAACGCATGACGCATAACGCATAACGCATAACGCATAACGCATAACGCATAACGCAAAACGCATAACGTTAACGCATAACCCATGACGCATAAGGCTTGATGCATGACGAATATCGCATATCACATAACGCATAAGGCTTGATGCATGACGCATATCGCATAACGCATAACGCATAACCATAACGCATAACGCATAACCCATAACGCATAACGCCTAACGCATAACGTATAACGCATAACGCATACCGTATAACGCATAACGCATAACGCATAACCCATAACGCATAACGCATACCGTATAACGCATAACGCATAACGCATAACGCATAACGCATAAAGAATACCGCAAAACGTATATCGCCTAATACATAACGGATCACGCATAACGCATAACGCACACCGCATAATGCATAACGCATAACGCATAACGCATAACGCATAACGCATTACGCATAACGCATAACGCATAACGCATAACGCATAACGCATAACGCATAGCGCATAACGCATAACATATAACGCTTAACGCATAATGCATAACGCATAACGCATAACGCATAACGCATAAAGCATAACGCATAACGCATACCGTATAACGCATAACGCATGCCGCATAACGCAAACGTATAACGCACAACGCATAACGCATAATGAACAACGGATAACGCATAACGCATAACTAATACCGCAAAACGTATATCGCCTAACACATAACGGATCACGCATAACGCATAACGCATAACGCAAAATGCATAACGTTAACGCATAACCCATAACGCATAAGGCTTGATGCATGACGAATATCGCATATCACATAACGCATAAGGCTTGATGCATGACGCATATCGCATAACGCATAACGCATAACCATAACGCATAACGCATAACGCATAACGTATAACGCATAACGCATACCGTATAACGCATAACGCATAACGCATAACGCATAACGCATACCGTATAACGCATAACGCATAACGCATAACGCATAACGCATAACGCATAACGCATAACGCATAACGCATAACGCATAACGCATAACGCATAGCGCATAACGCATAACATATAACGCATAACGCATAATGCATAACGCATAACGCATAACGCATAACGCATAAAGCATAACGCATAACGCATACCGTATAACGCATAACGCATGCCGCATAACGCAAACGTATAACGCGCAACGCATAACGCATAATGAACAACGGATAACGCATAACGCATAACTAATACCGCAAAACGTATATCGCCTAACACATAACGGATCACGCATAACGCATAACGCATAACGCAAAACGCATAACGTTAACGCATAACCCATAACGCATAAGGCTTGATGCATGACGAATATCGCATATCACATAACGCATAAGGCTTGATGCATGACGCATATCGCATAACGCATAACGCATAACCATAACGCATAACGCATAACCCATAACGCATAACGCATAACGCATAACGTATAACGCATAACGCATACCGTATAACGCATAACGCATAACGCTAAACGCATAACGCATACCGTATAACGCATAACGCATAACGCATATCGCATATCGCATAACGCATAAGGCTTGATGTATGACGCATATCGCATAACGCATAAGGCATAACGCATAATACATAACGTATAACGCATTATGCATAACGCATAACGCATAACGTATAACGCATAACGCATACCGTACAACGCATAACGCATAACGCATAATGCAAACGTATAACGCAAACCATAAGGCATAAGGCATAACCCATAACGCATAACGCATAACGCATAACGTATAACGCATAACGTATACCGTATAACGCATAATGCATAACGCATAACGCAAACGTATAACGCACAACGCATAACGCATAACGCATAACGCATAACGCATAACGCATAACGCATAACGCATAACGCATAACGCATAACGCGTAACGCGTAACGCATAACGCGTAACGCATAACGCATAACGCATAACGCATAACGCATAACGTATAACTCATAACGCATAACGCATAAAGCATAACGCATAACGCATAACGCATAACGCATAACGCATAACGCATAACGCATAACGCTCAACGCATAACGGATCACGCATAACACATAACTCATAACTCATAAGGAGTAACGCATAACGCATAAAGCATAACGCATAACGCATAACGCATAATGCATAACGCATAATGCATAAAGCATAACGCATAACGCATAACTTATAACTCATTACTCATAACGAATAACGCATAACGCATAACGCATAACGCATATCGCATAACGCATAACGCATAACGCATAACGCATAAAGCGTAACGCATAACGCATGAATCATAACGCATAACGCATAACGCATAACGCATAACGCATACCGTATAACGCATAACGCATAACGCATAACGCATAACGCATAACGCATAAAGCATAACGCATAACGCATAACGCATAACGCATAACGCATAACGCATAAAGCATAACGCATAACGCATAACGCATGAAGCATAACCCATAACGCATAACGCATAACGCATAACGTATAACGCATAACGCATAACGCAAACGTATAACGCACAACGCATAACGCATAACGCATAACGCATAACGCATAACGCATAACGCATAACGCATAACGCATAACGCATAACATATAACACATAACGCATAACGCATAACGCATAACGCATAACGCATAACGCATACCGCATAATGCGTAACGCATAACGCATAACGCATAACGCATAACGCATTACGCATAACGCATAACGCATAACGTATAACTCATAACGCATAACGCATAAAGCATAACGCATAATGTATAACGCATGACGCATAACGCATAACGCATAACGCATAACGCATAACCATAACGCATAACGCATAACCCATAACGCATAACGCCTAACGCATAACGTATAACGCATAACGCATACCGTATAACGCATAACGCATAACGCATAACGCATAACGCATAACGCATAACGCATAACGCATAACGCATACCGTATAACGCATAACGCATAACGCATAACGCATAACGCATAACGAATACCGCAAAACGTATATCGCCTAATACATAACGGATCACGCATAACGCATAACGCATAACGCACACCGCATAATGCATAACGCATAACGCATAACGCATAACGCATAACGCATTACGCATAACGCATAACGCATAACGCATAACGCATAACGCATAGCGCATAACGCATAACATATAACGCATAACGCATAATGCATAACGCATAACGCATAACGCATAACGCATAAAGCATAACGCATAACGCATACCGTATAACGCATAACGCATGCCGCATAACGCAAACGTATAACGCACAACGCATAACGCATAATGAACAACGGATAACGCATAACGCATAACGCATAACTAATACCGCAAAACGTATATCGCCTAACACATAACGGATCACGCATAACGCATAACGCATAACGCAAAACGCATAACGTTAACGCATAACCCATAACGCATAAGGCTTGATGCATGACGAATATCGCATATCACATAACGCATAAGGCTTGATGCATGACGCATATCGCATAACGCATAACGCATAACCATAACGCATAACGCATAACCCATAACGCATAACGCATAACGCATAACGCATAACGTATAACGCATAACGCATACCGTATAACGCATAACGCATAACGCATAACGCATAACGCATACCGTATAACGCATAACGCATAACGCATAACGCATAACGCATAACGCATAACGCATAACGCATAACGCATAACGCATAACGCATAACGCATAACGCATAAAGCATAACGCATAACGCATAACGCATGAAGCATAACCCATAACGCATAACGCATAACGCATAACGCATAACGTATAACGCATAACGCATACCGTATAACGCAAACGTATAGCGCACAACGCATAATGCATAAACCATAACCCATACTTCATAACGCATAACGCATAATGCACAACGCATATCGAACACCGGAAAACCCATAACGCCTAACGCATAACGGATCACGCATAACGCATAATGCATAACGCATAAAGTATAACGCATAACGCATAACCCCTAACGCAATAACGCATAACGCATAACGCATAACGCATAACGTGTAACTCATAACGCATAACGCATAAAGCATAACGCATAACGCATAACGCAAACGTATAACGCACAACGCATAACGCATAACGCATAACGCATAACGCATAACATATAACGCATAACGCATAACGCATAACGCATAACGCATAACGCATAACGCATAACTTATAAAGCATAACGCATAACGCAAAACGCATAAACCCTAACGCAATAACGCATAACGCATAACGCATAACGCATAACGCATATCGCATAACGCATAACGCATAACGTATAACGCATAACGCATACCGTATAACGCATAACGCATAACGCATAACGCAAACGTATAACGCACAACGCATAACGTATAACTCATAACGCATAACGCATAAAGCATAACGCATAATGTATAACGCATGACGCATAACGCATGACGCATAACGCATAACGCATGAAGCATAACCCATAACGCATAACGCATAACATATAACGCATAACGCATAATGCATAACGCATAACGCATAACGCATAACGCATAAAGCATAACGCATAACGCATACCGTATAACGCATAACGCATGCCGCATAACGCAAACGTATAACGCACAACGCATAACGCATAATGAACAACGGATAACGCATAACGCATAACGCATAACTAATACCGCAAAACGTATATCGCCTAACACATAACGGATCACGCATAACGCATAACGCATAACGCAAAACGCATAACGTTAACGCATAACCCATAACGCATAAGGCTTGAAGCATGACGAATATCGCATATCACATAACGCATAAGGCTTGATGCATGACGCATTTCGCATAACGCATAACGCATAACCATAACGCATAACGCATAACCCATAACGCATAACGCATAACGCATAACGTATAACGCATAACGCATACCGTATAACGCATAACGCATAACGCATAACGCATAACGCATACCGTATAACGCATAACGCATAACGCATAACGCATAACGCATAACGCATAACGCATAACGCATAACGCATAACGCATAAAGCATAACGCATAACGCATAACGCATGAAGCATAACCCATAACGCATAACGCATAACGCATAACGCATAACGTATAACGCATAACGCATACCGTATAACGCAAACGTATAGCGCACAACGCATAATGCATAAACCATAACCCATACTTCATAACGCATAACGCATAATGCACAACGCATATCGAACACCGGAAAACCCATAACGCCTAACGCATAACGGATCACGCATAACGCATAATGCATAACGCATAAAGTATAACGCATAACGCATAACCCCTAACGCAATAACGCATAACGCATAACGCATAACGCATAACGTGTAACTCATAACGCATAACGCATAAAGCATAACGCATAACGCATAACGCATAACGCATAACGCATATCGCATAACGCATAACGCATAACGCATAACGTATAACGCATAACGCATACCGTATAACGCATAACGCATAACGCATAACGTATAACCCCTAACGCAATAACGCATAACGCATAACGCATAACGCATGAAGCATAACCCATAACGCATAACGCCTAACGCATAACGTATAACGCATAACGCATAACGCATATCGCATAACGCATAACGCATAACGTATAACGCATAACGCATACCGTATAACGCATAACGCATAACGCAAACGTATAACGCACAACGCATAACGCACAACGCATAACGCATAACGCATAACATATAACGCATAACGCATAACGCATAACGCATAACGCATAACGCATAACGCATAACGCATAACTTATAAAGCATAACGCATAACGCAAAACGCATAAACCCTAACGCAATAACGCATAACGCATAACGCATAACGCATATCGCATAACGCATAACGCATAACGTATAACGCATAACGCATACCGTATAACGCATAACGCATAACGCATAACGCAAACGTATAACGCACAACGCATAACGTATAACTCATAACGCACAACGCATAAAGCATAACGCATAATGTATAACGCATGACGCATAACGCATAACGCATAACGCATAACGCAAAACGCATAACGTTAACGCATAACCCATAACGCATAAGGCTTGATGCATGACGAATATCGCATATCACATAACGCATAAGGCTTGATGCATGACGCATATCGCATAACGCATAACGCATAACCACAACGCATAACGCATAACCCATAACGCATAACGCCTAACGCATAACGTATAACGTATAACGCATACCGTATAACGCATAACGCATAACGCATAACGCATAACGCATAACGCATAACGCATAACGCATACCGTATAACGCATAACGCATAACGCATAACGCATAACGAATACCGCAAAACGTATATCGCCTAATACATAACGGATCACGCATAACGCATAACGCATAACGCACACCGCATAATGCATAACGCATAACGCATAACGCATAACGCATAACGCATTACGCATAACGCATAACGCATAACGCATAACGCATAACGCATAGCGCATAACGCATAACATATAACGCATAACGCATAATGCACAAAGCATAACGAATACCGCAAAACGCATAAGGCCTAACGCATAACGGATCACGCATAACGCATAACGCATAACGCATAACGCATAAAGCATAACGCATAACGCATAACGCATAACGCATAACGCATAACGCATAAAGCATAACGCATAACGCATAACGCATGAAGCATAACCCATAACGCATAACGCATAACGCATAACGCATAACGTATAACGCATAACGCATAACGCAAACGTATAACGCACAACGCATAACGCATAACGCATAACGCATAACGCATAACGCATAACGCATAACGCATAACGCATAACGCATAACATATAACACATAACGCATAACGCATAACGCATAACGCATAACGCATAACGCATACCGCATAATGCGTAACGCATAACGCATAACGCATAACGCATAACGCATTACGCATAACGCATAACGCATAACGTATAACTCATAACGCATAACGCATAAAGCATAACGCATAATGTATAACGCATGACGCATAACGCATAACGCATAACGCATAACGCATAACGCATAACCATAACGCATAACGCATAACCCATAACGCATAACGCCTAACGCATAACGTATAACGCATAACGCATACCGTATAACGCATAACGCATAACGCATAACGCATAACGCATAACGCATAACGCATAACGCATAACGCATACCGTATAACGCATATCGCATAACGCATAACGCATAACGCATAACGAATACCGCAAAACGTATATCGCCTAATACATAACGGATCACGCATAACGCATAACGCATAACGCACACCGCATAATGCATAACGCATAACGCATAACGCATAACGCATAACGCATTACGCATAACGCATAACGCATAACGCATAACGCATAACGCATAGCGCATAACGCATAACATATAACGCATAACGCATAATGCATAACGCATAACGCATAACGCATAACGCATAAAGCATAACGCATAACGCATACCGTATAACGCATAACGCATGCCGCATAACGCAAACGTATAACGCACAACGCATAACGCATAATGAACAACGGATAACGCATAACGCATAACGCATAACTAATACCGCAAAACGTATATCGCCTAACACATAACGGATCACGCATAACGCATAACGCATAACGCAAAACGCATAACATATAACGCATAACGCATAACGCATAACGCATAACGCATAACGCATAACGCATAACGCATAACGCATAACTTATAAAGCATAACGCATAACGCAAAACGCATAAACCCTAACGCAATAACGCATAACGCAGAACGCATAACGCATAACGCATATCGCATAACGCATAACGCATAACGTATAACGCATAACGCATACCGTATAACGCATAACGCATAACGCATAACGCATAACGCATAACGTATAACGCATAACGCATAAAGCATAACGCATAACGCATAACGCATGAAGCATAACCCATAACGCATAACGCATAACGCATAACGCATAACGCATAACGCATAACGCATACCGTATAACGCAAACGTATAGCGCACAACGCATAATGCATAAACCATAACCCATACTTCATAACGCATAACGCATAATGCACAACGCATATCGAACACCGGAAAACCCATAACGCCTAACGCATAACGGATCACGCATAACGCATAATGCATAACGCATAAAGTATAACGCATAACGCATAACCCCTAACGCAATAACGCATAACGCATAACGCATAACGCATAACGTGTAACTCATAACGCATAACGCATAAAGCATAACGCATAACGCATAACGCAAACGTATAACGCACAACGCATAACGCATAACGCATAACGCATAACGCATAACATATAACGCATAACGCATAACGCATAACGCATAACGCATAACGCATAACGCATAACGCATAACGCATAACGCATAACTTATAAAGCATAACGCATAACGCAAAACGCATAAACCCTAACGCAATAACGCATAACGCATAACGCATAACGCATAACGCATATCGCATAACGCATAACGCATAACGCATAACGTATAACGCATAACGCATACCGTATAACGCATAACGCATAACGCATAACGCAAACGTATAACGCACAACGCATAACGTATAACTCATAACGCATAACGCATAAAGCATAACGCATAATGTATAACGCATGACGCATAACGCATGACGCATAACGCATAACGCATGAAGCATAACCCATAACGCATAACGCATAACATATAACGCATAACGCATAATGCATAACGCATAACGCATAACGCATAACGCATAAAGCATAACGCATAACGCATACCGTATAACGCATAACGCATGCCGCATAACGCAAACGTATAACGCACAACGCATAACGCATAATGAACAACGGATAACGCATAACGCATAACGCATAACGCATAACGCATAAAGCATAACGCATAACGCATACCGTATAACGCATAACGCATGCCGCATAACGCAAACGTATAACGCACAACGCATAACGCATAATGAACAACGGATAACGCATAACGCATAACGCATAACTAATACCGCAAAACGTATATCGCCTAACACATAACGGATCACGCATAACGCATAACGCATAACGCAAAACGCATAACATATAACGCATAACGCATAACGCATAACGCATAACGCATAACGCATAACGCATAACGCATAACGCATAACTTATAAAGCATAACGCATAACGCAAAACGCATAAACCCTAACGCAATAACGCATAACGCAGAACGCATAACGCATAACGCATATCGCATAACGCATAACGCATAACGTATAACGCATAACGCATACCGTATAACGCATAACGCATAACGCATAACGCATAACGCATAACGTATAACGCATAACGCATAAAGCATAACGCATAACGCATAACGCATGAAGCATAACCCATAACGCATAACGCATAACGCATAACGCATAACGTATAACGCATAACGCATACCGTATAACGCAAACGTATAGCGCACAACGCATAATGCATAAACCATAACCCATACTTCATAACGCATAACGCATAATGCACAACGCATATCGAACACCGGAAAACCCATAACGCCTAACGCATAACGGATCACGCATAACGCATAATGCATAACGCATAAAGTATAACGCATAACGCATAACCCCTAACGCAATAACGCATAACGCATAACGCATAACGCATAACGTGTAACTCATAACGCATAACGCATAAAGCATAACGCATAACGCATAACGCAAACGTATAACGCACAACGCATAACGCATAACGCATAACGCATAACGCATAACATATAACGCATAACGCATAACGCATAACGCATAACGCATAACGCATAACGCATAACGCATAACGCATAACGCATAACTTATAAAGCATAACGCATAACGCAAAACGCATAAACCCTAACGCAATAACGCATAACGCATAACGCATAACGCATAACGCATATCGCATAACGCATAACGCATAACGCATAACGTATAACGCATAACGCATACCGTATAACGCATAACGCATAACGCATAACGCAAACGTATAACGCACAACGCATAACGTATAACTCATAACGCATAACGCATAAAGCATAACGCATAATGTATAACGCATGACGCATAACGCATGACGCATAACGCATAACGCATGAAGCATAACCCATAACGCATAACGCATAACATATAACGCATAACGCATAATGCATAACGCATAACGCATAACGCATAACGCATAAAGCATAACGCATAACGCATACCGTATAACGCATAACGCATGCCGCATAACGCAAACGTATAACGCACAACGCATAACGCATAATGAACAACGGATAACGCATAACGCATAACGCATAACTAATACCGCAAAACGTATATCGCCTAACACATAACGGATCACGCATAACGCATAACGCATAACGCAAAACGCATAACGTTAACGCATAACCCATAACGCATAAGGCTTGATGCATGACGAATATCGCATATCACATAACGCATAAGGCTTGATGCATGACGCATTTCGCATAACGCATAACGCATAACCATAACGCATAACGCATAACCCATAACGCATAACGCATAACGCATAACGTATAACGCATAACGCATACCGTATAACGCATAACGCATAACGCATAACGCATAACGCATACCGTATAACGCATAACGCATAACGCATAACGCATAACGCATAACGCATAACGCATAACGCATAACGCATAACGCATAAAGCATAACGCATAACGCATAACGCATGAAGCATAACCCATAACGCATAACGCATAACGCATAACGCATAACGCATAACGCATAACGCATACCGTATAACGCAAACGTATAGCGCACAACGCATAATGCATAAACCATAACCCATACTTCATAACGCATAACGCATAATGCACAACGCATATCGAACACCGGAAAACCCATAACGCCTAACGCATAACGGATCACGCATAACGCATAATGCATAACGCATAAAGTATAACGCATAACGCATAACCCCTAACGCAATAACGCATAACGCATAACGCATAACGCATAACGTGTAACTCATAACGCATAACGCATAAAGCATAACGCATAACGCATAACGCATAACGCATAACGCATATCGCATAACGCATAACGCATAACGCATAACGTATAACGCATAACGCATACCGTATAACGCATAACGCATAACGCATAACGTATAACCCCTAACGCAATAACGCATAACGCATAACGCATAACGCATGAAGCATAACCCATAACGCATAACGCCTAACGCATAACGTATAACGCATAACGCATAACGCATATCGCATAACGCATAACGCATAACGTATAACGCATAACGCATACCGTATAACGCATAACGCATAACGCAAACGTATAACGCACAACGCATAACGCACAACGCATAACGCATAACGCATAACATATAACGCATAACGCATAACGCATAACGCATAACGCATAACGCATAACGCATAACGCATAACGCATAACTTATAAAGCATAACGCATAACGCAAAACGCATAAACCCTAACGCAATAACGCATAACGCATAACGCATAACGCATATCGCATAACGCATAACGCATAACGTATAACGCATAACGCATACCGTATAACGCATAACGCATAACGCATAACGCAAACGTATAACGCACAACGCATAACGTATAACTCATAACGCACAACGCATAAAGCATAACGCATAATGTATAACGCATGACGCATAACGCATAACGCATAACGCAAAACGCATAACGTTAACGCATAACCCATAACGCATAAGGCTTGATGCATGACGAATATCGCATATCACATAACGCATAAGGCTTGATGCATGACGCATATCGCATAACGCATAACGCATAACCACAACGCATAACGCATAACCCATAACGCATAACGCCTAACGCATAACGTATAACGTATAACGCATACCGTATAACGCATAACGCATAACGCATAACGCATAACGCATAACGCATAACGCATAACGCATACCGTATAACGCATAACGCATAACGCATAACGCATAACGAATACCGCAAAACGTATATCGCCTAATACATAACGGATCACGCATAACGCATAACGCATAACGCACACCGCATAATGCATAACGCATAACGCATAACGCATAACGCATAACGCATTACGCATAACGCATAACGCATAACGCATAACGCATAACGCATTGCGCATAACGCATAACATATAACGCATAACGCATAATGCATAACGCATAACGCATAACGCATAACGCATAAAGCATAACGCATAACGCATACCGTATAACGCATAACGCATAACGCATAACGCATAACGCATAACGCATAACATATAACGCATAACGCATAACGCATAACGCATAACGCATAACTTATAAAGCATAACGCATAACGCAAAACGCATAAACCCTAACGCAATAACGCATAACGCATAACGCATAACGCATAACTTGTAACTCATAACGCATAACGCATAAAGCATAACGCATAAGGCATAACGCATAACGCATATCGCATAACGCATAACGCATAACGTATAACGCATAACGCAAAACGCATAACGCAAACGTATAACGCACAACGCATAACGTATAACTCATAACGCATAACGCATAAAGCATAACGCATAATGTATAACGCATGACGCATAACGCATAACGCATAACGCATAACGCATAACGCAAAACGCATAACGTTAACGCATAACCCATAACGCATAAGGCTTGATGCATGACGAATATCGCATATCACATAACGCATAAGGCTTGATGCATGACGCATATCGCATAACGCATAACGCATAACCATAACGCATAACGCATAACCCATAACGCATAACGCCTAACGCATAACGTATAACGCATAACGCATACCGTATAACGCATAACGCATAACGCATAACGCATAACGCATAACGCATAACGCATAACGCATAACGCATAACGCATAACGCATAACGCATACCGTATAACGCATAACGTATAACGCATAACGCATAACGCATAACGAATACCGCAAAACGTATATCGCCTAATACATAACGGATCACGCATAACGCATAACGCATAACGCACACCGCATAATGCATAACGCATAACGCATAACGCATAACGCATAACGCATTACGCATAACGCATAACGCATAACGCATAACGCATAACGCATAGCGCATAACGCATAACATATAACGCATAACGCCTAACGCATACCGTATAACGCATAACGCATAACGCATAACGCATACCGTATAACGCATAACGCATAACGCATAACGCATAACGCATAACGCATAACGCATAAAGCATAACGCATAACGCATAACGCATAACCCATAACGCATAACGCATAACGTATAACGCATAACGCATACCGTATAACGCATAACGCATAACGCATAACGCAAACGTATAGCGCACAACGTATAACGCATAAACCATAACCCATACTTCATAACGCATAACGCATAACGCATAACCCCTAACACAATAACGCATAACGCATAAAGCATAACGAGTAACTCATAACGCATAACTTATAACTCATTACTCATAACGAATAACGCATAACGCATAACGCATAACGCATATCGCATAACGCATAACGCATAATGCATAACGCATAAAGCGTAACGCATAACGCATAAATCATAACGCATAACGCATAACGCATAACGCATAACGCATGCCGTATAACGCATAACGCATACCGTATAACGCATAACGCATAACGCATAACGCATAACGTATAACGCATAACGCATAACGCATAACGCATAACGCATAACGCATAACGCATAACGCATAACGCATAACGCATAACGCATAACGCATAACGCATACCGTATAACGCATAACGCATAACGCATAACGCATAACGCATAACGAATACCGCAAAACGTATATCGCCTAATACATAACGGATCACGCATAACGCATAACGCATAACGCACACCGCATAATGCATAACGCATAACGCATAACGCATAACGCATAACGCATTACGCATAACGCATAACGCATAACGCATAACGCATAGCGCATAACGCATAACATATAGCGCATAACGCATAATGCATAACGCATAACGCATAACGCATAACGCATAAAGCATAACGCATAACCCATACCGTATAACGCATAACGCATGCCGCATAACCCAAACGTATAACGCACAACGCATAACGCATAATGAACAACGGATAACGCATAACGCATAACGCATAACTAATACCGCAAAACGTATATCGCCTAACACATAACGGATCACGCATAACGCATAACGCATAACGCAAAACGCATAACGTTAACGCATAACCCATAACGCATAAGGCTTGATGCATGACGAATATCGCATATCACATAACGCATAAGGCTTGATGCATGACGCATATCGCATAACGCATAACGCATAACCATAACGCATAACGCATAACCCATAACGCATAACGCATAACGCATAACGTATAACGCATAACGCATACCGTATAACGCATAACGCATAACGCATAACGCATAACGCATACCGTATAACGCATAACGCATAACGCATAACGCATAACGCATAACGCATAACGCATAACGCATAACGCATAACGCATAACGCATAAAGCATAACGCATAACGCATAACGCATGAAGCATAACCCATAACGCATAACGCATAACGCATAACGCATAACGTATAACGCATAACGCATACCGTATAACGCAAACGTATAGCGCACAACGCATAATGCATAAACCATAACCCATACTTCATAACGCATAACGCATAATGCACAACGCATATCGAACACCGGAAAACCCATAACGCCTAACGCATAACGGATCACGCATAACGCATAATGCATAACGCATAAAGTATAACGCATAACGTATAACCCCTAACGCAATAACGCATAACGCATAACGCATAACGCATAACGTGTAACTCATAACGCATAACGCATAAAGCATAACGCATAACGCATAACGCATAACGCATAACGCATATCGCATAACGCATAACGCATAACGCATAACGTATAACGCATAACGCATAACGAATACCGCAAAACGTATATCGCCTAATACATAACGGATCACGCATAACGCATAACGCATAACGCACACGGCATAATGCATAACGCATAACGCATAACGCATAACGCATAACGCATTACGCATAACGCATAACGCATAACGCATAACGCATAGCGCATAACGCATAACATATAACGCATAACGCATAATGCATAACGCATAACGCATAACGCATAACGCATAAAGCATAACGCATAACGCATACCGTATAACGCATAACGCATAACGCATAACGCATAACGCATAATGCATAACGCATAACGCATAACGCATAACGCATAACGCATTACGCATAACGCATAACGCATAACGCATAACGCATAACGCATAGCGCATAACGCATAACATATAGCGCATAACGCATAATGCATAACGCATAACGCATAACGCATAACGCATAAAGCATAACGCATAACGCATACCGTATAACGCATAACGCATGCCGCATAACGCAAACGTATAACGCACAACGCATAACGCATAATGAACAACGGATAACGCATAACGCATAACGCATTACTAATACCGCAAAACGTATATCGCCTAACACATAACGCATCACGCATAACGCATAACGCATAACGCAAAACGCATAACGTTAAAGCAAAACCCATAACGCATAAGGCTTGATGCATGACGAATATCGCATATCACATAACGCATAAGGCTTGATGCATGACGCATATCGCATAACGCATAACGCATAACCATAACGCATAACGCATAACCCATAACGCATAACGCATAACGCATAACGTATAACGCATAACGCATACCGTATAACGCATAACGCATAACGCATAACGCATAACGCATACCGTATAACGCATAACGCATAACGCATAACGCATAACGCATAACGCATAACGCATAACGCATAACGCATAACGTGTAACTCATAACGCATAACGCATAAAGCATAACGCATAACGCATAACGCATAACGCATAACGCATATCGCATAACGCATAACGCATAACGCATAACGTATAACGCATAACGCATAACGAATACCGCAAAACGTATATCGCCTAATACATAACGGATCACGCATAACGCATAACGCATAACGCACACGGCATAATGCATAACGCATAACGCATAACGCATAACGCATAACGCATAACGCATAACGCATAGCGCATAACGCATAACATATAACGCATAACGCATAATGCATAACGCATAACGCATAACGCATAACGCATAAAGCATAACGCATAACGCATACCGTATAACGCATAACGCATAACGCATAACGCATAACGCATAACATATAACGCATAACGCATAACGCATAACGCATAACGCATAACGCATAACGCATAACTTATAAAGCATAACGCATAACGCAAAACGCATAAACCCTAACGCAATAACGCATAACGCATAACGCATAACTTGTAACTCATAACGCATAACGCATAAAGCATAACGCATAAGGCATAACGCATAACGCATATCGCATAACGCATAACGCGTAACGTATAACGCATAACGCATAACGCATAACGCAAACGTATAACGCACAACGCATAACGTATAACTCATAACGCATAACGCATAAAGCATAACGCATAATGTATAACGCACAACGCATAACGTATAACTCATAACGCATAACGCATAAAGCATAACGCATAATGTATAACGCATGACGCATAACGCATAACGCATAACCCATAACGCATAACGCCTAACGCATAACGTATAACGCATAACGCATACCGTATAACGCATAACGCATAACGCATAACGCATAACGCATAACGCATAACGCATAACGCATACCGTATAACGCATAACGCATAACGCATAACGCATAACGCATAACGAATACCGCAAAACGTATATCGCCTAATACATAACGGATCACGCATAACGCATAACGCATAACGCACACCGCATAATGCATAACGCATAACGCATAACGCATAACGCATAACGCATTACGCATAACGCATAACGCATAACGCATAACGCATAACGCATAACGCATAACGTGTAACTCATAACGCATAACGCATAAAGCATAACGCATAACGCATAACGCATAACGCATATCGCATAACGCATAACGCATAACGCATAACGTATAACGCATAACGCATAACGAATACCGCAAAACGTATATCGCCTAATACATAACGGATCACGCATAACGCATAACGCATAACGCACACGGCATAATGCATAACGCATAACGCATAACGCATAACGCATAACGCATTACGCATTACGCATAACGCATAACGCATAACGCATAACGCATAGCGCATAACGCATAACATATAACGCATAACGCATAATGCATAACGCATAACGCATAACGCATAACGCATAAAGCATAACGCATAACGCATACCGTATAACGCATAACGCATAACGCATAACGCATAACGCATAACGCATAACATATAACGCATAACGCATAACGCATAACGCATAACGCATAACGCATAACGCATAACTTATAAAGCATAACGCATAACGCAAAACGCATAAACCCTAACGCAATAACGCATAACGCATAACGCATAACTTGTAACTCATAACGCATAACGCATAAAGCATAACGCATAAGGCATAACGCATAACGCATATCGCATAACGCATAACGCATAACGTATAACGCATAACGCATAACGCAAACGTATAACGCACAACGCATAACGTATAACTCATAACGCATAACGCATAAAGCATAACGCATAATGTATAACGCACAACGCATAACGTATAACTCATAACGCATAACGCATAAAGCATAACGCATAATGTATAACGCATGACGCATAACGCATAACGCATAACGCATAACGCATAACGCATAACGCAAAACGCATAACGTTAACGCATAACCCATAACGCATAAGGCTTGATGCATGACGAATATCGCATATCACATAACGCATAAGGCTTGATGCATGACGCATATCGCATAACGCATAACGCATAACCATAACGCATAACGCATAACCCATAACGCATAACGTAGAACGCATAACGCATACCGTATAACGCATAACGCATAACGCATAACGCATAACGCATAACGCATAACGCATAACGCATAACGCATACCGTATAACGCATAACGCATAACGCATAACGCATAACGCATAACGAATACCGCAAAACGTATATCGCCTAATACATAACGGATCATGCATAACGCATAACGCATAACGCACACCGCATAATGCATAACGCATAACGCATAACGCATAACGCATAACGCATTACGCATAACGCATAACGCATAACGCATAACGCATAACGCATAGCGCATAACGCATAACATATAACGCATAACGCCTAACGCATACCGTATAACGCATAACGCATAACGCATAACGCATACCGTATAACGCATAACGCATAACGCATAACGCATAACGCATAACGCATAACGCATAACGCATAACGCATAAAGCATAACGCATAACGCATAACGCATGAAGCATAACCCATAACGCATAACGCATAACGCATAACGCATACCGTATAACGCATAACGCATAACGCATAACGCAAACGTATAGCGCACAACGCATAACGCATAAACCATAACCCATACTTCATAACGCATAACGCATAACGCATAACCCCTAACACAATAACGCATAACGCATAAAGCATAACGAGTAACTCATAACGCATAACTTATAACTCATTACTCATAACGAATAACGCATAACGCATAACGCATAACGCATATCGCATAACGCATAACGCATAATGCATAACGCATAAAGCGTAACGCATAACGCATAAATCATAACGCATAACGCATAACGCATAACGCATAACGCATGCCGTATAACTCATAACGCATACCGTATAACGCATAACGCATAACGCATAACGCATACCGTATAACGCATAACGCATAACGCATAACGCATAACGCATAACGCATAACGCATAACGCATAACGCATAAAGCATAACGCATAACGCATAACGCATGAAGCATAACCCATAACGCATAACGCATAACGCATAACGCATACCGTATAACGCATAACGCATAACGCATAACGCAAACGTATAGCGCACAACGCATAACGCATAAACCATAACCCATACTTCATAACGCATAACGCATAACGCATAACCCCTAACACAATAACGCATAACGCATAAAGCATAACGAGTAACTCATAACGCATAACTTATAACTCATTACTCATAACGAATAACGCATAACGCATAACGCATAACGCATATCGCATAACGCATAACGCATAATGCATAACGCATAAAGCGTAACGCATAACGCATAAATCATAACGCATAACGCATAACGCATAACGCATAACGCATGCCGTATAACTCATAACGCATACCGTATAACGCATAACGCATAACGCATAACGCATACCGTATAACGCATAACGCATAACGCATAACGCATAACGCATAACGCATAACGCATAACGCATAACGCATACCGTATAACGCATAACGCATAACGCATAACGCATAACGCATAACGAATACCGCAAAACGTATATCGCCTAATACATAACGGATCATGCATAACGCATAACGCATAACGCACACCGCATAATGCATAACGCATAACGCATAACGCATAACGCATAACGCATTACGCATAACGCATAACCCATAACGCATAACACATAACGCATAACGTATAACGCATAACGCATAACGCAAACGTATAACGCACAACGCATAACGCTTAACGCATAACGCATAACATATAACACATAACGCATAACGCATAACGCATAACGCATAACGCATAACGCATACCGCATAATGCGTAACGCATAACGCATAACGCATAACGCATAACGCATTACGCATAACGCATAACGCATAACGTATAACTCATAACGCATAACGCATAAAGCATAACGCATAATGTATAACGCATGACGCATAACGCATAACGCATAACGCATAACGCATAACGCATAACGCAAAACGCATAACGTTAACGCATAACCCATAACGCATAAGGCTTGATGCATGACGAATATCGCATATCACATAACGCATAAGGCTTGATGCATGACGCATATCGCATAACGCATAACGCATAACCATAACGCATAACGCATAACCCATAACGCATAACGCCTAACGCATAACGTATAACGCATAACGCATACCGTATAACGCATAACGCATAACGCATAACGCATAACGCATAACGCATAACGCATAACGCATACCGTATAACGCATAACGCATAACGCATAACGCATAACGTATAACGAATACCGCAAAACGTATATCGCCTAATACATAACGGTTCACGCATAACGCATAACGCATAACGCACACCGCATAATGCATAACGCATAACGCATAACGCATAACGCATAACGCATAACGCATTACGCATAACGCATAACGCATAACGCATAACGCATAACGCATAGCGCATAACGCATAACGCCTAACGCATACCGCATAATGCGTAACGCATAACGCATAACGCATAACGCATTACGCATAACGCATAACGCATAACGTATAACTCATAACGCATAACGCATAAAGCATAACGCATAATGTATAACGCATGACGCATAACGCATAACGCATAACGCACACCGCATAATGCATAACGCATAACGCATAACGCATAACGCATAACGCATTACGCATAACGCATAACGCATAACGCATAACGCATAACGCATAGCGCATAACGCATAACATATAACGCATAACGCCTAACGCATACCGTATAACGCATAACGCATAACGCATAACGCATACCGTATAACGCATAACGCATAACGCATAACGCATAACGCATAACGCATAACGCATAACGCATAACGCATAAAGCATAACGCATAACGCATAACGCATGAAGCATAACCCATAACGCATAACGCATAACGCATAACGCATACCGTATAACGCATAACGCATAACGCATAACGCAAACGTATAGCGCACAACGCATAACGCATAAACCATAACCCATACTTCATAACGCATAACGCATAACGCATAACCCCTAACACAATAACGCATAACGCATAAAGCATAACGAGTAACTCATAACGCATAACTTATAACTCATTACTCATAACGAATAACGCATAACGCATAACGCATAACGCATATCGCATAACGCATAACGCATAATGCATAACGCATAAAGCGTAACGCATAACGCATAAATCATAACGCATAACGCATAACGCATAACGCATAACGCATGCCGTATAACTCATAACGCATACCGTATAACGCATAACGCATAACGCATAACGCATAACGTATAACGCATAACGCATAACGCATAACGCATAACGCATAACATATAACGCATAACGCATAATGCACAACGCATAACGAATACCGCAAAACGCATAACGCCTAACGCATAACGGATCACGCATAACGCATAACGCATAACGCATAACGCATAAAGCATAACGCATAACGCATAACGCATAACGCATAACGCATAACGCATAAAGCATAACGCATAACGCATAACGCATGAAGCATAACCCATAACGCATAACACATAACGCATAACGTATAACGCATAACGCATAACGCAAACGTATAACGCACAACGCATAACGCTTAACGCATAACGCATAACATATAACACATAACGCATAACGCATAACGCATAACGCATAACGCATAACGCATACCGCATAATGCGTAACGCATAACGCATAACGCATAACGCATAACGCATAACGCATAACGCATAACGCATAACGCATAACTCATAACGCATAACGCATAAAGCATAACGCATAATGTATAACGCATGACGCATAACGCATAACGCATAACGCATAACGCATAACGCATAACGCAAAACGCATAACGTTAACGCATAACCCATAACGCATAAGGCTTGATGCATGACGAATATCGCATATCACATAACGCATAAGGCTTGATGCATGACGCATATCGCATAACGCATAACGCATAACCATAACGCATAACGCATAACCCATAACGCATAACGCCTAACGCATAACGTATAACGCATAACGCATACCGTATAACGCATAACGCATAACGCATAACGCATAACGCATAACGCATAACGCATAACGCATACCGTATAACGCATAACGCATAACGCATAACGTATAACGAATACCGCAAAACGTATATCGCCTAATACATAACGGTTCACGCATAACGCATAACGCATAACGCACACCGCATAATGCATAACGCATAACGCATAACGCATAACGCATAACGCATAACGCATTACGCATAACGCATAACGCATAACGCATAACGCATAACGCATAGCGCATAACGCATAACATATAACGCATAACGCATAATGCATAACGCATAACGCATAACGCATAACGCATAACGCATAAAGCATAACGCATAACGCATACCGTATAACGCATAACGCATGCCGCATAACGCAAACGTATAACGCACAACTCATAACGCATAATGAACAACGGATAACGCATAACGCATAACGCATAACTAATACCGCAAAACGTATATCGCCTAACACATAACGGATCACGCATAACGCATAACGCATAACGCAAAACGCATAACGTTAACGCATAACCCATAACGCATAAGGCTTGATGCATGACGAATATCGAATATCACATAACGCATAAGGCTTGATGCATGACGCATATCGCATAACGCATAACGCATAACCATAACCCATAACGCATAACCCATAACGCATAACGCATAACGCATAACGTATAACGCATAACGCATACCGTATAACGCATAACGCATAACGCATAACGCATAACGCATACCGTATAACGCATAACGCATAACGCATAACGCATAACCATAACGCATAACGCATAACCCATAACGCATAACGTATAACGCATAACGCATACCGTATAACGCATAACGCATAACGCATAACGCATAACGCATAACGCATAACGCATAACGCATAACGCATACCGTATAACGCATAACGCATAACGCATAACGCATAACGCATAACGAATACCGCAAAACGTATATCGCCTAATACATAACGGATCATGCATAACGCATAACGCATAACGCACACCGCATAATGCATAACGCATAACGCATAACGCATAATGCATAACGCATTACGCATAACGCATAACCCATAACGCATAACACATAACGCATAACGTATAACGCATAACGCATAACGCAAACGTATAACGCACAACGCATAACGCTTAACGCATAACGCATAACATATAACACATAACGCATAACGCATAACGCATAACGCATAACGCATAACGCATACCGCATAATGCGTAACGCATAACGCATAACGCATAACGCATAACGCATTACGCATAACGCATAACGCATAACGTATAACTCATAACGCATAACGCATAAAGCATAACGCATAATGTATAACGCATGACGCATAACGCATAACGCATAACGCATAACGCATAACGCATAACGCAAAACGCATAACGTTAACGCATAACCCATAACGCATAAGGCTTGATGCATGACGAATATCGCATATCACATAACGCATAAGGCTTGATGCATGACGCATATCGCATAACGCATAACGCATAACCATAACGCATAACGCATAACCCATAACGCATAACGCCTAACGCATAACGTATAACGCATAACGCATACCGTATAACGCATAACGCATAACGCATAACGCATAACGCATAAAGCATAACGCATAACGCATACCGTATAACGCATAACGCATAACGCATAACGCATAACGTATAACGAATACCGCAAAACGTATATCGCCTAATACATAACGGTTCACGCATAACGCATAACGCATAACGCACACCGCATAATGCATAACGCATAACGCATAACGCATAACGCATAACGCATAACGCATTACGCATAACGCATAACGCATAACGCATAACGCATAACGCATAGCGCATAACGCATAACATATAACGCATAACGCATAATGCATAACGCATAACGCATAACGCATAACGCATAACGCATAAAGCATAACGCATAACGCATACCGTATAACGCATAACGCATGCCGCATAACGCAAACGTATAACGCACAACGCATAACGCATAATGAACAACGGATAACGCATAACGCATAACGCATAACTAATACCGCAAAACGTATATCGCCTAACACATAACGGATCACGCATAACGCATAACGCATAACGCAAAACGCATAACGTTAACGCATAACCCATAACGCATAAGGCTTGATGCATGACGAATATCGAATATCACATAACGCATAAGGCTTGATGCATGACGCATATCGCATAACGCATAACGCATAACCATAACCCATAACGCATAACCCATAACGCATAACGCATAACGCATAACGTATAACGCATAACGCATAACCATAACCCATAACGCATAACCCATAACGCATAACGCATAACGCATAACGTATAACGCATAACGCATACCGTATAACGCATAACGCATAACGCATAACGCATAACGCATACCGTATAACGCATAACGCATAACGCATAACGCATAACGCATAACGTATAGCGCACAACGCATAATGCATAAACCATAACCCATACTTCATAACGCATAACGCATAATGCACAACGCATATCGAACACCGGAAAACCCATAACGCCTAACGCATAACGGATCACGCATAACGCATAATGCATAACGCATAAAGTATAACGCATAACGCATAACGCATAACGCATAACCCCTAACGCAATAACGCATAACGCATAACGCATAACGCATAACGCATAACGCATAACGCATAACCCCTAACGCAATAACGCATAACGCATAACGCATAACGCATGAAGCATAACCCATAACGCATAACGCCTAACGCATAACGTATAACGCATAACGCATAACGCATATCGCATAACGCATAACGCATAACGTATAACGCATAACGCATACCGTATAACGCATAACGCATAACGCAAACGTATAACGCACAACGCATAACGTATAACTCATAACGCATAACGCATAAAGCATAACGCATAATGTATAACGCATGACGCATAACGCATAACGCATAACGCATAACGCATAACGCAAAACGCATAACGTTAACGCATAACCCATAACGCATAAGGCTTGATGCATGACGAATATCGCATATCACATAACGCATAAGGCTTGATGCATGACGCATATCGCATAACGCATAACGCATAACCATAACGCATAACGCATAACCCATAACGCATAACGCATAACGCATAACGTATAACGCATAACGCATACCGTATAACGCATAACGCATAACGCATAACGCATAACGCATAACGCATAACGCATAACGCATAACGCATAACGCATAACCATAACGCATAACGCATAACCCATAACGCATAACGCCTAACGCATAACGTATAACGCATAACGCATACCGTATAACGCATAACGCATAACGCATAACGCATAACGCATAAAGCATAACGCATAACGCATACCGTATAACGCATAACGCATAACGCATAACGCAAACGTATAACGCACAACGCATAACGTATAACTCATAACGCATAACGCATAAAGCATAACGCATAATGTATAACGCCTAACACATAACGGATCACGCATAACGCATAACGCATAACGCATAACGCATAACGCATAAAGCATAACGCATAACGCATACCGTATAACGCATAACGCATGCCGCATAACGCAAACGTATAACGCACAACGCATAACGCATAATGAACAACGGATAACGCATAACGCATAACGCATAACTAATACCGCAAAACGTATATCGCCTAACACATAACGGATCACGCATAACGCATAACGCATAACGCAAAACGCATAACGTTAACGCATAACCCATAACGCATAAGGCTTGATGCATGACGAATATCGAATATCACATAACGCATATGGCTTGATGCATGACGCATATCGCATAACGCATAACGCATAACCATAACCCATAACGCATAACCCATAACGCATAACGCATAACGCATAACGCATAACGTATAACGCATAACGCATACCGTATAACGCATAACGCATAACGCATAACGCATAACGCATACCGTATAACGCATAACGCATAACGCATAACGCATAACGCATAACGCATAACGCATAACGCATAACGCATAACGCATAACGCATAAAGCATAACGCATAACGCATAACGCATAACGCATAAAGCATAACGCATAACGCATAACGCATAACGCATAACATATAACGCATAACGCATACCCTATAACGCAAACGTATAGCGCACAACGCATAATGCATAAACCATAACCCATACTTCATAACGCATAACGCATAATGCACAACGCATATCGAACACCGGAAAACCCATAACGCCTAACGCATAACGGATCACGCATAACGCATAATGCATAACGCATAAAGTATAACGCATAACGCATAACGCATAACGCATAACCCCTAACGCAATAACGCATAACGCATAACGCATAACGCATATCGCATAACGCATAACGCATAACCCCTAACGCAATAACGCATAACGCATAACGCATAACGCATGAAGCATAACCCATAACGCATAACGCCTAACGCATAACGTATAACGCATAACGCATAACGCATATCGCATAACGCATAACGCATAACGTATAACGCATAACGCATACCGTATAACGCATAACGCATAACGCATAACGCATAACGCATACCGTATAACGCATAACGCATAACGCATAACGCATAACGCATAACGCATAACGCATAACGCATAACGCATAACGCATAACTTGTAACTCATAACGCATAACCCATAAAGCATAACGCATAAGGCATAACGCATAACGCATATCGCATAACGCATAACGCATAACGTATAACGCATAACGCATACCGTATAACGCATAACGCATAACGCATAACGCAAACGTATAACGCACAACGCATAACGTATAACTCATAACGCATAACGCATAAAGCATAACGCATAATGTATAACGCATGACGCATAACGCATAACGCATAACGCATAACGCATAACGCAAAACGCATAACGTTAACGCATAACCCATAACGCATAAGGCTTGATGCATGACGAATATCGCATATCACATAACGCATAAGGCTTGATGCATGACGCATATCGCATAACGCATAACGCATAACCATAACCCATAACGCATAACCCATAACGCATAACGCATAACGCATAACGTATAACGCATAACGCATACCGTATAACGCATAACGCATAACGCATAACGCATAACGCATACCGTATAACGCATAACGCATAACGCATAACGCATAACCATAACGCATAACGCATAACCCATAACGCATAACGTATAACGCATAACGCATACCGTATAACGCATAACGCATAACGCATAACGCATAACGCATAACGCATAACGCATAACGCATAACGCATACCGTATAACGCATAACGCATAACGCATAACGCATAACGCATAACGAATACCGCAAAACGTATATCGCCTAATACATAACGGATCATGCATAACGCATAACGCATAACGCACACCGCATAATGCATAACGCATAACGCATAACGCATAATGCATAACGCATTACGCATAACGCATAACCCATAACGCATAACACATAACGCATAACGTATAACGCATAACGCATAACGCAAACGTATAACGCACAACGCATAACGCTTAACGCATAACGCATAACATATAACACATAACGCATAACGCATAACGCATAACGCATAACGCATAACGCATACCGCATAATGCGTAACGCATAACGCATAACGCATAACGCATAACGCATTACGCATAACGCATAACGCATAACGTATAACTCATAACGCATAACGCATAAAGCATAACGCATAATGTATAACGCATGACGCATAACGCATAACGCATAACGCATAACGCATAACGCATAACGCAAAACGCATAACGTTAACGCATAACCCATAACGCATAAGGCTTGATGCATGACGAATATCGCATATCACATAACGCATAAGGCTTGATGCATGACGCATATCGCATAACGCATAACGCATAACCATAACGCATAACGCATAACCCATAACGCATAACGCCTAACGCATAACGTATAACGCATAACGCATACCGTATAACGCATAACGCATAACGCATAACGCATAACGCATAAAGCATAACGCATAACGCATACCGTATAACGCATAACGCATAACGCATAACGCATAACGTATAACGAATACCGCAAAACGTATATCGCCTAATACATAACGGTTCACGCATAACGCATAACGCATAACGCACACCGCATAATGCATAACGCATAACGCATAACGCATAACGCATAACGCATAACGCATAACGCATAACGCATAACGCATAACGCATAACGCATAACGCATAGCGCATAACGCATAACATATAACGCATAACGCATAATGCATAACGCATAACGCATAACGCATAACGCATAACGCATAAAGCATAACGCATAACGCATACCGTATAACGCATAACGCATGCCGCATAACGCAAACGTATAACGCACAACGCATAACGCATAATGAACAACGGATAACGCATAACGCATAACGCATAACTAATACCGCAAAACGTATATCGCCTAACACATAACGGATCACGCATAACGCATAACGCATAACGCAAAACGCATAACGTTAACGCATAACCCATAACGCATAAGGCTTGATGCATGACGAATATCGAATATCACATAACGCATAAGGCTTGATGCATGACGCATATCGCATAACGCATAACGCATAACCATAACCCATAACGCATAACCCATAACGCATAACGCATAACGCATAACGTATAACGCATAACGCATAACCATAACCCATAACGCATAACCCATAACGCATAACGCATAACGCATAACGTATAACGCATAACGCATACCGTATAACGCATAACGCATAACGCATAACGCATAACGCATACCGTATAACGCATAACGCATAACGCATAACGCATAACGCATAACGTATAGCGCACAACGCATAATGCATAAACCATAACCCATACTTCATAACGCATAACGCATAATGCACAACGCATATCGAACACCGGAAAACCCATAACGCCTAACGCATAACGGATCACGCATAACGCATAATGCATAACGCATAAAGTATAACGCATAACGCATAACGCATAACGCATAACCCCTAACGCAATAACGCATAACGCATAACGCATAACGCATATCGCATAACGCATAACGCATAACCCCTAACGCAATAACGCATAACGCATAACGCATAACGCATGAAGCATAACCCATAACGCATAACGCCTAACGCATAACGTATAACGCATAACGCATAACGCATATCGCATAACGCATAACGCATAACGTATAACGCATAACGCATACCGTATAACGCATAACGCATAACGCAAACGTATAACGCACAACGCATAACGTATAACTCATAACGCATAACGCATAAAGCATAACGCATAATGTATAACGCATAACGCATAACGCATAACGCATAACGCATAACGCATAACGCAAAACGCATAACGTTAACGCATAACCCATAACGCATAAGGCTTGATGCATGACGAATATCGCATATCACATAACGCATAAGGCTTGATGCATGACGCATATCGCATAACGCATAACGCATAACCATAACGCATAACGCATAACCCATAACGCATAACGCCTAACGCATAACGTATAACGCATAACGCATACCGTATAACGCATAACGCATAACGCATAACGCATAACGCATAACGCATAACGCATAACGCATAACGCATAACGCATAACCATAACGCATAACGCATAACCCATAACGCATAACGCCTAACGCATAACGTATAACGCATAACGCATACCGTATAACGCATAACGCATAACGCATAACGCATAACGCATAAAGCATAACGCATAACGCATACCGTATAACGCATAACGCATAACGCATAACGCAAACGTATAACGCACAACGCATAACGTATAACTCATAACGCATAACGCATAAAGCATAACGCATAATGTATAACGCCTAACACATAACGGATCACGCATAACGCATAACGCATAACGCATAACGCATAACGCATAAAGCATAACGCATAACGCATACCGTATAACGCATAACGCATGCCGCATAACGCAAACGTATAACGCACAACGCATAACGCATAATGAACAACGGATAACGCATAACGCATAACGCATAACTAATACCGCAAAACGTATATCGCCTAACACATAACGGATCACGCATAACGCATAACGCATAACGCAAAACGCATAACGTTAACGCATAACCCATAACGCATAAGGCTTGATGCATGACGAATATCGAATATCACATAACGCATATGGCTTGATGCATGACGCATATCGCATAACGCATAACGCATAACCATAACCCATAACGCATAACCCATAACGCATAACGCATAACGCATAACGCATAACGTATAACGCATAACGCATACCGTATAACGCATAACGCATAACGCATAACGCATAACGCATACCGTATAACGCATAACGCATAACGCATAACGCATAACGCATAACGCATAACGCATAACGCATAACGCATAACGCATAACGCATAAAGCATAACGCATAACGCATAACGCATAACGCATAAAGCATAACGCATAACGCATAACGCATAACGCATAACATATAACGCATAACGCATACCCTATAACGCAAACGTATAGCGCACAACGCATAATGCATAAACCATAACCCATACTTCATAACGCATAACGCATAATGCACAACGCATATCGAACACCGGAAAACCCATAACGCCTAACGCATAACGGATCACGCATAACGCATAATGCATAACGCATAAAGTATAACGCATAACGCATAACGCATAACGCATAACCCCTAACGCAATAACGCATAACGCATAACGCATAACGCATATCGCATAACGCATAACGCATAACCCCTAACGCAATAACGCATAACGCATAACGCATAACGCATGAAGCATAACCCATAACGCATAACGCCTAACGCATAACGTATAACGCATAACGCATAACGCATATCGCATAACGCATAACGCATAACGTATAACGCATAACGCATACCGTATAACGCATAACGCATAACGCATAACGCATAACGCATACCGTATAACGCATAACGCATAACGCATAACGCATAACGCATAACGCATAACGCATAACGCATAACGCATAACGCATAACTTGTAACTCATAACGCATAACCCATAAAGCATAACGCATAAGGCATAACGCATAACGCATATCGCATAACGCATAACGCATAACGTATAACGCATAACGCATACCGTATAACGCATAACGCATAACGCATAACGCAAACGTATAACGCACAACGCATAACGTATAACTCATAACGCATAACGCATAAAGCATAACGCATAATGTATAACGCATGACGCATAACGCATAACGCATAACGCATAACGCATAACGCAAAACGCATAACGTTAACGCATAACCCATAACGCATAAGGCTTGATGCATGACGAATATCGCATATCACATAACGCATAAGGCTTGATGCATGACGCATATCGCATAACGCATAACGCATAACCATAACGCATAACGCAAAACGCATAACGTTAACGCATAACCCATAACGCATAAAGCATACCGTATAACGCATAACGCATAACGCATAACGCAAACGTATAACGCACAACGCATAACGTATAACTCATAACGCATAACGCATAAAGCATAACGCATAATGTATAACGCCTAACACATAACGGATCACGCATAACGCATAACGCATAACGCATAACGCATAACGCATAACGCATAACGCATAACGCATAAAGCATAACGCATAACGCATAACGCATAACGCATAAAGCATAACGCATAACGCATAACGCATAACGCATAACGTATAACGCATAACGCATACCGTATAACGCAAACGTATAGCGCACAACGCATAATGCATAAACCATAACCCATACTTCATAACGCATAACGCATAATGCACAACGCATATCGAACACCGGAAAACCCATAACGCCTAACGCATAACGGATCACGCATAACGCATAATGCATAACGCATAAAGTATAACGCATAACGCATAACGCATAACGCATAACCCCTAACGCAATAACGCATAACGCATAACGCATAACGCATATCGCATAACGCATAACGCATAACCCCTAACGCAATAACGCATAACGCATAACGCATAACGCATGAAGCATAACCCATAACGCATAACGCCTAACGCATAACGTATAACGCATAACGCATAACGCATATCGCATAACGCATAACGCATAACGTATAACGCATAACGCATACCGTATAACGCATAACGCATAACGCATAACGCATAACGCATACCGTATAACGCATAACGCATAACGCATAACGCATAACGCATAACGCATAACGCATAACGCATAACTCATAACGCATAACCCATAAAGCATAACGCATAAGGCATAACGCATAACGCATATCGCATAACGCATAACGCATAACGTATAACGCATAACGCATACCGTATAACGCATAACGCATAACGCAAACGTATAACGCACAACGCATAACGTATAACTCATAACGCATAACGCATAAAGCATAACGCATAATGTATAACGCATGACGCATAACGCATAACGCATAACGCATAACGCATAACGCAAAACGCATAACGTTAACGCATAACCCATAACGCATAAGGCTTGATGCATGACGAATATCGCATATCACATAACGCATAAGGCTTGATGCATGACGCATATCGCATAACGCATAACGCATAACCATAACGCATAACGCATAACCCATAACGCATAACGCCTAACGCATAACGTATAACGCATAACGCATACCGTATAACGCATAACGCATAACGCATAACGCATAACGCATAACGCATAACGCATAACGCATAACGCATAACCATAACGCATAACGCATAACCCATAACGCATAACGCCTAACGCATAACGTATAACGCATAACGCATACCGTATAACGCATAACGCATAACGCATAACGCATAACGCATAAAGCATAACGCATAACGCATACCGTATAACGCATAACGCATAACGCATAACGCAAACGTATAACGCACAACGCATAACGTATAACTCATAACGCATAACGCATAAAGCATAACGCATAATGTATAACGCCTAACACATAACGGATCACGCATAACGCATAACGCATAACGCAAAACGCATAACGTTAACGCATAACCCATAACGCATAAGGCTTGATGCATGACGAATATCGCATATCACATAACGCATAAGGCTTGATGCATGACGCATATCGCATAACGCATAAAGCATAACCATAACGCATAACGCATAACCCATAACGCATAACGCATAACGCATAACGTATAACGCATAACGCATACCGTATAACGCATAACGCATAACGCATAACGCATAACTTATAACGAATACCGCAAAACGTATATCGCCTAATACATAACGGTTCACGCATAACGCATAACGCATAACGCACACCGCATAATGCATAAAGCATAACGCATAACGCATAACGCATAACGCATAACGCATTACGCATAACGCATAACGCATAACGCATAACGCATAACGCATAGCGCATAACGCATAACATATAACGCATAACGCATAATGCATAACGCATAACGCATAACGCATAACGCATAACGCATAAAGCATAACGCATAACGCATACCGTATAACGCATAACGCATGCCGCATAACGCAAACGTATAACGCACAACGCATAACGCATAATGAACAACGGATAACGCATAACGCATAACGCATAACTAATACCGCAAAACGTATATCGCCTAACACATAACGGATCACGCATAACGCATAACGCATAACGCAAAACGCATAACGTTAACGCATAACCCATAACGCATAAGGCTTGATGCATGACGAATATCGAATATCACATAACGCATAAGGCTTGATGCATGACGCATATCGCATAACGCATAACGCATAACCATAACCCATAACGCATAACCCATAACGCATAACGCATAACGCATAACGTATAACGCATAACGCATACCGTATAACGCATAACGCATAACGCATAACGCATAACGCATAACGCATACCGTATAACGCATAACGCATAACGCATAACGCATAACGCATAACGCATAACGCATAACGCATAACGCATAACGCATAAAGCATAACGCATAACGCATAACGCATAACGCATAAAGCATAACGCATAACGCATAACGCATAACATATAACGCATAACGCATACCCTATAACGCAAACGTATAGCGCACAACGCATAATGCATAAACCATAACCCATACTTCATAACGCATAACGCATAATGCACAACGCATATCGAACACCGGAAAACCCATAACGCCTAACGCATAACGGATCACGCATAACGCATAATGCATAACGCATAAAGTATAACGCATAACGCATAACGCATAACGCATAACCCCTAACGCAATAACGCATAACGCATAACGCATAACGCATATCGCATAACGCATAACGCATAACCCCTAACGCAATAACGCATAACGCATAACGCATAACGCATGAAGCATAACCCATAACGCATAACGCCTAACGCATAACGTATAACGCATAACGCATAACGCATATCGCATAACGCATAACGCATAACGTATAACGCATAACGCATACCGTATAACGCATAACGCATAACGCATAACGCATAACGCATACCGTATAACGCATAACGCATAACGCATAACGCATAACGCATAACGCATAACGCATAACGCATAACTTGTAACTCATAACGCATAACCCATAAAGCATAACGCATAAGGCATAACGCATAACGCATATCGCATAACGCATAACGCATAACGTATAACGCATAACGCATACCGTATAACGCATAACGCATAACGCATAACGCAAACGTATAACGCACAACGCATAACGTATAACTCATAACGCATAACGCATAAAGCATAACGCATAATGTATAACGCATGACGCATAACGCATAACGCATAACGCATAACGCATAACGCAAAACGCATAACGTTAACGCATAACCCATAACGCATAAGGGTTGATGCATGACGAATATCGCATATCACATAACGCATAAGGCTTGATGCATGACGCATATCGCATAACGCATAACGCATAACCATAACGCATAACGCATAACCCATAACGCATAACGCATAACGCATAACGTATAACGCATAACGCATACCGTATAACGCATAACGCATAACGCATAACGCATAACGCATAACGCATAACGCATAACGCATAACCATAACGCATAACGCATAACCCATAACGCATAACGCCTAACGCATAACGTATAACGCATAACGCATACCGTATAACGCATAACGCATAACGCATAACGCATAACGCATAAAGCATAACGCATAACGCATACCGTATAACGCATAACGCATAACGCAAACGTATAACGCACAACGCATAACGTATAACTCATAACGCATAACGCATAAAGCATAACGCATAATGTATAACGCCTAACACATAACGGATCACGCATAACGCATAACGCATAACGCAAAACGCATAACGTTAACGCATAACCCATAACGCATAAGGCTTGATGCATGACGAATATCGCATATCACATAACGCATAAGGCTTGATGCATGACGCATATCGCATAACGCATAACGCATAACCATAACGCATAACGCATAACCCATAACGCATAACGCCTAACGCATAACGTATAACGCATAACGCATACCGTATAACGCATAACGCATAACGCATAACGCATAACGCATAACGCATAAAGCATAACGCATAACGCATACCGTATAACGCATAACGCATAACGCATAACGCATAACATATAACGCATAACGCATAACGCATAACGCATAACGCATAACGCATAACTTATAAAGCATAACGCATAACGCAAAACGCATAAACCCTAACGCAATAACGCATAACGCATAACGCATAACTTGTAACTCATAACGCATAACGCATAAAGCATAACGCATAAGGCATAACGCATAACGCATATCGCATAACGCATAACGCGTAACGTATAACGCATAACGCATAACGCATAACGCAAACGTATAACGCACAACGCATAACGTATAACTCATAACGCATAACGCATAAAGCATAACGCATAATGTATAACGCACAACGCATAACGTATAACTCATAACGCATAACGCATAAAGCATAACGCATAATGTATAACGCATGACGCATAACGCATAACGCATAACGCATAACGCATAACGCATAACGCAAAACGCATAACGTTAACGCATAACCCATAACGCATAAGGCTTGATGCATGACGAATATCGCATATCACATAACGCATAAGGCTTGATGCATGACGCATATCGCATAACGCATAACGCATAACCATAACGCATAACGCATAACCCATAACGCATAACGCCTAACGCATAACGTATAACGCATAACGCATACCGTATAACGCATAACGCATAACGCATAACGCATAACGCATAACGCATAACGCATAACGCATACCGTATAACGCATAACGCATAACGCATAACGCATAACGCATAACGAATACCGCAAAACGTATATCGCCTAATACATAACGGATCACGCATAACGCATAACGCATAACGCACACCGCATAATGCATAACGCATAACGCATAACGCATAACGCATAACGCATTACGCATAACGCATAACGCATAACGCATAACGCATAACGCATAACGCATAACGTGTAACTCATAACGCATAACGCATAAAGCATAACGCATAACGCATAACGCATAACGCATATCGCATAACGCATAACGCATAACGCATAACGTATAACGCATAACGCATAACGAATACCGCAAAACGTATATCGCCTAATACATAACGGATCACGCATAACGCATAACGCATAACGCACACGGCATAATGCATAACGCATAACGCATAACGCATAACGCATAACGCATTACGCATAACGCATAACGCATAACGCATAACGCATAACGCATAGCGCATAACGCATAACATATAACGCATAACGCATAATGCATAACGCATAACGCATAACGCATAACGCATAAAGCATAACGCATAACGCATACCGTATAACGCATAACGCATAACGCATAGCGCATAACGCATAACGCATAACATATAACGCATAACGCATAACGCATAACGCATAACGCATAACGCATAACGCATAACTTATAAAGCATAACGCATAACGCAAAACGCATAAACCCTAACGCAATAACGCATAACGCATAACGCATAACTTGTAACTCATAACGCATAACGCATAAAGCATAACGCATAAGGCATAACGCATAACGCATATCGCATAACGCATAACGCATAACGTATAACGCATAACGCATAACGCAAACGTATAACGCACAACGCATAACGTATAACTCATAACGCATAACGCATAAAGCATAACGCATAACGCATAACGCAAAACGCATAACGCATAACCATAACCCATAACGCATAACCCATAACGCATAACGCATAACGCATAACGTATAACGCATAACGCATACCGTATAACGCATAACGCATAACGCATAACGCATAACGCATAACGCATACCGTATAACGCATAACGCATAACGCATAACGCATAACGCATAACGCATAACGCATAACGCATAACGCATAACGCATAAAGCATAACGCATAACGCATAACGCATAACGCATAAAGCATAACGCATAACGCATAACGCATAACGCATAACATATAACGCATAACGCATACCCTATAACGCAAACGTATAGCGCACAACGCATAATGCATAAACCATAACCCATACTTCATAACGCATAACGCATAATGCACAACGCATATCGAACACCGGAAAACCCATAACGCCTAACGCATAACGGATCACGCATAACGCATAATGCATAACGCATAAAGTATAACGCATAACGCATAACGCATAACCCCTAACGCAATAACGCATAACGCATAACGCATAACGCATATCGCATAACGCATAACGCATAACCCCTAACGCAATAACGCATAACGCATAACGCATAACGCATGAAGCATAACCCATAACGCATAACGCCTAACGCATAACGTATAACGCATAACGCATAACGCATATCGCATAACGCATAACGCATAACGTATAACGCATAACGCATACCGTATAACGCATAACGCATAACGCATAACGCATAACGCATACCGTATAACGCATAACGCATAACGCATAACGCATAACGCATAACGTATAACGCATAACGCATAACGAATACCGCAAAACGTATATCGCCTAATACATAACGGATCACGCATAACGCATAACGCATAACGCACACGGCATAATGCATAACGCATAACGCATAACGCATAACGCATAACGCATTACGCATAACGCATAACGCATAACGCATAACGCATAACGCATAGCGCATAACGCATAACATATAACGCATAACGCATAATGCATAACGCATAACGCATAACGCATAACGCATAAAGCATAACGCATAACGCATACCGTATAACGCATAACGCATAGCGCATAACGCATAACGCATAACATATAACGCATAACGCATAACGCATAACGCATAACGCATAACGCATAACGCATAACTTATAAAGCATAACGCATAACGCAAAACGCATAAACCCTAACGCAATAACGCATAACGCATAACGCATAACTTGTAACTCATAACGCATAACGCATAAAGCATAACGCATAAGGCATAACGCATAACGCATATCGCATAACGCATAACGCATAACGTATAACGCATAACGCATAACGCAAACGTATAACGCACAACGCATAACGTATAACTCATAACGCATAACGCATAAAGCATAACGCATAATGTATAATGCACAACGCATAACGTATAACTCATAACGCATAACGCATAAAGCATAACGCATAATGTATAACGCATGACGCATAACGCATAACGCATAACGCATAACGCATAACGCATAACGCAAAACGCATAACGTTAACGCATAACCCATAACGCATAAGGCTTGATGCATGACGAATATCGCATATCACATAACGCATAAGGCTTGATGCATGACGCATATCGCATAACGCATAACGCATAACCATAACGCATAACGCATAACCCATAACGCATAACGTATAACGCATAACGCATACCGTATAACGCATAACGCATAACGCATAACGCATAACGCATAACGCATAACGCATAACGCATAACGCATACCGTATAACGCATAACGCATAACGCATAACGCATAACGCATAACGAATACCGCAAAACGTATATCGCCTAATACATAACGGATCATGCATAACGCATAACGCATAACGCACACCGCATAATGCATAACGCATAACGCATAACGCATAACGCATAACGCATTACGCATAACGCATAACGCATAACGCATAACGCATAACGCATAGCGCATAACGCATAACATATAACGCATAACGCCTAACGCATACCGTATAACGCATAACGCATAACGCATAACGCATACCGTATAACGCATAACGCATAACGCATAACGCATAACGCATAACGCATAACGCATAACGCATAACGCATAACGCATAAAGCATAACGCATAACGCATAACGCATGAAGCATAACCCATAACGCATAACGCATAACGCATAACGCATACCGTATAACGCATAACGCATAACGCATAACGCAAACGTATAGCGCACAACGCATAACGCATAAACCATAACGCATAACACATAACGCATAACGTATAACGCATAACGCATAACGCAAACGTATAACGCACAACGCATAACGCTTAACGCATAACGCATAACATATAACACATAACGCATAACGCATAACGCATAACGCATACCGTATAACGCATAACGCATAACGCATAACGCAAACGTATAACGCACAACGCATAACGTATAACTCATAACGCATAACGCATAAAGCATAACGCATAATGTATAACGCCTAACACATAACGGATCACGCATAACGCATAACGCATAACGCAAAACGCATAACGTTAACGCATAACCCATAACGCATAAGGCTTGATGCATGACGAATATCGCATATCACATAACGCATAAGGCTTGATGCATGACGCATATCGCATAACGCATAAAGCATAACCATAACGCATAACGCATAACCCATAACGCATAACGCATAACGCATAACGTATAACGCATAACGCATACCGTATAACGCATAACGCATAACGCATAACGCATAACTTATAACGAATACCGCAAAACGTATATCGCCTAATACATAACGGTTCACGCATAACGCATAACGCATAACGCACACCGCATAATGCATAAAGCATAACGCATAACGCATAACGCATAACGCATAACGCATTACGCATAACGCATAACGCATAACGCATAACGCATAACGCATAGCGCATAACGCATAACATATAACGCATAACGCATAATGCATAACGCATAACGCATAACGCATAACGCATAACGCATAAAGCATAACGCATAACGCATACCGTATAACGCATAACGCATGCCGCATAACGCAAACGTATAACGCACAACGCATAACGCATAATGAACAACGGATAACGCATAACGCATAACGCATAACTAATACCGCAAAACGTATATCGCCTAACACATAACGGATCACGCATAACGCATAACGCATAACGCAAAACGCATAACGTTAACGCATAACCCATAACGCATAAGGCTTGATGCATGACGAATATCGAATATCACATAACGCATAAGGCTTGATGCATGACGCATATCGCATAACGCATAACGCATAACCATAACCCATAACGCATAACCCATAACGCATAACGCATAACGCATAACGTATAACGCATAACGCATACCGTATAACGCATAACGCATAACGCATAACGCATAACGCATAACGCATACCGTATAACGCATAACGCATAACGCATAACGCATAACGCATAACGCATAACGCATAACGCATAACGCATAACGCATAACGCATAAAGCATAACGCATAACGCATAACGCATAACGCATAAAGCATAACGCATAACGCATAACGCATAACGCATAACATATAACGCATAACGCATACCCTATAACGCAAACGTATAGCGCACAACGCATAATGCATAAACCATAACCCATACTTCATAACGCATAACGCATAATGCACAACGCATATCGAACACCGGAAAACCCATAACGCCTAACGCATAACGGATCACGCATAACGCATAATGCATAACGCATAAAGTATAACGCATAACGCATAACGCATAACCCCTAACGCAATAACGCATAACGCATAACGCATAACGCATATCGCATAACGCATAACGCATAACCCCTAACGCAATAACGCATAACGCATAACGCATAACGCATGAAGCATAACCCATAACGCATAACGCCTAACGCATAACGTATAACGCATAACGCATAACGCATATCGCATAACGCATAACGCATAACGTATAACGCATAACGCATACCGTATAACGCATAACGCATAACGCATAACGCATAACGCATACCGTATAACGCATAACGCATAACGCATAACGCATAACGCATAACGCATAACGCATAACTTGTAACTCATAACGCATAACCCATAAAGCATAACGCATAAGGCATAACGCATAACGCATATCGCATAACGCATAACGCATAACGTATAACGCATAACGCATACCGTATAACGCATAACGCATAACGCATAACGCAAACGTATAACGCACAACGCATAACGTATAACTCATAACGCATAACGCATAAAGCATAACGCATAATGTATAACGCATGACGCATAACGCATAACGCATAACGCATAACGCATAACGCAAAACGCATAACGTTAACGCATAACCCATAACGCATAAGGCTTGATGCATGACGAATATCGCATATCACATAACGCATAAGGCTTGATGCATGACGCATATCGCATAACGCATAACGCATAACCATAACGCATAACGCATAACCCATAACGCATAACGCCTAACGCATAACGTATAACGCATAACGCATACCGTATAACGCATAACGCATAACGCATAACGCATAACGCATAACGCATAACGCATAACGCATAACGCATAACCATAACGCATAACGCATAACCCATAACGCATAACGCCTAACGCATAACGTATAACGCATAACGCATACCGTATAACGCATAACGCATAACGCATAACGCATAACGCATAAAGCATAACGCATAACGCATACCGTATAACGCATAACGCATAACGCAAACGTATAACGCACAACGCATAACGTATAACTCATAACGCATAACGCATAAAGCATAACGCATAATGTATAACGCCTAACACATAACGGATCACGCATAACGCATAACGCATAACGCAAAACGCATAACGTTAACGCATAACCCATAACGCATAAGGCTTGATGCATGACGAATATCGCATATCACATAACGCTTAAGGCTTGATGCATGACGCATATCGCATAACGCATAACGCATAACCATAACGCATAACGCATAACCCATAACGCATAACGCCTAACGCATAACGTATAACGCATAACGCATACCGTATAACGCATAACGCATAACGCATAACGCATAACGCATAAAGCATAACGCATAACGCATACCGTATAACGCATAACGCATAACGCATAACGCATAACGCATAACATATAACGCATAACGCATAACGCATAACGCATAACGCATAACGCATAACGCATAACTTATAAAGCATAACGCATAACGCAAAACGCATAAACCCTAACGCAATAACGCATAACGCATAACGCATAACTTGTAACTCATAACGCATAACGCATAAAGCATAACGCATAAGGCATAACGCATAACGCATATCGCATAACGCATAACGCATAACGTATAACGCATAACGCATAACGCATAACGCAAACGTATAACGCACAACGCATAACGTATAACTCATAACGCATAACGCATAAAGCATAACGCATAATGTATAACGCACAACGCATAACGTATAACTCATAACGCATAACGCATAAAGCATAACGCATAATGTATAACGCATGACGCATAACGCATAACGCATAACGCATAACGCATAACGCATAACGCAAAACGCATAACGTTAACGCATAACCCATAACGCATAAGGCTTGATGCATGACGAATATCGCATATCACATAACGCATAAGGCTTGATGCATGACGCATATCGCATAACGCATAACGCATAACCATAACGCATAACGCATAACCCATAACGCATAACGCCTAACGCATAACGTATAACGCATAACGCATACCGTATAACGCATAACGCATAACGCATAACGCATAACGCATAACGCATAACGCATAACGCATACCGTATAACGCATAACGCATAACGCATAACGCATAACGCATAACGAATACCGCAAAACGTATATCGCCTAATACATAACGGATCACGCATAACGCATAACGCATAACGCACACCGCATAATGCATAACGCATAACGCATAACGCATAACGCATAACGCATAACGCATAACGCATAACGCATAACGCATAACGCATAACGCATAACGCATAACGTGTAACTCATAACGCATAACGCATAAAGCATAACGCATAACGCATAACGCATAACGCATATCGCATAACGCATAACGCATAACGCATAACGTATAACGCATAACGCATAACGAATACCGCAAAACGTATATCGCCTAATACATAACGGATCACGCATAACGCATAACGCATAACGCACACGGCATAATGCATAACGCATAACGCATAACGCATAACGCATAACGCATTACGCATAACGCATAACGCATAACGCATAACGCATAACGCATAGCGCATAACGCATAACATATAACGCATAACGCATAATGCATAACGCATAACGCATAACGCATAACGCATAAAGCATAACGCATAACGCATACCGTATAACGCATAACGCATAACGCATAACGCATAACGCATAACGCATAACATATAACGCATAACGCATAACGCATAACGCATAACGCATAACGCATAACGCATAACTTATAAAGCATAACGCATAACGCAAAACGCATAAACCCTAACGCAATAACGCATAACGCATAACGCATAACTTGTAACTCATAACGCATAACGCATAAAGCATAACGCATAACGCATAACGCATAACGCATATCGCATAACGCATAACGCATAACGTATAACGCATAACGCATAACGCAAACGTATAACGCACAACGCATAACGTATAACTCATAACGCATAACGCATAAAGCATAACGCATAATGTATAATGCACAACGCATAACGTATAACTCATAACGCATAACGCATAAAGCATAACGCATAATGTATAACGCATGACGCATAACGCATAACGCATAACGCATAACGCATAACGCATAACGCAAAACGCATAACGTTAACGCATAACCCATAACGCATAAGGCTTGATGCATGACGAATATCGCATATCACATAACGCATAAGGCTTGATGCATGACGCATATCGCATAACGCATAACGCATAACCATAACGCATAACGCATAACCCATAACGCATAACGTATAACGCATAACGCATAACGCATAACGCATAACGCATAACGCATAACGCATAACGCATAACGCATAACGCATAACGCATAAAGCATAACGCATAACGCATAACGCATGAAGCATAACCCATAACGCATAACGCATAACGCATAACGCATACCGTATAACGCATAACGCATACCGTATAACGCATAACGCATAACGCATAACGCATAACGTATAACGCATAACGCATAACGCATAACGCATAACGCATAACATATAACGCATAACGCATAATGCACAACGCATAACGAATACCGCAAAACGCATAACGCCTAACGCATAACGGATCACGCATAACGCATAACGCATAACGCATAACGCATAACGCATAAAGCATAACGCATAACGCATAACGCATAACGCATAACGCATAACATATAACGCATAACGCATAATGCACAACGCATAACGAATACCGCAAAACGCATAACGCCTAACGCATAACGGATCACGCATAACGCATAACGCATAACGCATAACGCATAAAGCATAACGCATAACGCATAACGCATAACGCATAACGCATAACGCATAAAGCATAACGCATAACGCATAACGCATGAAGCATAACCCATAACGCATAACACATAACGCATAACGTATAACGCATAACGCATAACGCAAACGTATAACGCACAACGCATAACGCTTAACGCATAACGCATAACATATAACACATAACGCATAACGCATAACGCATAACGCATAACGCATAACGCATACCGCATAATGCGTAACGCATAACGCATAACGCATAACGCATAACGCATTACGCATAACGCATAACGCATAACGTATAACTCATAACGCATAACGCATAAAGCATAACGCATAATGTATAACGCATGACGCATAACGCATAACGCATAACGCATAACGCATAACGCAAAACGCATAACGTTAACGCATAACCCATAACGCATAAGGCTTGATGCATGACGAATATCGCATATCACATAACGCATAAGGCTTGATGCATGACGCATATCGCATAACGCATAACGCATAACGCATAACGCATAACGCATAACCCATAACGCATAACGCCTAACGCATAACGTATAACGCATAACGCATACCGTATAACGCATAACGCATAACGCATAACGCATAACGCATAACGCATAACGCATAACGCATACCGTATAACGCATAACGCATAACGCATAACGTATAACGAATACCGCAAAACGTATATCGCCTAATACATAACGGTTCACGCATAACGCATAACGCATAACGCACACCGCATAATGCATAACGCATAACGCATAACGCATAACGCATAACGCATAACGCATAACGCATTACGCATAACGCATAACGCATAACGCATAACGCATAACGCATAGCGCATAACGCATAACATATAACGCATAACGCATAATGCATAACGCATAACGCATAACGCATAACGCATAACGCATAAAGCATAACGCATAACGCATACCGTATAACGCATAACGCATGCCGCATAACGCAAACGTATAACGCACAACGCATAACGCATAATGAACAACGGATAACGCATAACGCATAACGCATAACTAATACCGCAAAACGTATATCGCCTAACACATAACGGATCACGCATAACGCATAACGCATAACGCAAAACGCATAACGTTAACGCATAACCCATAACGCATAAGGCTTGATGCATGACGAATATCGAATATCACATAACGCATAAGGCTTGATGCATGACGCATATCGCATAACGCATAACGCATAACCATAACCCATAACGCATAACCCATAACGCATAACGCATAACGCATAACGTATAACGCATAACGCATACCGTATAACGCATAACGCATAACACATAACGCATAACGCATACCGTATAACGCATAACGCATAACGCATAACGCATAACCATAACGCATAACGCATAACCCATAACGCATAACGTATAACGCATAACGCATACCGTATAACGCATAACGCATAACGCATAACGCATAACGCATAACGCATAACGCATAACGCATAACGCATACCGTATAACGCATAACGCATAACGCATAACGCATAACGCATAACGAATACCGCAAAACGTATATCGCCTAATACATAACGGATCATGCATAACGCATAACGCATAACGCACACCGCATAATGCATAACGCATAACGCATAACGCATAACGCATAACGCATTACGCATAACGCATAACCCATAACGCATAACACATAACGCATAACGTATAACGCATAACGCATAACGCAAACGTATAACGCACAACGCATAACGCTTAACGCATAACGCATAACATATAACACATAACGCATAACGCATAACGCATAACGCATAACGCATAACGCATACCGCATAATGCGTAACGCATAACGCATAACGCATAACGCATAACGCATTACGCATAACGCATAACGCATAACGTATAACTCATAACGCATAACGCATAAAGCATAACGCATAATGTATAACGCATGACGCATAACGCATAACGCATAACGCATAACGCATAACGCATAACGCAAAACGCATAACGTTAACGCATAACCCATAACGCATAAGGCTTGATGCATGACGAATATCGCATATCACATAACGCATAAGGCTTGATGCATGACGCATATCGCATAACGCATAACGCATAACCATAACGCATAACGCATAACCCATAACGCATAACGCCTAACGCATAACGTATAACGCATAACGCATACCGTATAACGCATAACGCATAACGCATAACGCATAACGCATAACGCATAACGCATAACGCATAACGCATACCGTATAACGCATAACGCATAACGCATAACGCATAACGTATAACGAATACCGCAAAACGTATATCGCCTAATACATAACGGTTCACGCATAACGCATAACGCATAACGCACACCGCATAATGCATAACGCATAACGCATAACGCATAACGCATAACGCATAACGCATAACGCATTACGCATAACGCATAACGCATAACGCATAACGCATAACGCATAGCGCATAACGCATAACGCATAACGCATACCGCATAATGCGTAACGCATAACGCATAACGCATAACGCATTACGCATAACGCATAACGCATAACGTATAACTCATAACGCATAACGCATAAAGCATAACGCATAATGTATAACGCATGACGCATAACGCATAACGCATAACGCACACCGCATAATGCATAACGCATAACGCATAACGCATAACGAATACCGCAAAACGTATATCGCCTAATACATAACGGATCATGCATAACGCATAACGCATAACGCACACCGCATAACGCATAACATATAACACATAACGCATAACGCATAACGCATAACGCATAACGCATAACGCATACCGCATAATGCGTAACGCATAACGCATAACGCATAACGCATAACGCATTACGCATAACGCATAACGCATAACGTATAACTCATAACGCATAACGCATAAAGCATAACGCATAATGTATAACGCATGACGCATAACGCATAACGCATAACGCATAACGCATAACGCATAACGCAAAACGCATAACGTTAACGCATAACCCATAACGCATAAGGCTTGATGCATGACGAATATCGCATATCACATAACGCATAAGGCTTGATGCATGACGCATATCGCATAACGCATAACGCATAACCATAACGCATAACGCATAACCCATAACGCATAACGCCTAACGCATAACGTATAACGCATAACGCATACCGTATAACGCATAACGCATAACGCATAACGCATAACGCATAACGCATAACGCATAACGCATAACGCATACCGTATAACGCATAACGTATAACGAATACCGCAAAACGTATATCGCCTAATACATAACGGTTCACGCATAACGCATAACGCATAACGCACACCGCATAATGCATAACGCATAACGCATAACGCATAACGCATTACGCATAACGCATAACGCATAACGTATAACTCATAACGCATAACGCATAAAGCATAACGCATAATGTATAACGCATGACGCATAACGCATAACGCATAACGCATAACGCATAACGCAAAACGCATAACGTTAACGCATAACCCATAACGCATAAGGCTTGATGCATGACGAATATCGCATATCACATAACGCATAAGGCTTGATGCATGACGCATATCGCATAACGCATAACGCATAACCATAACGCATAACGCATAACCCATAACGCATAACGCCTAACGCATAACGTATAACGCATAACGCATACCGTATAACGCATAACGCATAACGCATAACGCATAACGCATAACGCATAACGCATAACGCATAACGCATACCGTATAACGCATAACGCATAACGCATAACGTATAACGAATACCGCAAAACGTATATCGCCTAATACATAACGGTTCACGCATAACGCATAACGCATAACGCACACCGCATAATGCATAACGCATAACGCATAACGCATAACGCATAACGCATAACGCATTACGCATAACGCATAACGCATAACGCATAACGCATAACGCATAGCGCATAACGCATAACATATAACGCATAACGCATAATGCATAACGCATAACGCATAACGCATAACGCATAACGCATAAAGCATAACGCATAACGCATACCGTATAACGCATAACGCATGCCGCATAACGCAAACGTATAACGCACAACGCATAACGCATAATGAACAACGGATAACGCATAACGCATAACGCATAACTAATACCGCAAAACGTATATCGCCTAACACATAACGGATCACGCATAACGCATAACGCATAACGCATAACGCATAACGCATAACGCATAACGCATAACGCATAAAGCATAACGCATAACGCATAACGCATAACGCATAAAGCATAACGCATAACGCATAACGCATAACGCATAACGTATAACGCATAACGCATACCGTATAACGCAAACGTATAGCGCACAACGCATAATGCATAAACCATAACCCATACTTCATAACGCATAACGCATAATGCACAACGCATATCGAACACCGGAAAACCCATAACGCCTAACGCATAACGGATCACGCATAACGCATAATGCATAACGCATAAAGTATAACGCATAACGCATAACGCATAACGCATAACCCCTAACGCAATAACGCATAACGCATAACGCATAACGCATATCGCATAACGCATAACGCATAACCCCTAACGCAATAACGCATAACGCATAACGCATAACGCATGAAGCATAACCCATAACGCATAACGCCTAACGCATAACGTATAACGCATAACGCATAACGCATATCGCATAACGCATAACGCATAACGTATAACGCATAACGCATACCGTATAACGCATAACGCATAACGCATAACGCATAACGCATACCGTATAACGCATAACGCATAACGCATAACGCATAACGCATAACGCATAACGCATAACGCATAACTCATAACGCATAACCCATAAAGCATAACGCATAAGGCATAACGCATAACGCATATCGCATAACGCATAACGCATAACGTATAACGCATAACGCATACCGTATAACGCATAACGCATAACGCAAACGTATAACGCACAACGCATAACGTATAACTCATAACGCATAACGCATAACGCATAACGCATACCGTATAACGCATAACGCATGACGCATAACGCATAACGCATAACGCATAACGCATAACGCAAAACGCATAACGTTAACGCATAACCCATAACGCATAAGGCTTGATGCATGACGAATATCGCATATCACATAACGCATAAGGCTTGATGCATGACGCATATCGCATAACGCATAACGCATAACCATAACGCATAACGCATAACCCATAACGCATAACGCCTAACGCATAACGTATAACGCATAACGCATACCGTATAACGCATAACGCATAACGCATAACGCATAACGCATAACGCATAACGCATAACGCATAACGCATAACGCATAACGCATAACCATAACGCATAACGCATAACCCATAACGCATAACGCCTAACGCATAACGTATAACGCATAACGCATACCGTATAACGCATAACGCATAACGCATAACGCATAACGCATAAAGCATAACGCATAACGCATACCGTATAACGCATAACGCATAACGCATAACGCAAACGTATAACGCACAACGCATAACGTATAACTCATAACGCATAACGCATAAAGCATAACGCATAATGTATAACGCCTAACACATAACGGATCACGCATAACGCATAACGCATAACGCAAAACGCATAACGTTAACGCATAACCCATAACGCATAAGGCTTGATGCATGACGAATATCGCATATCACATAACGCATAAGGCTTGATGCATGACGCATATCGCATAACGCATAAAGCATAACCATAACGCATAACGCATAACCCATAACGCATAACGCATAACGCATAACGTATAACGCATAACGCATACCGTATAACGCATAACGCATAACGCATAACTTATAACGAATACCGCAAAACGTATATCGCCTAATACATAACGGTTCACGCATAACGCATAACGCATAACGCACACCGCATAATGCATAAAGCATAACGCATAACGCATAACGCATAACGCATAACGCATTACGCATAACGCATAACGCATAACGCATAACGCATAACGCATAGCGCATAACGCATAACATATAACGCATAACGCATAATGCATAACGCATAACGCATAACGCATAACGCATAACGCATAAAGCATAACGCATAACGCATACCGTATAACGCATAACGCATGCCGCATAACGCAAACGTATAACGCACAACGCATAACGCATAATGAACAACGGATAACGCATAACGCATAACGCATAACTAATACCGCAAAACGTATATCGCCTAACACATAACGGATCACGCATAACGCATAACGCATAACGCAAAACGCATAACGTTAACGCATAACCCATAACGCATAAGGCTTGATGCATGACGCATATCGCATAACGCATAACGCATAACCATAACCCATAACGCATAACCCATAACGCATAACGCATAACGCATAACGTATAACGCATAACGCATACCGTATAACGCATAACGCATAACGCATAACGCATAACGCATACCGTATAACGCATAACGCATAACGCATAACGCATAACGCATAACGCATAACGCATAACGCATAACGCATAACGCATAACGCATAAAGCATAACGCATAACGCATAACGCATAACGCATAAAGCATAACGCATAACGCATAACGCATAACGCATAACATATAACGCATAACGCATACCCTATAACGCAAACGTATAGCGCACAACGCATAATGCATAAACCATAACCCATACTTCATAACGCATAACGCATAATGCACAACGCATATCGAACACCGGAAAACCCATAACGCCTAACGCATAACGGATCACGCATAACGCATAATGCATAACGCATAAAGTATAACGCATAACGCATAACGCATAACGCATAACCCCTAACGCAATAACGCATAACGCATAACGCATAACGCATATCGCATAACGCATAACGCATAACCCCTAACGCAATAACGCATAACGCATAACGCATAACGCATGAAGCATAACCCATAACGCATAACGCCTAACGCATAACGTATAACGCATAACGCATAACGCATATCGCATAACGCATAACGCATAACGTATAACGCATAACGCATACCGTATAACGCATAACGCATAACGCATAACGCATAACGCATACCGTATAACGCATAACGCATAACGCATAACGCATAACGCATAACGCATAACGCATAACGCATAACTTGTAACTCATAACGCATAACCCATAAAGCATAACGCATAAGGCATAACGCATAACGCATATCGCATAACGCATAACGCATAACGTATAACGCATAACGCATACCGTATAACGCATAACGCATAACGCATAACGCAAACGTATAACGCACAACGCATAACGTATAACTCATAACGCATAACGCATAAAGCATAACGCATAATGTATAACGCATGACGCATAACGCATAACGCATAACGCATAACGCAAAACGCATAACGTTAACGCATAACCCATAACGCATAAGGCTTGATGCATGACGAATATCGCATATCACATAACGCATAAGGCTTGATGCATGACGCATATCGCATAACGCATAACGCATAACCATAACGCATAACGCATAACCCATAACGCATAACGCCTAACGCATAACGTATAACGCATAACGCATACCGTATAACGCATAACGCATAACGCATAACGCATAACGCATAACGCATAACGCATAACGCATAACGCATAACGCATAACCATAACGCATAACGCATAACCCATAACGCATAACGCCTAACGCATAACGTATAACGCATAACGCATACCGTATAACGCATAACGCATAACGCATAACGCATAACGCATAAAGCATAACGCATAACGCATACCGTATAACGCATAACGCATAACGCATAACGCAAACGTATAACGCACAACACATAACGTATAACTCATAACGCATAACGCATAAAGCATAACGCATAATGTATAACGCCTAACACATAACGGATCACGCATAACGCATAACGCATAACGCAAAACGCATAACGTTAACGCATAACCCATAACGCATAAGGCTTGATGCATGACGAATATCGCATATCACATAACGCATAAGGCTTGATGCATGACGCATATCGCATAACGCATAAAGCATAACCATAACGCATAACGCATAACCCATAACGCATAACGCATAACGCATAACGTATAACGCATAACGCATACCGTATAACGCATAACGCATAACGCATAACGCATAACGCATACCGTATAACGCATAACGCATAACGCATAACGCATAACGCATAACGCATAACGCATAACGCATAACACATAACGCATAACGCATAACGCATAACGCATAAAGCATAACGCATAACGCATAACGCATGAAGCATAACCCATAACGCATAACGCATAACGCATAACGCATAACGAATAACGCATAACGCATACCGTATAACGCAAACGTATAGCGCACAACGCATAATGCATAAACCATAACCCATACTTCATAACGCATAACGCATAATGCACAACGCATATCGAACACCGGAAAACCCATAACCCCTAACGCATAACGGATCACGCATAACGCATAATGCATAACGCATAAAGTATAACGCATAACGCATAACCCCTAACGCAATAACGCATAACGCATAACGCATAACGCATAACGTGTAACTCATAACGCATAACGCATAAAGCATAACGCATAACGCATAACGCATAACGCATAACGCATATCGCATAACGCATAACGCATAACGCATAACGTATAACGCATAACGCATACCGTATAACGCATAACGCATAACGCATAACGTATAACCCCTAACGCAATAACGCATAACGCATAACGCATAACGCATGAAGCATAACCCATAACGCATAACGCCTAACGCATAACGTATAACGTATAACGCATAACGCATACCGTATAACGCATAACGCATAACATATAACGCATAACGCATAAAGCGTAACGCATAACGCATAACGCATAACGCATAACGCATAACGCATATCGCATAACGCATAACGCATAACATATAACGCATAACGCATACCGTATAACGCATAACGCATAACGCATAACCCCTTTTTTTTTTTTTTATTGTGGGGAAATGCTATTCGCATTCCGTAGATCTGAGACCTTCCTCGGGGAGGGGAAATCCCTCCCCAAGGCTACTCAGTAAAACCCCACACCCGCCTAAGCTAATGTAAGGGGGAGGCCAGGATCTCTACCGAACTCAACTGGCCTCCCCCTTAGCTGACATGCATCCCAGGGCGAGTTGTTAGCTCCCCCACCATACTCTATAAGACCCCGGGCGGAGGGACCCGCCCGGTGTCCCCATCCCTGGAGCCTTCGAATTGAGCTTCCCGAACCCCAGTTCGGTCCGCCCACAGCTCCCGGAGCCTTCGTGCGCTGCTCTGAGCAGCAGCAATGTGTGACCCCCTGAGGGGGCCACCCACCGTCGCCGCCCGGCCAGGGCAAGAAGGCGCCGACACCGGCAAGGGAGGGTCGTCGGAAGCGCCTACGTGCGCCCCGACCCTCCCCACCCCACCCCCCACGCGCCACCACCCCGGAGCCCGCCTCCGGGAAGTGGCCGACACCCCCTCCACCGGGTACCGGATAAAGGTTCCTTTGGGGGTGTCGGTCCACCTCGGGGGGAGTTTAACCCCTCCCCCCTGGGAGCCAGGGTCAGCTAACTCCCCTGGCCCCCACGTCCGCCGCCCTCCGGGATGAGGGCACCATTCTGCGTCGCGGAGGTCGGCCCCGCCGCCTCCGAGTCGCCATCGGGACAAAACCCCCTGCCCGGAGGGCGAAATTTGACGCTGGGTGGGGATCACTCCCAGCGCCCTCCCCCCATTCACCGCCCCCCTCGCCTGGGGCTGAGAGCCGCCACGGGGGGACGTCCCCCGCGTCGCTCTCCCGTCTCTCGCCCTTTCCACCCCAGTCCTCCCTGGATTGGGGAGCGGGGCTCCACGACGTCGGGGACGTCCCTGCGTCGTTCTCCTCCTCGCTGAGCCCGGATCTCTCTCCCGGGCTCGCTCGGCGGCCTCCTTCTCTGACATCACTGTCTCGCAGAAGGAGGCCACCGCCTTCCACGACCTCCCGCCCCCGACCAAGTGATCGAACAAGATCGGGAGCGAGAGGTCCCACCCTTCCACTGCGTTCTGCAGGACACGACGCGGCTCTGCCCATGCCGGCCACTCCTCCAGAGTATGCCGCGCCGTGTCCACCTCCTCGCCGCAGTGGTGGCACTACGCTGCCGGCTCCCGCCCGAATCTATACAGGTACTCACCGAAGCAACCGTGTCCGGTGAGCACCTGCGTCAGGCGGTAGGTCAACCCTACCCGACTCTCGCACCATCTATGGAAGATAGGCAAGAGGGCCCGGACCACCGGACGACTCGAGGAGGCTAGCATCTGCCTCCATCGAGCGAACGTGTCTAACCGGGCCTGGCGTGTCAACACCTCGATCTCCTCCTCCTCAGCGTCCGTGAGTTCCACCCCCGGGGGGCGACGGAATCTGCGGGCGATACTATAAGTTGTCGCCCGCTCCGCCGCATCCAAACTGAGGGGCGGAAGCACGGACAGGAGGCCCGCCACCTCGTCCGAGATGGTGCGGTAACCCCGTATGATCCGCAGGGCCAGCCGGCGACGCACTCTCTCCAAGAGCACGTTGGCACGCCGGCCGGCCACGATCGCGTGGGACCACACGGGGGCCCCATATAGGGCAATAGACCGCACCACCCCCGCATAGAGGCGGCGGACACTATCCTGAGGACCCCCGATGTTGGGCAGCAGCCGTGCCAAGGCAGCCGCTGTCCTGTCTAGACGGGGGCCCAAGAGACCGAAGTGCTCCTCAAAACGCCATCGGCCGTCGAGGATCAAGCCCAGGTACTTCATCGTGGGTTTGACCTCGACGGGGGTATCGACGACCCGGATCCGGAAACCTGGGGGCGGCCGCCGCCACCGAGACGGTTTGTACATCCAAATCGCCTCGGTTTTCTCGGCAGCCACTACCAGCCCCATATCCCGGATCCGGCCAACAACGCCGTCCAGGGCGGACTCCACGAGACGACCCGTGTCCCCCCACTCCTTCCCCACGGCGTAGACCAGGGTGTCATCCGCATAGCAGATGACGCCCGCGTCGGGGGGGAGGGGAACCCGCAGAACCGCGTCATAACCGAGATTCCACAAGAACGGTCCGAGGACCGAACCCTGCGGAATCCAGCGACGCATCTCCCTCCGGTACGCAGTACTGCACCGGCCGGTGAAACCCACCTCTCTGCCGCGGAGGTAGTCCCAAAGCACGTCCCGGAGATAGAGAGGGACCCGGAAATACTCAAGGGCCCCCTCTATCTCCTTCCAGGGCAGGGTGTTGAATGCATTGGATATGTCCAATGACACGGCGATCAACACCCCGCCCTGTGCGACAGCTCCTTCACGGAGGAGACGCAGACGCTCTAAAGCGTCTATAGTAGAGCGCCCCCTCCGGAAGCCGAACTGGCTGTCGCTCAGATCGGGACCACGCCGCGACAGGTGCTCTCGGAGGCGGGCAGCTAATATTCTTTCGAACAGCTTGCCCGCCTCATCGAGTAAACACACAGGCCGGTATGCAGAGGGAGAGTCTGCAGGTTTCCCACTCTTACGGAGGAGAACAAGGGTCGCCTCCTTCCACCTCTTGGGAAAGGTTCCCCGGCTCAGGCATTCGTTTAGAATGTTCCTGTAAGTCGGGGCGAGGACCTCCATCGCCAAGGCCATTATGCCGCCGGGAACGCCATCCGGACCAGGGGCTTTCTTCCCCCTGTCTCGGCGCTCCCGGAGAGCTACTGAGAGCTCCCACTCGGTGACCCGGAGCTCGTCCGACCAATCGTTGGCCGGGCCAGGGACGCGAACCGCCCCCTCCGCCACCCCATCGTCGAGGGGAAAGAGGGTGCCCACGACGCGTCCCAGGAACTCCGGATCCATATTCTCCGTGATAGGGGGCGCCCAGGGACGGAGCTTCCCAAGCACCATCTTATACGGGCGCCCCCACGGATCGTCACGGAGAGTAAGCAGGAGCTCGCTCCAGGCCTTAGCCTTGGCCTCGGCAATGGCCTTTTTGAGGGTCACGGCGGACGATCTGTACTCCCCGTAGAGACCGTCCACCGACCTCGACAGCTCCGGGTCACCGTCACCTCTAAATAGACGGCGCCGAGCGCGGACATACCGGCGGCGGGCGCGGCCAGCCAAGCTACGTAGCTCAGCCAGCCCAGCCGACCACCAGTACATGGATCTTCTCGGGGGACAGGCCCGGATCCGGGGCATCGCGACGTCGCAAATCATTTGCAACGTCCCCCGGAACCAGGCCGCCCCGTCGTCAGGTCCGCGCTCCCCGGCCACAGGCCAGGCGGAGCCGATGATCACGGCCCTCAAGAGGTCCTCGTCGAGTCGCTTCGACGCCCATCTTGGCGTCGAACGGGCACCACCTCGCCGGAGGAGGGGCGTGTCCACAGGCAGGTCAGAGACCACCGCTACCCACATCAAAATGTAGCAGTGGTCCGAGAGAGTCTCACCCTCCCAGACCCGCCAGTTGGACACACGGCGCGAGGCCAGGGCGGTCGCGAACCCTACGTCCACGATCGACCAACCATTTGACCTCACGCACGTCGGCACAGAGCCCCGGTTAAGCAACCGGAGCTCCAGCCCATCTGCCCACTCCTCCAACGCTACGCCACGGGGGTCGGTCCTGGAGTCACCCCAAGTAGTGGACCTTGAGTTAAGGTCCCCCAGGACCAACACCGGACCGGCTAAATACGGGGACACCATGTCCCGCAGCCGGTCCAAATACCCCTCGAACTCCTCGAAGCTTCGATTCGGCGAAAAGTAGCACCCCACGACTCGAAACCTTCCCCATTGCACCATAACCATCCCCCTACCCTGTTCGACCCCAGAGTAGGGGGGCAACCTCGCCTCGCGGCGAACCCAAATCGCCACGGAGCCCTCCAGGTCCCCGAACCATTGTGGATGGTCAGGGACGTTGAAGGGCTCGGCGGCAACCGCCAGGCCAACCTCCATGCTCGCCAGGCTTTGGACAAACAAGTCCTGAGCCCGGCGGCAATGATTGAGGTTGGCCTGCAGTACCGGCAAGGAACACCCACGGGCCGTATGAGCCATTACTGGCGGTCCGTGGGTGTTCCATCCTGAGACGCCTCAGGGGCGGGAGGGGGGGCGCTACTGCCCTCCTCCCCACCCTGAGTAGCCTCAACCTCCATCGCTACACTGGGGGGAGTGGATGGGAGGGCTTGTCCTGCCCCTCCAGCCCCTCGAGTGGTCTCGGGGGGTGGTGCCACACCACTTCCCCCCTTCGACCCCTTCTTCTTTCTCGAAGGCGGGGAGCACGCCTTGCTCCCCGCCTTGTGGTTCGCGGGTTTCCCCGCCGCTGCGCAGACCACGCAATGGGGGGCGGCCGTACATACCGCCGCCCGGTGGGATGTGTCCCCGCATCGGTAACATTGACCGCTACGGTCCACCTCTGCAGTGCACCGCGGCCTCACATGCCCTAGGGCGAGGCAGCGGAAACACTGCATGGGCCGGGCGGCCAGGACAACCACCCGTGCCTGGGTCCACCCCACACGGACGACTTTGGCCTTTTCTAAGGCCAAGGCCGCCGCATCCGGGCACTGCACCCAGATTGTTCCGAGTCCACCAGTCGGGATCTTGATATCCCCGACTTTAATGGACTCGGCTGTGCAGCCCCCGACTCTCGCCACCGCATCGACCACCTCCCGCGGGGTGACCGAGGGCTCCAGGCCCGTCAGACGGAGTTCCGCCTTCTTGACAGGTCTGGCGACCCTCACATCCATAGCCCTCAGGGCGGCTGTCATACCGGCAGCGAGGGCGTCCGCCTTAACGCCCCCGTCAGCACCGGGGATCTCGATAATGAGACCCCCGGTGACTGCCCGCTTCCAACGCAGGGTCTCGATACCCAGGGTGGCGAGATCGACACCCTGGCGAGCCGTGCGAATAGCCTCCTCGTAGGTGGCCTTACTCCCTTCTGGCACGGTGATTGTCACCGCTGCCGTGCGGGGAGGGGTCGCCACACGAGGAGACGCCTTCTGCGGCCCGGCGCCCGTACCCTTTTTAGGGGCACTAGCCGGGGGGGGCTGGGCGGCGGCCTTGGCCTTCCGCATAGCCTTCCTTCCCACGACTTGGGACCACGTCCCCTCCATCGGAGGGCACGATGAGTCCCGATCGTGGGACTTGGAGGTTCCAGGCACTTGTGTAGGAGGGGGGGACGGGGGAGGCCACTACGGCTTCCGACACCCGTCCTCCCTTCTTCCTCTTCTTGTTCTTCTTCTTCCTCTTTTCGGCGGGGGGGACCACCCCACCGGGAGAAGAGGAAGGGGGTGCCACCGAGGTAGCCATAAGAGGACTGGGGGGCAGGGGACATGTCGTGGCGCTAAGCGGGGCGGGCGCCCCCGGTTTCACCCCCGAAGGGGCTCCACCCGCCCGAACCGCAACGGCGTACGTCCCGGGTTGGGGATGGTTGCCCCCCGACGCCGGCCGGAGCTCCTCACGGAACGCCATTAGTTTGGCGTCCATGATGGCCGCGATCCGGGCAAGGAGGACCGAGTCCCCGGATGGCGTCGGCCTGGGCACCTTGTGCGCCGGGGGCGCTGGTGGCGCCATTGCCGGTGGGGCCGCGACCGAGGGGAGAGGCGACGAAGGTGCAGCAGACGCAAATACGGCCTGCTGCCTCTTCACCGCCATCATCTCCCCACGGATGGCGGCCAGGGAGTCCCTCAACTCCCCCATCTCTCGCATCAGAGAGGCGTTTTCTCTCTTGAGGGCTCTGTTTTCCGCCTGCACTCTCTGCCAGAGGATCACAGGCGGCCCGTCGGAGGTGACGGAGGAGGCTCCCTGCCATCCCCGCGACTCCAACTCCTTCGCCCCAGCCTCGACCAATCGAGCCGCCTCCTTAAGGGCACGAACGGCGGTGCCCTTAAGGTTGCCACTCTTAAGGGCTGTGGCCTCGACCGTTCGGCCGGCAGCCACCAACTCCGCCGCGATTTCTTCGGGGAGGAGGTCGCGCAGCTCGAGCTGCCGCTCCTCCACGGAGAGCGCCTTCGTGGCACAAGGCCTCTTCGGCTTCACCCCGGGGTTCCCCACCCCGACCAGGGAGGGGGTGGCCGATCTCCCCACAGGCGTGCGCCATGACGCCTCGGAGACGGCCGTGGCGTCATCCTCCAGTCCATCCCCCGTTAGGGTGGGGACCGGAGAATCGACACGGCTGTCGCATCCGGAATTGCTTCCGGACGCGGCCGTCCTGAGGCGTTTCCGAGGCCTCAACACTCGGCCTCCAGAGGTCCCTAGAAGAGACCCCATCGCAGCCGCTCCTACAGTCCCCGTTTCCGGGCACGGTAGCCCCTCCAAAACCACGACCGCTTCCGGGCACGGTATCCCCTCCTGCTCGTCGATTTTCTCCCGAGGCACATCGTTAGCTTCCATTATCATTTCATGACGGGCTTGGTTACCGCAGCGGCAGTGTTTCCACTACCGCTGCCTCACTCATCACCCACATACTTCGTTACCGATAAAGGGTGACTCCACTGCCGGTATCGGAGTCCCGACAGTGGGCCTGCCTACAACCCGGGGGCGGCCGGTACCGGGAGGTCGTCAAACGCTTGAGACGGATACACCCATCCGCCCATCCTCGGCATTTACACCGAGGATGCCCTCTGGCCACGTTGCGTATAGCACCGGGTTAGGGACTTTTTATAGAGGTTTATCCTCCTCGCGGGCCAGCCGATTAAGGCAAGCCCCCCGTTCCGGTAAAACATGACCACCGGTTTACGGTATGCGGCCCCGGAGAGTGATCAATTCGATCACCTAGCTCCAGGGCACGTGTATCCCCCCCCCATACCTGCCTACTCCGTTCGCACTCCGTTCAAGCCGAGGCCTGAACAGAGTCCCGAGGTGCCCCACGTGGAGGTGGAGTAGGAGGAATTTTGACCAAAATGGGCCCACCAACTTCACCGAAGTTCCTCACCCCAGGCCTCTCTCCCGGACACGTACCGAAGGCCGTGCCACGGGCAAGTACCCAGTTCAGAGGAACATCAGTTCCATTGGAGTTTCCAGGCGAGTGAGGGGGATTTCCAAGAGGTATGGTGGCCTCGAGGTCATTCCCTCACTCGTCCAGAACCCATTCCAGTCTTCGCACCCCATAACGCATAACCCCTAACGCAATAACGCATAACGCATAACGCATAACGCATAACGTGTAACTCATAACACATATCGCATAAAGCATAACGCATAAGGCATAACGCATAACGCATATCGCATAACGCATAACGCATAACGTATAACGCATAACGCATACCGTATAACGCATAACGCATAACGCATAACGCAAACGTATAACGCACAACGCATAACGCATAAAGCATAACGCATAACGCATAACGCATAACGCAGACGTATAACGCACAACCCATAACGCATAACGAACAACGGATAACGCATAACGCATAACGCATAACGAATACCGCAAAACGTATATCGCCTAACACATAACGGATCACGCATAACGCATAACGCATAACGTATAACGCATAACGCATAACGCATAACGCATAACGCATAACGCATAACGCATAACGCATAACGCATAACGCATAACGCATAACGCATAACGCATAACGCATAACATATAACGCATAACGCATAACGCATAACGCATAACGCACAACGCATAACGCATAACGCATAACGCATAACGAATACCGCAAAACGTATATCGCCTAACACATAACGGATCACGCATAACGCATAACGCATAACGTATAACGCATAACGCATAACGCATAACGCATAACGCATAACGCATAACGCATAACGCATAACGCATAACGCATAACGCATAACGCATAACGCATAACATATAACGCATAACGCATAACGCATAACGCATAACGCACAACGCATAACGCATAACGTATAAAGCATAACGCATAACGCATAACGCATAACGCATAACGCATAACGCATAACGCACAACGCATAACGCATAACGTATAAAGCATAACGCATAACGCATAACGCATAACGCATAACGCATAACGCATAACCCCTAACGCAATAACGCATAACGCATAACGCATAACGCATAACGCATAAAGCATAACGCATAACGCATAACGCATAACCCCTAACGCATAACGCATAACGCATAACGCATAACGCATAACGTGTAACTCATAACGCATAACGCATAAAGCATAACGCATAACGCATAACACATAACGCATATCGCATAACGCATAACGCAAAACGTATATCGCATACCGTATAACGCATAACGCATAACGCATAACGCATAACGCAGACGTATAACGCACAACCCATAACGCATAACGAACAACGGATAACGCATAACGCATAACGAATACCGCAAAACGTATATCGCCTAACACATAACGGATCACGCATAACGCATAACGCATAACGTATAACGCATAACGCATAACGCATAACGCATAACGCACAACGCCTAGCGCATAACGCATAACGCATAACGCATAACGCATAACGCATAACGCAAACGTATAGCGCACAACGCATAATGCATAAACCATAACCCTTACTTAATAACGCATAACGCATAATGCACAACGCATAACGAACACCGGAAAACCCATAACGCCTAACGCATAACGGATCACGAATAACGCATAAAGCATAACGCATAACGCATAACGCATAACGCATAACGCATAACGCATAACGCATAACGCATAACGCATAACGCATAACGCATAACGCATAACGCATAACGCAAAACGCATAACGTTAACGCATAACCCATAACGCATAAGGCTTGATGCATGACGCATATCGCATATCGCATAACGCATAAGGCTTGATGCATGACGCATATCGCATAACGCATAAGGCATAACGCATAATACATAACGTATAACGCATTATGCATAACGCATAACGCATAACGCATAACGCATAACGCAAACGTATAGCGCACAACGCATAATGCATAAACCATAACCCTTACTTAATAACGCATAACGCATAATGCACAACGCATAACGAACACCGGAAAACCCATAACGCCTAACGCATAACGGATCACGAATAACGCATAAAGCATAACGCATAACGCATAACGCATAACTCATAATGCATAACGCATAACCCATAACGCATAACGCATAACGCATAACGCATAACGCATAACGCATAACGCATAACGCAAAACGCAAAACGCATAACGTTAACGCATAACCCATAACGCATAAGGCTTGATGCATGACGCATATCGCATATCGCATAACGCATAAGGCTTGATGCATGACGCATATCGCATAACGCATAAGGCATAACGCATAATACATAACGTATAACGCATTATGCATAACGCATAACGCATAACGCATAACGCATATCGCATAACACATACGCATAACGCATAACGCATAACGCATAACGCATAACGCATAACGCATAACCATAACGCATAACGCATAACCCATAACGCATAACGCATAACGCATAACGTATAACGCATAACGCATATCGCATAACACATACGCATATCGCATAAGGCATAACGCATTACGCATAACTTATAACTCATAACTCATAACGAATAACGCATAACGCAAAATGAATAACGCATAAAGCATAACGCATAACCCATAACCCATAACGCACAACGCATAAGGCATAATGCACAACGCATAACGAATACCGCAAAACGCATAACGCATAACGCGTAACTCATAACACATAACGCATAACGCATAACGCACACCGTATAATGCATAACGCATAACGCATAACGCATAAAGCATAACGCATAACGCATAACGCATAACGCATAATGCAAACGTATAACGCCCAACGCATAAAGCATAACGAACAACCCATAACGCAGAATCCATAACGCATAACGCATAACGCATAAAGTATAACGCATAACGCATAACGCATAACGCAAACTTATAACGCACAACGCCTAGCGCATAACGCATAACGCATAACGCATAACGCATAACGCATAACGCATAACGCATAACGCATAACGCATAACGCATAACCCATAACGCATAACGCATAACGCATAACGTATAACGCATAACGCATACCGTATAACGCATAATGCATAACGCATAAAACATAACGCATAACGCATAACGCATAACGCATAACGCATAACGCATAACGCATAACGCATAACGAATAACGCATAACGCATAACGCATAACGCATAACGCATAACGCATAACGCATAACGCATAACGCATAACGCATAACGCATAACGCATAACGCATAACGCATAACGCATAACGCATATCGCATAACACATACGCATAACGCATAAGATATAACCCATTACGCATAACTTATAACTCATAACTCATAACGAATAACGCATAACGCAAAATGAATAACGCATAAAGCATAACGCATAACCCATAACCCATAACGCACAACGCATAAGGCATAATGCACAACGCATAACGAATACCGCAAAACGCATAACGCATAACGCATAATGTCTGAAACTGGCGCGCTCGAGCGCCATGTTTGTCCTTTTAACACATCGCGAACCCGCCAAGACGAAGAACTAGCAGCCGTGGCAATCGGCCAATTAGAGGAGCCGAGGAAATTGCGCAAGCCCGATCGCTCGCGCGATTGGGCAAGGTTCATTCTCGATCTTTCTGGAACGTTCACGAACGATTCCCGGAAGCAGTGACGCGTGACGAACGTTCCAGAAAGAGAGAGACAATAAAAGAGCGAGAAAACCGCCATTCTCTTGTCTGTCTTGCGTAACCAGCGAACCAAGATCAAGCGATTTCAATTAAAAGTCTTTCTCATTTATTCACATTTACATAATTACAAAGTTTTGTTACATTTGTTATTTCATCGACTTTTTGTGCAGTGCAGTGCAAAATATACAGTTATTTATCACAGATTCTGAATTAATCCATTTTTCTCTATCCCTTTCACTCAATTCAAATTCGCACGTTACATCCGTCCCATTCTCTCACACCGTTCTCTCAATCACACATTTCCACTCATTACATTCATTCCATAAAGTCCTTTCATTCCGTGGTCAAACTAGACCGTTTTCCATTTGACATTTTTGGTCCTTCGAGCCGGATCTGTAGATAAACCAGTGAAGTCGGTGGTGAAACAGTTCTCGTTGCCAGTGAGGTTCCATCCAACGACCCATTCTCGTATCAAAATGGACCTCAACCCCGAAGAACTGCTTCTCGTCCAGCAGGACCTCGCGAGGAAGATTGAGCGCACGTTGGAGAACTTCAAGAAGGCAGGAGCTCAGTCCAAGATTACTGCCGGAGTGGTCCAAACCAGAATCAATCTCCTCGAGAAGTACTGGGCTGAATTCCAACAAAACAATCACATAATTATGTACAAAAAGAGAGAAGCATTCAAGTCAACTGATTACGTAAGCAAACAGATCGCGGATCAAGTTGAAGAAACGTATGCGTACCAGCGAAGCGTGCTTCATGATCTGTCCGTGAAGTACAGTGACGTGAGCAGAAGTTCGACAGCAGCAGTTGAGGCTAAGGAAGAAACAGATCCTGGATCAGCACCACTTCCTCGAATGCAATTACCAGAATTTCACGGAACATACGTGGAATGGCCAGCCTTTAAGGATCTCTTCAAATCGATTGTCGAGCGTAATAAAAAATTGAGTGCTGTCGATCGATTACACTACCTTAAAGGTGCTCTCCGTGGAGAGGCGGCTGACCTCATCACTGACCTGCCCACCACCAACGAGAACTATGATCGAGCGTGGACGATTCTCACCGAACAATACGAGAATAAAAGGATTCTCGTGCGATCGTGCCTCGACAGACTAGCTTCTCTCCCCAAAATGAGAGAAAGCTCACCAGAGGAGATCGCCAATATCCAGAAGGGAGTCTCGTCGGTGGTGAACACCCTGGAAGGGCTAGGAAGGCCAATCGACAAAACAGACGACTGGTTTGTCTACTCAGTCGTCAATTTGCTCGATCCAGTGACTCGTGACAAGTGGGAGGAAGGAATCACCGGCTCTACCGATCCACCGTCGTTCGCTTCGTTGAAGGACTTTCTGACGAAGAGACGCCAACAGCTGGAAGCTTCACCAGAGCCTTCCTCCCTAAAATCCATGCGAGAGGCCAGTAAATTTCAAAGTAAATGCTCCGAAACTCACTCACGTTACGGGCAATCAAAATCTAAAACAACAAGAGCTGTAAGAGTTAACCACACACAACACAGTCAGAAGAGTCAACCTCTCACCTGTTTCAAATGTGGGAAGGATCACTTCATGATGCTTTGCAAGGAGTACAAAGCCCTCCTACCAGCTGAACGCAGGCATCAAGTGGAAAAACTCCGTCTCTGCATCAACTGCCTTGGCCAGCACTCAGTTGCCACCTGTTCATCAACGAAGAGCTGCATGTCCTGTGGGGAGAAACACCATTCGTCACTTCATGATGCATATCGAGATGGCCAGTCATCAGCAAAAGCAACTCACCACACCCTTGACTGCAGTAACCTGACTGGTGAAGTATTGCTTGCGACTGCCTTGATTCACGTTACAGATCGACACGGACGACGACAGGCAGTACGAGCCCTCATTGACCAAGGCTCGGAAACCTCGATGATCAGCGAAGGGCTGGCACAACGACTCCAGTTGCCACGAACAGCTTCTACTGTGGACATTTTTGGTGTCGGAGGGCAACAGCTCGCCAGAGCACAAGGTCGAGTCATCCTGGACATCTCCACCTGCGAGGGTGACACACTCAAGGTCTCGGCAATTGTATTGCAAAAGCTCTCAGGGTATGCTCTCGGACGTACCACCCGCCAGAGTTCCTGGAGGCACCTGAAGGGGCTGAAACTGGCTGATCCCATTACTGCTCAGTCGAAACCAATCGAAGTTCTGCTGGGGGCCGATGTATACCCTGCTGTCATAAAAGAAGGGTTGAAACGGGGTAAAGTAAACGAACCCGTCGGCCAACTGACAATTTTTGGGTGGATAATTACAGGATTGGCAGGCTCCTCAACCACCTCAGCTCACGTCCAAGTGCACCAAGCAGTTGTTGGTGATTCCTTGAGCTCACTAGTACGAAGATTCTGGGAGCAGGAGGAAATACAGGAAGCTCACTCGACGCTAACTGCGGAGGAGAGGGAATGCGAGGACCACTTTGCGTCATCTCACTCACGCACTCCAGAAGGTCGATACCAGGTGAGACTTCCATTCCGAAAAACAGGTCCCATCACATCGGGTTCTCGAGCAGCAGCGTGGCACTCCCTGAGGAGAATGGAGCAGCGCTTCAACAGAAGCGCAGATTTCAAGGCGCTGTATCAAAACTTCCTCGAGGAATATCAGACGCTGGGCCACATGTCACTGGTAGAAGAACCAACGGACGACCAACACGTGCACTACCTACCGCACCATGGGGTTCTCAAACCCAACAGCTCCACAACAAAGCTGAGGGTAGTGTTCAATGGTTCATGGTCCGAACCATCCCAACTGTCATTGAACGATAGTCTACACGTGGGTCCAAATCTTCTGCCACTGCTTGCCGACGTCCTACTGCGGTGGCGAAAACACCAGTTTGTACTCACGGCCGACATCACCAAAATGTATCGACAGATACTAGTGCATCCAGAGGACCGCAACCACCAGAGGATCCTGTGGAGAAACACTGAGACGGAGCACGTGAGTGAATACCAATTAAATACAGTCACTTATGGCATGTCGTGCGCACCATATCTTGCAGAGAGGACGTTGCACCAGCTGGCAGAAGATGAAGGAGGCCAGTATCCCATTGGCGCACTAGCACTTCAACGCGACACATATGTGGATGACATCTTGACGGGTGCCGACACCATCCCAGCCTTGGAGGAAACAGCAACGCAGCTCCAACAGCTGTGCAAGGCGGGCGGCTTCCCTCTTCAAAAATGGGCATCCAACGTCATCGGCCGGCTCAACGTTGCCACGCAATCCAACCAGGATTCCACAGCGCCGATCTCGCAACCCACACAAGTCCAAGAGCACCCAAAAACTTGGACGGACACAGTTCACTCGACGCTTGGCCTCCAGTGGTCACCGCAAGATGATTGCTTCCTCTTCATCATATCAGACGAGCAAGCTCAACCACTATCAAAGCGAGGCGTCGTCTCCAAAGCTGCCCAGCTTTTTGACCCGTTGGGATGGCTCACTCCTGTCGTGGTCCGAGCCAAGATTACGATCCAATCCACGTGGTTGTTGGCTCTCGGTTGGGACGATCCATTGCCACCCCCATTGGCAAATGAATGGAAGACCTTCTGTGCGGACCTCAAGCAGCTCGAGAAAGTGAGAGTACCTCGGTCCTTGTACCACAACAACTGTCCGAGTCAACGAGAGCTACATGGCTTCGCCGATGCCTCAGAACGAGCCTACGGAGCAGTCATTTACCTTCGGTCAAAGGACGCAGATGGTCAATGGAGAGTCACACTGGTCACAGCGAAGAGCAAGGTGGCTCCATTAAAACAGGTGTCCTTACCTCGCCTCGAGCTATGCGCAGCACACCTTCTTGCACGATTGATTCAACACACGGTCACCACGCTGCAACTTGAGGACATTCCACTTCACCTGTGGTCGGACTCCACGGTCGCGCTGGGGTGGATCCAGGCTCATCCATCTCGGTGGAAAACGTACGTGGCCAATCGAGTTGCCGACATTCAGCGCAGAATTCCAGAAGCACAATGGCACCACGTGGCTGGAGTAGACAATCCAGCAGACTGCAGTTCACGTGGACTCACGCCGTCACAATTGCTCACCTGGGATCTGTGGTGGAAAGGACCGGAGTTCTTGCAACTGGATGACAGCTTCGCTCCATCAGGACCCAACAACCATGAGCAGCTGCCAGAAGCAAAGGGGCCCATCGTCGCTGCCATCACCAAGGACCGGAAGCCCGAAGAAGACAACCACGTGCTGCTGCGATACTCCTCGTACACTCGGCTGCTGCGCATTACTGCGTGGTGCCGGAGATAGGTTCGAAAACGCACTGACACTGCATCGACCACAAATTCAAACTCCGACAAACCTCTCAACCTCAGCGTCGCCGATGTCGAAGAAGCAGAAAGAGGGTGGTTCCGGATGGTGCAGCGGAGTGCCTACGAAAATGAATTAAGGCAGATGTCAAAGGGGCAATGCATATCAAGTAAAAGTAGTCTTGCTTCGCTGAGTCCAATGCTAGACAGCAATGGCCTCATGAGAGTCGGAGGCAGATTGAGCAAAGCCCGCCTCAATCCAGACGAGGCGCACCCAATTATTCTACCTCCTGACTCCCGACTTACCCATTTATACGTCTCCTTTGTTCATAGCACCACATTGCACGGGGGCGTCCAGGCAACTCTGGGAACAATTCGCCAACGAATATGGATACCGAAGGGACGGTCCACTGTCAAGGCCATTATTAGGAAGTGTGTGACCTGCTTGCGATGGCGGGCGGAACCAGCCAGTCAAATAATGGGACAGTTGCCAGCGTCTAGAGTCACGCAGGCGCGCCCCTTCTTTTCCACCGGAGTTGACTACGCCGGTCCCATCTGGCTGCGCACCACTTCTGGACGAGGGCACAAAGCATACAAGGGTTTCATAGCGGTCTTCGTCTGCATGGCCACCAAAGCCGTACATCTTGAGGTCGTATCCAATTGCTCGGCTGAAGCCTTTTTAGGTGCTTACCGTAGGTTTGTGTCCCGCCGTGGCATCTGCGCCCACCTGTACAGCGACTGCGGGACAAACTTCTCGGGAGCCGACAACGAATTGCGCCGCCTGTTCACTGCCAGCTGTCGGGAAAATCGCAGCCTGAGGAGCCTGATGTGTGACCTACGAACACAATGGCACTTCAATCCACCTGCAGCACCTCACTTTGGTGGATTGTGGGAAGCTGCAGTGAAGTCCACCAAATTCCATCTGCGCCGAACAATAGGGGAGACTCGGCTGACATTCGAGGAGATGACCACGTTACTCACCCAGGTGGAGGCTTGCCTGAACTCAAGGCCACTCGCCCCTCTCTCCGACGACCCCACAGATTTCACGGCTCTGACTCCTGGACACTTCCTCATTGGCTCCGCATTGAACTCGCTTCCCGAACCCACGCTGCTTGACACCGAAGACAACCGGCTCACTCGTTGGCAAATGCTGACGAAAATGCGAGATCATTTCTGGACAAGATGGCAAAGGGAATACCTTCACGGACTCACCACGAGATCAAAATGGCGTCACACGAAGGAAGATCTCGAACCAGGCCGTCTGTGCATTATCGTTGGAGATACGACACCTCCATCACAATGGCAACTCGCACGCATCACGGAGACGCACCCAGGGGCTGACGGCAAAGTGCGAGTTGCAAAAGTGGCCACAGCAACCTTCGAACTCGTAAGACCAGTCGCGAAATTAATTGCACTTCCGATCAGCACGAGCGAATAAATGAACGCGTCGATATTGTCACCGCGCATCGCACCCGCGCATAGTACAACCGTGTAGTACGCGACGTGACGCATCAACACGTCACGCCGATGCTGTTCATTCATGATCACTTCGCGACGTCAATTGTTCCATTGTTCCAAATTTTCAACTGCGTCTATCACGTTTCACTGCAATTATCACTTCACTTAAGTTCATTACATTAGTTCACTTCACTTCAATGCCCGCTTGCAAAAGTTATTGTTCCAACCGAACCATGTAGCGCGAACACGGGAATTCGACAAGTCGAGGCGGGCGGTATGTCTGAAACTGGCGCGCTCGAGCGCCATGTTTGTCCTTTTAACACATCGCGAACCCGCCAAGACGAAGAACTAGCAGCCGTGGCAATCGGCCAATTAGAGGAGCCGAGGAAATTGCGCAAGCCCGATCGCTCGCGCGATTGGGCAAGGTTCATTCTCGATCTTTCTGGAACGTTCACGAACGATTCCCGGAAGCAGTGACGCGTGACGAACGTTCCAGAAAGAGAGAGACAATAAAAGAGCGAGAAAACCGCCATTCTCTTGTCTGTCTTGCGTAACCAGCGAACCAAGATCAAGCGATTTCAATTAAAAGTCTTTCTCATTTATTCACATTTACATAATTACAAAGTTTTGTTACATTTGTTATTTCATCGACTTTTTGTGCAGTGCAGTGCAAAATATACAGTTATTTATCACAGATTCTGAATTAATCCATTTTTCTCTATCCCTTTCACTCAATTCAAATTCGCACGTTACATCCGTCCCATTCTCTCACACCGTTCTCTCAATCACACATTTCCACTCATTACATTCATTCCATAAAGTCCTTTCATTCCGTGGTCAAACTAGACCGTTTTCCATTTGACACATAACGCATAACGCGTAACTCATAACGCATAACGCATAACGCATAACGCACACCGTATAATGCATAACGCATAACGCATAACGCAAACGTATAGCGCACAACGCATAACGCATAACGCATAACGCATAACGCATAACGCATAACGCAAAACGCATAACGTTAACGCATAACCCATAACGCATAAGGCTTGATGCATGACGCATATCGCATATCGCATAACGCATAAGGCTTGATGCATGACGCATATCGCATAACGCATAAGGCATAACGCATAATACATAACGTATAACGCATTATGCATAACGCATAACGCATAACGCATATCGCATAACACATACGCATAACGCATAAGGCATAACGCATTACGCATAACTTATAACTCATAACTCATAACGAATAACGCATAACGCAAAATGAATAACGCATAAAGCATAACGCATAACCCATAACCCATAACGCACAACGCATAAGGCATAATGCACAACGCATAACGAATACCGCAAAACGCATAACGCATAACGCGTCACTCATAACACATAACGCATAACGCATAACGCACACCGTATAACGCATAACGCATAACGCATAACGCATAACGCATAACGCAAAACGCATAACGTTAACGCATAACCCATAACGCATAAGGCTTGATGCATGACGCATATCGCATATCGCATAACGCATAAGGCTTGATGCATGACGCATATCGCATAACGCATAAGGCATAACGCATAATACATAACGTATAACGCATTATGCATAACGCATAACGCATAACGCATATCGCATAACACATACGCATAACGCATAAGGCATAACGCATTACGCATAACTTATAACTCATAACTCATAACGAATAACGCATAACGCAAAATGAATAACGCATAAAGCATAACGCATAACCCATAACCCATAACGCACAACGCATAAGGCATAATGCACAACGCATAACGAATACCGCAAAACGCATAACGCATAACGCGTCACTCATAACACATAACGCATAACGCATAACGCACACCGTATAACGCATAACGCATAACGCATAACGCATAAAGCATAACGCATAACGCATAACGCATAATGCAAACGTATAACGCCCATCGCATAAAGCATAACGAACAACCCATAACGCATAATCCATAACGCATAACGCATAACGCATAACGCATAAAGTATAACGCATAACGCATAACGCACAACGCAAACTTATAACGCACAACGCATAGCGCACAACGCATAGCGCATAACGCATAACGCATAACGCATAACGCATAACGCATAACGCATAACGCATAACGCATAACGCATAACGCATAACGCAAACGTATAGCGCACAACGCATAATGCATAAACCATAACCCTTACTTAATAACGCATAACGCATAATGCACAACGCATAACGAACACCGGAAAACCCATAACGCCTAACGCATAACGGATCACGAATAACGCATAAAGCATAACGCATAACGCATAACGCATAACGCATAACGCATAACGCATAACGCATAACGCATAACGCATAACGCATAACGCATAACGCATAACGCATAACGCATAACGCAAAACGCATAACGTTAACGCATAACCCATAACGCATAAGGCTTGATGCATGACGCATATCGCATATCGCATAACGCATAAGGCTTGATGCATGACGCATATCGCATAACGCATAAGGCATAACGCATAATACATAACGTATAACGCATTATGCATAACGCATAACGCATAACGCATAACGCATAACGCAAACGTATAGCGCACAACGCATAATGCATAAACCATAACCCTTACTTAATAACGCATAACGCATAATGCACAACGCATAACGAACACCGGAAAACCCATAACGCCTAACGCATAACGGATCACGAATAACGCATAAAGCATAACGCATAACGCATAACGCATAACTCATAATGCATAACGCATAACCCATAACGCATAACGCATAACGCATAACGCATAACGCATAACGCATAACGCATAACGCAAAACGCAAAACGCATAACGTTAACGCATAACCCATAACGCATAAGGCTTGATGCATGACGCATATCGCATATCGCATAACGCATAAGGCTTGATGCATGACGCATATCGCATAACGCATAAGGCATAACGCATAATACATAACGTATAACGCATTATGCATAACGCATAACGCATAACGCATAACGCATATCGCATAACACATACGCATAACGCATAACGCATAACGCATAACGCATAACGCATAACGCATAACCATAACGCATAACGCATAACCCATAACGCATAACGCATAACGCATAACGTATAACGCATAACGCATATCGCATAACACATACGCATATCGCATAAGGCATAACGCATTACGCATAACTTATAACTCATAACTCATAACGAATAACGCATAACGCAAAATGAATAACGCATAAAGCATAACGCATAACCCATAACCCATAACGCACAACGCATAAGGCATAATGCACAACGCATAACGAATACCGCAAAACGCATAACGCATAACGCGTAACTCATAACACATAACGCATAACGCATAACGCACACCGTATAATGCATAACGCATAACGCATAACGCATAAAGCATAACGCATAACGCATAACGCATAACGCATAATGCAAACGTATAACGCCCAACGCATAAAGCATAACGAACAACCCATAACGCAGAATCCATAACGCATAACGCATAACGCATAAAGTATAACGCATAACGCATAACGCATAACGCAAACTTATAACGCACAACGCCTAGCGCATAACGCATAACGCATAACGCATAACGCATAACGCATAACGCATAACGCATAACGCATAACGCATAACGCATAACGCATAACCCATAACGCATAACGCATAACGCATAACGTATAACGCATAACGCATACCGTATAACGCATAATGCATAACGCATAAAACATAACGCATAACGCATAACGCATAACGCATAACGCATAACGCATAACGCATAACGCATAACGAATAACGCATAACGCATAACGCATAACGCATAACGCATAACGCATAACGCATAACGCATAACGCATAACGCATAACGCATAACGCATAACGCATAACGCATAACGCATAACGCATAACGCATATCGCATAACACATACGCATAACGCATAAGATATAACCCATTACGCATAACTTATAACTCATAACTCATAACGAATAACGCATAACGCAAAATGAATAACGCATAAAGCATAACGCATAACCCATAACCCATAACGCACAACGCATAAGGCATAATGCACAACGCATAACGAATACCGCAAAACGCATAACGCATAACGCATAACGCATAACGCGTAACTCATAACGCATAACGCATAACGCATAACGCACACCGTATAATGCATAACGCATAACGCATAACGCAAACGTATAGCGCACAACGCATAACGCATAACGCATAACGCATAACGCATAACGCATAACGCATAACTCATAACGTTAACGCATAACCCATAACGCATAAGGCTTGATGCATGACGCATATCGCATATCGCATAACGCATAAGGCTTGATGCATGACGCATATCGCATAACGCATAAGGCATAACGCATAATACATAACGTATAACGCATTATGCATAACGCATAACGCATAACGCATATCGCATAACACATACGCATATCGCATAACGCATAACGCATAACGCATAACGCATAACGCATAACCATAACGCATAACGCATAACCCATAACGCATAACGCATAACGCATAACGTATAACGCATAACGCATATCGCATAACACATACGCATATCGCATAAGGCATAACGCATTACGCATAACTTATAACTCATAACTCATAACGAATAACGCATAACGCAAAATGAATAACGCATAAAGCATAACGCATAACCCATAACCCATAACGCACAACGCATAAGGCATAATGCACAACGCATAACGAATACCGCAAAACGCATAACGCATAACGCGTCACTCATAACACATAACGCATAACGCATAACGCACACCGTATAACGCATAACGCATAACGCATAACGCATAAAGCATAACGCATAACGCATAACGCATAATGCAAACGTATAACGCCCATCGCATAAAGCATAACGAACAACCCATAACGCATAATCCATAACGCATAACGCATAACGCATAACGCATAAAGTATAACGCATAACGCATAACGCATAACGCAAACTTATAACGCACAACGCATAGCGCACAACGCATAGCGCATAACGCATAACGCATAACGCATAACGCATAACGCATAACGCATAACGCATAACGCATAACGCATAACGCACAACGCATAGCGCATAACGCATAACGCATAACGCATAACGCATAACGCATAACGCATAACGCTTAACGCATAACGCATAACGCATAACGCATAACGCATAACGCATAACGCATAACGCATAACGCATAACGCATAACGCATAACGCATAACGCATTACGCATAACTTATAACTCATAACTCATAACGAATAACGCATAACGCAAAATGAATAACGCATAAAGCATAACGCACAACCCATAACCCATAACGCACAACGCATAAGGCATAATGCACAACGCATAACGAATACCGCAAAACGCATAACGCATAACGCATAACGCATAACGCATAACGCGTAACTCATAACGCATAACGCATAACGCATAACGCACACCGTATAACGCATAACGCATAACGCATAACGCATAACGCATACCGTATAACGCATAACGCATAACGCATAACGCATAACGCATAACGCCAAACTCATAACGTTAACGCACAACCCATAACGCATAAGGCTTGATGCATGACGCATATCGCATATCGCATAACGCATAAGGCTTGATGCATGACGCATATCGCATAACGCATAAGGCATAACGCAAAATACATAACGTATAACGCATTATGCAGAACGCATAACGCATAACGCATAACGCATAACGCATAACGCATATCGCATAACACATACGCATAACGCATAACGCATAACGCATAATGCAAACGTATAACGCCCAACGCATAAAGCATAACGAACAACCCATAACGCATAATCCATAACGCATATCGCATAACACATACGCATATCGCATAAGGCATAACGCATTACGCATAACTTATAACTCATAACTCATAACGAATAACGCATAACGCAAAATGAATAACGCATAAAGCATAACGCATAACCCATAACCCATAACGCACAACGCATAAGGCATAATGCACAACGCATAACGAATACCGCAAAACGCATAACGCATAAAGCGTAACTCATAACACATAACGCATAACGCATAACGCACACCGTATAACGCATAACGCATAACGCATAACGCATAAAGCATAACGCATAACGCATAACGCATAATGCAAACGTATAACGCCCATCGCATAAAGCATAACGAACAACCCATAACGCATAATCCATAACGCATAACGCATAACGCATAACGCATAAAGTATAACGCATAACGCATAACGCATAACGCAAACTTATAACGCACAACGCATAGCGCACAACGCATAGCGCATAACGCATAACGCATAACGCATAACGCATAACGCATAACGCATAACGCATAACGGATCACGCATAACGCACAACGCATAGCGCATAACGCATAACGCATAACGCATAACGCATAACGCATAACGCATAACGCATAACGCATAACGCATAACGCATAACGCATATCGCATAACGCATAAGGCTTGATGCATGACGCATATCGCATAACGCATAAGGCATAACGCATAATACATAACGTATAACGCATAACGCACAACGCATAACGCATAACGTATAAAGCATAACGCATAACGCATAACGCATAACGCATAACGCATAACGCATAACCCCTAACGCAATAACGCATAACGCATAACGCATAACGAACAACGGATAACGCATAACGCATAACGCATAACGAATACCGCAAAACCTATATCGCCTAACACATAACGGATCACGCATAACGCATAACGCATAACGTATAACGCATAACGCATAACGCATAACGCATAACGAATAACGCATAACGCATAACGCATAACGCATAACGCATAACGCATAACGCATAACATATAACGCATAACGCATAACGCATAACGCATAAAGCATAACGCATAACGCATAACGCATAACGCAGACGTATAACGCACAACCCATAACGCATAACGAACAACGGATAACGCATAACGCATAACGCATAACGAATACCGCAAAACGTATATCGCCTAACACATAACGGATCACGCATAACGCATAACGCATAACGTATAACGCATAACGCATAACGCATAACGCATAACGCATAACGCATAACGCATAACGCATAACGCATAACGCATAACGCATAACGCATAACGCATAACATATAACGCATAACGCATAACGCATAACGCATAACGCACAACGCATAACGCATAACGTATAAAGCATAACGCATAACGCATAACGCATAACGCATAACGCATAACGCATAACCCCTAACGCAATAACGCATAACGCATAACGCATAACGCATAACGCATAACGCAAACGTATAGCGCACAACGCATAACGCATAAACCATAACCCATACTTAATAACGCATAACGCATAATGCACAACGCATAACGAACACCGGAAAACCCATAACGCCTAACGCATAACGGATCACGCATAACGCATCATGCATAACGCATAAAGCATAACGCATAACGCATAACGCATAACCCCTAACGCATAACGCATAACGCATAACGCATAACGCATAACGTGTAACTCATAACGCATAACGCATAAAGCATAACGCATAACGCATAACACATAACGCATATCGCATAACGCATAACGCAAAACGTATATCGCATACCGTATAACGCATAACGCATAACGCATAACGCATAACGCAGACGTATAACGTACAACCCATAACGCATAACGAACAACGGATAACGCATAACGCATAACGAATACCGCAAAACGTATATCGCCTAACACATAACGGATCACGCATAACGCATAACGCATAACGTATAACGCATAACGCATAACGCATAACGCATAACGCACAACGCCTAGCGCATAACGCATAACGCATAACGCATAACGCATAACGCAAACGTATAGCGCACAACGCATAATGCATAAACCATAACCCTCACTTAATAACGCATAACGCATAATGCACAACGCATAACGAACACCGGAAAACCCATAACGCCTAACGCATAACGGATCACGAATAACGCATAAAGCATAACGCATACCGCATAACGCATAACGCATAACGCATAACGCATAACGCATAACGCATAACGCATAACGCATAACGCAAACGTATAGCGCACAACGCATAATGCATAAACCATAACCCTTACTTAATAACGCATAACGCATAATGCACAACGCATAACGAACACCGGAAAACCCATAACGCCTAACGCATAACGGATCACGAATAACGCATAAAGCATAACGCATAACGCATAACGCATAACGCATAACTCATAACGCATAACGCATAACCCATAACGCATAACGCATAACGCATAACGCATAACGCATAACGCATAACGCATAACGCATAACGCAAAACGCATAACGTTAACGCATAACCCATAACGCATAAGGCTTGATGCATGACGCATATCGCATATCGCATAACGCATAAGGCTTGATGCATGACGCATATCGCATAACGCATAAGGCATAACGCATAATACATAACGTATAACGCATTATGCATAACGCATAACGCATAACGCATAACGCATAACGCATATCGCATAACACATACGCATATCGCATAAGGCATAACGCATTACGCATAACTTATAACTCATAACTCATAACGAATAACGCATAACGCAAAATGAATAACGCATAAAGCATAACGCATAACCCATAACCCATAACGCACAACGCATAAGGCATAATGCACAACGCATAACGAATACCGCAAAACGCATAACGCATAACGCGTAACTCATAACACATAACGCATAACGCATAACGCACACCGTATAACGCATAACGCATAACGCATAACGCATAAAGCATAACGCATAACGCATAACGCATAACGCATAATGCAAACGTATAACGCCCAACGCATAAAGCATAACGAACAACCCATAACGCATAATCCATAACGCATAACGCATAACGCATAAAGTATAACGCATAACGCATAACGCATAACGCAAACTTATAACGCACAACGCCTAGCGAATAACGCATAACGCATAACGCATAACGCATAACGCATAACGCATAACGCATAACGCATAACGGATCACGCATAACGCACAACGCATAGCGCATAACGCATAACGCATAACGCATAACGCATAACGCATAACGCATAACGCATAACGCATAACGCATAACGCATAACGCATAACGCATATCGCATAACGCATAAGGCTTGATGCATGACGCATATCGCATAACGCATAAGGCATAACGCATAATACATAACGTATAACGCATTATGCATAACGCATAACGCATAACGCATAACGCATATCGCATAACACATACGCATAACGCATAACGCATAACGCATAACGCATAACGCATAACCATAACGCATAACGCATAACCCATAACGCATAACGCATAACGCATAACGTATAACGCATAACGCATACCGTATAACGCATAATGCATAACGCATAAAACATAACGCATAACGCATAACGCATAACGCATAACGCATAACGCATAACGCATAACGCATAACGCATAACGAATAACGCATAACGCATAACGCATAACGCATAACGCATAACGCATAACGCATAACGCATAACGCATAACGCATAACGCATAACGCATAACGCATATCGCATAACACATACGCATAACGCATAAGATATAACCCATTACGCATAACTTATAACTCATAACTCATAACGAATAACGCATAACGCAAAATGAATAACGCATAAAGCATAACGCATAACCCATAACCCATAACGCACAACGCATAAGGCATAATGCACAACGCATAACGAATACCGCAAAACGCATAACGCATAACGCATAACGCATAACGCGTAACTCATAACGCATAACGCATAACGCATAACGCACACCGTATAATGCATAACGCATAACGCATAACGCAAACGTATAGCGCACAACGCATAACGCATAACGCATAACGCATAACGCATAACGCATAACGCAAAACGCATAACGTTAACGCATAACCCATAACGCATAAGGCTTGATGCATGACGCATATCGCATATCGCATAACGCATAAGGCTTGATGCATGACGCATATCGCATAACGCATAAGGCATAACGCATAATACATAACGTATAACGCATTATGCATAACGCATAACGCATAACGCATATCGCATAACACATACGCATAACGCATAACGCATAACGCATAACGCATAACGCATAACGCATAACGCATAACGCATAACGCATAACCATAACGCATAACGCATAACCCATAACGCATAACGCATAACGCATAACGTATAACGCATAACGCATATCGCATAACACATACGCATATCGCATAAGGCATAACGCATTACGCATAACTTATAACTCATAACTCATAACGAATAACGCATAACGCAAAATGAATAACGCATACAGCATAACGCATAACCCATAACCCATAACGCACAACGCATAAGGCATAATGCACAACGCATAACGAATACCGCAAAACGCATAACGCATAACGCGTAACTCATAACACATAACGCATAACGCATAACGCACACCGTATAACGCATAACGCATAACGCATAACGCATAAAGCATAACGCATAACGCATAACGCATAATGCAAACGTATAACGCCCATCGCATAAAGCATAACGAACAACCCATAACGCATAATCCATAACGCATAACGCATAACGCATAACGCATAACGCATAACGCATAACGGATCACGCATAACGCACAACGCATAGCGCATAACGCATAACGCATAACGCATAACGCATAACGCATAACGCATAACGCATAACGCATAACGCATAACGCATAACGCATAACGCATAACGCATAACGGATCACGCATAACGCACAACGCATAGCGCATAACGCATAACGCATAACGCATAACGCATAACGCATAACGCATAACGCATAACGCATAACGCATAACGCATAACGCATAACGCATAACGCATAACGCATAACGCATAACGCATAACGCACAACGCATAACGCATAACGCATAACGCATAACGCATAACGCATTACGCATAACTTATAACTCATAACTCATAACGAATAACGCATAACGCAAAATGAATAACGCATAAAGCATAACGCACAACCCATAACCCATAACGCACAACGCATAAGGCATAATGCACAACGCATAACGAATACCGCAAAACGCATAACGCATAACGCATAACGCATAACGCATAACGCATACCGTATAACGCATAACGCATAACGCATAACGCATAACGCATAACGCATAACGCATAACGCCAAACGCATAACGTTAACGCACAACCCATAACGCATAAGGCTTGATGCATGACGCATATCGCATATCGCATAACGCATAAGGCTTGATGCATGACGCATATCGCATAACGCATAAGGCATAACGCAAAATACATAACGTATAACGCATTATGCAGAACGCATAACGCATAACGCATAACGCATATCGCATAACACATACGCATAACGCATAAGGCATAACGCATAATGCAAACGTATAACGCCCAACGCATAAAGCATAACGAACAACCCATAACGCATAATCCATAACGCATATCGCATAACACATACGCATATCGCATAAGGCATAACGCATTACGCATAACTTATAACTCATAACTCATAACGAATAACGCATAACGCAAAATGAATAACGCATAAAGCATAACGCATAACCCATAACCCATAACGCACAACGCATAAGGCATAATGCACAACGCATAACGAATACCGCAAAACGCATAACGCATAAAGCGTAACTCATAACACATAACGCATAACGCATAACGCACACCGTATAACGCATAACGCATAACGCATAACGCATAAAGCATAACGCATAACGCATAACGCATAATGCAAACGTATAACGCCCATCGCATAAAGCATAACGAACAACCCATAACGCATAATCCATAACGCATAACGCATAACCCATAACGCATAAAGTATAACGCATAACGCATAACGCATAACGCAAACTTATAACGCACAACGCATAGCGCACAACGCATAGCGCATAACGCATAACGCATAACGCATAACGCATAACGCATAACGCATAACGCATAACGCATAACGCATAACGCATAACGGATCACGCATAACGCACAACGCATAGCGCATAACGCATAACGCATAACGCATAACGCATAACGCATAACGCATAACGCATAACGCATAACGCATAACGCATAACGCATAACGCATATCGCATAACGCATAAGGCTTGATGCATGACGCATATCGCATAACGCATAAGGCATAACGCATAATACATAACGCATAACGCATAACGCAAAACGCATAACGTTAACGCATAACCCATAACGCATAAGGCTTGATGCATGACGCATATCGCATATCGCATAACGCATAAGGCTTGATGCATGACGCATATCGCATAACGCATAAGGCATAACGCATAATACATAACGTATAACGCATAACGCATAACGCATAACGCATAACGCATATCGCATAACACATACGCATAACGCATAACGCATAACGCATAACGCATAACGCATAACGCATAACCATAACGCATAACGCATAACCCATAACGCATAACGCATAACGCATAACGCATAACGCATAACGCATAACGCATAACGCATAACGCATAACGCAAACGCATAACGGATCACGCATAACGCACAACGCATAGCGCATAACGCATAACGCATAACGCATAACGCATAACGCATAACGCATAACGCATAACGCATAACGCATAACGCATAACGCATAACGCATAACGCATAACGCATAACGCATAACGCATAACGCATAACGCATAACGCATAACGCATAACGCATAACGCATAACGCATAACGCATAACGCATAACGCATAACGCATAACGCATAACGCATAACGCATAACGCAAAACGCAAAACGCATAACGTTAACGCATAACCCATAACGCATAAGGCTTGATGCATGACGCATATCGCATATCGCATAACGCATAAGGCTTGATGCATGACGCATATCGCATAACGCATAAGGCATAACGCATAATACATAACGTATAACGCATTATGCATAACGCATAACGCATAACGCATAACGCATATCGCATAACACATACGCATAACGCATAACGCATAACGCATAACGCATAACGCATAACGCATAACCATAACGCATAACGCATAACCCATAACGCATAACGCATAACGCATAACGTATAACGCATAACGCATATCGCATAACACATACGCATATCGCATAAGGCATAACGCATTACGCATAACTTATAACTCATAACTCATAACGAATAACGCATAACGCAAAATGAATAACGCATAAAGCATAACGCATAACCCATAACCCATAACGCACAACGCATAAGGCATAATGCACAACGCATAACGAATACCGCAAAACGCATAACGCATAACGCGTAACTCATAACACATAACGCATAACGCATAACGCACACCGTATAATGCATAACGCATAACGCATAACGCATAAAGCATAACGCATAACGCATAACGCATAACGCATAATGCAAACGTATAACGCCCAACGCATAAAGCATAACGAACAACCCATAACGCAGAATCCATAACGCATAACGCATAACGCATAAAGTATAACGCATAACGCATAACGCATAACGCAAACTTATAACGCACAACGCCTAGCGCATAACGCATAACGCATAACGCATAACGCATAACGCATAACGCATAACGCATAACGCATAACGCATAACGCATAACCCATAACGCATAACGCATAACGCATAACGTATAACGCATAACGCATACCGTATAACGCATAATGCATAACGCATAAAACATAACGCATAACGCATAACGCATAACGCATAACGCATAACGCATAACGCATAACGCATAACGAATAACGCATAACGCATAACGCATAACGCATAACGCATAACGCATAACGCATAACGCATAACGCATAACGCATAACGCATAACGCATAACGCATAACGCATAACGCATAACGCATATCGCATAACACATACGCATAACGCATAAGATATAACCCATTACGCATAACTTATAACTCATAACTCATAACGAATAACGCATAACGCAAAACGCATAACGCATAAAGCATAACGCATAACGCATAACGCATAACGCACAACGCATAAGGCATAATGCACAACGCATAACGAATACCGCAAAACGCATAACGCATAACGCATAACGCATAACGCGTAACTCATAACGCATAACGCATAACGCATAACGCACACCGTATAATGCATAACGCATAACGCATAACGCAAACGTATAGCGCACAACGCATAACGCATAACGCATAACGCATAACGCATAACGCATAACGCAAAACGCATAACGTTAACGCATAACCCATAACGCATAAGGCTTGATGCATGACGCATATCGCATATCGCATAACGCATAAGGCTTGATGCATGACGCATATCGCATAACGCATAAGGCATAACGCATAATACATAACGTATAACGCATTATGCATAACGCATAACGCATAACGCATATCGCATAACACATACGCATAACGCATAACGCATAACGCATAACGCATAACGCATAACGCATAACCATAACGCATAACGCATAACCCATAACGCATAACGCATAACGCATAACGTATAACGCATAACGCATAACGCATAACACATACGCATATCGCATAAGGCATAACGCATTACGCATAACTTATAACTCATAACTCATAACGAATAACGCATAACGCAAAATGAATAACGCATAAAGCATAACGCATAACCCATAACCCATAACGCACAACGCATAAGGCATAATGCACAACGCATAACGAATACCGCAAAACGCATAACGCATAACGCGTCACTCATAACACATAACGCATAACGCATAACGCACACCGTATAACGCATAACGCATAACGCATAACGCATAAAGCATAACGCATAACGCATAACGCATAATGCAAACGTATAACGCCCATCGCATAAAGCATAACGAACAACCCATAACGCATAATCCATAACGCATAACGCATAACGCATAACGCATAAAGTATAACGCATAACGCATAACGCATAACGCAAACTTATAACGCACAACGCATAGCGCACAACGCATAGCGCATAACGCATAACGCATAACGCATAACGCATAACGCATAACGCATAACGCATAACGCATAACGCATAACGCACAACGCATAGCGCATAACGCATAACGCATAACGCATAACGCATAACGCATAACGCATAACGCTTAACGCATAACGCATAACGCATAACGCATAACGCATAACGCATAACGCATAACGCATAACGCATAACGCATAACGCATAACGCATAACGCATTACGCATAACTTATAACTCATAACTCATAACGAATAACGCATAACGCAAAATGAATAACGCATAAAGCATAACGCACAACCCATAACCCATAACGCACAACGCATAAGGCATAATGCACAACGCATAACGAATACCGCAAAACGCATAACGCATAACGCATAACGCATAACGCATAACGCGTAACTCATAACGCATAACGCATAACGCATAACGCACACCGTATAACGCATAACGCATAACGCATAACGCATAACGCATACCGTATAACGCATAACGCATAACGCATAACGCATAACGCATAACGCCAAACGCATAACGTTAACGCACAACCCATAACGCATAAGGCTTGATGCATGACGCATATCGCATATCGCATAACGCATAAGGCTTGATGCATGACGCATATCGCATAACGCATAAGGCATAACGCAAAATACATAACGTATAACGCATTATGCAGAACGCATAACGCATAACGCATAACGCATAACGCATAACGCATATCGCATAACACATACGCATAACGCATAACGCATAACGCATAATGCAAACGTATAACGCCCAACGCATAAAGCATAACGAACAACCCATAACGCATAATCCATAACGCATATCGCATAACACATACGCATATCGCATAAGGCATAACGCATTACGCATAACTTATAACTCATAACTCATAACGAATAACGCATAACGCAAAATGAATAACGCATAAAGCATAACGCATAACCCATAACCCATAACGCACAACGCATAAGGCATAATGCACAACGCATAACGAATACCGCAAAACGCATAACGCATAAAGCGTAACTCATAACACATAACGCATAACGCATAACGCACACCGTATAACGCATAACGCATAACGCATAACGCATAAAGCATAACGCATAACGCATAACGCATAATGCAAACGTATAACGCCCATCGCATAAAGCATAACGAACAACCCATAACGCATAATCCATAACGCATAACGCATAACGCATAACGCATAAAGTATAACGCATAACGCATAACGCATAACGCAAACTTATAACGCACAACGCATAGCGCACAACGCATAGCGCATAACGCATAACGCATAACGCATAACGCATAACGCATAACGCATAACGGATCACGCATAACGCACAACGCATAGCGCATAACGCATAACGCATAACGCATAACGCATAACGCATAACGCATAACGCATAACGCATAACGCATAACGCATAACGCATATCGCATAACGCATAAGGCTTGATGCATGACGCATATCGCATAACGCATAAGGCATAACGCATAATACATAACGTATAACGCATAACGCACAACGCATAACGCATAACGTATAAAGCATAACGCATAACGCATAACGCATAACGCATAACGCATAACGCATAACCCCTAACGCAATAACGCATAACGCATAACGCATAACGAACAACGGATAACGCATAACGCATAACGCATAACGAATACCGCAAAACCTATATCGCCTAACACATAACGGATCACGCATAACGCATAACGCATAACGTATAACGCATAACGCATAACGCATAACGCATAACGAATAACGCATAACGCATAACGCATAACGCATAACGCATAACGCATAACGCATAACATATAACGCATAACGCATAACGCATAACGCATAAAGCATAACGCATAACGCATAACGCATAACGCAGACGTATAACGCACAACCCATAACGCATAACGAACAACGGATAACGCATAACGCATAACGCATAACGAATACCGCAAAACGTATATCGCCTAACACATAACGGATCACGCATAACGCATAACGCATAACGTATAACGCATAACGCATAACGCATAACGCATAACGCATAACGCATAACGCATAACGCATAACGCATAACGCATAACGCATAACGCATAACGCATAACATATAACGCATAACGCATAACGCATAACGCATAACGCACAACGCATAACGCATAACGTATAAAGCATAACGCATAACGCATAACGCATAACGCATAACGCATAACGCATAACCCCTAACGCAATAACGCATAACGCATAACGCATAACGCATAACGCATAACGCAAACGTATAGCGCACAACGCATAACGCATAAACCATAACCCATACTTAATAACGCATAACGCATAATGCACAACGCATAACGAACACCGGAAAACCCATAACGCCTAACGCATAACGGATCACGCATAACGCATCATGCATAACGCATAAAGCATAACGCATAACGCATAACGCATAACCCCTAACGCATAACGCATAACGCATAACGCATAACGCATAACGTGTAACTCATAACGCATAACGCATAAAGCATAACGCATAACGCATAACACATAACGCATATCGCATAACGCATAACGCAAAACGTATATCGCATACCGTATAACGCATAACGCATAACGCATAACGCATAACGCAGACGTATAACGCACAACCCATAACGCATAACGAACAACGGATAACGCATAACGCATAACGAATACCGCAAAACGTATATCGCCTAACACATAACGGATCACGCATAACGCATAACGCATAACGTATAACGCATAACGCATAACGCATAACGCATAACGCACAACGCCTAGCGCATAACGCATAACGCATAACGCATAACGCATAACGCAAACGTATAGCGCACAACGCATAATGCATAAACCATAACCCTCACTTAATAACGCATAACGCATAATGCACAACGCATAACGAACACCGGAAAACCCATAACGCCTAACGCATAACGGATCACGAATAACGCATAAAGCATAACGCATAACGCATAACGCATAACGCATAACGCATAACGCATAACGCATAACGCATAACGCATAACGCATAACGCATAACGCAAACGTATAGCGCACAACGCATAATGCATAAACCATAACCCTTACTTAATAACGCATAACGCATAATGCACAACGCATAACGAACACCGGAAAACCCATAACGCCTAACGCATAACGGATCACGAATAACGCATAAAGCATAACGCATAACGCATAACGCATAACGCATAACTCATAACGCATAACGCATAACCCATAACGCATAACGCATAACGCATAACGCATAACGCATAACGCATAACGCATAACGCATAACGCAAAACGCATAACGTTAACGCATAACCCATAACGCATAAGGCTTGATGCATGACGCATATCGCATATCGCATAACGCATAAGGCTTGATGCATGACGCATATCGCATAACGCATAAGGCATAACGCATAATACATAACGTATAACGCATTATGCATAACGCATAACGCATAACGCATAACGCATAACGCATATCGCATAACACATACGCATATCGCATAAGGCATAACGCATTACGCATAACTTATAACTCATAACTCATAACGAATAACGCATAACGCAAAATGAATAACGCATAAAGCATAACGCATAACCCATAACCCATAACGCACAACGCATAAGGCATAATGCACAACGCATAACGAATACCGCAAAACGCATAACGCATAACGCGTAACTCATAACACATAACGCATAACGCATAACGCACACCGTATAACGCATAACGCATAACGCATAACGCATAAAGCATAACGCATAACGCATAACGCATAACGCATAATGCAAACGTATAACGCCCAACGCATAAAGCATAACGAACAACCCATAACGCATAATCCATAACGCATAACGCATAACGCATAAAGTATAACGCATAACGCATAACGCAAACTTATAACGCACAACGCCTAGCGAATAACGCATAACGCATAACGCATAACGCATAACGCATAACGCATAACGCATAACGCATAACGGATCACGCATAACGCACAACGCATAGCGCATAACGCATAACGCATAACGCATAACGCATAACGCATAACGCATAACGCATAACGCATAACGCATAACGCATAACGCATAACGCATATCGCATAACGCATAAGGCTTGATGCATGACGCATATCGCATAACGCATAAGGCATAACGCATAATACATAACGTATAACGCATTATGCATAACGCATAACGCATAACGCATAACGCATATCGCATAACACATACGCATAACGCATAACGCATAACGCATAACGCATAACGCATAACCATAACGCATAACGCATAACCCATAACGCATAACGCATAACGCATAACGTATAACGCATAACGCATACCGTATAACGCATAATGCATAACGCATAAAACATAACGCATAACGCATAACGCATAACGCATAACGCATAACGCATAACGCATAACGCATAACGCATAACGAATAACGCATAACGCATAACGCATAACGCATAACGCATAACGCATAACGCATAACGCATAACGCATAACGCATAACGCATAACGCATAACGCATAACGCATATCGCATAACACATACGCATAACGCATAAGATATAACCCATTACGCATAACTTATAACTCATAACTCATAACGAATAACGCATAACGCAAAATGAATAACGCATAAAGCATAACGCATAACCCATAACCCATAACGCACAACGCATAAGGCATAATGCACAACGCATAACGAATACCGCAAAACGCATAACGCATAACGCATAACGCATAACGCGTAACTCATAACGCATAACGCATAACGCATAACGCACACCGTATAATGCATAACGCATAACGCATAACGCAAACGTATAGCGCACAACGCATAACGCATAACGCATAACGCATAACGCATAACGCATAACGCAAAACGCATAACGTTAACGCATAACCCATAACGCATAAGGCTTGATGCATGACGCATATCGCATATCGCATAACGCATAAGGCTTGATGCATGACGCATATCGCATAACGCATAAGGCATAACGCATAATACATAACGTATAACGCATTATGCATAACGCATAACGCATAACGCATATCGCATAACACATACGCATAACGCATAACGCATAACGCATAACGCATAACGCATAACGCATAACGCATAACGCATAACGCATAACCATAACGCATAACGCATAACCCATAACGCATAACGCATAACGCATAACGTATAACGCATAACGCATATCGCATAACACATACGCATATCGCATAAGGCATAACGCATTACGCATAACTTATAACTCATAACTCATAACGAATAACGCATAACGCAAAATGAATAACGCATACAGCATAACGCATAACCCATAACCCATAACGCACAACGCATAAGGCATAATGCACAACGCATAACGAATACCGCAAAACGCATAACGCATAACGCGTAACTCATAACACATAACGCATAACGCATAACGCACACCGTATAACGCATAACGCATAACGCATAACGCATAAAGCATAACGCATAACGCATAACGCATAATGCAAACGTATAACGCCCATCGCATAAAGCATAACGAACAACCCATAACGCATAATCCATAACGCATAACGCATAACGCATAACGCATAACGCATAACGCATAACGGATCACGCATAACGCACAACGCATAGCGCATAACGCATAACGCATAACGCATAACGCATAACGCATAACGCATAACGCATAACGCATAACGCATAACGCATAACGCATAACGCATAACGGATCACGCATAACGCACAACGCATAGCGCATAACGCATAACGCATAACGCATAACGCATAACGCATAACGCATAACGCATAACGCATAACGCATAACGCATAACGCATAACGCATAACGCATAACGCATAACGCATAACGCATAACGCACAACGCATAACGCATAACGCATAACGCATAACGCATAACGCATTACGCATAACTTATAACTCATAACTCATAACGAATAACGCATAACGCAAAATGAATAACGCATAAAGCATAACGCACAACCCATAACCCATAACGCACAACGCATAAGGCATAATGCACAACGCATAACGAATACCGCAAAACGCATAACGCATAACGCATAACGCATAACGCATAACGCATACCGTATAACGCATAACGCATAACGCATAACGCATAACGCATAACGCATAACGCATAACGCCAAACGCATAACGTTAACGCACAACCCATAACGCATAAGGCTTGATGCATGACGCATATCGCATATCGCATAACGCATAAGGCTTGATGCATGACGCATATCGCATAACGCATAAGGCATAACGCAAAATACATAACGTATAACGCATTATGCAGAACGCATAACGCATAACGCATAACGCATATCGCATAACACATACGCATAACGCATAAGGCATAACGCATAATGCAAACGTATAACGCCCAACGCATAAAGCATAACGAACAACCCATAACGCATAATCCATAACGCATATCGCATAACACATACGCATATCGCATAAGGCATAACGCATTACGCATAACTTATAACTCATAACTCATAACGAATAACGCATAACGCAAAATGAATAACGCATAAAGCATAACGCATAACCCATAACCCATAACGCACAACGCATAAGGCATAATGCACAACGCATAACGAATACCGCAAAACGCATAACGCATAAAGCGTAACTCATAACACATAACGCATAACGCATAACGCACACCGTATAACGCATAACGCATAACGCATAACGCATAAAGCATAACGCATAACGCATAACGCATAATGCAAACGTATAACGCCCATCGCATAAAGCATAACGAACAACCCATAACGCATAATCCATAACGCATAACGCATAACCCATAACGCATAAAGTATAACGCATAACGCATAACGCATAACGCAAACTTATAACGCACAACGCATAGCGCACAACGCATAGCGCATAACGCATAACGCATAACGCATAACGCATAACGCATAACGCATAACGCATAACGCATAACGCATAACGGATCACGCATAACGCACAACGCATAGCGCATAACGCATAACGCATAACGCATAACGCATAACGCATAACGCATAACGCATAACGCATAACGCATAACGCATAACGCATATCGCATAACGCATAAGGCTTGATGCATGACGCATATCGCATAACGCATAAGGCATAACGCATAATACATAACGCATAACGCATAACGCAAAACGCATAACGTTAACGCATAACCCATAACGCATAAGGCTTGATGCATGACGCATATCGCATATCGCATAACGCATAAGGCTTGATGCATGACGCATATCGCATAACGCATAAGGCATAACGCATAATACATAACGTATAACGCATAACGCATAACGCATAACGCATAACGCATATCGCATAACACATACGCATAACGCATAACGCATAACGCATAACGCATAACGCATAACGCATAACGCATAACCATAACGCATAACGCATAACCCATAACGCATAACGCATAACGCATAACGCATAACGCATAACGCATAACGCATAACGCATAACGCATAACGCAAACGCATAACGGATCACGCATAACGCACAACGCATAGCGCATAACGCATAACGCATAACGCATAACGCATAACGCATAACGCATAACGCATAACGCATAACGCATAACGCATAACGCATAACGCATAACGCATAACGCATAACGCATAACGCATAACGCATAACGCATAACGCATAACGCATAACGCATAACGCATAACGCATAACGCATAACGCATAACGCATAACGCATAACGCATATCGCATAACGCATAACGCATAACGCATAACGCCAAACGCATAACGTTAACGCACAACCCATAACGCATAAGGCTTGATGCATGACGCATATCGCATATCGCATAACGCATAAGGCTTGATGCATGACGCATATCGCATAACGCATAAGGCATAACGCAAAATACATAACGTATAACGCATTATGCAGAACGCATAACGCATAACGCATAACGCATATCGCATAACACATACGCATAACGCATAAGGCATAACGCATAATGCAAACGTATAACGCCCAACGCATAAAGCATAACGAACAACCCATAACGCATAATCCATAACGCATATCGCATAACACATACGCATATCGCATAAGGCATAACGCATTACGCATAACTTATAACTCATAACTCATAACGAATAACGCATAACGCAAAATGAATAACGCATAAAGCATTACGCATAACCCATAACCCATAACGCACAACGCATAAGGCATAATGCACAACGCATAACGAATACCGCAAAACGCATAACGCATAACGCGTAACTCATAACACATAACGCATAACGCATAACGCACACCGTATAACGCATAACGCATAACGCATAACGCATAAAGCATAACGCATAACGCATAACGCATAATGCAAACGTATAACGCCCATCGCATAAAGCATAACGAACAACCCATAACGCATAATCCATAACGCATAACGCATAACGCATAACGCATAAAGTATAACGCATAACGCATAACGCATAACGCAAACTTATAACGCACAACGCATAGCGCACAACGCATAGCGCATAACGCATAACGCATAACGCATAACGCATAACGCATAACGCATAACGCATAACGCATAACGCATAACGGATCACGCATAACGCACAACGCATAGCGCATAACGCATAACGCATAACGCATAACGCATAACGCATAACGCATAATGCATAACGCATAACGCATAACGCATAACGCATAACGCATAACGCATAACGCATAACGCATAACGCATAACGCATAACGCATAACGCATAACGCATATCGCATAACACATACGCATAACGCATAAGGCATAACGCATTACGCATAACTTATAACTCATAACTCATAACGAATAACGCATAACGCAAAATGAATAACGCATAAAGCATAACGCACAACCCATAACCCATAACGCACAACGCATAAGGCATAATGCACAACGCATAACGAATACCGCAAAACGCATAACGCATAACGCATAACGCATAACGCATAACGCGTAACTCATAACGCATAACGCATAACGCATAACGCACACCGTATAACGCATAACGCATAACGCATAACGCATAACGCATACCGTATAACGCATAACGCATAACGCATAACGCATAACGCATAACGCATAACGCATAACGCATAACGCCAAACGCATAACGTTAACGCACAACCCATAACGCATAAGGCTTGATGCATGACGCATATCGCATATCGCATAACGCATAAGGCTTGATGCATGACGCATATCGCATAACGCATAAGGCATAACGCAAAATACATAACGTATAACGCATTATGCAGAACGCATAACGCATAACGCATAACGCATATCGCATAACACATACGCATAACGCATAAGGCATAACGCATAATGCAAACGTATAACGCCCAACGCATAAAGCATAACGAACAACCCATAACGCATAATCCATAACGCATAACGCATAACGCATAACGCATAAAGTATAACGCATAACGCATAACGCATAACGCAAACTTATAACGCACAACGCATAGCGCATAACGCATAACGCATAACCCATAACGCATAACGCATAACGCATAACGCATAACGCATAACGCATAACGCATAACGGATCACGCATAACGCACAATGCATAGCGCATAACGCATAACGCATAACGCATAACGCATAACGCATAACGCATAACGCATAACGCATAACGCATAACGCATAACGCATAACGCATAACGCATAACGCATAACGCATAACGCATAACGCATAACGCATAACGCATAACGCATAACGCATAACGCATAACGCATAACGCATAACACATACGCATAACGCATAAGGCATAACCCATTACGCATAACTTATAACTAATTACTCATAACGAATAACGCATAACGCAAAATGAATAACGCATAAAGCATAACGCATAACCCATAACCCATAACGCACAACGCATAAGGCATAATGCACAACGCATAACGAATACCGCAAAATGCATAACGCATAACGCGTAACTCATAACACATAACGCATAACGCATAACGCACACCGTATAACGCATAACGCATAACGCATAAAGCATAACGCATAACGCATAACGCATAACGCATAATGCAAACGTATAACGCCCAACGCATAAAGCATAACGAACAACCCATAACGCATAATCCATAACGCATAACGCATAACGCATAACGCATAAAGTATAACGCATAACGCATAACGCATACTTATAACGCACAACGCCTAGCGCATAACGCATAACGCATAACGCATAACGCATAACGCATAACGCATAACGCATAACGAATAACGGATCACGCATAACGCACAACGCATAGCGCATAACGCATAACGCATAACGCATAACGCATAACGCATAACGCATAACGCATAACGCATAACGCATAACGCATAACGCATAACGCATAACGCATAACGCATAACGCATAACGCATAACGCATAACGCATAACGCATAACGCATATCGCATAACACATACGCATAACGCAAAAGGCATAACGCATTACGCATAACTTATAACTCATAACTCATAACGAATAACGCATAACGCAAAATGAATAACGCATAAAGCATAACGCACAACCCATAACCCATAACGCACAACGCATAAGGCATAATGCACAACGCATAACGAATACCGCAAAACGCATAACGCATAACGCATAACGCATAACGTATAACGTATAACGCATAACGCATACCGTATAACGCATAACGCATAACCATAACGCATAACGCATAACCCATAACGCATAACGCATAACGCATAACGTATAACGCATAACGCATACCGTATAACGCATAATGCATAACGCATAACGCATAACGCATAACGCATAAAGCATAACGTATAACGCATAACGCATACCGTATAACGCATAACGCATAACGCATAACGCAAACGTATAGCGCACAACGCATAATGCATAAACCATAACCCTTACTTAATAACGCATAACGCATAATGCACAACGCATAACGAACACCGGAAAACCCATAACGCCTAACGCATAACGGATCACGAATAACGCATAAAGCATAACGCATAACGCATAACGCATAACGCATAACGCATAACGCATAACGCATAACGCATAACGCATAACGCATAACGCATAACGCATAACGCATAACGCATAACGCATAACGCAAAACGCATAACGTTAACGCATAACGTTAACGCATAACCCATAAGGCTTGATGCATGACGCATATCGCATATCGCATAACGCATAAGGCTTGATGCATGACGCATATCGCATAACGCATAAGGCATAACGCATAATACATAACGTATAATGCATTATGCATAACGCATAACGCATAACGCATAACGCATAACGCATAACGCATATCGCATAACACATACGCATAACGCATAACGCATAACGCATAACGCATAACGCATAACGCATAACCATAACGCATAACGCATAATCCATAACGCATAACGCATAACGCATAACGTATAACGCATAACGCATACCGTATAACGCATAATGCATAACGCATAAAGCATAACGCATAACGCATAACGCATAACGCATAACGCATAACGCATAACGCATAACGCATAACGCATAACGCATAACGCATAACGCATAACGCATAACGCATAACGCATAACGCATAACGCATAACGCATAACGCATAACGCATAACGCATAACGCATAACGCATAACGCATAACGCATAACGCATAACGCATAACGCATAACGCATAACGCATAACGCATAACGCATAACGCATATCGCATAACATATACGCATAACGCATAAGGCATAACCCATTACGCATAACTTATAACTCATAACTCATAACGAATAACGCATAACGCAAAATGAATAACGCATAAAGCATAACGCATAACCCATAACCCATAACGCACAACGCATAAGGCATAATGCACAACGCATAACGAATACCGCAAAACGCATAACGCATAACGCATAACGCATAACGCGTAACTCATACCGCATAACGCATAACGCATAACGCATAACGCACACCGTATAACGCATAACGCATAACGCATAACGCATAACGCATAACGCATAACGCATAACGCATAACGCATAACGCATAACGCATAACGCATAACGCATAACGCATAACGCATATCGAATAACACATACGCATAACGCATAAGGCATAACGCATTACGCATAACTTATAACTCATAACTCATAACGCATAACGCACAACGCATTGCGCACAACGCATAACGCATAACGCATAACGCATAACGCATAACGCATAACGCATAACGCATAACGCATAACGCATAACGCATAACGCATAACGCATAACGCATAACGCATAACGCATATCGCATAACACATACGCATAACGCATAAGGCATAACGCATTACGCATAACTTATAACTCATAACGAATAACGCATAACGCAAAATGAATAACGCATAAAGCATAACGCATAACCCATAACCCATAACGCACAACGCATAAGGCATAACGCATAACGCATAACGCATAACGCATAACGCATAACGCATAACGCATATCGAATAACACATACGCATAACGCATAAGGCATAACGCATTACGCATAACTTATAACTCATAACTCATAACGCATAACGCACAACGCATTGCGCACAACGCATAACGCATAACGAATACCGCAAAATGCATAACGCATAACGCGTAACTCATAACACATAACGCATAACGCATAACGCACACCGTATAACGCATAACGCATAACGCATAACGCATAAAGCATAACGCATAACGCATAACGCATAACGCATAATGCAAACGTATAACGCCCAACGCATAAAGCATAACGAACAACCCATAACGCATAATCCATAACGCATAACGCATAACGCATAACGCATAAAGTATAACGCATAACGCATAACGCATAACGCATACTTATAACGCACAACGCCTAGCGCATAACGCATAACGCATAACGCATAACGCATAACGCATAACGCATAACGCATAACGCATAACGCATAACGCATAACGAATAACGGATCACGCATAACGCACAACGCATAGCGCATAACGCATAACGCATAACGCATAACGCATAACGCATAACGCATAACGCATAACGCATAAGGCATAACGCATAATACATAACGTATAATGCATTATGCATAACGCATAACGCATAACGCATAACGCATAACGCATAACGCATATCGCATAACACATACGCATAACGCATAACGCATAACGCATAACGCATAACGCATAACCATAACGCATAACGCATAACGCATAACGCATAACGCATAACGCATAACGCATAACGCATAACGCATAACGAATAACGGATCACGCATAACGCACAACGCATAGCGCATAACGCATAACGCATAACGCATAACGCATAACGCATAACGCATAACGCATAACGCATAACGCATAACGCATAACGCATAACGCGTAACGCATAACGCATAACGCATAACGCATAACGCATAACGCATAACGCATAACGCATAACGCATAACGCATAACGCATAACGCATAACGCATAACGCATAACGCATAACGCATAACGCATAACGCATAATGCATAACACATACGCATAACGCATAAGGCATAACGCATTACGCATAACTTATAACTCATAACTCATAACGAATAACGCATAACGCAAAATGAATAACGCATAAAGCATAACGCACAACCCATAACCCATAACGCACAACGCATAAGGCATAATGCACAACGCATAACGAATACCGCAAAACGCATAACGCATAACGCATAACGCATAACGTATAACGCATAACGCATACCGTATAACGCATAACGCATAACCATAACGCATAACGCATAACCCATAACGCATAACGCATAACGCATAACGTATAACGCATAACGCATACCGTATAACGCATAATGCATAACGCATAACGCATAACGCATAACGCATAAAGCATAACGTATAACGCATAACGCATACCGTATAACGCATAACGCATAACGCATAACGCAAACGTATAGCGCACAACGCATAATGCATAAACCATAACCCTTACTTAATAACGCATAACGCATAATGCACAACGCATAACGAACACCGGAAAACCCATAACGCCTAACGCATAACGGATCACGAATAACGCATAAAGCATAACGCATAACGCATAACGCATAACGCATAACGCATAACGCATAACGCATAACGCATAACGCATAACGCATAACGCATAACGCATAACGCATAACGCATAACGCATAACGCAAAACGCATAACGTTAACGCATAACCCATAACGCATAAGGCTTGATGCATGACGCATATCGCATATCGCATAACGCATAAGGCTTGATGCATGACGCATATCGCATAACGCATAAGGCATAACGCATAATACATAACGTATAATGCATTATGCATAACGCATAACGCATAACGCATAACGCATAACGCATAACGCATATCGCATAACACATACGCATAACGCATAACGCATAACGCATAACGCATAACGCATAACCATAACGCATAACGCATAACCCATAACGCATAACGCATAACGCATAACGTATAACGCATAACGCATACCGTATAACGCATAATGCATAACGCATAAAGCATAACGCATAACGCACACCGTATAACGCATAACGCATACCGTATAACGCATAATGCATAACGCATAAAGCATAACGCATAACGCATAACGCATAACGCATAACGCATAACGCATAACGCATAACGCATAACGCATAACGCATAACGCATAACGCATAACGCATAACGCATAACGCATAACGCATAACGCATAACGCATAACGCATAACGCATAACGCATAACGCATAACGCATAACGCATAACGCATAACGCATAACGCATAACGCATAACGCATAACGCATAACGCATATCGCATAACATATACGCATAACGCATAAGGCATAACCCATTACGCATAACTTATAACTCATAACTCATAACGAATAACGCATAACGCAAAATGAATAACGCATAAAGCATAACGCATAACCCATAACCCATAACGCACAACGCATAAGGCATAATGCACAACGCATAACGAATACCGCAAAACGCATAACGCATAACGCATAACGCATAACGCGTAACTCATACCGCATAACGCATAACGCATAACGCACACCGTATAATGCATAACGCATAACGCATAACGCAAACGTATAGCGCACAACGCATAATGCATAAACCATAACCCTTACTTCATAACACATAACGCATAATGCACAACGCATAACGAACACCGGAAAACCCATAACGCCTAACGCATAACGGATCACGAATAACGCATAAAGCATAACGCATAACGCATAACGCATAACGCATAAAGCATAACGCATAACGCATAACGCATAAGGCATAACGCATAACGCATAACGCATAACGCATAACGCATAACGCATAACGCATAACGCATAACGCATAACGCATAACGCATATCGCATAACACATACGCATAAAGCATAAGGCATAACGCATTACGCATAACTTATAACTCATAACTCATAACGAATAACGCATAACGCAAAATGAATAACGCATAAAGCATTACGCATAACCCATAACCCATAACGCACAACGCATAAGGCATAATGCACAACGCATAACGAATACCGCAAAACGCATAACGCATAACGCATAACGCATAACGCGTAACTCATAACGCATAACGCATAACGCATAACGCACACCGTATAACGCATAACGCATAACGCATAACGCATACCGTATAACGCATAACGCATAACGCATAACGCAAACGTATAGCGCACAACGCATAATGCATAAACCATAACCCTTACTTAATAACGCATAACGCATAATGCACAACGCATAACGAACACCGGAAAACCCATAACGCCTAACGCATAACGGATCACGAATAACGCATAAAGCATAACGCATAACGCATAACGCATAACGCATAACGTATAACGCATAACGCATAACGCATAACGCATAACGCATAACGCATAACGCATAACGCATAACGCATAACGTTAACGCATAACCCATAACGCATAAGGCTTGATGCATGACGCATATCGCATATCGCATATCGCATAACGCATAAGGCTTGATGCATGACGCATATCGCATAACGCATAAGGCATAACGCATAATACATAACGTATAACGCATTATGCATAACGCATAACGCATAACGCATATCGCATAACACATACGCATAACGCATAACGCATAACGCATAACGCATAACGCATAACCATAACGCATAACGCATAACCCATAACGCATAACGCATAACGCATAACGTATAACGCATAACGCATATCGCATAACACATACGCATATCGCATAAGGCATAACGCATTACGCATAACTTATAACTCATAACTCATAACGAATAACGCATAACGCAAAATGAATAACGCATAACGCATAACGCATAACGCATAACGCATAACGCATAACGCAAACGTATAACGCCCAACGCATAAAGCATAACGAACAACCCATAACGCATAATCCATAACGCATAACGCATAACGCATAACGCATAAAGTATAACGCATAACGCATAACGCATAACGCAAACTTATAACGCACAACGCATAGCGCACAACGCATAGCGCATAACGCATAACGCATAACGCATAACGCATAGCGCATAACGCATAACGCATAACGCATAACGCATAACGCATAACGCATAACGCATAACGCATAACGCATAACGCATAACGCATAACGCATAACGCATAACGCATAACGCATAACGCATAACGCATAACGCATAACGCATAACGCATAACGCATAACGCATAACGCATAACGCATAACGCATAACGCATAACGCATAACGCATAACGCATAACGCATAACGCATAACGCATAACGGATCACGCATAACGCACAACGCATAGCGCATAACGCATAACGCATAACGCATAACGCATAACGCATAACGCATAACGCATAACGCATAACGCATAACGCATAACGCATAACGCATAACGCATAACGCATAACGCATATCGCATAACGCATAACGCATAACGTATAACGCATAACGCATACCGTATAACGCATAATGCATAACGCATAACGCATAACGCATAACGCATAACGCATAACGCATAACGCATAACGCATAACGCATAACGCATAACGCATAACGCATAACGCATAACGCATAACGCATAACGCATAACGCATAACGCATAACGCATAACGCATAACGCATAACGCATAACGCATAACGCATAACGCATAACGCATAACGCATAACGCATAACGCATAACGCATATCGCATAACGCATAACGCATAACGCATAACGCATAACGCATAACGCATAACGCATAACGCATAACGCATAACGCATAACGCATAACGCATAACGCATAACGCATAACGCATAACGCATAACGCATAACGCATAACGCATAACGCATAACGCATAACGCATAACGCATAACGCATAACGCATAACGCATAACGCATAACGCATAACGCATAACGCATAACGCATAACCATAACGCATAACGCATAACCCATAACGCATAACGCATAACGCATAACGCATAACGCATAACGCATAACGCATAACGCATAACGCATAACGCATAACGCATAACGCATAACGCATAACGCATAACGCATAACGCATAACGCATAACGCATAACGCATAACGCATAACGCATAACGCATAACGCATAACGCATAACGCATAACGCATAACGCATAACGCATAACGCATAACGCATAACGCATAACGGATCACGCATAACGCACAACGCATAGCGCATAACGCATAACGCATAACGCATAACGCATAACGCATAACGCATAACGCATAACGCATAACGCATAACGCATAACGCATAACGCATAACGCATAACGCATAACGCATATCGCATAACGCATAACGCATAACGTACAACGCATAACGCATACCGTATAACGCATAATGCATAACGCATAACGCATAACGCATAACGCATAACGCATAACGCATAACGCATAACGCATAACGCATAACGCATAACGCATAACGCATAACGCATAACGCATAACGCATAACGCATAACGCATAACGCATAACGCATAACGCATAACGCATAACGCATAACGCATAACGCATAACGCATAACGCATAACGCATAACGCATAACGCATAACGCATAACGCATAACGCATAACGCATAACGCATAACGCATAACGCATAACGCATAACGCATAATGCAAACGTATAACGCCCAACGCATAAAGCATAACGAACAACCCATAACGCATAATCCATAACGCATAACGCATAATGCATAACGCATAAAGTATAACGCATAACGCATAACGCAAACTTATAACGCACAACGCATAGCGCACAACGCATAGCGCATAACGCATAACGCATAACGCATAACGCATAGCGCATAACGCATAACGCATAACGCATAACGCATAACGCATAACGCATAACGCATAACGCATAACGCATAACGCATAACGCATAACGCATAACGCATAACGCATAACGCATAACGCATAACGCATAACGCATAACGCATAACGCATAACGCATAACGCATAACGCATAACGCATAACGCATAACGCATAACGCATAACGCATAACGCATAACGGATCACGCATAACGCACAACGCATAGCGCATAACGCATAACGCATAACGCATAACGCATAACGCATAACGCATAACGCATAACGCATAACGCATAACGCATAACGCATAACGCATAACGCATAACGCATAACGCATAACATATAACGCATAACGCATAACGCATAACGCATAACGCATATCGCATAACACATACGCATAACGCATAAGGCATAACGCATTACGCATAACTTATAACTCATAACTCATAACGAATAACGCATAACGCAAAATGAATAACGCATAAAGCATAACGCATAACCCATAACCCATAACGCACAACGCATAAGGCATAATGCACAACGCATAACGAATACCGCAAAACGCATAACGCATAACGCGTAACTCATAACACATAACGCATAACGCATAACGCACACCGTAAAACGCATAATTCATAACGCATAACGCATAAAGCATAAAGCATAACGCATAACGCATAACGCATAACGCATAATGCAAACGTATAACGCCCAACGCATAAAGCATAACGAACAACCCATAACGCATAATCCATAACGCATAACGCATAACGCATAACGCATAAAGTATAACGCATAACGCATAACGCATACTTATAACGCACAACGCCTAGCGCATAACGCATAACGCATAACGCATAACCCATAACGCATAACGCATAACGCATAACGTATAACGCATAACGCATACCGTATAACGCGTAACTCATACCGCATAACGCATAACGCATAACGCACACCGTATAACGCATAACGCATACCGTATAACGCATAATGCATAACGCATAAAGCATAACGCATAACGCATAACGCATAACGCATAACGCATAACGCATAACGCATAACGCATAACGCATAACGCATAACGCATAACGCATAACGCATAACGCATAACGCATAACGCATAACGCATAACGCATAACGCATAACGCATAACGCATAACGCATAACGCATAACGCATAACGCATAACGCATAACGCATAACGCATATCGCATAACATATACGCATAACGCATAATACATAACGTATAATGCATTATGCATAACGCATAACGCATAACGCATAACGCATAACGCATAACGCATATCGCATAACACATACGCATAACGCATAACGCATAACGCATAACGCATAACGCATAACCATAACGCATAACGCATAACCCATAACGCATAACGCATAACGCATAACGTATAACGCATAACGCATACCGTATAACGCATAATGCATAACGCATAAAGCATAACGCATAACGCACACCGTATAACGCATAACGCATACCGTATAACGCATAATGCATAACGCATAAAGCATAACGCATAACGCATAACGCATAACGCATAACGCATAACGCATAACGCATAACGCATAACGCATAACGCATAACGCATAACGCATAACGCATAACGCATAACGCATAACGCATAACGCATAACGCATAACGCATAACGCATAACGCATAACGCATAACGCATAACGCATAACGCATAACGCATAACGCATAACGCATAACGCATAACGCATAACGCATATCGCATAACATATACGCATAACGCATAAGGCATAACCCATTACGCATAACTTATAACTCATAACTCATAACGAATAACGCATAACGCAAAATGAATAACGCATAAAGCATAACGCATAACCCATAACCCATAACGCACAACGCATAAGGCATAATGCACAACGCATAACGAATACCGCAAAACGCATAACGCATAACGCATAACGCATAACGCGTAACTCATACCGCATAACGCATAACGCATAACGCACACCGTATAATGCATAACGCATAACGCATAACGCAAACGTATAGCGCACAACGCATAATGCATAAACCATAACCCTTACTTCATAACACATAACGCATAATGCACAACGCATAACGAACACCGGAAAACCCATAACGCCTAACGCATAAAGGATCACGAATAACGCATAAAGCATAACGCATAACGCATAACGCATAACGCATAAAGCATAACGCATAACGCATAACGCATAAGGCATAACGCATAACGCATAACGCATAACGCATAACGCATAACGCATAACGCATAACGCATAACGCATAACGCATAACGCATATCGCATAACACATACGCATAAAGCATAAGGCATAACGCATTACGCATAACTTATAACTCATAACTCATAACGAATAACGCATAACGCAAAATGAATAACGCATAAAGCATTACGCATAACCCATAACCCATAACGCACAACGCATAAGGCATAATGCACAACGCATAACGAATACCGCAAAACGCATAACGCATAACGCATAACGCATAACGCGTAACTCATAACGCATAACGCATAACGCATAACGCACACCGTATAACGCATAACGCATAACGCATAACGCATACCGTATAACGCATAACGCATAACGCATAACGCAAACGTATAGCGCACAACGCATAATGCATAAACCATAACCCTTACTTAATAACGCATAACGCATAATGCACAACGCATAACGAACACCGGAAAACCCATAACGCCTAACGCATAACGGATCACGAATAACGCATAAAGCATAACGCATAACGCATAACGCATAACGCATAACGTATAACGCATAACGCATAACGCATAACGCATAACGCATAACGCATAACGCATAACGCAAAACGCATAACGTTAACGCATAACCCATAACGCATAAGGCTTGATGCATGACGCATATCGCATATCGCATATCGCATAACGCATAAGGCTTGATGCATGACGCATATCGCATAACGCATAAGGCATAACGCATAATACATAACGTATAACGCATTATGCATAACGCATAACGCATAACGCATATCGCATAACACATACGCATAACGCATAACGCATAACGCATAACGCATAACGCATAACCATAACGCATAACGCATAACCCATAACGCATAACGCATAACGCATAACGTATAACGCATAACGCATATCGCATAACACATACGCATATCGCATAAGGCATAACGCATTACGCATAACTTATAACTCATAACTCATAACGAATAACGCATAACGCAAAATGAATAACGCATAAAGCATAACGCATAACGCATAACGCATAACGCATAATGCAAACGTATAACGCCCAACGCATAAAGCATAACGAACAACCCATAACGCATAATCCATAACGCATAACGCATAACGCATAACGCATAAAGTATAACGCATAACGCATAACGCATAACGCAAACTTATAACGCACAACGCATAGCGCACAACGCATAGCGCATAACGCATAACGCATAACGCATAACGCATAGCGCATAACGCATAACGCATAACGCATAACGCATAACGCATAACGCATAACGCATAACGCATAACGCATAACGCATAACGCATAACGCATAACGCATAACGCATAACGCATAACGCATAACGCATAACGCATAACGCATAACGCATAACGCATAACGCATAACGCATAACGCATAACGCATAACGCATAACGCATAACGCATAACGCATAACGCATAACGCATAACGCATAACGCATAACGCATAACGGATCACGCATAACGCACAACGCATAGCGCATAACGCATAACGCATAACGCATAACGCATAACGCATAACGCATAACGCATAACGCATAACGCATAACGCATAACGCATAACGCATAACGCATAACGCATAACGCATAACGCATATCGCATAACGCATAACGCATAACGTATAACGCATAACGCATACCGTATAACGCATAATGCATAACGCATAACGCATAACGCATAACGCATAACGCATAACGCATAACGCATAACGCATAACGGATCACGCATAACGCACAACGCATAGCGCATAACGCATAACGCATAACGCATAACGCATAACGCATAACGCATAACGCATAACGCATAACGCATAACGCATAACGCATAACGCATAACGCATAACGCATAACGCATAACGCATAACATATAACGCATAACGCATAACGCATAACGCATAACGCATATCGCATAACACATACGCATAACGCATAAGGCATAACGCATTACGCATAACTTATAACTCATAACTCATAACGAATAACGCATAACGCAAAATGAATAACGCATAAAGCATAACGCATAACCCATAACCCATAACGCACAACGCATAAGGCATAATGCACAACGCATAACGAATACCGCAAAACGCATAACGCATAACGCGTAACTCATAACACATAACGCATAACGCATAACGCACACCGTAAAACGCATAATTCATAACGCATAACGCATAAAGCATAAAGCATAACGCATAACGCATAACGCATAACGCATAATGCAAACGTATAACGCCCAACGCATAAAGCATAACGAACAACCCATAACGCATAATCCATAACGCATAACGCATAACGCATAACGCATAAAGTATAACGCATAACGCATAACGCATACTTATAACGCACAACGCCTAGCGCATAACGCATAACGCATAACGCATAACCCATAACGCATAACGCATAACGCATAACGTATAACGCATAACGCATACCGTATAACGCGTAACTCATACCGCATAACGCATAACGCATAACGCACACCGTATAACGCATAACGCATACCGTATAACGCATAATGCATAACGCATAAAGCATAACGCATAACGCATAACGCATAACGCATAATGCAAACGTATAACGCCCAACGCATAAAGCATAACGAACAACCCATAACGCATAATCCATAACGCATAACGCATAACGCATAACGCATAACGCATAACGCATAACGCATAACGCATAACGCATAACGCATAACGCATAACGCATAACGCATAACGCATAACGCATATCGCATAATGCATAACACATACGCATAACGCATAAGGCATAACGCATTACGCATAACTTATAACTCATAACTCATAACGAATAACGCATAACGCAAAATGAATAACGCATAAAGCATAACGCACAACCCATAACCCATAACGCACAACGCATAAGGCATAATGCACAACGCATAACGAATACCGCAAAACGCATAACGCATAACGCATAACGCATAACGTATAACGCATAACGCATACCGTATAACGCATAACGCATAACCATAACGCATTACGCATAACCCATAACGCATAACGCATAACGCATAACGTATAACGCATAACGCATACCGTATAACGCATAATGCATAACGCATAACGCATAACGCATAACGCATAAAGCATAACGTATAACGCATAACGCATACCGTATAACGCATAACGCATAACGCATAACGCAAACGTATAGCGCACAACGCATAATGCATAAACCATAACCCTTACTTAATAACGCATAACGCATAATGCACAACGCATAACGAACACCGGAAAACCCATAACGCCTAACGCATAACGGATCACGAATAACGCATAAAGCATAACGCATAACGCATAACGCATAACGCATAACGCATAACGCATAACGCATAACGCATAACGCATAACGCATAACGCATAACGCATAACGCATAACGCAAAACGCATAACGTTAACGCATAACCCATAACGCATAAGGCTTGATGCATGACGCATATCGCATATCGCATAACGCATAAGGCTTGATGCATGACGCATATCGCATAACGCATAAGGCATAACGCATAATACATAACGTATAATGCATTATGCATAACGCATAACGCATAAAGCATAACGCATAACGCATAACGCATATCGCATAACACATACGCATAACGCATAACGCATAACGCATAACGCATAACGCATAACCATAACGCATAACGCATAACCCATAACGCATAACGCATAACGCATAACGTATAACGCATAACGCATACCGTATAACGCATAATGCATAACGCATAAAGCATAACGCATATCGCATAACACATACGCATAACGCATAACGCATAACGCATAACGCATAACGCATAACCATAACGCATAACGCATAACCCATAACGCATAACGCATAACGCATAACGTATAACGCATAACGCATACCGTATAACGCATAATGCATAACGCATAAAGCATAACGCATAACGCATAACGCATAACGCATAACGCATAACGCATAACGCATAACGCATAACGCATAACGCATAACGCATAACGCATAACGCATAACGCATATCGCATAACATATACGCATAACGCATAAGGCATAACCCATTACGCATAACTTATAACTCATAACTCATAACGAATAACGCATAACGCAAAATGAATAACGCATAAAGCATAACGCATAACCCATAACCCATAACGCACAACGCATAAGGCATAATGCACAACGCATAACGAATACCGCAAAACGCATAACGCATAACGCATAACGCATAACGCGTAACTCATACCGCATAACGCATAACGCATAACGCACACCGTATAACGCATAACGCATACCGTATAACGCATAATGCATAACGCATAAAGCATAACGCATAACGCATAACGCATAACGCATAACGCATAACGCATAACGCATAACGCATAACGCATAACGCATAACGCATAACGCATAACGCATAACGCATAACGCATAACGCATAACGCATAACGCATAACGCATAACGCATAACGCATAACGCATAACGCATAACGCATAACGCATAACGCATAACGCATAACGCATAACGCATAACATATACGCATAACGCATAAGGCATAACCCATTACGCATAACTTATAACTCATAACTCATAACGAATAACGCATAACGCAAAATGAATAACGCATAAAGCATAACGCATAACCCATAACCCATAACGCACAACGCATAAGGCATAATGCACAACGCATAACGAATACCGCAAAACGCATAACGCATAACGCATAACGCATAACGCGTAACTTATACCGCATAACGCATAACGCATAACGCACACCGTATAATGCATAACGCATAACGCATAACGCAAACGTATAGCGCACAACGCATAATGCATAAACCATAACCCTTACTTCATAACACATAACGCATAATGCACAACGCATAACGAACACCGGAAAACCCATAACGCCTAACGCATAACGGATCACGAATAACGCATAATGCATAACGCATAAAGCATAACGCATAACGCATAACGCACAACGCTTAAGGCATAATGCACAACGCATAACGAATACCGCAAAACGCATAACGCATAACGCATAACGCATAACGCGTAACTCATAACGCATAACGCATAACGCATAATACATAACGTATAACGCATTATGCATAACGCATAACGCATAACGCATATCGCATAACACATACGCATAACGCATAACGCATAACGCATAACGCATAACCATAACGCATAACGCATAACCCATAACGCATAACGCATAACGCATAACGTATAACGCATAACGCATATCGCATAACACATACGCATATCGCATAAGGCATAACGCATTACGCATAACTTATAACTCATAACTCATAACGAATAACGCATAACGCAAAATGAATAACGCATAAAGCATAACGCATAACCCATAACCCATAACGCACAACGCATAAGGCATAATGCACAACGCATAACGAATACCGCAAAACGCATAACGCATAACGCGTAACTCATAACACATAACGCACAACGCATAGCGCACAACGCATAGCGCATAACGCATAACGCATAACGCATAGCGCATAACGCATAACGCATAACGCATAACGCATAACGCATAACGCATAACGCATAACGCATAACGCATAACGCATAACGCATAACGCATAACGCATAACGCATAACGCATAACGCATAACGCATAACGCATAACGCATAACGCATAACGCATAACGCATAACGCATAACGCATAACGCATAACGCATAACGCATAACGCATAACGCATAACGCATAACGCATAACGCATAACGCATAACGGATCACGCATAACGCACAACGCATAGCGCATAACGCATAACGCATAACGCATAACGCATAACGCATAACGCATAACGCATAACGCATAACGCATAACGCATAACGCATAACGCATAACGCATAACGCATAACGCATAACGCATATCGCATAACGCATAACGCATAACGTATAACGCATAACGCATACCGTATAACGCATAATGCATAACGCATAACGCATAACGCATAACGCATAACGCATAACGCATAACGCATAACGCATAACGGATCACGCATAACGCACAACGCATAGCGCATAACGCATAACGCATAACGCATAACGCATAACGCATAACGCATAACGCATAACGCATAACGCATAACGCATAACGCATAACGCATAACGCATAACGCATAACGCATAACGCATAACATATAACGCATAACGCATAACGCATAACGCATAACGCATATCGCATAACACATACGCATAACGCATAAGGCATAACGCATTACGCATAACTTATAACTCATAACTCATAACGAATAACGCATAACGCAAAATGAATAACGCATAAAGCATAACGCATAACCCATAACCCATAACGCACAACGCATAAGGCATAATGCACAACGCATAACGAATACCGCAAAACGCATAACGCATAACGCGTAACTCATAACACATAACGCATAACGCATAACGCACACCGTAAAACGCATAATTCATAACGCATAACGCATAAAGCATAAAGCATAACGCATAACGCATAACGCATAACGCATAATGCAAACGTATAACGCCCAACGCATAAAGCATAACGAACAACCCATAACGCATAATCCATAACGCATAACGCATAACGCATAACGCATAAAGTATAACGCATAACGCATAACGCATACTTATAACGCACAACGCCTAGCGCATAACGCATAACGCATAACGCATAACCCATAACGCATAACGCATAACGCATAACGTATAACGCATAACGCATACCGTATAACGCGTAACTCATACCGCATAACGCATAACGCATAACGCACACCGTATAACGCATAACGCATACCGTATAACGCATAATGCATAACGCATAAAGCATAACGCATAACGCATAACGCATAACGCATAATGCAAACGTATAACGCCCAACGCATAAAGCATAACGAACAACCCATAACGCATAATCCATAACGCATAACGCATAACGCATAACGCATAACGCATAACGCATAACGCATAACGCATAACGCATAACGCATAACGCATAACGCATAACGCATAACGCATAACGCATATCGCATAATGCATAACACATACGCATAACGCATAAGGCATAACGCATTACGCATAACTTATAACTCATAACTCATAACGAATAACGCATAACGCAAAATGAATAACGCATAAAGCATAACGCACAACCCATAACCCATAACGCACAACGCATAAGGCATAATGCACAACGCATAACGAATACCGCAAAACGCATAACGCATAACGCATAACGCATAACGTATAACGCATAACGCATACCGTATAACGCATAACGCATAACCATAACGCATTACGCATAACCCATAACGCATAACGCATAACGCATAACGTATAACGCATAACGCATACCGTATAACGCATAATGCATAACGCATAACGCATAACGCATAACGCATAAAGCATAACGTATAACGCATAACGCATACCGTATAAAGCATAACGCATAACGCATAACGCAAACGTATAGCGCACAACGCATAATGCATAAACCATAACCCTTACTTAATAACGCATAACGCATAATGCACAACGCATAACGAACACCGGAAAACCCATAACGCCTAACGCATAACGGATCACGAATAACGCATAAAGCATAACGCATAACGCATAACGCATAACGCATAACGCATAACGCATAACGCATAACGCATAACGCATAACGCATAACGCATAACGCATAACGCATAACGCAAAACGCATAACGTTAACGCATAACCCATAACGCATAAGGCTTGATGCATGACGCATATCGCATATCGCATAACGCATAAGGCTTGATGCATGACGCATATCGCATAACGCATAAGGCATAACGCATAATACATAACGTATAATGCATTATGCATAACGCATAACGCATAAAGCATAACGCATAACGCATAACGCATATCGCATAACACATACGCATAACGCATAACGCATAACGCATAACGCATAACGCATAACCATAACGCATAACGCATAACCCATAACGCATAACGCATAACGCATAACGTATAACGCATAACGCATACCGTATAACGCATAATGCATAACGCATAAAGCATAACGCATATCGCATAACACATACGCATAACGCATAACGCATAACGCATAACGCATAACGCATAACCATAACGCATAACGCATAACCCATAACGCATAACGCATAACGCATAACGTATAACGCATAACGCATACCGTATAACGCATAATGCATAACGCATAAAGCATAACGCATAACGCATAACGCATAACGCATAACGCATAACGCATAACGCATAACGCATAACGCATAACGCATAACGCATAACGCATAACGCATAACGCATATCGCATAACATATACGCATAACGCATAAGGCATAACCCATTACGCATAACTTATAACTCATAACTCATAACGAATAACGCATAACGCAAAATGAATAACGCATAAAGCATAACGCATAACCCATAACCCATAACGCACAACGCATAAGGCATAATGCACAACGCATAACGAATACCGCAAAACGCATAACGCATAACGCATAACGCATAACGCGTAACTCATACCGCATAACGCATAACGCATAACGCACACCGTATAACGCATAACGCATACCGTATAACGCATAATGCATAACGCATAAAGCATAACGCATAACGCATAACGCATAACGCATAACGCATAACGCATAACGCATAACGCATAACGCATAACGCATAACGCATAACGCATAACGCATAACGCATAACGCATAACGCATAACGCATAACGCATAACGCATAACGCATAACGCATAACGCATAACGCATAACGCATAACGCATAACGCATAACGCATAACGCATAACATATACGCATAACGCATAAGGCATAACCCATTACGCATAACTTATAACTCATAACTCATAACGAATAACGCATAACGCAAAATGAATAACGCATAAAGCATAACGCATAACCCATAACCCATAACGCACAACGCATAAGGCATAATGCACAACGCATAACGAATACCGCAAAACGCATAACGCATAACGCATAACGCATAACGCGTAACTTATACCGCATAACGCATAACGCATAACGCACACCGTATAATGCATAACGCATAACGCATAACGCAAACGTATAGCGCACAACGCATAATGCATAAACCATAACCCTTACTTCATAACACATAACGCATAATGCACAACGCATAACGAACACCGGAAAACCCATAACGCCTAACGCATAACGGATCACGAATAACGCATAATGCATAACGCATAAAGCATAACGCATAACGCATAACGCACAACGCTTAAGGCATAATGCACAACGCATAACGAATACCGCAAAACGCATAACGCATAACGCATAACGCATAACGCGTAACTCATAACGCATAACGCATAACGCATAATACATAACGTATAACGCATTATGCATAACGCATAACGCATAACGCATATCGCATAACACATACGCATAACGCATAACGCATAACGCATAACGCATAACCATAACGCATAACGCATAACCCATAACGCATAACGCATAACGCATAACGTATAACGCATAACGCATATCGCATAACACATACGCATATCGCATAAGGCATAACGCATTACGCATAACTTATAACTCATAACTCATAACGAATAACGCATAACGCAAAATGAATAACGCATAAAGCATAACGCATAACCCATAACCCATAACGCACAACGCATAAGGCATAATGCACAACGCATAACGAATACCGCAAAACGCATAACGCATAACGCGTAACTCATAACACATAACGCACAACGCATAGCGCACAACGCATAGCGCATAACGCATAACGCATAACGCATAACGCATAACGCATAACGCATAACGCATAACGGATCACGCATAACGCACAACGCATAGCGCATAACGCATAACGCATAACGCATAACGCATAACGCATAACGCATAACGCATAACGCATAACGCATAACGCATAACGCATATCGCATAACACATACGCATAACGCATAAGGCATAACGCATTACGCATAACTTATAACTCATAACTCATAACGAATAACGCATAACGCAAAATGAATAACGCATAAAGCATAACGCACAACCCATAACCCATAACGCACAACGCATAAGGCATAATGCACAACGCATAACGAATACCGCAAAACGCATAACGCATAACGCATAACGCATAACGCGTAACTCATAACGCATAACGCATAACGCATACCGTATAACGCATAACGCATAACGCATAACGCATAACGCAAACGCATAGCGCACAACGCATAGCGCATAACGCATAACGCATAACGCATAACGCATAATGCATAACGCATAACGCATAACGGATCACGCATAACGCACAACGCATAGCGCATAACGCATAACGCATAACGCATAACGCATAACGCATAACGCATAACGCATAACGCATATCGCATAACACATACGCATAACGCATAAGGCATAACGCATTACGCATAACTTATAACTCATAACTCATAACGAATAACGCATAACGCAAAATGAATAACGCATAAAGCATAACGCATAACCCATAACCCATAACGCACAACGCATAAGGCATAATGCACAACGCATAACGAATACCGCAAAATGCATAACGCATAACGCGTAACTCATAACACATAACGCATAACGCATAACGCACACCGTATAACGCATAACGCATAACGCATAACGCATAAAGCATAACGCATAACGCATAACGCATAACGCATAATGCAAACGTATAACGCCCAACGCATAAAGCATAACGAACAACCCATAACGCATAATCCATAACGCATAACGCATAACGCATAACGCATAAAGTATAACGCATAACGCATAACGCATAACGCATACTTATAACGCACAACGCCTAGCGCATAACGCATAACGCATAACGCATAACGCATAACGCATAACGCATAACGAATAACGGATCACGCATAACGCACAACGCATAGCGCATAACGCATAACGCATAACGCATAACGCATAACGCATAACGCATAACGCATAACGCATAACGCATAACGCATAACGCATAACGCATAACGCATAACGCATAACGCATAACGCATAACGCATAACGCATAACGCATAACGCATATCGCATAATGCATAACACATACGCATAACGCATAAGGCATAACGCATTACGCATAACTTATAACTCATAACTCATAACGAATAACGCATAACGCAAAATGAATAACGCATAAAGCATAACGCACAACCCATAACCCATAACGCACAACGCATAAGGCATAATGCACAACGCATAACGAATACCGCAAAACGCATAACGCATAACGCATAACGCATAACGTATAACGCATAACGCATACCGTATAACGCATAACGCATAACCATAACGCATTACGCATAACCCATAACGCATAACGCATAACGCATAACGTATAACGCATAACGCATACCGTATAACGCATAATGCATAACGCATAACGCATAACGCATAACGCATAAAGCATAACGTATAACGCATAACGCATACCGTATAACGCATAACGCATAACGCATAACGCAAACGTATAGCGCACAACGCATAATGCATAAACCATAACCCTTACTTAATAACGCATAACGCATAATGCACAACGCATAACGAACACCGGAAAACCCATAACGCCTAACGCATAACGGATCACGAATAACGCATAAAGCATAACGCATAACGCATAACGCATAACGCATAACGCATAACGCATAACGCATAACGCATAACGCATAACGCATAACGCATAACGCATAACGCATAACGCATAACGCAAAACGCATAACGTTAACGCATAACCCATAACGCATAAGGCTTGATGCATGACGCATATCGCATATCGCATAACGCATAAGGCTTGATGCATGACGCATATCGCATAACGCATAAGGCATAACGCATAATACATAACGTATAATGCATTATGCATAACGCATAACGCATAAAGCATAACGCATAACGCATAACGCATATCGCATAACACATACGCATAACGCATAACGCATAACGCATAACGCATAACGCATAACCATAACGCATAACGCATAACCCATAACGCATAACGCATAACGCATAACGTATAACGCATAACGCATACCGTATAACGCATAATGCATAACGCATAAAGCATAACGCATAACGCATAACGCATAACGCATAACGCATAACGCATAACGCATAACGCATAACGCATAACGCATAACGCATAACGCATAACGCATAACGCATAACGCATAACGCATAACGCATAACGTATAACGCATAACGCATAACGCATAACGCATAACGCATAACGCATAACGCATAACGCATAACGCATAACGCATAACGCATAACGCATAACGCATAACGCATAACGCATAACGCATATCGCATAACATATACGCATAACGCATAAGGCATAACCCATTACGCATAACTTATAACTCATAACTCATAACGAATAACGCATAACGCAAAATGAATAACGCATAAAGCATAACGCATAACCCATAACCCATAACGCACAACGCATAAGGCATAATGCACAACGCATAACGAATACCGCAAAACGCATAACGCATAACGCATAACGCATAACGCGTAACTCATACCGCATAACGCATAACGCATAACGCACACCGTATAACGCATAACGCATACCGTATAACGCATAATGCATAACGCATAAAGCATAACGCATAACGCATAACGCATAACGCATAACGCATAACGCATAACGCATAACGCATAACGCATAACGCATAACGCATAACGCATAACGCATAACGCATAACGCATAACGCATAACGCATAACGCATAACGCATAACGCATAACGCATAACGCATAACGCATAACGCATAACGCATAACGCATAACGCATAACATATACGCATAACGCATAAGGCATAACCCATTACGCATAACTTATAACTCATAACTCATAACGAATAACGCATAACGCAAAATGAATAACGCATAAAGCATAACGCATAACCCATAACCCATAACGCACAACGCATAAGGCATAATGCACAACGCATAACGAATACCGCAAAACGCATAACGCATAACGCATAACGCATAACGCGTAACTCATACCGCATAACGCATAACGCATAACGCACACCGTATAATGCATAACGCATAACGCAAACGTATAGCGCACAACGCATAATGCATAAACCATAACCCTTACTTCATAACACATAACGCATAATGCACAACGCATAACGAACACCGGAAAACCCATAACGCCTAACGCATAACGGATCACGAATAACGCATAATGCATAACGCATAAAGCATAACGCATAACGCATAACGCACAACGCTTAAGGCATAATGCACAACGCATAACGAATACCGCAAAACGCATAACGCATAACGCATAACGCATAACGCGTAACTCATAACGCATAACGCATAACGCATAATACATAACGTATAACGCATTATGCATAACGCATAACGCATAACGCATATCGCATAACACATACGCATAACGCATAACGCATAACGCATAACGCATAACCATAACGCATAACGCATAACCCATAACGCATAACGCATAACGCATAACGTATAACGCATAACGCATATCGCATAACACATACGCATATCGCATAAGGCATAACGCATTACGCATAACTTATAACTCATAACTCATAACGAATAACGCATAACGCAAAATGAATAACGCATAAAGCATAACGCATAACCCATAACCCATAACGCACAACGCATAAGGCATAATGCACAACGCATAACGAATACCGCAAAACGCATAACGCATAACGCGTAACTCATAACACATAACGCACAACGCATAGCGCACAACGCATAGCGCATAACGCATAACGCATAACGCATAACGCATAACGCATAACGCATAACGCATAACGGATCACGCATAACGCACAACGCATAGCGCATAACGCATAACGCATAACGCATAACGCATAACGCATAACGCATAACGCATAACGCATAACGCATATCGCATAACACATACGCATAACGCATAAGGCATAACGCATTACGCATAACTTATAACTCATAACTCATAACGAATAACGCATAACGCAAAATGAATAACGCATAAAGCATAACGCACAACCCATAACCCATAACGCACAACGCATAAGGCATAATGCACAACGCATAACGAATACCGCAAAACGCATAACGCATAACGCATAACGCATAACGCGTAACTCATAACGCATAACGCATAACGCATACCGTATAACGCATAACGCATAACGCATAACGCATAACGCAAACGTATAGCGCACAACGCATAATGCATAAACCATAACCCTTACTTAATAACGCATAACGCATAATGCACAACGCATAACGAACACCGGAAAACCCATAACGCCTAACGCATAACGGATCACGAATAACGCATAAAGCATAACGCATAACGCATAACGCATAACGCATAACGCATAACGCATAACGCATAACGCATAACGCATAACGCATAACGCATAACGCATAACGCATAACGCATAACGCATAACGCATAACGCATAACGCCAAACGCATAACGTTAACGCACAACCCATAACGCATAAGGCTTGATGCATGACGCATATCGCATATCGCATAACGCATAAGGCTTGATGCATGACGCATATCGCATAACGCATAAGGCATAACGCATAATACATAACGTATAACGCATTATGCATAACGCATAACGCATAACGCATAACGCATAACGCATAACGCATATCGCATAACACATACGCATAACGCATATGTCATAACGCATAATGTAAACGTATAACGCCCAACGCATAAAGCATAACGAACAACCCATAACGCATAATCCATAACGCATAACGCATAACGCATAACGCATAACGCATAAAGTATAACGCATAACGCATAACGCATAACGCAAACTTAGAACGCACAACGCATAGCGCATAACGCATAACGCATAACGCATAACGCATAACGCATAACGCATAACGCATAACGCATAACGCATAACGCATAACGCATAACGCATAACGCATAACGCATAACGCATAACGCATAACGGATCACGCATAACGCACAACGCATAGCGCATAACGCATAACGCATAACGCATAACGCATAACGCATAACGCATAACGCATAACGCATAACGCATAACGCATATCGCATAACACATACGCATAAAGCATAAGGCATAACGCATTACGCATAACTTATAACTCATAACTCATAACGAATAACGCATAACGCAAAATGAATAACGCATAAAGCATAACGCATAACCCATAACCCATAACGCACAACGCATAAGGCATAATGCACAACGCATAACGAATACCGCAAAACGCATAACGCATAACGCATAACGCGTAACTCATAACGCATAACGCATAACGCATAACGCACACCGTATAACGCATAACGCATAACGCATAACGCATACCGTATAACGCATAACGCATAACGCATAACGCAAACGTATAGCGCACAACGCATAATGCATAAACCATAACCCTTACTTAATAACGCATAACGCATAATGCACAACGCATAACGAACACCGGAAAACCCATAACGCCTAACGCATAACGGATCACGAATAACGCATAAAGCATAACGCATAACGCATAACGCATAACGCATAAAGCATAACGCATAACGCATAACGCATAACGCATAACGCATAACGCATAACGCATAACGCATAACGCATACCGCATAACGCATAACGCATATCGCATAACACATACGCATAAAGCATAAGGCATAACGCATTACGCATAACTTATAACTCATAACTCATAACGAATAACGCATAACGCAAAATGAATAACGCATAAAGCATAACGCATAACCCATAACCCATAACGCACAACGCATAAGGCATAATGCACAACGCATAACGAATACCGCAAAACGCATAACGCATAACGCATAACGCATAACGCGTAACTCATAACGCATAACGCATAACGCATAACGCACACCGTATAACGCATAACGCATAACGCATAACGCATACCGTATAACGCATAACGCATAACGCATAACGCAAACGTATAGCGCACAACGCATAATGCATAAACCATAACCCTTACTTAATAACGCATAACGCATAATGCACAACGCATAACGAACACCGGAAAACCCATAACGCCTAACGCATAACGGATCACGAATAACGCATAAAGCATAACGCATAACGCATAACGCATAACGCATAACGTATAACGCATAACGCATAACGCATAACGCATAACGCATAACGCATAACGCATAACGCAAAACGCATAACGTTAACGCATAACCCATAACGCATAAGGCTTGATGCATGACGCATATCGCATATCGCATATCGCATAACGCATAAGGCTTGATGCATGACGCATATCGCATAACGCATAAGGCATAACGCATAATACATAACGTATAACGCATTATGCATAACGCATAACGCATAACGCATATCGCATAACACATACGCATAACGCATAACGCATAACGCATAACGCATAACGCATAACCATAACGCATAACGCATAACCCATAACGCATAACGCATAACGCATAACGTATAACGCATAACGCATATCGCATAACACATACGCATATCGCATAAGGCATAACGCATTACGCATAACTTATAACTCATAACTCATAACGAATAACGCATAACGCAAAATGAATAACGCATAAAGCATAACGCATAACGCATAACGCATAACGCATAATGCAAACGTATAACGCCCAACGCATAAAGCATAACGAACAACCCATAACGCATAATCCATAACGCATAACGCATAACGCATAACGCATAACGCATAACGCATAACGCATAACGCATAACGCAAACTTATAACGCACAACGCATAGCGCACAACGCATAGCGCATAACGCATAACGCATAACGCATAACGCATAGCGCATAACGCATAACGCATAACGCATAACGCATAACGCATAACGCATAACGCATAACGCATAACGCATAACGCATAACGCATAACGCATAACGCATAACGCATAACGCATAACGCATAACGCATAACGCATAACGCATAACGCATAACGCATAACGCATAACGCATAACGCATAACGCATAACGCATAACGCATAACGGATCACGCATAACGCACAACGCATAGCGCATAACGCATAACGCATAACGCATAACGCATAACGCATAACGCATAACGCATAACGCATAACGCATAACGCATAACGCATAACGCATAACGCATAACGCATAACGCATAACGCATATCGCATAACGCATAACGCATAACGTATAACGCATAACGCATACCGTATAACGCATAACGCATAACGCATAACGCAAACGTATAGCGCACAACGCATAATGCATAAACCATAACCCTTACTTAATAACGCATAACGTATAACGCATAACGCATACCGTATAACGCATAATGCATAACGCATAACGCATAACGCATAACGCATAAAGCATAACGTATAACGCATAACGCATACCGTATAACGCATAACGCATAACGCATAACGCAAACGTATAGCGCACAACGCATAATGCATAAACCATAACCCTTACTTAATAACGCATAACGCATAACGCATAACGCATAACGCATAACGCATAACGCAAAACGCATAACGTTAACGCATAACCCATAACGCATAAGGCTTGATGCATGACGCATATCGCATATCGCATAACGCATAAGGCTTGATGCATGACGCATATCGCATAACGCATAAGGCATAACGCATAATACATAACGTATAATGCATTATGCATAACGCATAACGCATAACGCATAACGCATAACGCATATCGCATAACACATACGCATAACGCATAACGCATAACGCATAACGCATAACGCATAACCATAACGCATAACGCATAACCCATAACGCATAACGCATAACGCATAACGTATAACGCATAACGCATACCGTATAACGCATAATGCATAACGCATAAAGCATAACGCATAACGCATAACGCATAACGCATAACGCATAACGCATAACGCATAACGCATAACGCATAACGCATAACGCATAACGCATAACGCATAACGCATAACGCATAACGCATAACGCATAACGCATAACGCATAACGCATAACGCATAACGCATAACGCATAACGCATAACGCATAACGCATAACGCATAACGCATAACGCATAACGCATAACGCATAACGCATAACGCATAACGCATAACGCATAACGCATATCGCATAACATATACGCATAACGCATAAGGCATAACCCATTACGCATAACTTATAACTCATAACTCATAACGAATAACGCATAACGCAAAATGAATAACGCATAAAGCATAACGCATAACCCATAACCCATAACGCACAACGCATAAGGCATAATGCACAACGCATAACGAATAACGCAAAACGCATAACGCATAACGCATAACGCATAACGCGTAACTCATACCGCATAACGCATAACGCATAACGCACACCGTATAACGCATAACGCATACCGTATAACGCATAATGCATAACGCATAAAGCATAACGCATAACGCATAACGCATAACGCATAACGCATAACGCATAACGCATAACGCATAACGCATAACGCATAACGCATAACGCATAACGCATAACGCATAACGCATAACGCATAACGCATAACGCATAACGCATAACGCATAACGCATAACGCATAACGCATAACGCATAACGCATAACGCATAACGCATAACGCATAACGCATAACGCATATCGCATAACATATACGCATAACGCATAAGGCATAACCCATTACGCAAAACTTATAACTAATAACTCATAACGAATAACGCATAACGCATAAAGCATAACGCATAACCCATAACCCATAACGCACAACGCATAAGGCATAATGCACAACGCATATCGAATACCGCAAAACGCATAACGCATAACGCATAACGCATAACGCGTAACTCATACCGCATAACGCATAACGCATAACGCACACCGTATAATGCATAACGCATAACGCATAACGCAAACGTATAGCGCACAACGCATAATGCATAAACCATAACCCTTACTTCATAACACATAACGCATAATGCACAACGCATAACGAACACCGGAAAACCCATAACGCCTAACGCATAACGGATCACGAATAACACATAATGCATAACGCATAAAGCATAACGCATAACGCATAACGCATAACGCATAACGCATAACGCATAACGCATAACGCATAACGCATAACGCATAACGCATAACGCATAACGAATAACGCATAACGCATAACGCATAACGCATAACGCATAACGCATAACGCATAACGCATAACGCACAACGCATAAGGCATAATGCACAACGCATAACGAATACCGGAAAACGCATAACGCATAACGCATAACGCATAACGCGTAACTCATAATGCATAAACCATAACCCTTACTTAATAACGCATAACGCATAATGCACAACGCATAACGAACACCGGAAAACCCATAACGCCTAACGCATAACGGATCACGAATAACGCATAAAGCATAACGCATAACGCATAACGCATAACGCATAACGCATAACGCATAACGCATAACGCATAACGCATAACGCATAACGCATAACGCATAACGCATAACGCATAACGCATAACGCATAACGCATAACGCAAAACGCATAACGCAAAACGCATAACGTTAACGCATAACCCATAACGCATAGCGCTTGATGCATGACGCATATCGCATATCGCATAACTCATAAGGCTTGATGCATGACGCATATCGCATAACGCATAAGGCATAACGCATAATACATAACGTATAACGCATTATGCATAACGCTTAATCTTACCGCATATCGCATAACACATACGCATAACGCATAACGCATAACGCATAACGCATAACGCATAACCATAACGCATAACGCATAACCCATAACGCATAACGCATAACGCATAACGTATAACGCATAACGCATATCGCATAACACATACGCATATCGCATAAGGCATAACGCATTACGCATAACTTATAACTCATAACTCATAACGAATAACGCATAACGCAAAATGAATAACGCATAAAGCATAACGCATAACCCATAACCCATAACGCACAACGCATAAGGCATAATGCACAACGCATAACGAATACCGCAAAACGCATAACGCATAACGCGTAACTCATAACACATAACGCACAACGCATAGCGCACAACGCATAGCGCATAACGCATAACGCATAACGCATAACGCATAACGCATAACGCATAACGCATAACGCATAACGGATCACGCATAACGCATAACGCATAACGCATAACGCATAACGCATAACGCATAACGCATAACGCATATCGCATAACATATACGCATAACGCATAAGGCATAACCCATTACGCATAACTTATAACTCATAACTCATAACGAATAACGCATAACGCATAAAGCATAACGCATAACCCATAACCCATAACGCACAACGCATAAGGCATAATGCACAACGCATAACGAATACCGCAAAACGCATAACGCATAACGCATAACGCATAACGCGTAACTCATACCGCATAACGCATAACGCATAACGCACACCGTATAATGCATAACGCATAACGCATAACGCAAACGTATAGCGCACAACGCATAATGCATAAACCATAACCCTTACTTCATAACACATAACGCATAATGCACAACGCATAACGAACACCGGAAAACCCATAACGCCTAACGCATAACGGATCACGAATAACACATAATGCATAACGCATAAAGCATAACGCATAACGCATAACGCATAACGCATAACGCATAACGCATAACGCATAACGCATAACGCATAACGCATAACGCATAACGCATAACGCATAACGAATAACGCATAACGCATAACGCATAACGCATAACGCATAACGCATAACGCATAACGCATAACGCACAACGCATAAGGCATAATGCACAACGCATAACGAATACCGCAAAACGCATAACGCATAACGCATAACGCATAACGCGTAACTCATAACGCATAACGCATAACGCATAACGCACACCGTATAACGCATAACGCATAACGCATAACGCATACCGTATAACGCATAACGCATAACGCATAACGCAAACGTATAGCGCACAACGCATAATGCATAAACCATAACCCTTACTTAATAACGCATAACGCATAATGCACAACGCATAACGAACACCGGAAAACCCATAACGCCTAACGCATAACGGATAACGAATAACGCATAAAGCATAACGCATAACGCATAACGCATAACGCATAACGCATAACGCATAACGCATAACGCATAACGCATAACGCATAACGCATAACGCATAACGCATAACGCATAACGCATAACGCAAAACGCATAACGCAAAACGCATAACGTTAACGCATAACCCATAACGCATAAGGCTTGATGCATGACGCATATCGCATATCGCATAACTCATAAGGCTTGATGCATGACGCATATCGCATAACGCATAAGGCATAACGCATAATACATAACGTATAACGCATTATGCATAACGCATAACGCATAACGCATATCGCATAACACATACGCATAACGCATAACGCATAACGCATAACGCATAACGCATAACCATAACGCATAACGCATAACCCATAACGCATAACGCATAACGCATAACGTATAACGCATAACGCATATCGAATAACACATACGCATATCGCATAAGGCATAACGCATTACGCACAACTTATAACTCATAACTCATAACGAATAACGCATAACGCAAAATGAATAACGCATAAAGCATAACGCATAACCCATAACCCATAACGCACAACGCATAAGGCATAATGCACAACGCATAACGAATACCGCAAAACGCATAACGCATAACGCGTAACTCATAACACATAACGCACAACGCATAGCGCACAACGCATAGCGCATAACGCATAACGCATAACGCATAACGCATAACGCATAACGCATAACGCATAACGGATCACGCATAACGCACAACGCATAGCGCATAACGCATAACGCATAACGCATAACGCACAACGCATAAGGCATAATGCACAACGCATAACGAATACCGCAAAACGCATAACGCATAACGCATAACGCATAACGCGTAACTCATAACGCATAACGCATAACGCATAACGCACACCGTATAACGCATAACGCATAACGCATAACGCATAACGCATACCGTATAACGCATAACGCATAACGCATAACGCAAACGTATAGCGCACAACGCATAATGCATAAACCATAACCCTTACTTAATAACGCATAACGCATAATGCACAACGCATAACGAACACCGGAAAACCCATAACGCCTAACGCATAACGGATCACGAATAACGCATAAAGCATAACGCATAACGCATAACGCATAACGCATAACGCATAACGCATAACGCATAACGCATAACGCATAACGCATAACGCCAAACGCATAACGTTAACGAACAACCCATAACGCATAAGGCTTGATGCATGACGCATATCGCATATCGCATAACGCATAAGGCTTGATGCATGACGCATATCGCATAACGCATAAGGCATAACGCATAATACATAACGTATAACGCATTATGCATAACGCATAACGCATAACGCATAACGCATAACGCATAACGCATAACGCATATCGCATAACACATACGCATAACGCATATGTCATAACGCATAATGTAAACGTATAACGCCCAACGCATAAAGCATAACGAACAACCCAAAACGCATAATCCATAACGCATAACGCATAACGCATAACGCATAACGCATAAAGTATAACGCATAACGCATAACGCATAACGCAAACTTATAACGCACAACGCATAGCGCATAACGCATAACGCATAACGCATAACGCATAACGCATAACGCATAACGCATAACGCATAACGCATAACGCATAACGCATAACGCATAACGCATAACGCATAACGCATAACGCATAACGCATAACGCATAACGCATAACGCATAACGGATCACGCATAACGCACAACGCATAGCGCATAACGCATAACGCATAACGCATAACGCATAACGCATAACGCATAACGCATAACGCATAACGCATAACGCATAACGCATAACGCATAACGCATATCGCATAACACATACGCATAAAGCATAAGGCATAACGCATTACGCATAACTTATAACTCATAACTCATAACGAATAACGCATAACGCAAAATGAATAACGCATAAAGCATAACGCATAACCCATAACCCATAACGCACAACGCATAAGGCATAATGCACAACGCATAACGAATACCGCAAAACGCATAACGCATAACGCATAGCGCATAACGCGTAACTCATAACGCATAACGCATAACGCATAACGCACACCGTATAACGCATAACGCATAACGCATAACGCATACCGTATAACGCATAACGCATAACGCATAACGCAAACGTATAGCGCACAACGCATAATGCATAAACCATAACCCTTACTTAATAACGCATAACGCATAATGCACAACGCATAACGAACACCGGAAAACCCATAACGCCTAACGCATAACGGATCACGAATAACGCATAAAGCATAACGCATAACGCATAACGCATAACGCATAAAGCATAACGCATAACGCATAACGCATAACGCATAACGCATAACGCATAACGCATAACGCATAACGCATAACGCATAACGCATATCGCATAACACATACGCATAAAGCATAAGGCATAACGCATTACGCATAACTTATAACTCATAACTCATAACGAATAACGCATAACGCAAAATGAATAACGCATAAAGCATAACGCATAACCCATAACCCATAACGCACAACGCATAAGGCATAATGCACAACGCATAACGAATACCGCAAAACGCATAACGCATAACGCATAACGCATAACGCGTAACTCATAACGCATAACTCATAACGCATAACGCACACCGTATAACGCATAACGCATAACGCATAACGCATACCGTATAACGCATAACGCATAACGCATAACGCAAACGTATAGCGCACAACGCATAATGCATAAACCATAACCCTTACTTTATAACGCATAACGCATAATGCACAACGCATAACGAACACCGGAAAACCCATAACGCCTAACGCATAACGGATCACGAATAACGCATAAAGCATAACGCATAACGCATAACGCATAACGCATAACGTATAACGCATAACGCATAATGCATAACGCATAACGCATAACGCATAACGCATAACGCAAAACGCATAACGTTAACGCATAACCCATAACGCATAAGGCTTGATGCATGACGCATATCGCATATCGCATAACGCATAAGGCTTGATGCATGACGCATATCGCATAACGCATAAGGCATAACGCATAATACATAACGTATAACGCATTATGCATAACGCATAACGCATAACGCATATCGCATAACACATACGCATAACGCATAACGCATAACGCATAACGCATAACCATAACGCATAACGCATAACCCATAACGCATAACGCATAACGCATAACGTATAACGCATAACGCATATCGCATAACACATACGCATATCGCATAAGGCATAACGCATTACGCATAACTTATAACTCATAACTCATAACGAATAACGCATAACGCAAAATGAATAACGCATAAAGCATAACGCATAACGCATAACGCATAACGCATAATGCAAACGTATAACGCCCAACGCATAAAGCATAACGAACAACCCATAACGCATAATCCATAACGCATAACGCATAACGCATAACGCATAAAGTATAACGCATAACGCATAACGCAAACTTATAACGCACAACGCATAGCGCACAACGCATAGCGCATAACGCATAACGCATAACGCATAACGCATAACGCATAACGCATAACGCATAACGCATAACGCATAACGCATAACGCATAACGCATAACGCATAACGCATAACGCATAACGCATAACGCATAACGCATAACGCATAACGCATAACGCATAACGCATAACGCATAACGCATAACGCATAACGCATAACGCATAACGCATAACGCATAACGCATAACGGATCACGCATAACGCACAACGCATAGCGCATAACGCATAACGCATAACGCATAACGCATAACGCATAACGCATAACGCATAACGCATAACGCATAACGCATAACGCATAACGCATAACGCATAACGCATAACGCATAACGCATAACGCATAACGCATATCGCATAACACATACGCATAACGCATAAGGCATAACGCATTACGCATAACTTATAACTCATAACTCATAACGAATAACGCATAACGCAAAATGAATAACGCATAAAGCATAACGCATAAACCATAACCCATAACGCACAACGCATAAGGCATAATGCACAACGCATAACGAATACCGCAAAACGCATAACGCATAACGCGTAACTCATAACACATAACGCATAACGCATAACGCACACCGTATAACGCATAATTCATAACCCATAACGCATAAGGCTTGATGCATGACGCATATCGCATATCGCATAACGCATAAGGCTTGATGCATGACGCATATCGCATAACGCATAAGGCATAACGCATAATACATAACGCATAACGCATAACCATAACGCATAACGCATAACCCATAACGCATAACGCATAACGCATAACGTATAACGCATAACGCATACCGTATAACGCATAATGCATAACGCATAAAGCATAACGCATAACGCATAACGCATAACGCATAACGCATAACGCATAACGCATAACGCATAACGCATAACGCATAACGCATAACGCATAACGCATAACGCATAACGCATAACGCATAACGCATAACGCATAACGCATAACGCATAACGCATAACGCATAACGCATAACGCATAACGCATAACGCATAACGCATAACGCATATCGCATAACATATACGCATAACGCATAAGGCATAACCCATTACGCATAACTTATAACTCATAACTCATAACGAATAACGCATAACGCAAAATGAATAACGCATAAAGCATAACGCATAACCCATAACCCATAACGCACAACGCATAAGGCATAACGCATAACGCATAACGCATAACGCATAACGCATAACGCATAACGCATAACGCATAACGCATAACTCATAACGCATAACGCATAACGCATAACGCATAACGCATAACGCATAACGCATAACGCATAACGCATAACGCATAACGCATAACGCATATCGCATAACATATACGCATAACGCATAAGGCATAACCCATTACGCATAACTTATAACTCATAACTCATAACGAATAACGCATAACGCATAAAGCATAACGCATAACCCATAACCCATAACGCACAACGCATAAGGCATAATGCACAACGCATAACGAATACCGCAAAACGCATAACGCATAACGCATAACGCATAACGCGTAACTCATACCGCATAACGCATAACGCATAACGCACACCGTATAATGCATAACGCATAACGCATAACGCAAACGTATAGCGCACAACGCATAATGCATAAACCATAACCCTTACTTCATAACACATAACGCATAATGCACAACGCATAACGAACACCGGAAAACCCATAACGCCTAACGCATAACGGATCACGAATAACACATAATGCATAACGCATAAAGCATAACGCATAACGCATAACGCATAACGCATAACGCATAACGCATAACGCATAACGCATAACGCATAACGCATAACGCATAACGCATAACGCATAACGCATAACGCATAACGAATAACGCATAACGCATAACGCATAACGCATAACGCATAACGCATAACGCATAACGCATAACGCACAACGCATAAGGCATAATGCACAACGCATAACGAATACCGCAAAACGCATAACGCATAACGCATAACGCATAACGCATAACGCGTAACTCATAACGCATAACGCATAACGCATAACGCACACCGTATAACGCATAACGCATAACGCATAACGCATACCGTATAACGCATAACGCATAACGCATAACGCAAACGTATAGCGCACAACGCATAATGCATAAACCATAACCCTTACTTAATAACGCATAACGCATAATGCACAACGCATAACGAACACCGGAAAACCCATAACGCCTAACGCATAACGGATCACGAATAACGCATAAAGCATAACGCATAACGCATAACGCATAACGCATAACGCATAACGCATAACGCATAACGCATAACGCATAACGCATAACGCATAACGCATAACGCATAACGCAAAACGCATAACGCAAAACGCATAACGTTAACGCATAACCCATAACGCATAAGGCTTGATGCATGACGCATATCGCATATCGCATAACTCATAAGGCTTGATGCATGACGCATATCGCATAACGCATAAGGCATAACGCATAATACATAACGTATAACGCATTATGCATAACGCATAACGCATAACGCATATCGCATAACACATACGCATAACGCATAACGCATAACGCATAACGCATAACGCATAACCATAACGCATAACGCATAACCCATAACGCATAACGCATAACGCATAACGTATAACGCATAATGCATATCGCATAACACATACGCATATCGCATAAGGCATAACGCATTACGCATAACTTATAACTCATAACTCATAACGAATAACGCATAACGCAAAATGAATAACGCATAAAGCATAACGCATAACCCATAACCCATAACGCACAACGCATAAGGCATAATGCACAACGCATAACGAATACCGCAAAACGCATAACGCATAACGCGTAACTCATAACACATAACGCACAACGCATAGCGCACAACGCATAGCGCATAACGCATAACGCATAACGCATAACGCATAACGCATAACGCATAACGGATCACGCATAACGCACAACGCATAGCGCATAACGCATAACGCATAACGCATAACGCATAACGCATAACGCATAACGCATAACGCATAACGCATAACGCATAACGCATAACGCATAACGCATAACGCATAACGCATAACGCATAACGCATAACGCATAACGCATAACGCATAACGCATAACGCGTAACGCATAACGCATAACGCATAACGCATAACGCATAGCGCATAACGCATAACGCAAAATGAATAACGCATAAAGCATAACGCACAACCCATAACCCATAACGCACAACGCATAAGGCATAATGCACAACGCATAACGAATACCGCAAAACGCATAACGCATAACGCATAACGCGTAACTCATAACGCATAACGCATAACGCATAACGCACACCGTATAACGCATAACGCATAACGCATAACGCATAACGCATACCGTATAACGCATAACGCATAACGCATAACGCAAACGTATAGCGCACAACGCATAATGCATAAACCATAACCCTTACTTAATAACGCATAACGCATAATGCACAACGCATAACGAACACCGGAAAACCCATAACGCCTAACGCATAACGGATCACGAATAACGCATAAAGCATAACGCATAACGCATAACGCATAACGCATAACGCATAACGCATAACGCATAACGCATAACGCATAACGCATAACGCATAACGCATAACGCATAACGCATAACGCATAACGCATAACGCATAACGCATAACGCATAACGCATAACGCATAACGCCAAACGCATAACGTTAACGCACAACCCATAACGCATAAGGCTTGATGCATGACGCATATCGCATATCGCATAACGCATAAGGCTTGATGCATGACGCATATCGCCTAACGCATAAGGCATAACGCATAATACATAACGTATAACGCATTATGCATAACGCATAACGCATAACGCATAACGCATAACGCATAACGCATATCGCATAACACATACGCATAACGCATATGTCATAACGCATAATGTAAACGTATAACGCCCAACGCATAAAGCATAACGAACAACCCATAACGCATAATCCATAACGCATAACGCATAACGCATAACGCATAACGCATAAAGTATAACGCATAACGCATAACGCATAACGCAAACTTATAACGCATAACGCATAACGCATAACGCATACCGTATAACGCATAACGCATAACGCATAACGCAAACGTATAGCGCACAACGCATAATGCATAAACCATAACCCTTACTTAATAACGCATAACGCATAATGCACAACGCATAACGAACACCGGAAAACCCATAACGCCTAACGCATAACGGATCACGAATAACGCATAAAGCATAACGCATAACGCATAACGCATAACGCATAAAGCATAACGCATAACGCATAACGCATAACGCATAACGCATAACGCATAACGCATAACGCATAACGCATAACGCATATCGCATAACACATACGCATAAAGCATAAGGCATAACGCATTACGCATAACTTATAACTCATAACTCATAACGAATAACGCATAACGCAAAATGAATAACGCATAAAGCATAACGCATAACCCATAACCCATAACGCACAACGCATAAGGCATAATGCACAACGCATAACGAATACCGCAAAACGCATAACGCATAACGCATAACGCATAACGCGTAACTCATAACGCATAACGCATAACGCATAACGCACACCGTATAACGCATAACGCATAACGCATAACGCATACCGTATAACGCATAACGCATAACGCATAACGCAAACGTATAGCGCACAACGCATAATGCATAAACCATAACCCTTACTTTATAACGCATAACGCATAATGCACAACGCATAACGAACACCGGAAAACCCATAACGCCTAACGCATAACGGATCACGAATAACGCATAAAGCATAACGCATAACGCATAACGCATAACGCATAACGTATAACGCATAACGCATAACGCATAACGCATAACGCATAACGCATAACGCATAATACATAACGTATAACGCATTATGCATAACGCATAACGCATAACGCATATCGCATAACACATACGCATAACGCATAACGCATAACGCATAACGCATAACGCATAACCATAACGCATAACGCATAACCCATAACGCATAACGCATAACGCATAACGTATAACGCATAACGCATATCGCATAACACATACGCATATCGCATAAGGCATAACGCATAACGCATAACGCATAACGCATAATGCAAACGTATAACGCCCAACGCATAAAGCATAACGAACAACCCATAACGCATAATCCATAACGTATAACGCATAACGCATAACGCATAAAGTATAACGCATAACGCATAACGCAAACTTATAACGCACAACGCATAGCGCACAACGCATAGCGCATAACGCATAACGCATAACGCATAACGCATAGCGCATAACGCATAACGCATAACGCATAACGCATAACGCATAACGCATAACGCATAACGCATAACGCATAACGCATAACGCATAACGCATAACGCATAACGCATAACGCATAACGCATAACGCATAACGCATAACGCATAACGCATAACGCATAACGCATAACGCAAAACGCATAACGCAAAACGCATAACGTTAACGCATAACCCATAACGCATAAGGCTTGATGCATGACGCATATCGCATATCGCATAACTCATAAGGCTTGATGCATGACGCATATCGCATAACGCATAAGGCATAACGCATAATACATAACGTATAACGCATTATGCATAACGCATAACGCATAACGCATATCGCATAACACATACGCATAACGCATAACGCATAACGCATAACGCATAACGCATAACCATAACGCATAACGCATAACCCATAACGCATAACGCATAACGCATAACGTATAACGCATAACGCATATCGCATAACACATACGCATATCGCATAAGGCATAACGCATTACGCATAACTTATAACTCATAACTCATAACGAATAACGCATAACGCAAAATGAATAACGCATAAAGCATAACGCATAACCCATAACCCATAACGCACAACGCATAAGGCATAATGCACAACGCATAACGAATACCGCAAAACGCATAACGCATAACGCGTAACTCATAACACATAACGCACAACGCATAGCGCACAACGCATAGCGCATAACGCATAACGCATAACGCATAACGCATAACGCATAACGCATAACGCATAACGGATCACGCATAACGCACAACGCATAACGCATAACGCATAACGCATAACGCATAACGCATAACGCATAACGCATAACGCATAACGCATAACGCATAACGCATAACGCATAACGCATAACGCATAACGCATAACGCATAACGCATAACGCATAACGCATAACGCATAACGCATAACGCATAACGCATATCGCATAACACATACGCATAACGCATAAGGCATAACGCATTACGCATAACTTATAACTCATAACTCATAACGAATAACGCATAACGCAAAATGAATAACGCATAAAGCATAACGCACAACCCATAACCCATAACGCACAACGCATGAGGCATAATGCACAACGCATAACGAATACCGCAAAACGCATAACGCATAACGCATAACGCATAACGCGTAACTCATAACGCATAACGCATAACGCATAACGCACACCGTATAACGCATAACGCATAACGCATAACGCATAACGCATACCGTATAACGCATAACGCATAACGCATAACGCAAACGTATAGCGCACAACGCATAATGCATAAACCATAACCCTTACTTAATAACGCATAACGCATAATGCACAACGCATAACGAACACCGGAAAACCCATAACGCCTAACGCATAACGGATCACGAATAACGCATAAAGCATAACGCATAACGCATAACGCATAACGCATAACGCATAACGCATAACGCATAACGCATAACGCATAACGCATAACGCATAACGCATAACGCATAACGCATAACGCATAACGCATAACGCATAACGCCAAACGCATAACGTTAACGAACAACCCATAACGCATAAGGCTTGATGCATGACGCATATCGCATATCGCATAACGCATAAGGCTTGATGCATGACGCATATCGCATAACGCATAAGGCATAACGCATAATACATAACGTATAACGCATTATGCATAACGCATAACGCATAACGCATAACGCATAACGCATAACGCATATCGCATAACACATACGCATAACGCATATGTCATAACGCATAATGTAAACGTATAACGCCCAACGCATAAAGCATAACGAACAACCCAAAATGCATAATCCATAACGCATAACGCATAACGCATAACGCATAACGCATAAAGTATAACGCATAACGCATAACGCATAACGCAAACTTATAACGCACAACGCATAGCGCATAACGCATAACGCATAACGCATAACGCATAACGCATAACGCATAACGCATAACGCATAACGCATAACGCATAACGCATAACGCATAACGCATAACGCATAACGGATCACGCATAACGCACAACGCATAGCGCATAACGCATAACGCATAACGCATAACGCATAACGCATAACGCATAACGCATAACGCATAACGCATAACGCATAACGCATATCGCATAACACATACGCATAAAGCATAAGGCATAACGCATTACGCATAACTTATAACTCATAACTCATAACGAATAACGCATAACGCAAAATGAATAACGCATAAAGCATAACGCATAACCCATAACCCATAACGCACAACGCATAAGGCATAATGCACAACGCATAACGAATACCGCAAAACGCATAACGCATAACGCATAGCGCATAACGCGTAACTCATAACGCATAACGCATAACGCATAACGCACACCGTATAACGCATAACGCATAACGCATAACGCATACCGTATAACGCATAACGCATAACGCATAACGCAAACGTATAGCGCACAACGCATAATGCATAAACCATAACCCTTACTTAATAACGCATAACGCATAATGTACAACGCATAACGAACACCGGAAAACCCATAACGCCTAACGCATAACGGATCACGAATAACGCATAAAGCATAACGCATAACGCATAACGCATAACGCATAAAGCATAACGCATAACGCATAACGCATAACGCATAACGCATAACGCATAACGCATAACGCATAACGCATAACGCATATCGCATAACACATACGCATAAAGCATAAGGCATAACGCATTACGCATAACTTATAACTCATAACTCATAACGAATAACGCATAACGCAAAATGAATAACGCATAAAGCATAACGCATAACCCATAACCCATAACGCACAACGCATAAGGCATAATGCACAACGCATAACGAATACCGCAAAACGCATAACGCATAACGCATAACGCATAACGCATAACGCGTAACTCATAACGCATAACTCATAACGCATAACGCACACCGTATAACGCATAACGCATAACGCATAACGCATACCGTATAACGCTTAACGCATAACGCATAACGCAAACGTATAGCGCACAACGCATAATGCATAAACCATAACCCTTACTTTATAACGCATAACGCATAATGCACAACGCATAACGAACACCGGAAAACCCATAACGCCTAACGCATAACGGATCACGAATAACGCATAAAGCATAACGCATAACGCATAACGCATAACGCATAACGTATAACGCATAACGCATAATGCATAACGCATAACGCATAACGCATAACGCATAACGCAAAACGCATAACGTTAACGCATAACCCATAACGCATAAGGCTTGATGCATGACGCATATCGCATATCGCATATCGCATAACGCATAAGGCTTGATGCATGACGCATATCGCATAACGCATAAGGCATAACGCATAATACATAACGTATAACGCATTATGCATAACGCATAACGCATAATGCATATCGCATAACACATACGCATAACGCATAACGCATAACGCATAACGCATAACGCATAACCATAACGCATAACGCATAACCCATAACGCATAACGCATAACGCATAACGTATAACGCATAACGCATATCGCATAACACATACGCATATCGCATAAGGCATAACGCATTACGCATAACGCACAACGCATAGCGCATAACGCATAACGCATAACGCATAACGCATAACGCATAACGCATAACGCATAACGCATAACGCATAACGCATAACGCATAACGCATAACGCATATCGCATAACACATACGCATAACGCATAAGGCATAACGCATTACGCATAACTTATAACTCATAACTCATAACGAATAACGCATAACGCAAAATGAATAACGCATAAAGCATAACGCATAACCCATAACCCATAACGCACAACGCATAAGGCATAATGCACAACGCATAACGAATACCGCAAAACGCATAACGCATAACGCGTAACTCATAACACATAACGCATAACGCATAACGCACACCGTATAACGCATAATTCATAACCCATAACGCATAAGGCTTGATGCATGACGCATATCGCATATCGCATAACGCATAAGGCTTGATGCATGACGCATAACGCATAACGCATAACGCATAACGCATAACGCATAACGCATAACGCATAACGCATAACGCATAACGCATAACGCATAACGCATAACGCATAACGCATAACGCATAACGCACAACGCATAAGGCATAATGCACAACGCATAACGCATAACGCATAACGCATAACGCATAATACATAACGTATAATGCATTATGCATAACGCATAACGCATAACGCATAACGCATAACGCATAACGCATAACGCATATCGCATAACACATACGCATAACGCATAACGCATAACGCATAACGCATAACGCATAACGCATAACCATAACGCATAACGCATAACCCATAACGCATAACGCATAACGCATAACGTATAACGCATAACGCATACCGTATAACGCATAATGCATAAAGCATAAAGCATAACGCATAACGCATAACGCATAACGCTTAACGCATAACGCATAACGCATAACGCATAACGCATAACGCATAACGCATAACGCATAACGCATAACGCATAACGCATAACGCATAACGCATAACGCATAACGCATAACGCATAACGCATAACGCATAACGCATAACGCATAACGCATATCGCATAACATATACGCATAACGCATAAGGCATAACCCATTACGCATAACTTATAACTCATAACTCATAACGAATAACGCATAACGCAAAATGAATAACGCATAAAGCATAACGCATAACCCATAACCCATAACGCACAACGCATAAGGCATAACGCATAACGCATAACGCATAACGCATAACGCATAACGCATAACGCATAACGCATAACGCATAACTCATAACGCATAACGCATAACGCATAACGCATAACGCATAACGCATAACGCATAACGCATAACGCATAACGCATAACGCATAACGCATATCGCATAACATATACGCATAAGGCATAAGGCATAACCCATTACGCATAACTTATAACTCATAACTCATAACGAATAACGCATAACGCATAAAGCATAACGCATAACCCATAACCCATAACGCACAACGCATAAGGCATAATGCACAACGCATAACGAATACCGCAAAACGCATAACGCATAACGCATAACGCATAACGCGTAACTCATACCGCATAACGCATAACGCATAACGCACACCGTATAATGCATAACGCATAACGCATAACGCAAACGTATAGCGCACAACGCATAATGCATAAACCATAACCCTTACTTCATAACACATAACGCATAATGCACAACGCATAACGAACACCGGAAAACCCATAATGCCTAACGCATAACGGATCACGAATAACACATAATGCATAACGCATAAAGCATAACGCATAACGCATAACGCATAACGCATAACGCATAACGCATAACGCATAACGCATAACGCATAACGCATAACGCATAACGAATAACGCATAACGCATAACGCATAACGCATAACGCATAACGCACAACGCATAAGGCATAATGCACAACGCATAACGAATACCGCAAAACGCATAACGCATAACGCATAACGCATAACGCATAACGCATAACGCGTAACTCATAACGCATAACGCATAACGCATAACGCACACCGTATAACGCATAACGCATAACGCATAACGCATACCGTATAACGCATAACGCATAACGCATAACGCAAACGTATAGCGCACAACGCATAATGCATAAACCATAACCCTTACTTAATAACGCATAACGCATAATGCACAACGCATAACGAACACCGGAAAACCCATAACGCCTAACGCATAACGGATCACGAATAACGCATAAAGCATAACGCATAACGCATAACGCATAACGCATAACGCATAACGCATAACGCATAACGCATAACGCATAACGCATAACGCATAACGCATAACGCATAACGCATAACGCAAAACGCATAACGCAAAACGCATAACGTTAACGCATAACCCATAACGCATAAGGCTTGATGCATGACGCATATCGCATATCGCATAACTCATAAGGCTTGATGCATGACGCATATCGCATAACGCATAAGGCATAACGCATAATACATAACGTATAACGCATTATGCATAACGCATAACGCATAACGCATATCGCATAACACATACGCATAACGCATAACGCATAACGCATAACGCATAACGCATAACCATAACGCATAACGCATAACCCATAACGCATAACGCATAACGCATAACGTATAACGCATAACGCATATCGCATAACACATACGCATATCGCATAAGGCATAACGCATTACGCATAACTTATAACTCATAACTCATAACGAATAACGCATAACGCAAAATGAATAACGCATAAAGCATAACGCATAACCCATAACCCATAACGCACAACGCATAAGGCATAATGCACAACGCATAACGAATACCGCAAAACGCATAACGCATAACGCGTAACTCATAACACATAACGCACAACGCATAGCGCACAACGCATAGCGCATAACGCATAACGCATAACGCATAACGCATAACGCATAACGCATAACGCATAACGGATCACGCATAACGCACAACGCATAGCGCATAACGCATAACGCATAACGCATAACGCATAACGCATAACGCATAACGCATAACGCATAACGCATAACGCATAACGCATAACGCATAACGCATAACGCATAACGCATAACGCATAACGCATAACGCATAACGCATAACGCATAACGCATAGCGCATAACGCATAACGCAAAATGAATAACGCATAAAGCATAACGCACAACCCATAACCCATAACGCACAACGCATAAGGCATAATGCACAACGCATAACGAATACCGCAAAACGCATAACGCATAACGCATAACGCATAACGCGTAACTCATAACGCATAACGCATAACGCATAACGCACACCGTATAACGCATAACGCATAACGCATAACGCATAACGCATACCGTATAACGCATAACGCATAACGCATAACGCAAACGTATAGCGCACAACGCATAATGCATAAACCATAACCCTTACTTAATAACGCATAACGCATAATGCACAACGCATAACGAACACCGGAAAACCCATAACGCCTAACGCATAACGGATCACGAATAACGCATAAAGCATAACGCATAACGCATAACGCATAACGCATAACGCATAACGCATAACGCATAACGCATGACGCATAACGCATAACGCATAACGCATAACGCATAACGCATAACGCATAACGCATAACGCATAACGCATAACGCATAACGCCAAACGCATAACGTTAACGCACAACCCATAACGCATAAGGCTTGATGCATGACGCATATCGCATATCGCATAACGCATAAGGCTTGATGCATGACGCATATCGCATAACGCATAAGGCATAACGCATAAAGCATAACGAACAACCCATAACGCATAATCCATAACGCATAACGCATAACGCATAACGCATATCGCATAACACATACGCATAACGCATAAGGCATAACGCATTACGCATAACTTATAACTCATAACTCATAACGAATAACGCATAACGCAAAATGAATAACGCATAAAGCATAACGCATAACCCATAACCCATAACGCACAACGCATAAGGCATAATGCACAACGCATAACGAATACCGCAAAACGCATAACGCATAACGCGTAACTCATAACACATAACGCATAACGCATAACGCACACCGTATAACGCATAATTCATAACCCATAACGCATAAGGCTTGATGCATGACGCATATCGCATATCGCATAACGCATAAGGCTTGATGCATGACGCATAACGCATAACGCATAACGCATAACGCATAACGCATAACGCATAACGCATAACGCATAACGCATAACGCATAACGCATAACGCATAACGCATAACGCATAACGCATAACGCACAACGCATAAGGCATAATGCACAACGCATAACGCATAACGCATAACGCATAACGCATAATACATAACGTATAATGCATTATGCATAACGCATAACGCATAACGCATAACGCATAACGCATAACGCATAACGCATATCGCATAACACATACGCATAACGCATAACGCATAACGCATAACGCATAACGCATAACGCATAACCATAACGCATAACGCATAACCCATAACGCATAACGCATAACGCATAACGTATAACGCATAACGCATACCGTATAACGCATAACTTATAACTCATAACTCATAACGAATAACGCATAACGCAAAATGAATAACGCATAAAGCATAACGCATAACCCATAACCCATAACGCACAACGCATAAGGCATAATGCACAACGCATAACGAATACCGCAAAACGCATAACGCATAACGCGTAACTCATAACACATAACGCATAACGCATAACGCACACCGTATAACGCATAATTCATAACCCATAACGCATAAGGCTTGATGCATGACGCATATCGCATATCGCATAACGCATAAGGCTTGATGCATGACGCATAACGCATAACGCATAACGCATAACGCATAACGCATAACGCATAACGCATAACGCATAACGCATAACGCATAACGCATAACGCATAACGCATAACGCATAACGCATAACGCACAACGCATAAGGCATAATGCACAACGCATAACGCATAACGCATAACGCATAACGCATAATACATAACGTATAATGCATTATGCATAACGCATAACGCATAACGCATAACGCATAACGCATAACGCATAACGCATATCGCATAACACATACGCATAACGCATAACGCATAACGCATAACGCATAACGCATAACGCATAACCATAACGCATAACGCATAACCCATAACGCATAACGCATAACGCATAACGTATAACGCATAACGCATACCGTATAACGCATAATGCATAAAGCATAAAGCATAACGCATAACGCATAACGCATAACGCTTAACGCATAACGCATAACGCATAACGCATAACGCATAACGCATAACGCATAACGCATAACGCATAACGCATAACGCATAACGCATAACGCATAGCGCATAACGCATAACGCATAACGCATAACGCATAACGCATAACGCATATCGCATAACATATACGCATAACGCATAAGGCATAACCCATTACGCATAACTTATAACTCATAACTCATAACGAATAACGCATAACGCAAAATGAATAACGCATAAAGCATAACGCATAACCCATAACCCATAACGCACAACGCATAAGGCATAACGCATAACGCATAACGCATAACGCATAACGCATAACGCATAACGCATAACGCATAACGCATAACTCATAACGCATAACGCATAACGCATAACGCATAACGCATAACGCATAACGCATAACGCATAACGCATAACGCATAACGCATAACGCATATCGCATAACATATACGCATAACGCATAAGGCATAACCCATTACGCATAACTTATAACTCATAACTCATAACGAATAACGCATAACGCATAATGCATAACGCATAACCCATAACCCATAACGCACAACGCATAAGGCATAATGCACAACGCATAACGAATACCGCAAAACGCATAACGCATAACGCATAACGCATAACGCGTAACTCATACCGCATAACGCATAACGCATAACGCACACCGTATAATGCATAACGCATAACGCATAACGCAAACGTATAGCGCACAACGCATAATGCATAAACCATAACCCTTACTTCATAACACATAACGCATAATGCACAACGCATAACGAACACCGGAAAACCCATAATGCCTAACGCATAACGGATCACGAATAACACATAATGCATAACGCATAAAGCATAACGCATAACGCATAACGCATAACGCATAACGCATAACGCATAACGCATAACGCATAACGCATAACGAATAACGCATAACGCATAACGCATAACGCATAACGCATAACGCATAACGCATAACGCATAACGCACAACGCATAAGGCATAATGCACAACGCATAACGAATACCGCAAAACGCATAACGCATAACGCATAACGCATAACGCATAACGCATAACTCATAACGCATAACGCATAACGCATAACGCACACCGTATAACGCATAACGCATAACGCATAACGCATACCGTATAACGCATAACGCATAACGCATAACGCAAACGTATAGCGCACAACGCATAATGCATAAACCATAACCCTTACTTCATAACGCATAACGCATAATGCACAACGCATAACGAACACCGGAAAACCCATAACGCCTAACGCATAACGGATCACGAATAACGCATAAAGCATAACGCATAACGCATAACGCATAACGCATAACGCATAACGCATAACGCATAACGCATAACGCATAACGCATAACGCATAACGCATAACGCATAACGCATAACGCAAAACGCATAACGCAAAACGCATAACGTTAACGCATAACCCATAACGCATAAGGCTTGATGCATGACGCATATCGCATATCGCATAACTCATAAGGCTTGATGCATGACGCATATCGCATAACGCATAAGGCATAACGCATAATACATAACGTATAACGCATTATGCATAACGCATAACGCATAACGCATATCGCATAACACATACGCATAACGCATAACGCATAACGCATAACGCATAACGCATAACCATAACGCATAACGCATAACCCATAACGCATAACGCATAACGCATAACGTATAACGCATAACGCATATCGCATAACACATACGCATATCGCATAAGGCATAACGCATTACGCATAACTTATAACTCATAACTCATAACGAATAACGCATAACGCAAAATGAATAACGCATAAAGCATAACGCATAACCCATAACCCATAACGCACAACGCATAAGGCATAATGCACAACGCATAACGAATACCGCAAAACGCATAACGCATAACGCGTAACTCATAACACATAACGCACAACGCATAGCGCACAACGCATAGCGCATAACGCATAACGCATAACGCATAACGCATAACGCATAACGCATAACGCATAACGGATCACGCATAACGCACAACGCATAGCGCATAACGCATAACGCATAACGCATAACGCATAACGCATAACGCATAACGCATAACGCATAACGCATAACGCATAACGCATAACGCATAACGCATAACGCATAACGCATAACGCATAACGCATAACGCATAACGCATAACGCATAGCGCATAACGCATAACGCAAAATGAATAACGCATAAAGCATAACGCATAACGCATAACGCATAACGCATAACGCATAACGCATAACGCCAAACGCATAACGTTAACGCACAACCCATAACGCATAAGGCTTGATGCATGACGCAAATCGCATATCGCATAACGCATAAGGCTTGATGCATGACGCATATCGCATAACGCATAAGGCATAACGCATAATACATAACGTATAACGCATTATGCATAACGCATAACGCATAACGCATAACGCATATCGCATAACACATACGCATAACGCATATGTCATAACGCATAATGTAAACGTATAACGCCCAACGCATAAAGCATAACGAACAACCCATAACGCATAATCCATAACGCATAACGCATATCGCATAACGCATAACGCATAAAGTATAACGCATAACGCATAACGCATAACGCAAACTTATAACGCATAACGCATAACGCATAACGCATACCGTATAACGCATAACGCATAACGCATAACGCAAACGTATAGCGCACAACGCATAATGCATAAACCATAACCCTTACTTAATAACGCATAACGCATAATGCACAACGCATAACGAACACCGGAAAACCCATAACGCCTAACGCATAACGGATCACGAATAACGCATAAAGCATAACGCATAACGCATAACGCATAACGCATAAAGCATAACGCATAACGCATAACGCATAACGCATAACGCATAACGCATAACGCATAACGCATAACGCATAACGCATAACGCATAACGCATATCGCATAACACATACGCATAAAGCATAAGGCATAACGCATTACGCATAACTTATAACTCATAACTCATAACGAATAACGCATAACGCAAAATGAATAACGCATAAAGCATAACGCATAACCCATAACCCATAACGCACAACGCATAAGGCATAATGCACAACGCATAACGAATACCGCAAAACGCATAACGCATAACGCATAACGCGTAACTCATAACGCATAACGCATAACGCATAACGCACACCGTATAACGCATAACGCATAACGCATAACGCATACCGTATAACGCATAACGCATAACGCATAACGCAAACGTATAGCGCACAACGCATAATGCATAAACCATAACCCTTACTTTATAACGCATAACGCATAATGCACAACGCATAACGAACACCGGAAAACCCATAACGCCTAACGCATAACGGATCACGAATAACGCATAAAGCATAACGCATAACGCATAACGCATAACGCATAACGTATAACGCATAACGCATAACGCATAACGCATAACGCATAACGCATAACGCATAACGCAAAACGCATAACGTTAACGCATAACCCATAACGCATAAGGCTTGATGCATGACGCATATCGCATATCGCATATCGCATAACGCATAAGGCTTGATGCATGACGCATATCGCATAACGCATAAGGCATAACGCATAATACATAACGTATAACGCATTATGCATAACGCATAACGCATAACGCATATCGCATAACACATACGCATAACGCATAACGCATAACGCATAACGCATAACGCATAACCATAACGCATAACGCATAACCCATAACGCATAACGCATAACGCATAACGTATAACGCATAACGCATATCGCATAACACATACGCATATCGCATAAGGCATAACGCATTACGCATAACTTATAACTCATAACTCATAACGAATAACGCATAACGCAAAATGAATAACGCATAAAGCATAACGCATAACGCATAACGCATAACGCATAATGCAAACGTATAACGCCCAACGCATAAAGCATAACGAACAACCCATAACGCATAATCCATAACGCATAACGCATAACGCATAACGCATAAAGTATAACGCATAACGCATAACGCAAACTTATAACGCACAACGCATAGCGCACAACGCATAGCGCATAACGCATAACGCATAACGCATAACGCATAGCGCATAACGCATAACGCATAACGCATAACGCATAACGCATAACGCATAACGCATAACGCATAACGCATAACGCATAACGCATAACGCATAACGCATAACGCATAACGCATAACGCATAACGCATAACGCATAACGCATAACGCATAACGCATAACGCATAACGCATAACGCATAACGCATAACGCATAACGCATAACGCATAACGGATCACGCATAACGCACAACGCATAGCGCATAACGCATAACGCATAACGCATAACGCATAACGCATAACGCATAACGCATAACGCATAACGCATAACGCATAACGCATAACGCATAACGCATAACGCATATCGCATAACACATACGCATAACGCATAAGGCATAACGCATTACGCATAACTTATAACTCATAACTCATAACGAATAACGCATAACGCAAAATGAATAACGCATAAAGCATAACGCATAACCCATAACCCATAACGCACAACGCATAAGGCATAATGCACAACGCATAACGAATACCGCAAAACGCATAACGCATAACGCGTAACTCATAACACATAACGCATAACGCATAACGCACACCGTATAACGCATAATTCATAACGCATAATTCATAACGCATAACGCATAAAGCATAAAGCATAACGCATAACGCATAACGCATAACGCATAATGCAAACGTATAACGCCCAACGCATAAAGCATAACGAACAACCCATAACGCATAATCCATAACGCATAACGCATAACGCATAACGCATAAAGTATAACGCATAACGCATAACGCATACTTATAACGCACAACGCCTAGCGCATAACGCATAACGCATAACGCATAACCCATAACGCATAACGCATAACGCATAACGTATAACGCATAACGCATACCGTATAACGCGTAACTCATACCGCATAACGCATAACGCATAACGCACACCGTATAACGCATAACGCATACCGTATAACGCATAATGCATAACGCATAAAGCATAACGCATAACGCATAACGCATAACGCATAACGCATAACGCATAACGCATAACGCATAACGCATAACGCATAACGCATAACGCATAACGCATAACGCATAACGCATAACGCATAACGCATAACGCATAACGCATAACGCATAACGCATAACGCATAACGCATAACGCATAACGCATAACGCATAACGCATAACGCATAACGCATAACGCATAACGCATAACGCATAACGCATAACGCATAACGCATAACGCATAACGCATAACGCATAACGCATAACGCATAACGCATAACGCATAACGCATAACGCATAACGCATAACGCATAACGCATAACGCATAACGCATAACGCATAACGCATAACGCATAACGCATAACGCATATCGCATAACATATACGCATAACGCATAAGGCATAACCCATTACGCATAACTTATAACTCATAACTCATAACGAATAACGCATAACGCAAAATGAATAACGCATAAAGCATAACGCATAACCCATAACCCATAACGCACAACGCATAAGGCATAATGCACAACGCATAACGAATACCGCAAAACGCATATCGCATAACGCATAACGCATAACGCGTAACTCATACCGCATAACGCATAACGCATAACGCACACCGTATAACGCATAACGCATACCGTATAACGCATAATGCATAACGCATAAAGCATAACGCATAACGCATAACGCATAACGCATAACGCATAACGCATAACGCATAACGCAAAATGAATAACGCATAAAGCATAACGCATAACCCATAACCCATAACGCACAACGCATAAGGCATAATGCACAACGCATAACGAATACCGCAAAACGCATAACGCATAACGCATAACGCATAACGCGTAACTCATACCGCATAACGCATAACGCATAACGCACACCGTATAATGCATAACGCATAACGCATAACGCAAACGTATAGCGCACAACGCATAATGCATAAACCATAACCCTTACTTCATAACACATAACGCATAATGCACAACGCATAACGAACACCGGAAAACCCATAACGCCTAACGCATAACGGATCACGAATAACACATAATGCATAACGCATAAAGCATAACGCATAACGCATAACGCATAACGCATAACGCATAACGCATAACGCATAACGCATAACGCATAACGCATAACGCATAACGCATAACGCATAACGAATAACGCATAACGCATAACGCATAACGCATAACGCATAACGCATAACGCATAACGCATAACGCACAACGCATAAGGCATAATGCACAACGCATAACGAATACCGCAAAACGCATAACGCATAACGCATAACGCATAACGCGTAACTCATAACGCATAACGCATAACGCATAACGCACACCGTATAACGCATAACGCATAACGCATAACGCATACCGTATATCGCATAACGCATAACGCATAACGCAAACGTATAGCGCACAACGCATAATGCATAAACCATAACCCTTACTTAATAACGCATAACGCATAATGCACAACGCATAACGAACACCGGAAAACCCATAACGCCTAACGCATAACGGATCACGAATAACGCATAAAGCATAACGCATAACGCATAACGCATAACGCATAACGCATAACGCATAACGCATAACGCATAACGCATAACGCATAACGCATAACGCAAAACGCATAACGCAAAACGCATAACGTTAACGCATAACCCATAACGCATAAGGCTTGATGCATGACGCATATCGCATATCGCATAACTCATAAGGCTTGATGCATGACGCATATCGCATAACGCATAAGGCATAACGCATAATACATAACGTATAACGCATTATGCATAACGCATAACGCATAACGCATATCGCATAACACATACGCATAACGCATAACGCATAACGCATAACGCATAACGCATAACCATAACGCATAACGCATAACCCATAACGCATAACGCATAACGCATAACGTATAACGCATAACGCATATCGCATAACACATACGCATATCGCATAAGGCATAACGCATTACGCATAACTTATAACTCATAACTCATAACCAATAACGCATAACGCAAAATGAATAACGCATAAAGCATAACGCATAACCCATAACCCATAACGCACAACGCATAAGGCATAATGCACAACGCATAACGAATACCGCAAAACGCATAACGCATAACGCGTAACTCATAACACATAACGCACAACGCATAGCGCACAACGCATAGCGCATAACGCATAACGCATAACGCATAACGCATAACGCATAACGCATAACGCATAACGGATCACGCATAACGCACAACGCATAGCGCATAACGCATAACGCATAACGCATAACGCATAACGCATAACGCATAACGCATAACGCATAACGCATAACGCATAACGCATAACGCATAACGCATATCGCATAACGCATAACGCATAACGCATAACGCATAACGCATAACGCATAACGCATATCGCATAACACATACGCATAACGCATAAGGCATAACGCATTACGCATAACTTATAACTCATAACTCATAACGAATAACGCATAACGCAAAATGAATAACGCATAAAGCATAACGCACAACCCATAACCCATAACGCACAACGCATAAGGCATAATGCACAACGCATAACGAATACCGCAAAACGCATAACGCATAACGCATAACGCGTAACTCATAACGCATAACGCATAACGCATAACGCACACCGTATAACGCATAACGCATAACGCATAACGCATAACGCATACCGTATAACGCATAACGCATAACGCAAACGTATAGCGCACAACGCATAATGCATAAACCATAACCCTTACTTAAAAACGCATAACGCATAATGCACAACGCATAACGAACACCGGAAAACCCATAACGCCTAACGCATAACGGATCACGAATAACGCATAAAGCATAACGCATAACGCATAACGCATAACGCATAACGCATAACGCATAACGCATAACGCATAACGCATAACGCATAACGCATAACGCATAACGCATAACGCATAACGCATAACGCATAACGCATAACGCCAAACGCATAACGTTAACGCACAACCCATAACGCATAAGGCTTGATGCATGACGCATATCGCATATCGCATAACGCATAAGGCTTGATGCATGACGCATATCGCATAACGCATAAGGCATAACGCATAATACATAACGTATAACGCATTATGCATAACGCATAACGCATAAAGTATAACGCATAACGCATAACGCATAACGCAAACTTATAACGCACAACGCATAGCGCATAACGCATAACGCATAACGCATAACGCATAACGCATAACGCATAACGCATAACGCATAACGCATAACGCATAACGCATAACGCATAACGCATAACGCATAACGCATAACGCATAACGCATAACGCATAAGGCATAACGGATCACGCATAACGCACAACGCATAGCGCATAACGCATAACGCATAACGCATAACGCATAACGCATAACGCATAACGCATAACGCATAACGCATAACGCATAACGCATAACGCATAACGCATAACGCATAACGCATATCGCATAACACATACGCATAAAGCATAAGGCATAACGCATTACGCATAACTTATAACTCATAACTCATAACGAATAACGCATAACGCAAAATGAATAACGCATAAAGCATAACGCATAACCCATAACCCATAACGCACAACGCATAAGGCATAATGCACAACGCATAACGAATACCGCAAAACGCATAACGCATAACGCATAACGCATAACGCGTAACTCATAACGCATAACGCATAACGCATAACGCACACCGTATAACGCATAACGCATAACGCATAACGCATACCGTATAACGCATAACGCATAACGCATAACGCAAACGTATAGCGCACAACGCATAATGCATAAACCATAACCCTTACTTAATAACGCATAACGCATAATGCACAACGCATAACGAACACCGGAAAACCCATAACGCCTAACGCATAACGGATCACGAATAACGCATAAAGCATAACGCATAACGCATAACGCATAAAGCATAACGCATAACGCATAACGCATAACGCATAACGGATAACGCATAACGCATAACGCATAACGCATAACGCATATCGCATAACACATACGCATAAAGCATAAGGCATAACGCATTACGCATAACTTATAACTCATAACTCATAACGAATAACGCATAACGCAAAATGAATAACGCATAAAGCATAACGCATAACCCATAACCCATAACGCACAACGCATAAGGCATAATGCACAACGCATAACGAATACCGCAAAACGCATAACGCATAACGCATAACGCATAACGCGTAACTCATAACGCATAACGCATAACGCATAACGCACACCGTATAACGCATAACGCATAACGCATAACGCATACCGTATAATGCATAACGCATAACGCATAACGCAAACGTATAGCGCACAACGCATAATGCATAAACCATAACCCTTACTTTATAACGCATAACGCATAATGCACAACGCATAACGAACACCGGAAAACCCATAACGCCTAACGCATAACGGATCACGAATAACGCATAAAGCATAACGCATAACGCATAACGCATAACGCATAACGTATAACGCATAACGCATAACGCATAACGCATAACGCATAACGCATAACGCATAACGCAAAACGCATAACGTTAACGCATAACCCATAACGCATAAGGCTTGATGCATGACGCATATCGCATATCGCATATCGCATAACGCATAAGGCTTGATGCATGACGCATATCGCATAACGCATAAGGCATAACGCATAATACATAACGTATAACGCATTATGCATAACGCATAACGCATAACGCATATCGCATAACACATACGCATAACGCATAACGCATAACGCATAACGCATAACGCATAACGCATAACCATAACGCATAACGCATAACCCATAACGCATAACGCATAACGCATAACGTATAACGCATAACGCATATCGCATAACACATACGCATATCGCATAAGGCATAACGCATTACGCATAACTTATAACTCATAACTCATAACGAATAACGCATAACGCAAAATGAATAACGCATAAAGCATAACGCATAACGCATAACGCATAACGCATAATGCAAACGTATAACGCCCAACGCATAAAGCATAACGAACAACCCATAACGCATAATCCATAACGCATAACGCATAACGCATAACGCATAAAGTATAACGCATAACGCATAACGCAAACTTATAACGCACAACGCATAGCGCACAACGCATAGCGCATAACGCATAACGCATAACGCATAACGCATAGCGCATAACGCATAACGCATAACGCATAACGCATAACGCATAACGCATAACGCATAACGCATAACGCATAACGCATAACGCATAACGCATAACGCATAACGCATAACGCATAACGCATAACGCGTTACTCATACCGCATAACGCATAACGCATAACGCACACCGTATAATGCATAACGCATAACGCATAACGCAAACGTATAGCGCACAACGCATAATGCATAAACCATAACCCTTACTTCATAACGCATAACGCATAATGCACAACGCATAACGAACACCGGAAAACCCATAACGCCTAACGCATAACGGATCACGAATAACGCATAATGCATAACGCATAAAGCATAACGCATAACGCATAACGCATAACGCATAACGCATAACGCATAACGCATAACGCATAACGCATAACGCGTAACTCATAACGCATAACGCATAACGCATAACGCACACCGTATAACGCATAACGCATAACGCATAACGCATAACGCATAACGCATAACGCATACCGTATAACGCATAACGCATAACGCATAACGCAAACGTATAGCGCACAACGCATAATGCATAAACCATAACCCTTACTTAATAACGCATAACGCATAATGCACAACGCATAACGAACACCGGAAAACCCATAACGCCTAACGCATAACGGATCACGAATAACGCATAAAGCATAACGCATAACGTATAACACATAACGCATAAAGCATAACGCATAACGCCTAACGCATAACGCATAACGCATAACGCATAACGCATAACGCATAACGCATAACGCATAACGCATAACGCATATCGCATAACACATACGCATAAAGCATAAGGCATAACGCATTACGCATAACTTATAACTCATAACTCATAACGAATAACGCATAACGCAAAATGAATAACGCATAAAGCATAACGCATAACCCATAACCCATAACGCACAACGCATAAGGCATAATGCACAACGAATAACGAATACCGCAAAACGCATAACGCATAACGCATAACGCATAACGCGTAACTCATAACGCATAACGCATAACGCATAACGCACACCGTATAACGCATAACGCATAACGCATAACGCATACCGTATAACGCATAACGTATAACGCATAACGCATATCGCATAACACATACGCATAAAGCATAAGGCATAACGCATTACGCATAACTTATAACTCATAACTCATAACGAATAACGCATAACGCAAAATGGATAACGCATAAAGCATAACGCATAACCCATAACCCATAACGCACAACGCATAAGGCATAATGCACAACGCATATCGAATACCGCAAAACGCATAACGCATAACGCATAACGCATAACGCATAACGCGTAACTCATAACGCATAACGCATAACGCATAACGCACACCGTATAACGCATAACGCATAACGCATAACGCATACCGTATAACGCATCACGCATAACGCATAACGCAAACGTATAGCGCACAACGCATAATGCATAAACCATAACCCTTACTTAATAACGCAGAACGCATAATGCACAACGCATAACGAACACCGGAAAACCCATAACGCCTAACGCATAACGGATCACGAATAACGCATAAAGCATAACGCATAACGCATAACGCATAACGCATAACGCATAACGCATAACGCATAACGCATAACGCATAACGCATAACGCAAAACGCATAACGTTAACGCATAACCCATAACGCATAAGGCTTGATGCATGACGCATATCGCATATCGCATATCGCATAACGCATAAGGCTTGATGCATGACGCATATCGCATAACGCATAAGGCATAACGCATAATACATAACGTATAACGCATTATGCATAACGCATAACGCATAACGCATATCGCATAACACATACGCATAACGCATAACGCATAACGCATAACGCATAACGCATAACCATAACGCATAACGCATAACCCATAACGCATAACGCATAACACATAACGTATAACGCATAACGCATATCGCATAACACATACGCATATCGCATAAGGCATAACGCATTACGCATAACTTATAACTCATAACTCATAACGAATAACGCATAACGCAAAATGAATAACGCATAAAGCATAACGCATAACCCATAACCCATAACGCACAACGCATAAGGCATAATGCACAACGCATAACGAATACCGCAAAACGCATAACGCGTAACTCATAACACATAACGCATAACGCATAACGCACACCGTATAACGCATAACGCATAACGCATAACGAACACCGGAAAACCCATAACGCCTAACGCATAACGGATCACGAATAACGCATAAAGCATAACGCATAACGTATAACACATAACGCATAAAGCATAACGCATAACGCATAATGCATAAACCATAACCCTTACTTAATAACGCATAACGCATAATGCACAACGCATAACGAACACCGGAAAACCCATAACGCCTAACGCATAACGGATCACGAATAACGCATAAAGCATAACGCATAACGTATAACACATAACGCATAAAGCATAACGCATAACGCATAACGTATAACGCATAACGCATATCGCATAACACATAACGCAAAATGAATAACGCATAAAGCATAACGCATAACGCATAACGCATAACGCATAATGCAAACGTATAACGCCCAACGCATAAAGCATAACGAACAACCCATAACGCATAATCCATAACGCATAACGCATAACGCATAACGCATAAAGTATAACGCATAACGCATAACGCAAACTTATAACGCACAACGCATAGCGCACAACGCATAGCGCATAACGCATAACGCATAACGCATAACGCATAGCGCATAACGCATAACGCATCACGCATAACGCATAACGCATAACGCATAACGCATAACGCATAACGCATAACGCATAACGCATAACGCATAACGCATAACGCATAACGCATAACGCATAACGCATAACGCATAACGCATAACGCATAACGCATAACGCATAACGCATAACGCATAACGCGTTACTCATACCGCATAACGCATAACGCATAACGCACACCGTATAATGCATAACGCATAACGCATAACGCAAACGTATAGCGCACAACGCATAATGCATAAACCATAACCCTTACTTCATAACGCATAACGCATAATGCACAACGCAAAACGAACACCGGAAAACCCATAACGCCTAACGCATAACGGATCACGAATAACGCATAATGCATAACGCATAAAGCATAACGCATAACGCATAACGCATAACGCATAACGCATAACGCATAACGCATAACGCATAACGCGTAACTCATAACGCATAACGCATAACGCATAACGCACACCGTATAACGCATAACGCATAACGCATAACGCATAACGCATACCGTATAACGCATAACGCATAACGCATAACGCAAACGTATAGCGCACAACGCATAATGCATAAACCATAACCCTTACTTAATAACGCATAACGCATAATGCACAACGCATAACGAACACCGGAAAACCCATAACGCCTAACGCATAACGGATCACGAATAACGCATAAAGCATAACGCATAACGTATAACACATAACGCATAAAGCATAACGCATAACGCCTAACGCATAACGCATAACGCATAACGCATAACGCATAACGCATAACGCATAACGCATATCGCATAACACATACGCATAAAGCATAAGGCATAACGCATTACGCATAACTTATAACTCATAACTCATAACGAATAACGCATAACGCAAAATGAATAACGCATAAAGCATAACGCATAACCCATAACCCATAACGCACAACGCATAAGGCATAATGCACAACGAATAACGAATACCGCAAAACGCATAACGCATAACGCATAACGCATAACGCGTAACTCATAACGCATAACGCATAACGCATAACGCACACCGTATAACGCATAACGCATAACGCATAACGCATACCGTATAACGCATAACGCATAACGCATAACGCATATCGCATAACACATACGCATAAAGCATAAGGCATAACGCATTACGCATAACTTATAACTCATAACTCATAACGAATAACGCATAACGCAAAATGGATAACGCATAAAGCATAACGCATAACCCATAACCCATAACGCACAACGCATAAGGCATAATGCACAACGCATAACGAATACCGCAAAACGCATAACGCATAACGCATAACGCATAACGCATAACGCGTAACTCATAACGCATAACGCATAACGCATAACGCACACCGTATAACGCATAACGCATAACGCATAACGCATACCGTATAACGCATAACGCATAACGCATAACGCAAACGTATAGCGCACAACGCATAATGCATAAACCATAACCCTTACTTAATAACGCATAACGCATAATGCACAACGCATAACGAACACCGGAAAACCCATAACGCCTAACGCATAACGGATCACGAATAACGCATAAAGCATAACGCATAACGCATAACGCATAACGCATAACGCATAACGCATAACGCATAACGCATAACGCATAACGCATAACGCATAACGCAAAACGCATAACGTTAACGCATAACCCATAACGCATAAGGCTTGATGCATGACGCATATCGCATATCGCATATCGCATAACGCATAAGGCTTGATGCATGACGCATATCGCATAACGCATAAGGCATAACGCATAATACATAACGCATAACGTATAACGCATAACGCATATCGCATAACACATACGCATATCGCATAAGGCATAACCATAACGCATAACGCATAACCCATAACGCATAACGCATAACGCATAACGTATAACGCATAACGCATATCGCATAACACATACGCATATCGCATAAGGCATAACGCATTACGCATAACTTATAACTCATAACTCATAACGAATAACGCATAACGCAAAATGAATAACGCATAAAGCATAACGCATAACCCATAACCCATAACGCACAACGCATAAGGCATAATGCACAACGCATAACGAATACCGCAAAACGCATAACGCGTAACTCATAACACATAACGCATAACGCATAACGCACACCGTATAACGCATAACGCATAACGCATAACGCATAAAGCATAACGCATAACGCATAACGCATAACGCATAATGCATAACGCATAACGCATAACGCAAACGTATAGCGCACAACGCATAATGCATAAACAATAACCCTTACTTCATAACACATAACGCATAATACACAACGCATACCGAACACCGGAAAACCCATAACGCCTAACGCATAACGGATCACGAATAACACATAATGCATAACGCATAAAGCATAACGCATAACGTATAACGCATAACGCATATCGCATAACCCATACGCATATCGCATAAGGCATAACGCATTACGCATAACTTATAACTCATAACTCATAACGAATAACGCATAACGCAAAATGAATAACGCATAAAGCATAACGCATAACCCATAACCCATAACGCACAACGCATAAGGCATAATGCACAACGCATAACGAATACCGCAAAACGCATAACGCATAACGCGTAACTCATAACACATAACGCACAACGCATAGCGCACAACGCATAGCGCATAACGCATAACGCATAACGCATAACGCATAACGCATAACGCATAACGGATCACGCATAACGCACAACGCATAGCGCATAACGCATAACGCATAACGCATAACGCATAACGCATAACGCATAACGCATAACGCATAACGCATAACGCATAACGCATAACGCATAACGCATAACGCATAACGCATAACGCATAACGCATAACGCATAACGCATAACGCATAACGCATAACGCATAACGCATAACGCATAACGCATAACGCATAACGCATATCGCATAACACATACGCATAACGCATAAGGCATAACGCATTACGCATAACTTATAACTCATAACTCATAACGAATAACGCATAACGCAAAATGAATAACGCATAAAGCATAACGCACAACCCATAACCCATAACGCACAACGCATAAGGCATAATGCACAACGCATAACGAATACCGCAAAACGCATAACGCATAACGCATAACGCATAACGCGTAACTCATAACGCATAACGCATAACGCATAACGCACACCGTATAACGCATAACGCATAACGCATAACGCATAACGCATACCGTATAACGCATAACGCATAACGCATAACGCAAACGTATAGCGCACAACGCATAATGCATAAACCATAACCCTTACTTAATAACGCATAACGCATAATGCACAACGCATAACGAACACCGGAAAACCCATAACGCCTAACGCATAACGGATCACGAATAACGCATAAAGCATAACGCATAACGCATAACGCATAACGCATAACGCATAACGCATAACGCATAACGCATAACGCATAACGCATAACGCATAACGCATAACGCATAACGCATAACGCATAACGCATAACGCATAACGCCAAACGCATAACGTTAACGCACAACCCATAACGCATAAGGCTTGATGCATGACGCATATCGCATATCGCATAACGCATAAGGCTTGATGCATGACGCATATCGCATAACGCATAAGGCATAACGCATAATACATAACGTATAACGCATTATGAATAACGCATAACGCATAACGCATAACGCATAACGCATAACGCATAACGCATATCGCATAACACATACGCATAACGCATATGTCATAACGCATAATGTAAACGTATAACGCCCAACGCATAAAGCATAACGAACAACCCATAACGCATAATCCATAACGCATAACGCATAACGCATAAAGTATAACGCATAACGCATAACGCATAACGCAAACTTATAACGCACAACGCATAGCGCATAACGCATAACGCATAACGCATAACGCATAACGCATAACGCATAACGCATAACGCATAACGCATAACGCATAACGCATAACGCATAACGCATAACGCATAACGCATAACGCATAACGCATAACGCATAACGCATAACGGATCACGCATAACGCACAACGCATAGCGCATAACGCATAACGCATAACGCATAACGCATAACGCATAACGCATAACGCATAACGCATAACGCATAACGCATAACGCATAACGCATAACGCATAACGCATAACGCATAACGCATATCGCATAACACATACGCATAAAGCATAAGGCATAACGCATTACGCATAACTTATAACTCATAACTCATAACGAATAACGCATAACGCAAAATGAATAACGCATAAAGCATAACGCATAACCCATAACCCATAACGCACAACGCATAAGGCATAATGCACAACGCATAACGAATACCGCAAAACGCATAACGCATAACGCATAACGCATAACGCATAACGCATAACGCACACCGTATAACGCATAACGCATAACGCATAACGCATACCGTATAACGCATAACGCATAACGCATAACGCAAATGTATAGCGCACAACGCATAATGCATAAACCATAACCCTTACTTAATAACGCATAACGCATAATGCACAACGCATAACGAACACCGGAAAACCCATAACGCCTAACGCATAACGGATCACGAATAACGCATAAAGCATAACGCATAACGCATAACGCATAACGCATAAAGCATAACGCATAACGCATAACGCATAACGCATAACGCATAACGCATAACGCATAACGCATAACGCATAACGCATAACGCATAACGCATAACGCATAACGCATAACGCATAACGCATAACGCATAACGCATAACGCATAACGCATAACGCATAACGCATAACGCATAACGCATAACGCATAACGCATAACGCATAACGCATAACGCATAACGCATAACGCATAACGCATATCGCATAACACATACGCATAACGCATAAGGCATAACGCATTACGCATAACTTATAACTCATAACTCATAACGAATAACGCATAACGCAAAATGAATAACGCATAAAGCATAACGCACAACCCATAACCCATAACGCACAACGCATAAGGCATAATGCACAACGCATAACGAATACCGCAAAACGCATAACGCATAACGCATAACGCATAACGCGTAACTCATAACGCATAACGCATAACGCATAACGCACACCGTATAACGCATAACGCATAACGCATAACGCATAACGCATACCGTATAACGCATAACGCATAACGCATAACGCAAACGTATAGCGCACAACGCATAATGCATAAACCATAACCCTTACTTAATAACGCATAACGCATAATGCACAACGCATAACGAACACCGGAAAACCCATAACGCCTAACGCATAACGGATCACGAATAACGCATAAAGCATAACGCATAACGCATAACGCATAACGCATAACGCATAACGCATAACGCATAACGCATAACGCATAACGCATAACGCATAACGCATAACGCATAACGCATAACGCATAACGCATAACGCCAAACGCATAACGTTAACGCACAACCCATAACGCATAAGGCTTGATGCATGACGCATATCGCATATCGCATAACGCATAAGGCTTGATGCATGACGCATATCGCATAACGCATAAGGCATAACGCATAATACATAACGTATAACGCATTATGAATAACGCATAACGCATAACGCATAACGCATAACGCATAACGCATAACGCATATCGCATAACACATACGCATAACGCATATGTCATAACGCATAATGTAAACGTATAACGCCCAACGCATAAAGCATAACGAACAACCCATAACGCATAATCCATAACGCATAACGCATAACGCATAAAGTATAACGCATAACGCATAACGCATAACGCAAACTTATAACGCACAACGCATAGCGCATAACGCATAACGCATAACGCATAACGCATAACGCATAACGCATAACGCATAACGCATAACGCATAACGCATAACGCATAACGCATAACGCATAACGCATAACGCATAACGCATATCGCATAACACATACGCATAACGCATAAGGCATAACGCATTACGCATAACTTATAACTCATAACTCATAACGAATAACGCATAACGCAAAATGAATAACGCATAAAGCATAACGCACAACCCATAACCCATAACGCACAACGCATAAGGCATAATGCACAACGCATAACGAATACCGCAAAACGCATAACGCATAACGCATAACGCATAACGCGTAACTCATAACGCATAACGCATAACGCATAACGCACACCGTATAACGCATAACGCATAACGCATAACGCATAACGCATACCGTATAACGCATAACGCATAACGCATAACGCAAACGTATAGCGCACAACGCATAATGCATAAACCATAACCCTTACTTAATAACGCATAACGCATAATGCACAACGCATAACGAACACCGGAAAACCCATAACGCCTAACGCATAACGGATCACGAATAACGCATAAAGCATAACGCATAACGCATAACGCATAACGCATAACGCATAACGCATAACGCATAACGCATAACGCATAACGCATAACGCATAACGCATAACGCATAACGCATAACGCATAACGCATAACGCATAACGCATAACGCCAAACGCATAACGTTAACGCACAACCCATAACGCATAAGGCTTGATGCATGACGCATATCGCATATCGCATAACGCATAAGGCTTGATGCATGACGCATATCGCATAACGCATAAGGCATAACGCATAATACATAACGTATAACGCATTATGAATAACGCATAACGCATAACGCATAACGCATAACGCATAACGCATAACGCATATCGCATAACACATACGCATAACGCATATGTCATAACGCATAATGTAAACGTATAACGCCCAACGCATAAAGCATAACGAACAACCCATAACGCATAATCCATAACGCATAACGCATAACGCATAAAGTATAACGCATAACGCATAACGCATAACGCAAACTTATAACGCACAACGCATAACGCATAACGCATAACGCATAACGCATAACGCATAACGCATAACGCATAACGCATAACGCATAACGCATAACGCATAACGCATAACGCATAACGCATAACGCATAACGCATAACGCATAACGCATAACGCATAACGGATCACGCATAACGCACAACGCATAGCGCATAACGCATAACGCATAACGCATAACGCATAACGCATAACGCATAACGCATAACGCATAACGCATAACGCATAACGCATAACGCATAACGCATAACGCATAACGCATATCGCATAACACATACGCATAAAGCATAAGGCATAACGCATTACGCATAACTTATAACTCATAACTCATAACGAATAACGCATAACGCAAAATGAATAACGCATAAAGCATAACGCATAACCCATAACCCATAACGCACAACGCATAAGGCATAATGCACAACGCATAACGAATACCGCAAAACGCATAACGCATAACGCATAACGCATAACGCATAACGCATAACGCACACCGTATAACGCATAACGCATAACGCATAACGCATACCGTATAACGCATAACGCATAACGCATAACGCAAATGTATAGCGCACAACGCATAATGCATAAACCATAACCCTTACTTAATAACGCATAACGCATAATGCACAACGCATAACGAACACCGGAAAACCCATAACGCCTAACGCATAACGGATCACGAATAACGCATAAAGCATAACGCATAACGCATAACGCATAACGCATAAAGCATAACGCATAACGCATAACGCATAACGCATAACGCATAACGCATAACGCATAACGCATAACGCATAACGCATAACGCATAACGCATAACGCATAACGCATATCGCATAACACGTACGCATAAAGCATAAGGCATAACGCATTACGCATAACTTATAACTCATAACTCATAACGAATAACGCATAACGCAAAATGAATAACGCATAAAGCATAACGCATAACCCATAACCCATAACGCACAACGCATAAGGCATAATGCACAACGCATAACGAATACCGCAAAACGCATAACGCATAACGCATAACGCATAACGCGTAACTCATAACGCATAACGCATAACGCATAACGCACACCGAATAACGCATAACGCATAACGCATAACGCATACCGTATAACGCATAACGCATAACGCATAACGCAAACGTATAGCGCACAACGCATAATGCATAAACCATAACCCTTACTTTATAACGCATAACGCATAATGCACAACGCATAACGATCACCGGAAAACCCATAACGCCTAACGCATAACGGATCACGAATAACGCATAAAGCATAACGCATAACGCATAACGCATAACGCATAACGTATAACGCATAACGCATAACGCATAACGCATAACGCATAACGCATAACGCATAAAGCATAACGCAAAACGCATAACGTTAACGCATAACCCATAACGCATAAGGCTTGATGCATGACGCATATCGCATATCGCATATCGCATAACGCATAAGGCTTGATGCATGACGCATATCGCATAACGCATAAGGCATAACGCATAATACATAACGTATAACGCATTATGCATAACGCATAACGCATAACGCATATCGCATAACACATACGCATAACGCATAACGCATAACGCATAACGCATAACGCATAACCATAACGCATAACGCATAACCCAGAACGCATAACGCATAACGCATAACGTATAACGCATAACGCATATCGCATAACACATACGCATATCGCATAAGGCATAACGCATTACGCATAACTTATAACTCATAACTCATAACGAATAACGCATAACGCAAAATGAATAACGCATAAAGCATAACGCATAACGCATAACGCATAACGCAAAACGCATAACGTTAACGCATAACCCATAACGCATAAGGCTTGATGCATGACGCATATCGCATATCGCATATCGCATAACGCATAAGGCTTGATGCATGACGCATATCGCATAACGCATAAGGCATAACGCATAATACATAACGTATAACGCATTATGCATAACGCATAACGCATAACGCATATCGCATAACACATACGCATAACGCATAACGCATAACGCATAACGCATAACGCATAACCATAACGCATAACGCATAACCCATAACGCATAACGCATAACGCATAACGTATAACGCATAACGCATATCGCATAACACATACGCATATCGCATAAGGCATAACGCATTACGCATAACTTATAACTCATAACTCATAACGAATAACGCATAACGCAAAATGAATAACGCATAAAGCATAACGCATAACGCATAACGCATAACGCATAATGCAAACGTATAACGCCCAACGCATAAAGCATAACGAACAACCCATAACGCATAATCCATAACGCATAACGCATAACGCATAACGCATAAAGTATAACGCATAACGCATAACGCAAACTTATAACGCACAACGCATAGCGCACAACGCATAGCGCATAACGCATAACGCATAACGCATAACGCATAGCGCATAACGCATAACGCATAACGCATAACGCATAACGCATAACGCATAACGCATAACGCATAACGCATAACGCATAACGCATAACGCATAACGCATAACGCATAACGCATAACGCATAACGCATAACGCATAACGCATAACGCATAACGCATAACGCATAACGCATAACGCATAACGGATCACGCATAACGCACAACGCATAGCGCATAACGCATAACGCATAACGCATAACGCATAACGCATAACGCATATCGCATAACACATACGCATAACGCATAAGGCATAACGCATTACGCATAACTTATAACTCATAACTCATAACGAATAACGCATAACGCAAAATGAATAACGCATAAAGCATAACGCATAACGCATAACGCATAACGCATAACGGATCACGCATAACGCACAACGCATAGCGCATAACGCATAACGCATAACGCATAACGCATAACGCATAACGCATATCGCATAACACATACGCATAACGCATAAGGCATAACGCATTACGCATAACTTATAACTCATAACTCATAACGCATAACGCATAACGCATAACGCATAACGCATAACGCATAACGCATAACGCATAACGCATAACGCATAACGCATAACGCATAACGCATAACGCATAACGCATAACGCATAACGCATATCGCATAACACATACGCATAACGCATAAGGCATAACGCATTACGCATAACTTATAACTCATAACTCATAACGAATAACGCATAACGCAAAATGAATAACGCATAAAGCATAACGCATAACCCATAACCCATAACGCACAACGCATAAGGCATAATGCACAACGCATAACGAATACCGCAAAACGCATAACGCATAACGCGTAACTCATAACACATAACGCATAACGCATAACGCACACCGTATAACGCATAATTCATAACGCATAACGCATAAAGCATAAAGCATAACGCATAACGCATAACGCATAACGCATAATGCAAACGTATAACGCCCAACGCATAAAGCATAACGAACAACCCATAACGCATAATCCATAACGCATAACGCATAACGCATAACGCATAAAGTATAACGCATAACGCATAACGCATACTTATAACGCACAACGCCTAGCGCATAACGCATAACGCATAACGCATAACCCATAACGCATAACGCATAACGCATAACGTATAACGCATAACGCATACCGTATAACGCATAATGCATAACGCATAAAGCATAACGCATAACGCATAACGCATAACGCATAACGCATAACGCATAACGCATAACGCATAACGCATAACGCATAACGCATAACGCATAACGCATAACGCATAACGCATAACGCATAACGCATAACGCATATCGCATAACACATACGCATAACGCATAAGGCATAACCCATTACGCATAACTTATAACTCATAACTCATAACGAATAACGCATAACGCAAAATGAATAACGCATAAAGCATAACGCATAACCCATAACCCATAACGCACAACGCATAAGGCATAATGCACAACGCATAACGAATACCGCAAAACGCATAACGCATAACGCATAACGCATAACGCGTTACTCATACCGCATAACGCATAACGCATAACGCACACCGTATAATGCATAACGCATAACGCATAACGCAAACGTATAGCGCACAACGCATAATGCATAAACCATAACCCTTACTTCATAACGCATAACGCATAATGCACAACGCATAACGAACACCGGAAAACCCATAACGCCTAACGCATAACGGATCACGAATAACGCATAATGCATAACGCATAAAGCATAACGCATAACGCATAACGCATAACGCATAACGCATAACGCATAACGCATAACGCATAACGCATAACGCATAACGCGTAACTCATAACGCATAACGCATAACGCATAACGCACACCGTATAACGCATAACGCATAACGCATAACGCATAACGCATACCGTATAATGCATAACGCATAACGCATAACGCAAACGTATAGCGCACAACGCATAATGCATAAACCATAACCCTTACTTCATAACGCATAACGCATAATGCACAACGCATAACGAACACCGGAAAACCCATAACGCCTAACGCATAACGGATCACGAATAACGCATAATGCATAACGCATAAAGCATAACGCATAACGCATAACGCATAACGCATAACGCATAACGCATAACGCATAACGCATAACGCGTAACTCATAACGCATAACGCATAACGCATAACGCACACCGTATAACGCATAACGCATAACGCATAACGCATAACGCATACCGTATAACGCATAACGCATAACGCATAACGCAAACGTATAGCGCACAACGCATAATGCATAAACCATAACCCTTACTTAATAACGCATAACGCATAATGCACAACGCATAACGAACACCGGAAAACCCATAACGCCTAACGCATAACGGATCACGAATAACGCATAAAGCATAACGCATAACGCATAACACATAACGCATAAAGCATAACGCATAACGCCTAACGCATAACGCATAACGCATAACGCATAACGCATAACGCATAACGCATAACGCATAACGCATAACGCATATCGCATAACACATACGCATAAAGCATAAGGCATAACGCATTACGCATAACTTATAACTCATAACTCATAACGAATAACGCATAACGCAAAATGAATAACGCATAAAGCATAACGCATAACCCATAACCCATAACGCACAACGCATAAGGCATAATGCACAACGAATAACGAATACCGCAAAACGCATAACGCATAACGCATAACGCATAACGCGTAACTCATAACGCATAACGCATAACGCATAACGCACACCGTATAACGCATAACGCATAACGCATAACGCATACCGTATAACGCATAACGCATAACGCATAACGCATATCGCATAACACATACGCATAAAGCATAAGGCATAACGCATTACGCATAACTTATAACTCATAACTCATAACGAATAACGCATAACGCAAAATGGATAACGCATAAAGCATAACGCATAACCCATAACCCATAACGCACAACGCATAAGGCATAATGCACAACGCATAACGAATACCGCAAAACGCATAACGCATAACGCATAACGCATAACGCGTAACTCATAACGCATAACGCATAACGCATAACGCACACCGTATAACGCATAACGCATAACGCATAACGCATACCGTATAACGCATAACGCATAACGCATAACGCAAACGTATAGCGCACAACGCATAATGCATAAACCACAACCCTTACTTAATAACGCATAACGCATAATGCACAACGCATAACGAACACCGGAAAACCCATAACGCCTAACGCATAACGGATCACGAATAACGCATAAAGCATAATGCATAACGCAAACGCATAACGCATAACGCATAACGCATAACGCATAACGCATAACGCAAAACGCATAACGTTAACGCATAACCCATAACGCATAAGGCTTGATGCATGACGCATATCGCATATCGCATATCGCATAACGCATAAGGCTTGATGCATGACGCATATCGCATAACGCATAAGGCATAACGCATAATACATAACGTATAACGCATTATGCATAACGCATAACGCATAACGCATATCGCATAACACATACGCATAACGCATAACGCATAACGCATAACGCATAACGCATAACCATAACGCATAACGCATAACCCATAACGCATAACGCATAACGCATAACGTATAACGCATAACGCATATCGCATAACACATACGCATATCGCATAAGGCATAACGCATTACGCATAACTTATAACTCATAACTCATAACGAATAACGCATAACGCAAAATGAATAACGCATAAAGCATAACGCATAACCCATAACCCATAACGCACAACGCATAAGATATAATGCACAACGCATAACGAATACCGCAAAACGCATAACGCATAACGCGTAACTCATAACACATAACGCATAACGCATAACGCACACCGTATAACGCATAACGCATAACGCATAACGCATAAAGCATAACGCATAACGCATAACGCATAACGCATAATGCAAACGTATAACGCCCAACGCATAAAGCATAACGAACAACCCATAACGCATAATCCATAACGCATAACGCATAACGCATAACGCATAAAGTATAACGCATAACGCATAACGCATAACGCAAACTTATAACGCACAACGCATAGCGCACAACGCATAGCGCATAACGCATAACGCATAACGCATAACGCATAACGCATAACGCATAACGCATAACGCATAACGCATAACGCATAACGCATAACGGATCACGCATAACGCACAACGCATAGCGCATAACGCATAACGCATAACGCATAACGCATAACGCATAACGCATAACGCATAACGCATAACGCATAACGCATAACGCATAACGCATAACGCATAACGCATAACGCATAACGCATAGCGCATAACGCATAACGCATAACGCATAACGCATAACGGATCACGCATAACGCACAACGCATAGCGCATAACGCATAACGCATAACACATAACGCATAACGCATAACGCATAACGCATAACGCATATCGCATAACACATACGCATAACGCATAAGGCATAACGCATTACGCATAACTTATAACTCATAACTCATAACGAATAACGCATAACGCAAAATGAATATCGCATAAAGCATAACGCATAACGCATAACGCATAACGCATAACGCATAACGCATAACGCATAACGCATAACGCATAACGCATAACGGATCACGCATAACGCACAACGCATAGCGCATAACGCATAGCGCATAACGCATAACGCATAACGCATAACGCATAACGCATAACGCATAACGCATAACGCATAACGCATATCGCATAACACATACGCATAACGCATAAGTCATAACGCATTACGCATAACTTATAACTCATAACTCATAACGAATAACGCATAACGCAAAATGAATAACGCATAAAGCATAACGCACAACCCATAACCCATAACGCACAACGCATAAGGCATAATGCACAACGCATAACGAATACCGCAAAACGCATAACGCATAACGCATAACGCATAACGTATAACGCATAACGCATAACGCATAACGCATAACGGATCACGCATAACGCACAACGCATAGCGCATAACGCATAACGCATAACGCATAACGCATAACGCATAACGCATAACGCATAACGCATAACGCATAACGCATAACGCATAACGTATAACGCATAACGCATAACGCATAACGCATAACGCATAACGGATCACGCATAACGCACAACGCATAGCGCATAACGCATAACGCATAACGCATAACGCATAACGCATAACGCATAACGCATAACGCATAACGCATAACGCATAACGCATAACGCATAACGCATAACGCATAACGCATAACGCATAACGCATAACGCATAACGCATAACGCATAACGCATAACGCATATCGCATAACACATACGCATAACGCATAAGGCATAACGCATTACGCATAACTTATAACTCATAACTCATAACGAATAACGCATAACGCAAAATGAATAACGCATAAAGCATAACGCATAACCCATAACCCATAACGCACAACGCATAAGGCATAATGCACAACGCATAACGAATACCGCAAAACGCATAACGCATAACGCGTAACTCATAACACATAACGCATAACGCATAACGCACACCGTATAACGCATAACGCATAACGCATAACGCATAACGCATAAAGCATAACGCATAACGCATAACGCATAACGCATAATGCAAACGTATAACGCCCAACGCATAAAGCATAACGAACAACCCATAACGCATAATCCATAACGCATAACGCATAACGCATAACGCATAAAGTATAACGCATAACGCATAACGCATAACGCATACTTATAACGCACAACGCCTAGCGCATAACGCATAACGCATAACGCATAACGCATAACGCATAACGCATAACGCATAACGCATAACGCATAACGGATCACGCATAACGCACAACGCATAGCGCATAACGCATAACGCATAACGCATAACGCATAACGCATAACGCATAACGCATAACGCATAACGCATATCGCATAACACATACGCATAACGCATAAGTCATAACGCATTACGCATAACTTATAACTCATAACTCATAACGAATAACGCATAACGCAAAATGAATAACGCATAAAGCATAACGCACAACCCATAACCCATAACGCACAACGCATAAGGCATAATGCACAACGCATAACGAATACCGCAAAACGCATAACGCATAACGCATAACGCATAACGTATAACGCATAACGCATACAGTATAACGCATAACGCATAACCATAACGCATAACGCATTACCCATAACGCATAACGCATAACGCATAACGCATAACGTATAACGCATAACGCATACCGTATAACGCATAATGCATAACGCATAACGCATAACGCATAACGCATAAAGCATAACGTATAACGCATAACGCATACCGTATAACGCATAACGCATAACGCATAACGCAAACGTATAGCGCACAACGCATAATGCATAAACCATAACCCTTACTTAATAACGCATAACGCATAATGCACAACGCATAACGAACACCGGAAAACCCATAACGCCTAACGCATAACGGATCACGAATAACGCATAAAGCATAACGCTTAACGCATAACGCATAACGCATAACGCATAACGCATAACGCATAACGCATAACGCATAACGCATAACGCATAACGCAAAACGCATAACGTTAACGCATAACCCATAACGCATAAGGCTTGATGCATGACGCATATCGCATATCGCATAACGCATAAGGCTTGATGCATGACGCATATCGCATAACGCATAAGGCATAACGCATAATACATAACGTATAACGCATTATGCATAACGCATAACACATAACGCATAACGCATATCGCATAACACATACGCATAACGCATAACGCATAGCGCATAACGCATAACGCATAACCATAACGCATAACGCATAACCCATAACGCATAACGCATAACGCATAACGTATAACGCATAACGCATACCGTATAACGCATAACGATAACGCATAACGGATCACGCATAACGCACAACGCATAGCGCATAACGCATAACGCATAACACATAACGCATAACGCATAACGCATAACGCATAACGCATAACGCATAACGCATAACGCATAACGCATAACGCATAACGCATAACGCATAACGCATAACGCATAACGCAAACTTATAACGCACAACGCATAGCGCATAACGCATAACGCATAACGCATAACGCATAACGCATAACGCATAACGCATAACGCATAACGCATAACGCATAACGCATAACGCATAACGCATAACGCATAACGCATAACGCATATCGCATAACACATACGCATAACGCATAAGGCATAACGCATAACGCATAACGCATAACGCATAACGCATAACGCATAACGCATAACGCATAACGCATAACGCATAACGCATAACGCATAACGCATAACGCATAACGCATAACGCATAACGCATAACGCATAACGCATAACGCATAACGCAAAACGCATAACCCATAACGCATAAGGCTTGATGCATGACGCATATCGCATATCGCATAACGCATAAGGCTTGATGCATGACGCATATCGCATGACGCATAAGGCATAACGCATAATACATAACGTATAACGCATAACGCATAACGCATATCGCATAACACATACGCATAACGCATAAGGCATAACGCATTACGCATAACTTATAACTCATAACTCATAACGAATAACGCATAACGCAAAATGAATATCGCATAAAGCATAACGCATAACGCATAACGCATAACGCATAACGCATAACGCATAACGCATAACGCATAACGCATAACGCATAACGCATAACGGATCACGCATACCGCACAACGCATAGCGCATAACGCATAACGCATAACGCATAACGCATAACGCATAACGCATAACGCATAACGCATAACGCATAACGCATAACGCATAACGCATAACGCATAACGCATAACGCATATCGCATAACACATACGCATAACGCATAAGGCATAACGCATTACGCATAACTTATAACTCATAACTCATAACGAATAACGCATAACGCAAAATGAATAACGCATAAAGCATAACGCATAACCCATAACCCATAACGCACAACGCATAAGGCATAATGCACAACGCATAACGAATACCGCAAAACGCATAACGCATAACGCGTAACTCATAACACATAACGCATAACGCATAACGCATAACGCATAACGCATAACGCATAACGCATAACGCATAACGAATAACGCATAACGCATAACGCATAACGCATAACGCATAACGCATAACGCATAACGCAAAACGCATAACGCAAAACGCATAACGTTAACGCATAACCCATAACGCATAAGGCTTGATGCATGACGCATATCGCATATCGCATAACTCATAAGGCTTGATGCATGACGCATATCGCATAACGCATAAGGCATAACGCATAATACATAACGTATAACGCATTATGCATAACGCATAACGCATAACGCATATCGCATAACACATACGCATAACGCATAACGCATAACGCATAACGCATAACGCATAACCATAACGCATAACGCATAACCCATAACGCATAACGCATAACGCATAACGTATAACGCATAACGCATACCGTATAACGCATAATGCATAACGCATAAAGCATAACGCATAACGCATAACGCATAACGCATAACGCATAACGCATAACGCATAACGCATAACGCATAACGCATAACGCATAACGCATAACGCATAACGCATAACGCATAACGCATAACGCATAACGCATAACGCATAACGCATAACGCATAACGCATAACGCATAACGCATAACGCATAACGCATAACGCATAACGCATAACGCATAACGCATAACGCATAACGCATATCGCATAACATATACGCATAACGCATAAGGCATAACCCATTACGCATAACTTATAACTCATAACTCATAACGAATAACGCATAACGCAAAATGAATAACGCATAAAGCATAACGCATAACCCATAACCCATAACGCACAACGCATAAGGCATAATGCACAACGCATAACGAATACCGCAAAACGCATAACGCATAACGCATAACGCATAACGCGTAACTCATACCGCATAACGCATAACGCATAACGCACACCGTATAACGCATAACGCATACCGTATAACGCATAATGCATAACGCATAAAGCATAACGCATAACGCATAACGCATAACGCATAACGCATAACGCATAACGCATAACGCATAACGCATAACGCATAACGCATAACGCATAACGCATAACGCATAACGCATAACGCATAACGCATAACGCATAACGCATAACGCATAACGCATAACGCATAACGCATATCGCATAACATATACGCATAACCCATTACGCATAACTTATAACTCATAACTCATAACGAATAACGCATAACGCAAAATGAATAACGCATAAAGCATAACGCATAACCCATAACCCATAACGCACAACGCATAAGGCATAATGCACAACGCATAACGAATACCGCAAAACGCATAACGCATAACGCATAACGCATAACGCGTAACTCATACCGCATAACGCATAACGCATAACGCACACCGTATAATGCATAACGCATAACGCATAACGCAAACGTATAGCGCACAACGCATAATGCATAAACCATAACCCTTACTTCATAACACATAACGCATAATGCACAACGCATAACGAACACCGGAAAACCCATAACGCCTAACGCATAACGGATCACGAATAACACATAATGCATAACGCATAAAGCATAACGCATAACGCATAACGCATAACGCATAACGCATAACGCATAACGCATAACGCATAACGCATAACGCATAACGCATAACGCATAACGCATAACGCATAACGAATAACGCATAACGCATAACGCATAACGCATAACGCATAACGCATAACGCATAACGCATAACGCATAACGCACAACGCATAAGGCATAATGCACAACGCATAACGAATACCGCAAAACGCATAACGCATAACGCATAACGCATAACGCATAACGCGTAACTCATAACGCATAACGCATAACGCATAACGCACACCGTATAACGCATAACGCATAACGCATAACGCATACCGTATAACGCATAACGCATAACGCAAACGTATAGCGCACAACGCATAATGCATAAACCATAACCCTTACTTAATAACGCATAACGCATAATGCACAACGCATAACGAACACCGGAAAACCCATAACGCCTAACGCATAACGGATCACGAATAACGCATAAAGCATAACGCATAACGCATAACGCATAACGCATAACGCATAACGCATAACGCATAACGCATAACGCATAACGCATAACGCATAACGCAAAACGCATAACGCAAAACGCATAACGTTAACGCATAACCCATAACGCATAAGGCTTGATGCATGACGCATATCGCATATCGCATAACTCATAAGGCTTGATGCATGACGCATATCGCATAACGCATAAGGCATAACGCATAATACATAACGTATAACGCATTATGCATAACGCATAACGCATAACGCATATCGCATAACACATACGCATAACGCATAACGCATAACGCATAACGTATAACGCATAACCATAACGCATAACGCATAACCCATAACGCATAACGCATAACGCATAACGTATAACGCATAACGCATATCGCATAACACATACGCATATCGCATAAGGCATAACGCATTACGCATAACTTATAACTCATAACTCATAACGAATAACGCATAACGCAAAATGAATAACGCATAAAGCATAACGCATAACCCATAACCCATAACGCACAACGCATAAGGCATAATGCACAACGCATAACGAATACCGCAAAACGCATAAGGCATAACGCATTACGCATAACTTATAACTCATAACTCATAACGAATAACGCATAACGCAAAATGAATAACGCATAAAGCATAACGCATAACCCATAACCCATAACGCACAACGCATAAGGCATAATGCACAACGCATAACGAATACCGCAAAACGCATAACGCATAACGCGTAACTCATAACACATAACGCACAACGCATAGCGCACAACGCATAGCGCATAACGCATAACGCATAACGCATAACGCATAACGCATAACGCATAACGCATAACGGATCACGCATAACGCACAACGCATAGCGCATAACGCATAACGCATAACGCATAACGCATAACGCATAACGCATAACGCATAACGCATAACGCATAACGCATAACGCATAACGCATAACGCATAACGCATAACGCATAACGCATAACGCATAACGCATAACGCATAACGCATAACGCATAACGCATAACGCATAACGCATAACGCATAACGCATATCGCATAACACATACGCATAACGCATAAGGCATAACGCATTACGCATAACTTATAACTCATAACTCATAACGAATAACGCATAACGCAAAATGAATAACGCATAAAGCATAACGCACAACCCATAACCCATAACGCACAACGCATAAGGCATAATGCACAACGCATAACGAATACCGCAAAACGCATAACGCATAACGCGTAACTCATAACACATAACGCATAACGCATAACGCATAACGCATAACGCATAACGCATAACGCATAACGCATAACGCATAACGCATAACGCATAACGCATAACGCATAACGCAAAACGCATAACGCAAAACGCATAACGTTAACGCATAACCCATAACGCATAAGGCTTGATGCATGACGCATATCGCATATCGCATAACTCATAAGGCTTGATGCATGACGCATATCGCATAACGCATAAGGCATAACGCATAATACATAACGTATAACGCATTATGCATAACGCATAACGCATAACGCATATCGCATAACACATACGCATAACGCATAACGCATAACGCATAACGCATAACCATAACGCATAACGCATAACCCATAACGCATAACGCATAACGCATAACGTATAACGCATAACGCATACCGTATAACGCATAATGCATAACGCATAAAGCATAACGCATAACGCATAACGCATAACGCATAACGCATAACGCATAACGCATAACGCATAACGCATAACGCATAACGCATAACGCATAACGCATAACGCATAACGCATAACGCATAACGCATAACGCATAACGCATAACGCATAACGCATAACGCATAACGCATAACGCATAACGCATAACGCATAACGCATAACGCATAACGCATAACGCATAACGCATAACGCATAACGCATAACGCATAACGCATAACGCATAACGCATATCGCATAACATATACGCATAACGCATAAGGCATAACCCATTACGCATAACTTATAACTCATAACTCATAACGAATAACGCATAACGCAAAATGAATAACGCATAAAGCATAACGCATAACCCATAACCCATAACGCACAACGCATAAGGCATAATGCACAACGCATAACGAATACCGCAAAACGCATAACGCATAACGCATAACGCATAACGCGTAACTCATACCGCATAACGCATAACGCATAACGCACACCGTATAACGCATAACGCATACCGTATAACGCATAATGCATAACGCATAAAGCATAACGCATAACTCATAACGCATAACGCATAACGCATAACGCATAACGCATAACGCATAACGCATAACGCATAACGCATAACGCATAACGCATAACGCATAACGCATAACGCATAACGCATAACGCATAACGCATAACGCATATCGCATAACATATACGCATAACGCATAAGGCATAACCCATTACGCATAACTTATAACTCATAACTCATAACGAATAACGCATAACGCAAAATGAATAACGCATAAAGCATAACGCATAACCCATAACCCATAACGCACAACGCATAAGGCATAATGCACAACGCATAACGAATACCGCAAAACGCATAACGCATAACGCATAACGCATAACGCGTAACTCATACCGCATAACGCATAACGCATAACGCACACCGTATAATGCATAACGCATAACGCATAACGCAAACGTATAGCGCACAACGCATAATGCATAAACCATAACCCTTACTTCATAACACATAACGCATAATGCACAACGCATAACGAACACCGGAAAACCCATAACGCCTAACGCATAACGGATCACGAATAACACATAATGCATAACGCATAAAGCATAACGCATAACGCATAACGCATAACGCATAACGCATAACGCATAACGCATAACGCATAACGCATAACGCATAACGCATAACGCATAACGCATAACGCATAACGCATAACGCATAACGAATAACGCATAACGCATAACGCATAACGCATAACGCATAACGCATAACGCATAACGCACAACGCATAAGGCATAATGCACAACGCATAACGAATACCGCAAAACGCATAACGCATAACGCATAACGCATAACGCGTAACTCATAACGCATAACGCATAACGCATAACGCACACCGTATAACGCATAACGCATAACGCATAACGCATACCGTATAACGCATAACGCATAACGCATAACGCAAACGTATAGCGCACAACGCATAATGCATAAACCATAACCCTTACTTAATAACGCATAACGCATAATGCACAACGCATAACGAACACCGGAAAACCCATAACGCCTAACGCATAACGGATCACGAATAACGCATAAAGCATAACGCATAACGCATAACGCATAACGCATAACGCATAACGCATAACGCATAACGCATACCGCATAACGCATAACGCATAACGCATAACGCAAAACGCATAACGCAAAACGCATAACGTTGACGCATAACCCATAACGCATAAGGCTTGATGCATGACGCATATCGCATATCGCATAACTCATAAGGCTTGATGCATGACGCATAACGCATAACGCATAAGGCATAACGCATAATACATAACGTATAAGGCATTATGCATAACGCATAACGCATAACGCATATCGCATAACACATACGCATAACGCATAACGCATAACGCATAACGCATAACGCATAACCATAACGCATAACGCATAACCCATAACGCATAACGCATAACGCATAACGTATAACGCATAACGCATATCGCATAACACATACGCATATCGCATAAGGCATAACGCATTACGCATAACTTATAACTCATAACTCATAACGAATAACGCATAACGCAAAATGAATAACGCATAAAGCATAACGCATAACCCATAACCCATAACGCACAACGCATAAGGCATAATGCACAACGCATAACGAATACCGCAAAACGCATAACGCATAACGCGTAACTCATAACACATAACGCACAACGCATAGCGCACAACGCATAGCGCATAACGCATAACGCATAACGCATAACGCATAACGCATAACGCATAACGCATAACGGATCACGCATAACGCATATCGCATAACACATACGCATAACGCATAACGCATAACGCATAACGCATAACGCATAACCATAACGCATAACGCATAACCCATAACGCATAACGCATAACGCATAACGTATAACGCATAACGCATATCGCATAACACATACGCATAACGCATAAGGCATAACGCATTACGCATAACTTATAACTCATAACTCATAACGAATAACGCATAACGCAAAATGAATAACGCATAAAGCATAACGCACAACCCATAACCCATAACGCACAACGCATAAGGCATAATGCACAACGCATAACGAATACCGCAAAACGCATAACGCATAACGCATAACGCATAACGCGTAACTCATAACGCATAACGCATAACGCATAACGCACACCGTATAACGCATAACGCATAACGCATAACGCATACCGTATAACGCATAACGCATAACGCATAACGCAAACGTATAGCGCACAACGCATAATGCATAAACCATAACCCTTACTTTATAACGCATAACGCATAATGCACAACGCATAACGAACACCGGAAAACCCATAACGCCTAACGCATAACGGATCACGAATAACGCATAAAGCATAACGCATAACGCATAACGCATAACGCATAACGTATAACGCATAACGCATAACGCATAACGCATAACGCATAACGCATAACGCATAACGCATAACGCATAACGAATAACGCATAACGCATAACGCATAACGCATAACGCATAACGCATAACGCAAAATGAATAACGCATAAAGCATAACGCATAACGCATAACGCATAACGCATAATGCAAACGTATAACGCCCAACGCATAAAGCATAACGAACAACCCATAACGCATAATCCATAACGCATAACGCATAACGCATAAAGTATAACGCATAACGCATAACGCAAACTTATAACGCACAACGCATAGCGCACAACGCATAGCGCATAACGCATAACGCATAACGCATAACGCATAGCGCATAACGCATAACGCATAACGCATAACGCATAACGCATAACGCATAACGCATAACGCATAACGCATAACGCATAACGCATAACGCATAACGCATAACGCATAACGCATAACGCATAACGCATAACGCATAACGCATAACGCATAACGCATAACGCATAACGCATAACGCATAACGCATAACGCATAACGCATAACGCATAACGGATCACGCATAACGCACAACGCATAGCGCATAACGCATAACGCATAACGCATAACGCATAACGCATAACGCATAACGCATAACGCATAACGCATAACGCATAACGCATAACGCATAACGCATAACGCATAACGCATAACGCATAACGCATAACGCATAACGCATATCGCATAACACATACGCATAACGCATAAGGCATAACGCATTACGCATAACTTATAACTCATAACTCATAACGAATAACGCATAACGCAAAATGAATAACGCATAAAGCATAACGCATAACCCATAACCCATAACGCACAACGCATAAGGCATAATGCACAACGCATAACGAATACCGCAAAACGCATAACGCATAACGCGTAACTCATAACACATAACGCATAACGCATAACGCACACCGTATAACGCATAATTCATAACGCATAACGCATAAAGCATAAAGCATAACGCATAACGCATAACGCATAACGCATAATGCGTACGTATAACGCCCAACGCATAAAGCATAACGAACAACCCATAACGCATAATCCATAACGCATAACGCATAACGCATAACGCATAAAGTATAACGCATAACGCATAACGCATACTTATAACGCACAACGCCTAGCGCATAACGCATAACGCATAACGCATAACCCATAACGCATAACGCATAACGCATAACGTACAACGCATAACGCATACCGTATAACGCATAATGCATAACGCATTAAGCATAACGCATAACGCATAACGCATAACGCATAACGCATAACGCATAACGCATAACGCATAACGCATATCGCATAACACATACGCATAACGCATAACGCATAACGCATAACGTATAACGCATAACCATAACGCATAACGCATAACCCATAACGCATAACGCATAACGCATAACGTATAACGCATAACGCATATCGCATAACACATACGCATATCGCATAAGGCATAACGCATTACGCATAACTTATAACTCATAACTCATAACGAATAACGCATAACGCAAAATGAATAACGCATAAAGCATAACGCATAACCCATAACCCATAACGCACAACGCATAAGGCATAATGCACAACGCATAACGAATACCGCAAAACGCATAACGCATAACGCGTAACTCATAACACATAACGCACAACGCATAGCGCACAACGCATAGCGCATAACGCATAACGCATAACGCATAACGCATAACGCATAACGCATAACGCATAACGGATCACGCATAACGCACAACGCATAGCGCATAACGCATAACGCATAACGCATAACGCATAACGCATAACGCATAACGCATAACGCATAACGCATAACGCATAACGCATAACGCATAACGCATAACGCATAACGCATAACGCATAACGCATAACGCATAACGCATAACGCATAACGCATAACGCATAACGCATAACGCATAACGCATAACGCATATCGCATAACACATACGCATAACGCATAAGGCATAACGCATTACGCATAACTTATAACTCATAACTCATAACGAATAACGCATAACGCAAAATGAATAACGCATAAAGCATAACGCACAACCCATAACCCATAACGCACAACGCATAAGGCATAATGCACAACGCATAACGAATACCGCAAAACGCATAACGCATAACGCGTAACTCACAACACATAACGCATAACGCATAACGCATAACGCATAACGCATAACGCATAACGCATAACGCATAACGCATAACGCATAACGCATAACGCATAACGCATAACGCATAACGCAAAACGCATAACGCAAAACGCATAACGTTAACGCATAACCCATAACGCATAAGGCTTGATGCATGACGCATATCGCATATCGCATAACTCATAAGGCTTGATGCATGACGCATATCGCATAACGCATAAGGCATAACGCATAATACATAACGTATAACGCATTATGCATAACGCATAACGCATAACGCATATCGCATAACACATACGCATAACGCATAACGCATAACGCATAACGCATAACGCATAACCATAACGCATAACGCATAACCCATAACGCATAACGCATAACGCATAACGTATAACGCATAACGCATACCGTATAACGCATAATGCATAACGCATAAAGCATAACGCATAACGCATAACGCATAACGCATAACGCATAACGCATAACGCATAACGCATAACGCATAACGCATAACGCATAACGCATAACGCATAACGCATAACGCATAACGCATAACGCATAACGCATAACGCATAACGCATAACGCATAACGCATAACGCATAACGCATAACGCATAACGCATAACGCATAACGCATAACGCATAACGCATAACGCATAACGCATAACGCATAACGCATAACGCATAACGCATAACGCATAACGCATAACGCATAACGCATAACGCATATCGCATAACATATACGCATAACGCATAAGGCATAACCCATTACGCATAACTTATAACTCATAACTCATAACGAATAACGCATAACGCAAAATGAATAACGCATAAAGCATAACGCATAACCCATAACCCATAACGCACAACGCATAAGGCATAATGCACAACGCATAACGAATACCGCAAAACGCATAACGCATAACGCATAACGCATAACGCGTAACTCATACCGCATAACGCATAACGCATAACGCACACCGTATAACGCATAACGCATACCGTATAACGCATAATGCATAACGCATAAAGCATAACGTATAACGCATAACGCATAACGCATAACGCATAACGCATAACGCATAACGCATAACGCATAACGCATAACGCATAACGCATAACGCATAACGCATAACGCATAACGCATAACGCATAACGCATAACGCATAACGCATAACGCATAACGCATAACGCATAACGCATATCGCATAACATATACGCATAACGCATAAGGCATAACCCATTACGCATAACTTATAACTCATAACTCATAACGAATAACGCATAACGCAAAATGAATAACGCATAAAGCATAACGCATAACCCATAACCCATAACGCACAACGCATAAGGCATAATGCACAACGCATAACGAATACCGCAAAACGCATAACGCATAACGCATAACGCATAACGCGTAACTCATACCGCATAACGCATAACGCATAACGCACACCGTATAATGCATAACGCATAACGCATAACGCAAACGTATAGCGCACAACGCATAATGCATAAACCATAACCCTTACTTCATAACACATAACGCATAATGCACAACGCATAACGAACACCGGAAAACCCATAACGCCTAACGCATAACGGATCACGAATAACACATAATGCATAACGCATAAAGCATAACGCATAACGCATAACGCATAACGCATAACGCATAACGCATAACGCATAACGCATAACGCATAATGCATAACGCATAACGCATAACGCATAACGCATAACGCATAACGAATAACGCATAACGCATAACGCATAACGCATAACGCATAACGCATAACGCATAACGCACAACGCATAAGGCATAATGCACAACGCATAACGAATACCGCAAAACGCATAACGCATAACGCATAACGCATAACGCGTAACTCATAACGCATAACGCATAACGCATAACGCACACCGTATAACGCATAACGCATAACGCATAACGCATACCGTATAACGCATAACGCATAACGCATAACGCAAACGTATAGCGCACAACGCATAATGCATAAACCATAACCCTTACTTAATAACGCATAACGCATAATGCACAACGCATAACGAACACCGGAAAACCCATAACGCCTAACGCATAACGGATCACGAATAACGCATAAAGCATAACGCATAACGCATAACGCATAACGCATAACGCATAACGCATAACGCATAACGCATAACGCATAACGCATAACGCATAACGCATAACGCATAACGCATAACGCATAACGCAAAACGCATAACGCAAAACGCATAACGTTAACGCATAACCCATAACGCATAAGGCTTGATGCATGACGCATATCGCATATCGCATAACTCATAAGGCTTGATGCATGACGCATATCGCATAACGCATAAGGCATAACGCATAATACATAACGTATAACGCATTATGCATAACGCATAACGCATAACGCATATCGCATAACACATACGCATAACGCATAACGCATAACGCATAACGCATAACGCATAACCATAACGCATAACGCATAACCCATAACGCATAACGCATAACGCATAACGTATAACGCATAACGCATATCGCATAACACATACGCATATCGCATAAGGCATAACGCATTACGCATAACTTATAACTCATAACTCATAACGAATAACGCATAACGCAAAATGAATAACGCATAAAGCATAACGCATAACCTATAACCCATAACGCACAACGCATAAGGCATAATGCACAACGCATAACGAATACCGCAAAACGCATAACGCATAACGCGTAACTCATAACACATAACGCACAACGCATAGCGCACAACGCATAGCGCATAACGCATAACGCATAACGCATAACGCATAACGCATAACGCATAACGCATAACGCATAACGCATAACGCACAACGCATAGCGCATAACGCATAACGCATAACGCATAACGCATAACGCATAACGCATAACGCATAACGCATAACGCATAACGCATAACGCATAACGCATAACGCATAACGCATAACGCATAACGCATAACGCATAACGCATAACGCATAACGCATAACGCATAACGCATAACGCATAACGCATATCGCATAACACATACGCATAACGCATAAGGCATAACGCATTACGCATAACTTATAACTCATAACTCATAACGAATAACGCATAACGCAAAATGAATAACGCATAAAGCATAACGCACAACCCATAACCCATAACGCACAACGCATAAGGCATAATGCACAACGCATAACGAATACCGCAAAACGCATAACGCATAACGCATAACGCATAACGCGTAACTCATAACGCATAACGCATAACGCATAACGCACACCGTATAACGCATAACGCATAACGCATAACGCATACCGTATAACGCATAACGCATAACGCATAACGCAAACGTATAGCGCACAACGCATAATGCATAAACCATAACCCTTACTTTATAACGCATAACGCATAATGCACAACGCATAACGAACACCGGAAAACCCATAACGCCTAACGCATAACGGATCACGAATAACGCATAAAGCATAACGCATAACGCATAACGCATAACGCATAACGCATAACGTATAACGCATAACGCATAACGCATAACGCATAACGCATAACGCATAACGCATAACGCATAACGCATAACGCATAACGAATAACGCATAACGCATAACGCATAACGCATAACGCATAACGCATAACGCAAAATGAATAACGCATAAAGCATAACGCATAACGCATAACGCATAACGCATAATGCAAACGTATAACGCCCAACGCATAAAGCATAACGAACAACCCATAACGCATAATCCATAACGCATAACGCATAACGCATAACGCATAACGCATAAAGTATAACGCATAACGCATAACGCAAACTTATAACGCACAACGCATAGCGCACAACGCATAGCGCATAACGCATAACGCATAACGCATAACGCATAGCGCATAACGCATAACGCATAACGCATAACGCATAACGCATAACGCATAACGCATAACGCATAACGCATAACGCATAACGCATAACGCATAACGCATAACGCATAACGCATAACGCATAACGCATAACGCATAACGCATAACGCATAACGCATAACGCATAACGCATAACGGATCACGCATAACGCACAACGCATAGCGCATAACGCATAACGCATAACGCATAACGCATAACGCATAACGCATAACGCATAACGCATAACGCATAACGCATAACGCATAACGCATAACGCATAACGCATAACGCATAACGCATAACGCATAACGCATAACGCATATCGCATAACACATACGCATAACGCATAAGGCATAACGCATTACGCATAACTTATAACTCATAACTCATAACGAATAACGCATAACGCAAAATGAATAACGCATAAAGCATAACGCATAACCCATAACCCATAACGCACAACGCATAAGGCATAATGCACAACGCATAACGAATACCGCAAAACGCATAACGCATAACGCGTAACTCATAACACATAACGCATAACGCATAACGCACACCGTATAACGCATAATTCATAACGCATAACGCATAAAGCATAAAGCATAACGCATAACGCATAACGCATAACGCATAATGCAAACGTATAACGCCCAACGCATAAAGCATAACGAACAACCCATAACGCATAATCCATAACGCATAACGCATAACGCATAACGCATAAAGTATAACGCATAACGCATAACGCATACTTATAACGCACAACGCCTAGCGCATAACGCATAACGCATAACGCATAACCCATAACGCATAACGCATAACGCATAACGTACAACGCATAACGCATACCGTATAACGCATAATGCATAACGCATAAAGCATAACGCATAACGCATAACGCATAACGCATAACGCATAACGCATAACGCATAACGCATAACGCATAACGCATAACGCATAACGCATAACGCATAACGCATAACGCATAACGCATAACGCATAACGCATATCGCATAACACATACGCATAACGCATAAGGCATAACCCATTACGCATAACTTATAACTCATAACTCATAACGAATAACGCATAACGCAAAATGAATAACGCATAAAGCATAACGCATAACCCATAACCCATAACGCACAACGCATAAGGCATAATGTACAACGCATAACGAATACCGCAAAACGCATAACGCATAACGCATAACGCATAACGCGTTACTCATACCGCATAACGCATAACGCATAACGCACACCGTATAATGCATAACGCATAACGCATAACGCAAACGTATAGCGCACAACGCATAATGCATAAACCATAACCCTTACTTCATAACGCATAACGCATAATGCACAACGCATAACGAACACCGGAAAACCCATAACGCCTAACGCATAACGGATCACGAATAACGCATAATGCATAACGCATAAAGCATAACGCATAACGCATAACGCATAACGCATAACGCATAACGCATAACGCATAACGCATAACGCGTAACTCATAACGCATAACGCATAACGCATAACGCACACCGTATAACGCATAACGCATAACGCATAACGCATAACGCATACCGTATAACGCATAATGCATAACGCATAACGCAAACGTATAGCGCACAACGCATAATGCATTACCATAACCCTTACTTAATAACGCATAACGCATAATGCACAACGCATAACGAACACCGGAAAACCCATAACGCCTAACGCATAACGGATCACGAATAACGCATAAAGCATAACGCATAACGCATAACACATAACGCATAAAGCATAACGCATAACGCCTAACGCATAACGCATAACGCATAACGCATAACGCATAACGCATAACGCATAACGCATATCGCATAACACATACGCATAAAGCATAAGGCATAACGCATTACGCATAACTTATAACTCATAACTCATAACGAATAACGCATAACGCAAAATGAATAACGCATAAAGCATAACGCATAACCCATAACCCATAACGCACAACGCATAAGGCATAATGCACAACGAATAACGAATACCGCAAAACGCATAACGCATAACGCATAACGCATAACGCGTAACTCATAACGCATAACGCATAACGCATAACGCACACCGTATAACGCATAACGCATAACGCATAACGCATACCGTATAACGCATAACGCATAACGCATAACGCATATCGCATAACACATACGCATAAAGCATAAGGCATAACGCATTACGCATAACTTATAACTCATAACTCATAACGAATAACGCATAACGCAAAATGGATAACGCATAAAGCATAACGCATAACCCATAACCCATAACGCACAACGCATAAGGCATAATGCACAACGCATAACGAATACCGCAAAACGCATAACGCATAACGCATAACGCATAACGCGTAACTCATAACGCATAACGCATAACGCATAACGCACACCGTATAACGCATAACGCATAACGCATAACGCATACCGTATAACGCATAACGCATAACGCATAACGCAAACGTATAGCGCACAACGCATAATGCATAAACCATAACCCTTACTTAATAACGCATAACGCATAATGCACAACGCATAACGAACACCGGAAAACCCATAACGCCTAACGCATAACGGATCACGAATAACGCATAAAGCATAACGCATAACGCATAACGCATAACGCATAACGCATAACGCATAACGCATAACGCATAACGCAAAACGCATAACATTAACGCATAACCCATAACGCATAAGGCTTGATGCATTACGCATATCGCATATCGCATATCGCATAACGCATAAGGCTTGATGCATGACGCATATCGCATAACGCATAAGGCATAACGCATAATACATAACGTATAACGCATTATGCATAACGCATAACGCATAACGCATATCGCATAACACATACGCATAACGCATAACGCATAACGCATAACGCATAACCATAACGCATAACGCATAACCCATAACGCATAACGCATAACGTATAACGCATAACGCATATCGCATAACACATACGCATATCGCATAAGGCATAACGCATTACGCATAACTTATAACTCATAACTCATAACGAATAACGCATAACGCAAAATGAATAACGCATAAAGCATAACGCATAACCCATAACCCATAACGCACAACGCATAAGGCATAATGCACAACGCATAACGAATACCGCAAAACGCATAACGCATAACGCGTAACTCATAACACATAACGCATAACGCATAACGCACACCGTATAACGCATAACGCATAACGCATAACGCATAAAGCATAACGCATAACGCATAACGCATAACGCATAACGCATAACGCAAACGTATAGCGCACAACGCATAATGCATAAACCATAACCCTTACTTCATAACACATAACGCATAATGCACAACGCATAACGAACACCGGAAAACCCATAACGCCTAACGCATAACGGATCACGAATAACACATAATGCATAACGCATAAAGCATAACGCATAACGCATAACGCATAACGCATAACGCATAACGCATAACGCATAACGCATAACGCATAACGCATAACGCATAACGCATAACGCATAACGAATAACGCATAACGCATAACGCATAACGCATAACGCATAACGCATAACGCATAACGCATAACGCACAACGCATAAGGCATAATGCACAACGCATAACGAATACCGCAAAACGCATAACGCATAACGCATAACGCATAACGCGTAACTCATAACGCATAACGCATAACGCATAACGCACACCGTATAACGCATAACGCATAACGCATAACGCATACCGTATAACGCATAACGCATAACGCATAACGCAAACGTATAGCGCACAACGCATAATGCATAAACCATAACCCTTACTTAATAACGCATAACGCATAATGCACAACGCATAACGAACACCGGAAAACCCATAACGCCTAACGCATAACGGATCACGAATAACGCATAAAGCATAACGCATAACGCATAACGCATAACGCATAACGCATAACGCATAACGCATAACGCATAACGCATAACGCATAACGCAAAACGCATAACGCAAAACGCATAACGTTAACGCATAACCCATAACGCATAAGGCTTGATGCATGACGCATATCGCATATCGCATAACTCATAAGGCTTGATGCATGACGCATATCGCATAACGCATAAGGCATAACGCATAATACATAACGTATAACGCATTATGCATAACGCATAACGCATAACGCATATCGCATAACACATACGCATAACGCATAACTTATAACTCATAACTCATAACGAATAACGCATAACGCAAAATGAATAACGCATAAAGCATAACGCATAACCCATAACCCATAACGCACAACGCATAAGGCATAATGCACAACGCATAACGAATACCGCAAAACGCATAACGCATAACGCGTAACTCATAACACATAACGCACAACGCATAGCGCACAACGCATAGCGCATAACGCATAACGCATAACGCATAACGCATAACGCATAACGCATAACGCATAACGGATCACACATAACGCACAACGCATAGCGCATAACGCATAACGCATAACGCATAACGCATAACGCATAACGCATAACGCATAACGCATAACGCATAACGCATAACGCATAACGCATAACGCATAACGCATAACGCATAACGCATAACGCATAACGCATAACGCATAACGCATAACGCATAACGCATAACGCATATCGCATAACACATACGCATAACGCATAAGGCATAACGCATTACGCATAACTTATAACTCATAACTCATAACGAATAACGCATAACGCAAAATGAATAACGCATAAAGCATAACGCACAACCCATAACCCATAACGCACAACGCATAAGGCATAATGCACAACGCATAACGAATACCGCAAAACGCATAACGCATAACGCATAACGCATAACGCGTAACTCATAACGCATAACGCATAACGCATAACGCACACCGTATAACGCATAATGCATAACGCATAACGCATAACGCATACCGTATAACGCATAACGCATAACGCATAACGCAAACGTATAGCGCACAACGCATAATGCATAAACCATAACCCTTACTTAATAACGCATAACTCATAATGCACAACGCATAACGAACACCGGAAAACCCATAACGCCTAACGCATAACGGATCACGAATAACGCATAAAGCATAACGCATAACGCATAACGCATAACGCATAACGCATAACGCATAACGCATAACGCATAACGCATAACGCATAACGCATAACGCATAACGCATAACGCATAACGCATAACGCATAACGCATAACGCATAACGCATAACGCATAACGCATAACGCATAACGCATAACGCATAACGCATAACGCATAACGCCAAACGCATAACGTTAACGCACAACCCATAACGCATAAGGCTTGATGCATGACGCATATCGCATATCGCATAACGCATAAGGCTTGATGCATGACGCATATCGCATAACGCATAAGGCATAACGCATAATACATAACGTATAACGCATTATGCATAACGCATAACGCATAACGCATAACGCATAACGCATATCGCATAACACATACGCATAACGCATATGTCATAACGCATAATGTAAACGTATAACGCCCAACGCATAAAGCATAACGAACAACCCATAACGCATAATCCATAACGCATAACGCATAACGCATAACGCATAACGCATAAAGTATAACGCATAACGCATAACGCATAACGCAAACTTATAACGCACAACGCATAGCGCATAACGCATAACGCATAACGCATAACGCATAACGCATAACGCATAACGCATAACGCATAACGCATAACGCATAACGCATAACGCATAACGCATAACGCATAACGCATAACGCATAACGCATAACGCATAACGCATAACGCATAACGCATAACGGATCACGCATAACGCACAACGCATAGCGCATAACGCATAACGCATAACGCATAACGCATAACGCATAACGCATAACGCATAACGCATAACGCATAACGCATAACGCATAACGCATAACGCATAACGCATAACGCATATCGCATAGCACATACGCATAAAGCATAAGGCATAACGCATTACGCATAACTTATAACTCATAACTCATAACGAATAACGCATAACGCAAAATGAATAACGCATAAAGCATAACGCATAACCCATAACCCATAACGCACAACGCATAAGGCATAATGCACAACGCATAACGAATACCGCAAAACGCATAACGCATAACGCATAACGCATAACGCGTAACTCATAACGCATAACGCATAACGCATAACGCACACCGTATAACGCATAACGCATAACGCATAACGCATACCGTATAACGCATAACGCATAACGCATAACGCAAACGTATAGCGCACAACGCATAATGCATAAACCATAACCCTTACTTAATAACGCATAACGCATAATGCACAACGCATAACGAACACCGGAAAACCCATAACGCCTAACGCATAACGGATCACGAATAACGCATAAAGCATAACGCATAACGCATAACGCATAACGCATAAAGCATAACGCATAACGCATAACGCATAACGCATAACGCATAACGCATAACGCATAACGCATAACGCATAACGCATAACGCATAACGCATATCGCATAACACATACGCATAAAGCATAAGGCATAACGCATTACGCATAACTTATAACTCATAACTCATAACGAATAACGCATAACGCAAAATGAATAACGCATAAAGCATAACGCATAACCCATAACCCATAACGCACAACGCATAAGGCATAATGCACAACGCATAACGAATACCGCAAAACGCATAACGCATAACGCATAACGCATAACGCGTAACTCATAACGCATAACGCATAACGCATAACGCACACCGTATAAAGCATAACGCATAACGCATAACGCATACCGTATAACGCATAACGCATAACGCATAACGCAAACGTATAGCGCACAACGCATAATGCATAAACCATAACCCTTACTTTATAACGCATAACGCATAATGCACAACGCATAACGAACACCGGAAAACCCATAACGCCTAACGCATAACGGATCACGAATAACGCATAAAGCATAACGCATAACGCATAACGCATAACGCATAACGTATAACGCATAACGCATAACGCATAACGCATAACGCATAACGCATAACGCAAAACGCATAACGTTAACGCATAACCCATAACGCATAAGGCTTGATGCATGACGCATATCGCATATCGCATATCGCATAACGCATAAGGCTTGATGCATGACGCATATCGCATAACGCATAAGGCATAACGCATAATATATAACGTATAACGCATTATGCATAACGCATAACGCATAACGCATATCGCATAACACATACGCATAACGCATAACGCATAACGCATAACGCATAACGCATAACCATAACGCATAACGCATAACCCATAACGCATAACGCATAACGCATAACGTATAACGCATAACGCATATCGCATAACACATACGCATATCGCATAAGGCATAACGCATTACGCATAACTTATAACTCATAACTCATAACGAATAACGCATAACGCAAAATGAATAACGCATAAAGCATAACGCATAACGCATAACGCATAACGCATAATGCAAACGTATAACGCCCAACGCATAAAGCATAACGAACAACCCATAACGCATAATCCATAACGCATAACGCATAACGCATAACGCATAAAGTATAACGCATAACGCATAACGCAAACTTATAACGCACAACGCACAGCGCACAACGCATAGCGCATAACGCATAACGCATAACGCATAACGCATAGCGCATAACGCATAACGCATAACGCATAACGCATAACGCATAACGCATAACGCATAACGCATAACGCATAACGCATAACGCATAACGCATAACGCATAACGCATAACGCATAACGCATAACGCATAACGCATAACGCATAACGCATAACGCATAACGCATAACGCATAACGCATAACGCATAACGCGTAACGCATAACGCATAACGCATAACGCATAACGCATAACGGATCACGCATAACGCACAACGCATAGCGCATAACGCATAACGCATAACGCACAACGCATAAGGCATAATGCACAACGCATAACGAATACCGCAAAACGCATAACGCATAACGCATAACGCATAACGCGTAACTCATAACGCATAACGCATAACGCATAACGCACACCGTATAACGCATAACGCATAACGCATAACGCATACCGTATAACGCATAACGCATAACGCATAACGCAAACGTATAGCGCACAACGCATAATGCATAAACCATAACCCTTACTTAATAACGCATAACGCATAATGCACAACGCATAACGAACACCGGAAAACCCATAACGCCTAACGCATAACGGATCACGAATAACGCATAAAGCATAACGCATAACGCATAACGCATAACGCATAACGCATAACGCATAACGCATAACGCATAACGCATAACGCATAACGCATAACGCAAAACGCATAACGCAAAACGCATAACGTTAACGCATAACACATAACGCATAAGGCTTGATGCATGACGCATATCGCATATCGCATAACTCATAAGGCTTGATGCATGACGCATATCGCATAACGCATAAGGCATAACGCATAATACATAACGTATAACGCATTATGCATAACGCATAACGCATAACGCATAACGCATAACGCATAACCATAACGCATAACGCATAACCCATAACGCATAACGCATAACGCATAACGTATAACGCATAACGCATATCGCATAACACATACGCATATCGCATAAGGCATAACGCATTACGCATAACTTATAACTCATAACTCATAACGAATAACGCATAACGCAAAATGAATAACGCATAAAGCATAACGCATAACCCATAACCCATAACGCACAACGCATAAGGCATAATGCACAACGCATAACGAATATCGCAAAACGCATAACGCATAACGCGTAACTCATAACACATAACGCACAACGCATAGCGCACAACGCATAGCGCATAACGCATAACGCATAACGCATAACGCATAACGCATAACGCATAACGCATAACGGATCACGCATAACGCACAACGCATAGCGCATAACGCATAACGCATAACGCATAACGCATAACGCATAACGCATAACGCATAACGCATAACGCATAACGCATAACGCATAACGCATAACGCATAACGCATAACGCATAACGCATAACGCATAACGCATAACGCATAACGCATAACGCATAACGCATATCGCATAACACATACGCATAACGCATAAGGCATAACGCATTACGCATAACTTATAACTCATAACTCATAACGAATAACGCATAACGCAAAATGAATAACGCATAAAGCATAACGCACAACCCATAACCCATAACGCACAACGCATAAGGCATAATGCACAACGCATAACGAATACCGCAAAACGCATAACGCATAACGCATAACGCATAACGCATAACGCGTAACTCATAACGCATAACGCATAACGCATAACGCACACCGTATAACGCATAACGCATAACGCATAACGCATAACGCATACCGTATAACGCATAACGCATAACGCATAACGCAAACGTATAGCGCACAACGCATAATGCATAAACCATAACCCTTACTTAATAACGCATAACGCATAATGCACAACGCATAACGAACACCGGAAAACCCATAACGCCTAACGCATAACGGATCACGAATAACGCATAAAGCATAACGCATAACGCATAACGCATAACGCATAACGCATAACGCATAACGCATAACGCATAACGCATAACGCATAACGCATAACGCATAACGCATAACGCCTAGCGCATAACGCATAACGCATAACGCATAACGCATAACGCATAACGCATAACGCATAACGCATAACGCATAACGCATAACGCATAACGCATAACGGATCACGCATAACGCACAACGCATAGCGCATAACGCATAACGCATAACGCATAACGCATAACGCATAACGCATAACGCATAACGCATAACGCATATCGCATAACACATACGCATAACGCATAAGTCATAACGCATTACGCATAACTTATAACTCATAACTCATAACGAATAACGCATAACGCAAAATGAATAACGCATAAAGCATAACGCACAACCCATAACCCATAACGCACAACGCATAAGGCATAATGCACAACGCATAACGAATACCGCAAAACGCATAACGCATAACGCATAACGCATAACGTATAACGCATAACGCATACCGTATAACGCATAACGCATAACCATAACGCATAACGCATAACCCATAACGCATAACGCATAACGCATAACGCATAACGTATAACGCATAACGCATACCGTATAACGCATAATGCATAACGCATAACGCATAACGCATAACGCATAAAGCATAACGTATAACGCATAACGCATACCGTATAACGCATAACGCATAACGCATAACGCAAACGTATAGCGCACAACGCATAATGCATAAACCATAACCCTTACTTAATAACGCATAACGCATAATGCACAACGCATAACGAACACCGGAAAACCCATAACGCCTAACGCATAACGGATCACGAATAACGCATAAAGCATAACGCTTAACGCATAACGCATAACGCATAACGCATAACGCATAACGCATAACGCATAACGCATAACGCATAACGCATAACGCAAAACGCATAACCCATAACGCATAACCCATAACGCATAAGGCTTGATGCATGACGCATATCGCATATCGCATAACGCATAAGGCTTGATGCATGACGCATATCGCATAACGCATAAGGCATAACGCATAATACATAACGTATAACGCATTATGCATAACGCATAACACATAACGCATAACGCATATCGCATAACACATACGCATAACGCATAACGCATAGCGCATAACGCATAACGCATAACCATAACGCATAACGCATAACCCACAACGCATAACGCATAACGCATAACGTATAACGCATAACGCATACCGTATAACGCATAACGCATAACGCATAACGTATAACGCATAACGCATACCGTATAACGCATAACGCATAACGCATAACGGATCACGCATAACGCACAACGCATAGCGCATAACGCATAACGCATAACACATAACGCATAACGCATAACGCATAACGCATAACGCATAACGCATAACGCATAACGCATAACGCATAACGCATAACGCATAACGCATAACGCATAACGCATAACGCATAACGCAAACTTATAACGCATAACGCATAACGCAAACTTATAACGCACAACGCATAGCGCACAACGCATAGCGCATAACGCATAACGCATAACGCATAACGCATAACGCATAACGCATAACGCATAACGCATAACGCATAACGGATCACGCATAACGCACAACGCATAGCGCATAACGCATAACGCATAACGCATAACGCATAACGCATAACGCATAACGCATAACGCATAACGCATAACGCATAACGCATAACGCATAACGCATAACGCATAACGCATAACGCATAACGCATAACGCATAACGCATAACGCATAACGGATCACGCATAACGCACAACGCATAGCGCATAACGCATAACGCATAACGCATAACGCATAACGCATAACGCATAACGCATAACGCATAACGCATAACGCATAACGCATAACGCATAACGCATAACGCATAACGCATAACGCATAACGCATAACGCATAACGCATAACGCATAACGCATAACGCATAACGCATAACGCATAACGCATAACGCATATCGCATAACACATACGCATAACGCATAAGGCATAACGCATTACGCATAACTTATAACTCATAACTCATAACGAATAACGCATAACGCAAAATGAATATCGCATAAAGCATAACGCATAACGCATAACGCATAACGCATAACGCATAACGCATAACGCATAACGCATAACGCATAACGCATAACGCATAACGCATAACGCATAACGGATCACGCATAACGCACAACGCATAGCGCATAACGCATAACGCATAACGCATAACGCATAACGCATAACGCATAACGCATAACGCATAACGCATAACGCATAACGCATAACGCATAACGCATAACGCATAACGCATAACGCATAACGCATAACGCATAACGCATAACGCATAACGCATAACGCATAACGCATATCGCATAACACATACGCATAACGCATAAGGCATAACGCATTACGCATAACTTATAACTCATAACTCATAACGAATAACGCATAACGCAAAATGAATAAGGCATAAAGCATAACGCATAACCCATAACCCATAACGCACAACGCATAAGGCATAATGCACAACGCATAACGAATACCGCAAAACGCATAACGCATAACGCGTAACTCATAACACATAACGCATAACGCATAACGCACACCGTATAACGCATAACGCATAACGCATAACGCATAAAGCATAACGCATAACGCATAACGCATAACGCATAATGCAAACGTATAACGCCCAACGCATAAAGCATAACGAACAACCCATAACGCATAATCCATAACGCATAACGCATAACGCATAACGCATAAAGTATAACGCATAACGCATAACGCATAACGCATACTTATAACGCACAACGCCTAGCGCATAACGCATAACGCATAACGCATAACGCATAACGCATAACGCATAACGCATAACGCATAACGCATAACGGATCACGCATAACGCACAACGCATAGCGCATAACGCATAACGCATAACGCATAACGCATAACGCATAACGCATAACGCATAACGCATAACGCATATCGCATAACACATACGCATAACGCATAAGTCATAACGCATTACGCATAACTTATAACTCATAACTCATAACGAATAACGCATAACGCAAAATGAATAACGCATAAAGCATAACGCACAACCCATAACCCATAACGCACAACGCATAAGGCATAATGCACAACGCATAACGAATACCGCAAAACGCATAACGCATAACGCGTAACTCATAACACATAACGCATAACGCATAACGCACACCGTATAACGCATAACGCATAACGCATAACGCATAAAGCATAACGCATAACGCATAACGCATAACGCATAACGCATAATGCAAACGTATAACGCCCAACGCATAAAGCATAACGAACAACCCATAACGCATAATCCATAACGCATAACGCATAACGCATAACGCATAAAGTATAACGCATAACGCATAACGCATAACGCATACTTATAACGCACAATGCCTAGCGCATAACGCATAACGCATAACGCATAACGCATAACGCATAACGCATAACGCATAACGCATAACGCATAACGGATCACGCATAACGCACAACGCATAGCGCATAACGCATAACGCATAACGCATAACGCATAACGCATAACGCATAACGCATAACGCATAACGCATAACGCATATCGCATAACACATACGCATAACGCATAAGTCATAACGCATTACGCATAACTTATAACTCATAACTCATAACGAATAACGCAAAATGAATAACGCATAAAGCATAACGCACAACCCATAACCCATAACGCACTACGCATAAGGCATAATGCACAACGCATAACGAATACCGCAAAACGCATAACGCATAACGCATAACGCATAACGTATAACGCATAACGCATACCGTATAACGCATAACGCATAACCATAACGCATAACGCATAACCCATAACGCATAACGCATAACGCATAACGCATAACGTATAACGCATAACGCATACCGTATAACGCATAATGCATAACGCATAACGCATAACGCATAACGCATAAAGCATAACGTGTTCCGTCCCAAGAACCGTAGCAACATTAGGATGCCAAGGGTCTGCCATCGGGCCCCTTTTTTATGACTCCGTCGCAGTCGGAAATAGTAGAATCACGGAGAACCGTCCCTCGCATCCCTTTTATGACTCAGTCGTGCCCAAGCACCTATTTTAAGGATTAAGCTCATTTTTTAACATTAGTTACGCACAACCCTCGCAGAAACCTACCACCGGTCCGGGACCGCTATTTCCGCGTTCATAAAACACGGAAGTTTAAAGAAACCCTCGCCTTCGTTACGCTCGGTTCAAGGACACATGTCCAGCCTCTTTACGACACGGTTTCGAGGGTGCTTCAGTCAACCTTCAAGCAACCGTTAATTTACCGAGACACGTCATTTTCCAACTCAGGTATCGCCCCACTCCTCCTTCCAACTAGACAACCGCTAGACCAGCGGAGGGAGGTTTGAACAATTACGGGCATCCTGATTGGAAAACGAAAGGTTGACAGCACCAACCAAAACAGCTTCCTCTCACACCTCAATGGATGACGTGTTCTTCCTTTTTCCTAAGGCCAACCTCTCGATCCACGAGGAGCCAAAAAAGAGACCTCACCAGAGCAGGAATTCAAGCATCAGTTCAGTTCGCTCACAGCATCGGAACTTGCTTGTTGCAATCGAGATCGTGCAAATCACTACAGTCCTCTGTATCAGTGATATTTCCATAGTCTCACCGGAGTGTCTCGCTTCTTGCAATCGAGATCGTGCAAGTGAAGCAAATACAGATCTACCAAAAGATCTGCGCGCGTCTAAGGCAGGACTTGTCGGAATAGCCTTATTGACGAGTCCTCCGGCAAGTCTGGGACGAAACGCGGTTCCTTTAAATCCTATCCACTCGATCCAATACATCGCGTTCAACTAGTTACCCAAGATTAACTTGGCGGGTAACAAATCGCTACGTCGCGGGCGAACATTTTGGTCCTTCGAGCCGGATCGGTGGCCTAGTGGCAGTGCAGTGCGTGCAAAGACTATCCAGAGTGGTCCAAATACAACAGCCCGATTGAAGGAATCAGCCAGCCTTAGCCGAGATCAATCGTCATCGCTAACCAGACGTCGAGAGCAGACGAGATCAACCAGCATCGCAGAGCATCCAGTCAGAGCAACGGCCCACTGGACAGGCAGCCAGCCACATCAGCTCAAGGTAGGCACGTTATTCGAATTTACCGATCAAGAACGTTCTTTTGACAATTCCCCTTGAGAAAGACTCGAAATGGCTAGCGCGACGAAACTTAACCAACGCATTCGCGCCCTCAAACACAAACAACGTGTTTTCAAGTCAAACTTGACAAACTTCGCGACCGAGCTGTCAGAATATCGAGATTCCGCGACCGCACGAACGAAACTACGGGAACAAATAGATCGGTTGAGAAAACAATTCGACGCATTCAACGACGCGCAAGACGAGTTAGGCCAGCATGAAGACTTCGACCAGACCGAAAGCGAACGTAAGGCTGTAACCACCTCGTATGACGACGCGCTAGCGCACGCGATACAATTATTAGAAGTGTCACAATCGACTCCGAGTATATCCTCGAGAAACGCGACGGATTCACCGGCACCATCTACGTCTACCGGCATCGCGGGAATACATTTGCCAAAGATCAATCTTCCACGATTCGACGGTCGTCTAGAAAAATGGTTACCGTTTAAAGACGCATTTTTGAGTCTGATACAAGGACACACCGGTCTCACCGATATACAACGATTCAATTATTTGAGATTATCAGTATCAGGACAAGCTGAAGCCGCAATCGAATCGTTCACAATGAGCGAGGAAAATTACAAAGCCGCGTGGGCCCAATTACTTGAAACATACGATAACGAACGCGCACTCGTTCTACGGCATACCGCGCTATTACTTGAGACACCCGCAATGCCCGACGATACACCGAACGCGATCAATAACCTGATTAATCATATGCAATCACACATCCGTTCGTTACAATCGCTCGGCCGAACCTGGGAGGACATCGCGAACGATTTCATCACTAGCATCGCAATCGATCGTATGGGCAACGAGACGCGCCGATCATGGGAACAAACGCTAGTCGATACACGTATGCCTCACGCGGCAGAGATGTTCAAGCATCTCCGCAATGCTTCACATCAGGTCAGTTCTCACGCGACAGCAAACAATTCTAAACGACCAAGACACGCGTTATCAGAAAGTCAAAGACCATCGGGAAATCTCCGATCTCGGGCTCCGAAACGATCATGGGAAGCGGCGGCAACATCTAAGAGGACCTCCTCATCCCCCATCCCGAAGAAACGAACATACGTGACAACGACATACGCCCAAGCGTGTAAAATCTGCAAATCACGGGCTCACAAGGCGTACACGTGCCCTAAATTTGCAAACATGACAGTCGAGGACCGATGGGCAACCGTGCGGGCCGGAAGATTATGCGCAAATTGCATCGAGTCGGGTCACAACGCTGAAGACTGCTCTAGAGGCCAATGTCGCGTTTGCGGTCAAAAACATAACACTCGACTTCACACAGACCGGAACGTGAACGCTCCAGCTACTCAAGCATGACTAGCACCGGAACTCGCGTATCATCCACAGCCTCGCAGTCACACTTTCCTGTCGAACGAATTGACTAGTGGTTTATTGACGACTGCACGAATCTACGTACTAGATCGCGATCGCGACCCGGTGTTGTGTCGCACATTGATCGACACCTGTTCAAACGCGAACCTCATCACAGACGAGCTCGCGAAACGATTGCGCCTACCGACAACCCGCCAAACAGCTGTTATCGAAACACTGAGTCAACTTAATGCTACAACAAGCAAGCTCGTGACCACCACCATCAAATCGCGACTAACTAATTACCAGCGGACTCTCACATTTTGCACAATACCGCGAATCGCAGAGTCAATACCTGACAATCAAGTCGACCGAGCTACCCTCCGTATCCCAGCCAACCTGCGTCTAGCCGATCCAGAATTTCACCGCCCTGGAAAGATCGACATGCTGCTCGGAACCGGGCCCGCGCTATCATGTCTCAGCGTCGGGCAAATCAACTTGTCCAAACAAACCAACGTTGATCTCATTCTTCAGAAAACCCAATTCGGATGGATCGTAGGAGGCGGTCTCCCAACTACGTCGCGAGCGAATCATAGAACCCTTTCCACTAACGTGCATTTCGATTTGCAAAAATTTTGGGAGATCGAAGAAGGAACTGCTAAACAATTCCGTTCAATCGACGATCAAGCGTGCGAGGACCACTTCGCAGCCACCGTACAGCGGGACAAGTCCGGTCGATACATAGTAGCGTTACCCTTTAACGAGAAAAAGGATCAACTCGGGGACTCTCATTCACGAGCTTTGAATCGGTTCTTAGCTCTCGAACGAAAACTAGAGCGCGATCCGGAATTACAGGAGCAATATACACAGGTGATGGACGAATACCGTGCGCTCGGACATATGAAACGCGTAACGACCGCTCGCACACCAGGCTTCTACTTACCACATCACGCGGTCATTAAACCAACGAGTTCGACAACCAAAGTCCGGGTAGTTTTCGACGGGTCAGCCAAAACAAATACCAATCTATCACTGAACGACACCCTCAGAATCGGTCCCACGCTGCAAGACGATCTTCTGTCGCTTTTGTTAAGATTCCGAATGCACACGTACGTCATAACTGGGGACATTGAAAAAATGTATCGGCAATTTCTGGTTCGACCCGAAGACCGTGTGTATCAGAGAATATTGTGGCGAGACCCACTCGGAGAAATTCAAACATACGAATTAACCACAGTCACCTTCGGACTCGCGCCAGCTCCATATTTAGCCATACGATGCTTGCACCAACTAGCGACAGACGAAGAACACGACTTTCCGGAAGCAGCAACTCGCCTCAAAAGGGACTTATACGTCGATGATTTACTAACGGGCACCGATTCGATCAGAGAAGCGAAGACGTTGCAACGTCAAATAATCACATTGTTGAAAAGGGGCGGACTCAACATTCGCCAATGGGCCTCGAACAAACCAGAATTGCTATCAAACCTGAGCGAAGATTTGATTCATCCGAAAATACTCGGGGACGCATCCACCATGAAAACACTCGGAGTATCATGGGATGCCCGCCGCGACGTCATTCAATACTCAGTACAACCAACCACAACCACGGAGATCACCAAACGAACCATACTATCAACAATCGCGAAGATATACGATCCACTCGGTTTGCTCGGGCCAATCACAATCGTGGCTAAGATCCTGATGCAACGACTCTGGACATTAAAAATCACTTGGGACGAGTCAATACCGACCAACATCCACACAGAATGGCTTAATTTCAGAAACGACTTGCAACAGCTCAACGACATCAAGTTCAATCGCCTTGTGAGACTAAAAAACGCCAAACGGACCGAACTACACGGGTTTTGTGACGCGAGCGAAAAGGCCTACGGCGCCTGTATATATGTACGAACAATCGATCAATCCGGATCCATTCACGCGCAACTACTCTGTGCCAAATCACGCGTCGCGCCACTCAGTCAAATAACCCTAGCACGCTTGGAATTGTGTGGCGCGGTATTATTAGCCACGTTGTTTCAAACCGTACGAGGAGCACTAACTCATAATATCGATAAGACAACCTTCTGGACCGATTCGACAGTAGTTTTAGGCTGGTTGCGAAACCAACCTTCTAAATTAAAGACATTCGTCGCGAACCGAGTGGCCGAGATACAACGACAGACAGATATTCAATCATGGCGATACGTTCGATCAGCGCACAATCCCGCGGACCTCATTTCTCGCGGAATCACAGCAGCAGAATTCAACAATAACAATTTTTGGCACAACGGACCCGATTGGCTCACTTTAGATCAAGCAAAATGGCCATCCGCAAGGTTCACCAAACCCAAAGAGCTACCGGAATTGCGTACGATGACGTGTCTAATAGGTTCGATCATCCAAACCGACGACATCCTTATGAGATACTCATGTATTCAAAAGCTCAAGCGAGTCATCGCCTATTGTTTACGGTTTCTAATCAACCATCGAGCCACCGGACCTTTAACCCTCGAAGAACTACAAGACGCAAACAAACGAATAATTAAACTATTACAAGCCGTAACATTCGCTCAGGACATACACGAGCTGAGAACTAAAAAATTATCAAGTACTAGCAAGCTGCAGCCGTTATGTCCATTTCTCGATAACGAAGGAATATTGCGTGTCGGGGGACGATTACGAAACTCCACTCTACCCTTTGAACAAAGACATCCAATACTTCTACCTCGAGGACATCACATTACGAAACTAATAATTCGTGAGTCCCATCATCGAAATCACCACAGCGGAATTACAGCCACGTTATACGACGTTCGGCAATTATACTGGCCGATCGACGGAAAGAATACCACGCGCCAAATCGTCAGACAATGCGTCAGGTGTCTACGGATGAAGCCCCCTACCATTGAATACATTATGGGCAACCTACCTGCTGCGCGTGTCACCGAGGGTCGTCCATTCATTACCAGCGGAGTGGACTATTGCGGTCCTTTCTTCATAAAGGAACGGCAATTCAGAAACCGAAACCGACTCAAGATTTACGTAGCAGTATTCATTTGCTTTGCAACAAAAGCCGTTCATTTGGAAGCAGTCAGCGACCTAACCACCGAAGCATTTATAGCAGCCCTCAAACGATTCATCGCACGTCGAGGAATTTGCAAAAATCTGTACTCAGACAACGGTACAAACTTCGTAGGCGCGAACAACGAGTTAACGGAACTCCAGCAAACGTTGTCAAAGGACGAAAAGCTGAATCATTTTCTCACAAGCAAGGCCATATCATGGCACTTCTCGCCCGCGTTGTCACCTCACTTCGGTGGGATTTGGGAGGCTGCGGTCAAATCCTTCAAACACCACTTCAAACGTGTAGTCGGTGAAGAATTGTTTACCTACGAACAATTCACCACATTCGTCATCGAGATCGAAGCCATTCTCAACTCGCGACCTCTTACACCGTTATCGTCAGACCCAAACGATATTTCCGCTCTAACTCCAGGCCATTTCTTGATCGGTGGTTCCTTGACGTGCATTACTGAGACTGATTTCAGCAAAACTCCATCGAATCGCTTATCCACCTGGCAACATATCCAGAAGGTCAAACAAGACTTCTGGAACCGTTGGCATAAGGAGTATATTCACCAGCTGAATCTTCGCCATAAATGGAACAAAGGATCCCATAACATCAACATCGGAACCATCGTCCTCCTCAAGGATGACAACCTCCCACCACTGTGTTGGCATTTGGGTCGAATACAACAAGTGCACCCAGGAACAGATGGCATCATACGTGCAGTAACCGTCCGAACCATCAACGGTATCTATAAACGAAACGTTAAGAGGCTAGCACCTCTCCCCAACACAGACGATGCGCAAACAATCAGTGGCACCGGGTCAGCATAAACGTGAGTCAACATCTTTATATTCGATATTGATCGATCCAATCGATCAACGAGAGGGAGCATGTTCCGTCCCAAGAACCGTAGCAACATTAGGATGCCAAGGGTCTGCCATCGGGCCCCTTTTTTATGACTCCGTCGCAGTCGGAAATAGTAGAATCACGGAGAACCGTCCCTCGCATCCCTTTTATGACTCAGTCGTGCCCAAGCACCTATTTTAAGGATTAAGCTCATTTTTTAACATTAGTTACGCACAACCCTCGCAGAAACCTACCACCGGTCCGGGACCGCTATTTCCGCGTTCATAAAACACGGAAGTTTAAAGAAACCCTCGCCTTCGTTACGCTCGGTTCAAGGACACATGTCCAGCCTCTTTACGACACGGTTTCGAGGGTGCTTCAGTCAACCTTCAAGCAACCGTTAATTTACCGAGACACGTCATTTCCCAACTCAGGTATCGCCCCACTCCTCCTTCCAACTAGACAACCGCTATACCAGCGGAGGGAGGTTTGAACAATTACGGGCATCCTGATTGGAAAACGAAAGGTTGACAGCACCAACCAAAACAGCTTCCTCTCACACCTCAATGGATGACGTGTTCTTCCTTTTTCCTAAGGCCAACCTCTCGATCCACGAGGAGCCAAAAAAGAGACCTCACCAGAGCAGGAATTCAAGCATCAGTTCAGTTCGCTCACAGCATCGGAACTTGCTTGTTGCAATCGAGATCGTGCAAATCACTACAGTCCTCTGTATCAGTGATATTTCCATAGTCTCACCGGAGTGTCTCGCTTCTTGCAATCGAGATCGTGCAAGTCAAGCAAATACAGATCTACCAAAAGATCTGCGCGCGTCTAAGGCAGGACTTGTCGGAATAGCCTTATTGACGAGTCCTCCGGCAAGTCTGGGACGAAACGCGGTTCCTTTAAATCCTATCCACTCGATCCAATACATCGCGTTCAACTAGTTACCCAAGATTAACTTGGCGGGTAACAAATCGCTACGTCGCGGGCGAACATAACGTATAACGCATAACGCATACCGTATAACGCATAACGCATAACGCATAACGCAAACGTATAGCGCACAACGCATAATGCATAAACCATAACCCTTACTTAATAACGCATAACGCATAATGCACAACGCATAACGAACACCGGAAAACCCATAACGCCTAACGCATAACGGATCACGAATAACGCATAAAGCATAACGCTTAACGCATAACGCATAACGCATAACGCATAACGCATAACGCATAACGCATAACGCATAACGCATAACGCATAACGCATAACGCAAAACGCATAACGTTAACGCATAACCCATAACGCATAAGGCTTGATGCATGACGCATATCGCATATCGCATAACGCATAAGGCTTGATGCATGACGCATATCGCATAACGCATAAGGCATAACGCATAATACATAACGTATAACGCATTATGCATAACGCATAACACATAACGCATAACGCATATCGCATAACACATACGCATAACGCATAACGCATAGCGCATAGCGCATAACGCATAACGCATAACCATAACGCATAACGCATAACCCATAACGCATAACGCATAACGCATAACGTATAACGCATAACGCATACCGTATAACGCATAACGCATAACGCATAACGGATCACGCATAACGCACAACGCATAGCGCATAACGCATAACGCATAACACATAACGCATAACGCATAACGCATAACGCATAACGCATAACGCATAACGCATAACGCATAACGCATAACGCATAACGCATAACGCATAACGCATAACGCAAACTTATAACGCACAACGCATAGCGCATAACGCATAACGCATAACGCATAACGCATAACGCATAACGCATAACGCATAACGCATAACGCATAACGCATAACGCATAACGCATAACGCATAACGCATATCGCATAACACATACGCATAACGCATAAGGCATAACGCATAACGCATAACGCATAACGCATAACGCATAACGCATAACGCATAACGCATAACGCATAACGCATAACGCATAACGCATAACGCATAACGCATAACGCATAACGCATAACGCATAACGCATAACGCATAACGCATAACGCAAAACGCATAACGTTAACGCATAACCCATAACGCATAAGGCTTGATGCATGACGCATATCGCATATCGCATAACGCATAAGGCTTGATGCATGACGCATATCGCATGACGCATAAGGCATAACGCATAATACATAACGTATAACGCATTATGCATAACGCATAACGCATAACGCATAACGCATAACGCATAACGCATAACGCATAACGCATATCGCATAACACATACGCATAACGCATAACGCATAACGCATAACGCATAACGCATAACCATAACGCATAACGCATAACGCATAACCCATAACGCATAACGCATAACGCATAACGCATAACGCATAACGCATAACGCATAACGCATAACGCATAACGCAAAACGCATAACGCATAACGCATAACGCATAACGCATAACGCATAACGCATAACGCATATCGCATAACACATACGCATAACGCCTAACGCATAACGGATCACGAATAACGCATAAAGCATAACGCTTAACGCATAACGCATAACGCATAACGCATAACGCATAACGCATAACGCATAACGCATAACGCAAAACGCATAACGTTAACGCATAACCCATAACGCATAAGGCTTGATGCATGACGCATATCGCATATCGCATAACGCATAAGGCTTGATGCATGACGCATATCGCATAACGCATAAGGCATAACGCATAATACATAACGTATAACGCATTATGCATAACGCATAACACATAACGCATAACGCATATCGCATAACACATACGCATAACGCATAGCGCATAACGCATAACGCATAACCATAACGCATAACGCATAACCCATAACGCATAACGCATAACGCATAACGTATAACGCATAACGCATACCGTATAACGCATAACGCATAACGCATAACGGATCACGCATAACGCACAACGCATAGCGCATAACGCATAACGCATAACACATAACGCATAACGCATAACGCATAACGCATAACGCATAACGCATAACGCATAACGCATAACGCATAACGCATAACGCATAACGCATAACGCATAACGCATAACGCAAACTTATAACGCCCAACGCATAGCGCATAACGCATAACGCATAACGCATAACGCATAACGCATAACGCATAACGCATAACGCATAACGCATAACGCATAACGCATAACGCATAACGCATAACGCATAACGCATAACGCATAACGCATAACGCATAACGCATAACGCATATCGCATAACACATACGCATAACGCATAAGGCATAACGCATAACGCATAACGCATAACGCATAACGCATAACGCATAACGCATAACGCATAACGCATAACGCATAACGCAAAACGCATAACGTTAACGCATAACCCATAACGCATAAGGCTTGATGCATGACGCATATCGCATATCGCATAACGCATAAGGCTTGATGCATGACGCATATTGCATGACGCATAAGGCATAACGCATAATACATAACGTATAACGCATTATGCATAACGCATAACGCATAACGCATAACGCATAACGCATAACGCATATCGCATAACACATACGCATAACGCATAACGCATAACGCATAACGCATAACGCATAACGCATAACCATAACGCATAACGCATAACGCATAACCCATAACGCATAACGCATAACGCATAACGCATAACGTATAACGCATAACGCATACCGTATAACGCATAATGCATAACGCATAAAGCATAACGCATAACGCATAACGCATAACGCATAACGCATAACGCATAACGCATAACGCATAACGCATAACGCATAACGCATAACGCATAACGCATAACGCATAACGCATAACGCATAACGCATAACGCATAACGCATAACGCATAACGCATAACGCATAACGCATAACGCATAACGCATAACGCATAACGCATAACGCATAACGCATAACGCATAACGCATAACGCATATCGCATAACGCGTAACTCATAACGCATAACGCATAACGCATAACGCACACCGTATAACGCATAACGCATAACGCATAACGCAAACGTATAGCGCACAACGCATAATGCATAAACCATATCCCTTACTTCATAACGCATAACGCATAATGCACAACGCATAACGAACACCGGAAAACCCATAACGCCTAACGCATAACGGATCACGAATAACGCATAATGCATAACGCATAACGCATAACGCATAACGCATAACGCATAACGCATAACGCATAACGCATAACGCATAACGCATAACGCATAACGCATAACGCATAACGCATAACGCATAACGCATAACGCATTACGCATAACGCATAACGCATAACGCATAACGCATAACGCATAACGCATAACGCATAACGCATAACGCATAACGCATAACGCATAACGCATAACTCATAACGCATAACGCATAACGCATAACGCATATCGCATAACGCATAACGCATAACGCATAACGCATAACGCATAACGCATAACGCATAACCCATAACGCATAACGCATAACGCATAACGCATAACGCATAACGCAAAATGCATAACGTTAACGCATAACCCATAACGCATAAGGCTTGATGCATGACGCATATCGCATATCGCATAACGCATAAGGCTTGATGCATGACGCATATCGCATAACGCATAAGGATAACGCATAATACATAACGTATAACGCATTATGCATAACGCATAACGCATAACGCATAACGCATAACGCATAACGCATATCGCATAACACATACGCATAACGCATAACGCATAACGCATAACGCATAACGCATAACGCATAACCATAACGCATAACGCATAACCCATAACGCATAACGCATAACGCATAACGTATAACGCATAACGCATACCGTATAACGCATAATGCATAACGCATAAAGCATAACGCATAACGCATAACGCATAACGCAAACGTATAGCGCACAACGCATAATGCATAAACCATAACCCTTACTTCATAACGCATAACGCATAATGCACAACGCATAACGAACACCGGAAAACCCATAACGCCTAACGCATAACGGATCACGAATAACGCATAATGCATAACGCATAAAGCATAACGCATAACGCATAACGCATAACGCATAACGCATAACGCATAACGCATAAAGCATAACGCAACGTATAACGCACAACGCATAACGCATAACGCATAACGCATAACGCATAACGCATAACGCATAACGCATAACGCATAACGCATAACGCATAACGCATAACGCATAACGCATAACGCATAACGCATAACGCATAACGCATAACGCATAACGCATAACGCATAACGCATAACGCATAACGCATAACGCATAACGCATAACGCATAACGCATAACGCATAACGCATAACGCATAACGCATAACGCATAACCATAACGCATAACGCATAACCCATAACGCATAACGCATAACGCATAACGCATACCGTATAACGCATAATGCATAACGCATAACGCATAACGCATAACGCATAACGTATAACGCATAACGCATAACGCATAACGCATAACGCATAACGCATAACGCATAACGCATAACGTATAACTCATAACGCATAACCATAACGCATAACGCATAACCCATAACGCATAACGCATAACGCATAACGTATAACGCATAACGCATACCGTATAACGCATAATGCATAACGCATAAAGCAAAACGCATAACGCAAACGTATAACGCACAACGCATAACGTATAACGCATAACGCATAACGCATAACGCATAACGCATAACGCATAACGCATAACGCATAACGCATAACGCATAACGCATAACGCATAACGCATAACCATAACGCATAACGCATAACCCATAACGCATAACGCATAACGCATAACGCATAACGCATAACGTATAACGCATAACGCATACCGTATAACGCATAATGCATAACGCATAACGCATAACGCATAACGCATAACGTATAACGCATAACGCATACCGTATAACGCATAACGCATAACGCATAACGCAAACGTATAGCGCACAACGCATAATGCATAAACCATAACCCTTACTTCATAACGCATAACGCATAATGCACAACGCATAACGAACACCGGAAAACACATACCGCCTAACGCATAACGGATCGCGAATAACGCATAATCAATAACGAATAAAGCATAACGCATAACGCATAACGCATAACGCATAACCATAACGCATAACGCATAACCCATAACGCATAACGCATAACGCATAACGCATAACGCATAACGCATACCGTATAACGCATAATGCATAACGCATAACGCATAACGCATAACGCATGACGCATAACGCATAACGCCTAACGCATAACGCATATCGCATAACACATACGCATAACGCATAACGCATAACGCATAACGCATAACGCATAACCATAACGCATAACGCATAACCCATAACGCATAACTCATAACGCATAACGTATAACGCATAACGCATACCGTATAACGCATAATGCATAACGCATAAAGCATAACGCATAACGCATAACGCATAACGCATAACGCATATCGCATAACACATACGCATAACGCATAAGGCATAACCCATTACGCATAACTTATAACTCATAACTCATAACGAATAACGCATAACGCAAAATGAATAACGCATAAAGCATAACGCATAACCCATAACCCATAACGCACAACGCATAAGGCATAATGCACAACGCATAACGAATACCGCAAAACGCATAACGCATAACGCATAACGCATAACGCGTAACTCATACCGCATAACGCATAACGCATAATGCACACCGTATAATGCATAACGCATAACGCATAACGCATAACGCAAACGTATAGCGCACAACGCATAATGCATAAACCATAACCCTTACTTCATAACGCATAACGCATAATGCACAACGCATTACGAACACCGGAAAACCCATAACGCCTAACGCATAACGGATCACGAATAACGCATAATGCATAACGCATAAAGCATAACGCATAACGCATAACGCATAACGCATAACGCGTAACTCATAACACATAACGCATAACGCATAACGCACACCGTATAACGCATAACGCATAACGCATAACGCATAAAGCATAACGCATAACGCATAACGCATAACGCATAACGCATAACGTATAACGCATAACGCATACCGTATAACGCATAACGCATAACGTATAACGCATAACGCATACCGTATAACGCATAACGCATAACGCATAACGCAAACGTATAGCGCACAACGCATAATGCATAAACCATAACCCTTACTTCATAACGCATAACGCATAATGCACAACGCATAACGAACACCGGAAAACACATACCGCCTAACGCATAACGGATCGCGAATAACGCATAATCAATAACGAATAAAGCATAACGCATAACGCATAACGCATAACGCATAACCATAACGCATAACGCATAACCCATAACGCATAACGCATAACGCATAACGCATAACGCATAACGCATACCGTATAACGCATAATGCATAACGCATAACGCATAACGCATAACGCATGACGCATAACGCATAACGCCTAACGCATAACGCATATCGCATAACACATACGCATAACGCATAACGCATAACGCATAACGCATAACGCATAACCATAACGCATAACGCATAACCCATAACGCATAACTCATAACGCATAACGTATAACGCATAACGCATACCGTATAACGCATAATGCATAACGCATAAAGCATAACGCATAACGCATAACGCATAACGCATAACGCATATCGCATAACACATACGCATAACGCATAAGGCATAACCCATTACGCATAACTTATAACTCATAACTCATAACGAATAACGCATAACGCAAAATGAATAACGCATAAAGCATAACGCATAACCCATAACCCATAACGCACAACGCATAAGGCATAATGCACAACGCATAACGAATACCGCAAAACGCATAACGCATAACGCATAACGCATAACGCGTAACTCATACCGCATAACGCATAACGCATAATGCACACCGTATAATGCATAACGCATAACGCATAACGCAAACGTATAGCGCACAACGCATAATGCATAAACCATAACCCTTACTTCATAACGCATAACGCATAATGCACAACGCATTACGAACACCGGAAAACCCATAACGCCTAACGCATAACGGATCACGAATAACGCATAATGCATAACGCATAAAGCATAACGCATAACGCATAACGCATAACGCATAACGCGTAACTCATAACACATAACGCATAACGCATAACGCACACCGTATAACGCATAACGCATAACGCATAACGCATAAAGCATAACGCATAACGCATAACGCATAACGCATAATGCAAACGTATAACGCCCAACGCATAAAGCATAACGAACAACCCATAACGCATAATCCATAACGCATAACGCATAACGCATAACGCATAACGCATAACGCATAACGCATAACGCATAACGCATAACGCATAACGCATATCGCATAACACATACGCATAAAGCATAAGGCATAACGCATTACGCATAATTTATAACTCATAACTCATAACGAATAACGCATAACGCAAAATGAATAACGCATAAAGCATAACGCATAACCCATAACCCATAACGCACAACGCATAAGGCATAATGCACAACGCATAACGAATACCGCAAAACGCATAACGCATAACGCATAACGCATAACGCACACCGTATAACGCATAACGCATAACGCATAACGCATACCGTATAACGCATAACGCATAACGCATAACGCAAACGTATAGCGCACAACGCATAATGCATAAACCATAACCCTTACTTAATAACGCATAACGCATAATGCACAACGCATAACGAACACCGGAAAACCCATAACGCCTAACGCATAACGGATCACGAATAACGCATAAAGCATAACGCATAACGCATAACGCATAACGCATAACGCATAACGCATAACGCATAACGCATAACGCATAACGCATAACGCATAACGCGTAACGCATAACGCAAAACGCATAACGTTAACGCATAACCCATAACGCATAAGGCTTGATGCATGACGCATATCGCATATCGCATAACGCATAAGGCTTGATGCATGACGCATATCGCATAACGCATAAGGCATAACGCATAATACATAACGTATAACGCATTATGCATAACGCATAACGCATAACGCATATCGCATAACACATACGCATAACGCATAACGCATAGCGCAGAACGCATAACGCATAACCATAACGCATAACGCATAACCCATAACGCATAACGCATAACGCATAACGCATAACGTATAACGAATAGGGCATAACGCATACCGTATAACGCATAACGCATAACGCATAACGGATCACGCATAACGCACAACGCATAGCGCATAACGCATAACGCATAACACATAACGCATAACGCATAACGCATAACGCATAACGCATAACGCATAACGCATAACGCATAACGCATAACGCATAACGCATAACGCATAACGCATAACGCAAACTTATAACGCACAACGCATAGCGCATAACGCATAACGCATAACGCATAACGCATAACGCATAACGCATAACGCATAACGCATAACGCATAACCCATAACGCATAACGCATAACGCATAACGCATAACGCATAACGCATAACGCATAACGCATAACGCATAACGCATAACGCATATCGCATAACACATACGCATAACGCATAAGGCATAACGCATAACGCATAACGCATAACGCATAACGCATAACGCATAACGCATAACGCATAACGCATAACGCATAACGCAAAACGCATAACGTTATCGCATAACCCATAACGCATAAGGCTTGATGCATGACGCATATCGCATATCGCATAACGCATAAGGCTTGATGCATGACGCATATCGCATAACGCATAACGCATAACGCGTAACTCATAACACATAACGCATAACGCATAACGCACACCGTATAACGCATAACGCATAAAGCATAACGCATAACGCATAACGCATAACGCATAATGCAAACGTATAACGCCCAACGCATAAAGCATAACGAACAACCCATAACGCATAATCCATAACGCATAACGCATAACGCATAACGCATAACGCATAACGCATAACGCATAACGCATAACGTATAACGCATATCGCATAACACATACGCATAAAGCATAAGGTATAACGCATTACGCATAATTTATAACTCATAACTCATAACGAATAACGCATAACGCAAAATGAATAACGCATAAAGCATAACGCATAACCCATAACCCATAACGCACAACGCATAAGGCATAATGCACAACGCATAACGAATACCGCAAAACGCATAACGCATAACGCATAACGCATAACGCGTAACCCATAACCCATAACGCACAACGCATAAGGCATAATGCACAACGCATAACGAATACCGCAAAACGCATAACGCATAACGCATAACGCATAACGCGTAACTCATACCGCATAACGCATAACGCATAACGCACACCGTATAATGCATAACGCATAACGCATGACGCAAACGTATAGCGCACAACGCATAATGCATAAACCATAACCCTTACTTAATAACGCATAACGCATAATGCACAACGCATAACGAACACCGGAAAACCCATAACGCCTAACGCATAACGGATCACGAATAACGCATAATGCATAACGCATAAAGCATAACGCATAACGCATAACGCATAACGCATAACGCGTAACTCATAACACATAACGCATAACGCATAACGCACACCGTATAACGCATAACGCATAACGCATAACGCATAAAGCATAACGCATAACGCATAACGCATAATGCAAACGTATAACGCCCAACGCATAAAGCATAACGAACAACCCATAACGCATAATCCATAACGCATAACGCATAACGCATAACGCATAACGCATAACGCATAACGCATAACGCATAACGCATAACGCATAACGCATAACGCATAACGCATATCGCATAACACATACGCATAAAGCATAAGGCATAACGCATTACGCATAATTTATAACTCATAACTCATAACGAATAACGCATAACGCAAAATGAATAACGCATAAAGCATAACGCATAACCCATAACCCATAACGCACAACGCATAAGGCATAATGCACAACGCATAACGAATACCGCAAAACGCGTAACGCATAACGCATAACGCATAACGCGTAACTCATAACGCATAACGCATAACGCATAACGCACACCGTATAACGCATAACGCATAACGCATAACGCATACCGTATAACGCATAACGCATAACGCATAACGCAAACGTATAGCGCACAACGCATAATGCATAAACCATAACCCTTACTTAATAACGCATAACGCATAATGCACAACGCATAACGAACACCGGAAAACCCATAACGCCTAACGCATAACGGATCACGAATAACGCATAAAGCATAACGCATAACGCATAACGCATAACGCATAACGCATAACGCATAACGCATAACGCATAACGCATAACGCATAACGCATAACGCATAACGCATAACGCATAACGCATAACGCATAACGCATAACGCAAAACGCATAACGTTAACGCATAACCCATAACGCATAAGGCTTGATGCATGACGCATATCGCATATCGCATAACGCATAAGGCTTGATGCATGACGCATATCGCATAACGCATAAGGCATAACGCATAATACATAACGTATAACGCATTATGCATAACGCATAACGCATAACGCATAACGCATATCGCATAACACATACGCATAACGCATAACGCATAGCGCATAACGCATAACGCATAACCATAACGCATAACGCATAACCCATAACGCATAACGCATAACGCATAACGCATAACGCATAACGTATAACGCATAACGCATACCGTATAACGCATAACGCATTACGCATAACGGATCACGCATAACGCACAACGCATAGCGCATAACGCATAACGCATAACACATAACGCATAACGCATAACGCATAACGCATAACGCATAACGCATAACGCATAACGCATAACGCATAACGCATAACGCATAACGCATAACGCATAACGCATAACGCATAACGCATAACGCATAACGCATAACGCATAACGCATAACGCATAACGCATAACGCAAACTTATAACGCACAACGCATAGCGCATAACGCATAACGCATAACGCATAACGCATAACGCATAACGCATAACGCATAACGCATAACGCATAACGCATAACGCATAACGCATAACGCATAACGCATAACGCATAACGCATAACGCAAAACGCATAACGTTAACGCATAACCCATAACGCATAAGGCTTGATGCATGACGCATATCGCATAACGCATAACGCATAACGCGTAACTCATAACACATAACGCATAACGCATAACGCACACCGTATAACGCATAACGCATAACGCATAACGCATAAAGCATAACGCATAACGCATAACGCATAACGCATAATGCAAACGTATAACGCCCAACGCATAAAGCATAACGAACAACCCATAACGCATAATCCATAACGCATAACGCATAACGCATAACGCATAACGCATAACGCATAACGCATAACGCATAACGCATAACGCATAACGTATAACGCATATCGCATAACACATACGCATAAAGCATAAGGCATAACGCATTACGCATAATTTATAACTCATAACTCATAACGAATAACGCATAACGCAAAATGAATAACGCATAAAGCATAACGCATAACCCATAACCCATAACGCACAACGCATAAGGCATAATGCACAACGCATAACGAATACCGCAAAACGCATAACGCATAACGCATAACGCATAACGCGTAACTCATAATGCATAACGCATAACGCATAACGCACACCGTATAACGCATAACGCATAACGCATAACGCATAACGCATACCGTATAACGCATAACGCATAACGCATAACGCAAACGTATAGCGCACAACGCATAATGCATAAACCATAACCCTTACTTAATAACGCATAACGCATAATGCACAACGCATAACGAACACCGGAAAACCCATAACGCCTAACGCATAACGGATCACGAATAACGCATAAAGCATAACGCATAACGCATAACGCATAACGCATAACGCATAACGCATAACGCATAACGCATAACGCATAACGCATAATGCATAACGCATAACGCATAACGCATAACGCATAACGCATAACGCATAACGCAAAACGCATAACGTTAACGCATAACCCATAACGCATAAGGCTTGATGCATGACGCATATCGCATATCGCATAACGCATAAGGCTTGATGCATGACGCATATCGCATAACGCATAAGGCATAACGCATAATACATAACGTATAACGCATTATGCATAACGCATAACGCATAACGCATAACGCATAACGCATAACGCATAACGCATAACGCATATCGCATAACACATACGCATAACGCATAACGCATAACGCATACCGCATAACGCATAACCATAACGCATAACGCATAACCCATAACGCATAACGCATAACGCATAACGCATAACGTATAACGCATAACGCATACCGTATAACGCATAATGCATAACGCATAACGCATAACGCATAACGCATAAAGCATAACGTATAACGCATAACGCATACCGTATAACGCATAACGCATAACGCATAACGCAAACGTATAGCGCACAACGCATAATGCATAAACCATAACCCTTACTTAATAACGCATAACGCATAATGCACAACGCATAACGAACACCGGAAAACCCATAACGCCTAACGCATAACGGATCACGAATAACGCATAAAGCATAACGCATAACGCATAACGCATAACGCATAACGCATAACGCATAACGCATAACGCATAACGCATAACGCATAACGCATAACGCATAACGCATAACGCATAACGCAAAACGCATAACGTTAACGCATAACCCATAACGCATAAGGCTTGATGCATGACGCATATCGCATATCGCTTAACGCATAAGGCTTGATGCATGACGCATATCGCATAACGCATAAGGCATAACGCATAATACATAACGTATAACGCATTATGCATAACGCATAGCGCATAACGCATAACGCATATCGCATAACACATACGCATAACGCATAACGCATAGCGCATAACGCATAACGCATAACCATAACGCATAACGCATAACCCATAACGCATAACGCATAACGCATAACGTATAACGCATAACGCATACCGTATAACGCATAACGCATAACGCATAACGGATCACGCATAACGCACAACGCATAGCGCATAACGCATAACGCATAACACATAACGCATAACGCATAACGCATAACGCATAACGCATAACGCATAACGCATAACGCATAACGCATAACGCATAACGCATAACGCATAACGCAAACTTATAACGCACAACGCATAGCGCATAACGCATAACGCATAACGCATAACGCATAACGCATAACGCATAACGCATAACGCAGAACGCATAACGCATAACGCATAACGCATAACGCATAACGCATAACGCATAACGCATAACGCATAACGCATAACGCATATCGCATAACACATACGCATAACGCATAAGGCATAACGCATAACGCATAACGCATAACGCATAACGCATAACGCATAACGCATAACGCATAACGCATAACGCATAACGCATAACGCATAACGCATAACGCATAACGCATAACGCATAACGCATAACGCATAACGCATAACGCAAAACGCATAACGTTAACGCATAACCCATAACGCATAAGGCTTGATGCATGACGCATATCGCATATCGCATAACGCATAAGGCTTGATGCATGACGCATATCGCATAACGCATAAGGCATAACGCATAACGCATAACGCATAACGCAAAACGCATAACGTTAACGCATAACCCATAACGCATAAGGCTTGATGCATAACGCATAACGCATAACGCATAACGCATAACGCATAACGCATAACGCATATCGCATAACACATACGCATAACGCATAAGTCATAACGCATTACGCATAACTTATAACTCATAACTCATAACGAATAACGCATAACGCAAAATGAATAACGCATAAAGCATAACGCACAACCCATAACCCATAACGCACAACGCATAAGGCATAATGCACAACGCATAACGAATACCGCAAAACGCATAACGCATAACGCATAACGTATAACGCATAACGCATACCGTATAACGCATAACGCATAACCATAACGCATAACGCATAACCCATAACGCATAACGCATAACGCATAACGCATAACGTATAACGCATAACGCATACCGTATAACGCATAATGCATAACGCATAACGCATAACGCATAACGCATAAAGCATAACGTATAACGCATAACGCATACCGTATAACGCATAACGCATAACGCATAACGTTAACGCATAACCCATAACGCATAAGGCTTGATGCATGACGCATATCGCATATCGCATAACGCATAAGGCTTGATGCATGACGCATATCGCATAACGCATAAGGCATAACGCATAATACATAACGTATAACGCATTATGCATAACGCATAACACATAACGCATAACGCATATCGCATAACACATACGCATAACGCATAACGCATAGCGCATAACGCATAACGCATAACCATAACGCATAACGCATAACCCATAACGCATAACGCATAACGCATAACGTATAACGCATAACGCATACCGTATAACGCATAACGCATAACGGATCACGCATAACGCACAACGCATAGCGCATAACGCATAACGCATAACACATAACGCATAACGCATAACGCATAACGCATAACGCATAACGCATAACGCATAACGCATAACGCATAACGCATAACGCATAACGCATAACGCATAACGCATAACGCATAACGCAAACTTATAACGCACAACGCATAGCGCATAACGCATAACGCATAACGCATAACGCATAACGCATAACGCATAACGCATAACGCATAACGCATAACGCATAACGCATAACGCATAACGCATAACGCATAACGCATAACGCATAACGCATAACGCATATCGCATAACACATACGCATAACGCATAAGGCATAACGCATAACGCATAACGCATAACGCATAACGCATAACGCATAACGCATAACGCATAACGCATAACGCATAACGCATAACGCATAACGCATAACGCATAACGCATAACGCATAACGCATAACGCAAAACGCATAACGTTAACGCATAACCCATAAGGCATAAGGCTTGATGCATGACGCATATCGCATATCGCATAACGCATAAGGCTTGATGCATGACGCATATCGCATGACGCATAAGGCATAACGCATAATACATAACGTATAACGCATTATGCATAACGCATAACGCATAACGCATAACGCATAACGCATAACGCATATCGCATAACACATACGCATAACGCATAACGCATAACGCATAACGCATAACGCATAACCATAACGCATAACGCATAACGCATAACCCATAACGCATAACGCATAACGCATAACGCATAACGCATAACGCATAACGCATAACGCATAACGCATAACGCATAACGCATAACGCATAACGCATAACGCATAACGCATAACGCATAACGCATAACGCATATCGCATAACACATACGCATAACGCCTAACGCATAACGGATCACGAATAACGCATAAAGCATAACGCTTAACGCATAACGCATAACGCATAACGCATAACGCATAACGCATAACGCAAAACGCATAACGTTAACGCATAACCCATAACGCATAAGGCTTGATGCATGACGCATATCGCATATCGCATAACGCATAAGGCTTGATGCATGACGCATATCGCATAACGCATAAGGCATAACGCATAATACATAACGTATAACGCATTATGCATAACGCATAACACATAACGCATAACGCATATCGCATAACACATACGCATAACACATAACGCATAGCGCATAACGCATAACGCATAACCATAACGCATAACGCATAACCCATAACGCATAACGCATAACGCATAACGTATAACGCATAACGCATACCGTATAACGCATAACGCATAACGCATAACGGATCACGCATAACGCACAACGCATAGCGCATAACGCATAACGCATAACACATAACGCATAACGCATAACGCATAACGCATAACGCATAACGCATAACGCATAACGCATAACGCAAAACGCATAACGTTAACGCATAACCCATAACGCATAAGGCTTGATGCATGACGCATATCGCATATCGCATAACGCATAAGGCTTGATGCATGACGCATATCGCATAACGCATAAGGCATAACGCATAATACATAACGTATAACGCATTATGCATAACGCATAACACATAACGCATAACGCATATCGCATAACACATACGCATAACACATAACGCATAGCGCATAACGCATAACGCATAACCATAACGCATAACGCATAACCCATAACGCATAACGCATAACGCATAACGTATAACGCATAACGCATACCGTATAACGCATAACGCATAACGCATAACGGATCACGCATAACGCACAACGCATAGCGCATAACGCATAACGCATAACACATAACGCATAACGCATAACGCATAACGCATAACGCATAACGCATAACGCATAACGCATAACGCATAACGCATAACGCATAACGCATAACGCATAACGCATAACGCATAACGCATAACGCATAACGCATAACGCATAACGCATAACGCAAAACGCATAACGTTAACGCATAACCCATAAGGCATAAGGCTTGATGCATGACGCATATCGCATATCGCATAACGCATAAGGCTTGATGCATGACGCATATCGCATGACGCATAAGGCATAACGCATAATACATAACTTATAACGCATTATGCATAACGCATAACGCATAACGCATAACGCATAACGCATAACGCATATCGCATAACACATACGCATAACGCATAACGCATAACGCATAACGCATAACGCATAACCATAACGCATAACGCATAACGCATAACCCATAACGCATAACGCATAACGCATAACGCATAACGCATAACGCATAACGCATAACGCATAACGCATAACGCATAACGCATAACGCATAACGCATAACGCATAACGCATAACGCATAACGCATATCGCATAACACATACGCATAACGCCTAACGCATAACGGATCACGAATAACGCATAAAGCATAACGCTTAACGCATAACGCATAACGCATAACGCATAACGCATAACGCAAAACGCATAACGTTAACGCATAACCCATAACGCATAAGGCTTGATGCATGACGCATATCGCATATCGCATAACGCATAAGGCTTGATGCATGACGCATATCGCATAACGCATAAGGCATAACGCATAATACATAACGTATAACGCATTATGCATAACGCATAACACATAACGCATAACGCATATCGCATAACACATACGCATAACACATAACGCATAGCGCATAACGCATAACGCATAACCATAACGCATAACGCATAACCCATAACGCATAACGCATAACGCATAACGTATAACGCATAACGCATACCGTATAACGCATAACGCATAACGCATAACGGATCACGCATAACGCACAACGCATAGCGCATAACGCATAACGCATAACACATAACGCATAACGCATAACGCATAACGCATAACGCATAACGCATAACGCAAAACGCATAACGTTAACGCATAACCCATAACGCATAAGGCTTGATGCATGACGCATATCGCATATCGCATAACGCATAAGGCTTGATGCATGACGCATATCGCATAACGCATAAGGCATAACGCATAATACATAACGTATAACGCATTATGCATAACGCATAACACATAACGCATAACGCATATCGCATAACACATACGCATAACACATAACGCATAGCGCATAACGCATAACGCATAACCATAACGCATAACGCATAACCCATAACGCATAACGCATAACGCATAACGTATAACGCATAACGCATACCGTATAACGCATAACGCATAACGCATAACGGATCACGCATAACGCACAACGCATAGCGCATAACGCATAACGCATAACACATAACGCATAACGCATAACGCATAACGCATAACGCATAACGCATAACGCATAACGCATAACGCATAACGCATAACGCATAACGCATAACGCATAACGCATAACGCATAACGTATAACGCATAACGCATAACGCATAACGCATAACGCATAACGCAAACTTGTAACGCACAACGCATAGCGCATAACGCATAACGCATAACGCATAACGCATAACGCATAACGCATAACGCATAACGCATAACGCATAACGCATAACGCAAAACGCATAACGCATAACGCATAACGCATAACGCATATCGCATAACACATACGCATAACGCATAAGGCATAACGCATAACGCATAACGCATAACGCATAACGCATAACGCATAACGCATAACGCATAACGCATAACGCATAACGCATAACGCATAACGCATAACGCATAACGCATAACGCATAACGCATAACGCATAACGCATAACGCATAACGCAAAACGCATAACGTTAACGCATGACCCATAACGCATAAGGCTTGATGCATGACGCATATCGCATATCGCATAACGCATAAGGCTTGATGCATGACGCATATCGCATGACGCATAGGGCATAACGCATAATACATAACGTATAACGCATTATGCATAACGCATAACGCATAACGCATAACGCATAACGCATAACGCATATCGCATAACACATACGCATAACGCATAACGCATAACGCATAACGCATAACGCATAACCATAACGCATAACGCATAACGCATAACCCATAACGCATAACGCATAACGCATAACGCATAACGTATAACGTTAACGCATAACCCATAACGCATAAGGCTTGATGCATGACGCATATCGCATATCGCATAACGCATAAGGCTTGATGCATGACGCATATCGCATAACGCATAAGGCATAACGCATAATACATAACGTATAACGCATTATGCATAACGCATAACACATAACGCATAACGCATATCGCATAACACATACGCATAACACATAACGCATAGCGCATAACGCATAACGCATAACCATAACGCATAACGCATAACCCATAACGCATAACGCATAACGCATAACGTATAACGCATAACGCATACCGTATAACGCATAACGCATAACGCATAACGGATCACGCATAACGCACAACGCATAGCGCATAACGCATAACGCATAACACATAACGCATAACGCATAACGCATAACGCATAACGCATAACGCATAAAGCATAACGCAAAACGCATAACGTTAACGCATAACCCATAACGCATAAGGCTTGATGCATGACGCATATCGCATATCGCATAACGCATAAGGCTTGATGCATGACGCATATCGCATAACGCATAAGGCATAACGCATAATACATAACGTATAACGCATTATGCATAACGCATAACACATAACGCATAACGCATATCGCATAACACATACGCATAACACATAACGCATAGCGCATAACGCATAACGCATAACCATAACGCATAACGCATAACCCATAACGCATAACGCATAACGCATAACGTATAACGCATAACGCATACCGTATAACGCATAACGCATAACGCATAACGGATCACGCATAACGCACAACGCATAGCGCATAACGCATAACGCATAACACATAACGCATAACGCATAACGCATAACGCATAACGCATAACGCATAACGCATAACGCATAACGCATAACGCATAACGCATAACGCATAACGCATAACGCATAACGCATAACGTATAACGCATAACGCATAACGCATAACGCATAACGCATAACGCATAACGCATAACGCATAACGCATAACGCATATCGCATAACACATACGCATAACGCATAAGGCATAACGCATAACGCATAACGCATAACGCATAACGCATAACGCATAACGCATAACGCATAACGCATAACGCATAACGCATAACGCATAACGCATAACGCATAACGCATAACGCAAAACGAATAACGTTAACGCATAACCCATAACGCATAAGGCTTGATGCATGACGCATATCGCATATCGCATAACGCATAAGGCTTGATGCATGACGCATATCGCATGACGCATAAGGCATAACGCATAATACATAACGTATAACGCATTATGCATAACGCATAACGCATAACGCATAACGCATAACGCATAACGCATAACGCATATCGCATAACACATACGCATAACGCATAACGCATAACGCATAACGCATAACGCATAACCATAACGCATAACGCATAACGCATAACCCATAACGCATAACGCATAACGCATAACGCATAACGCATAACGCATAACGCATACCGTATAACGCATAATGCATAACGCATAAAGCATAACGCATAACGCATAACGCATAACGCATAACGCATAACGCATAACGCATAACGCATAACGCATAACGCATAACGCATAACGCATAACGCATAACGCATAACGCATAACGCATAACGCATAACGCATAACGCATAACGCATAACGCATAACGCATAACGCATAACGCATAACGCATAACGCATAACGCATAACGCATATCGCGTAACACATACGCATAACGCATAAGGCATTACGCATTACGCATAACTTATAACTCATAACTCATAACGAATAACGCATAACGCAAAATGAATAACGCATAAAGCATAACGCATAACCCATAACCCATAACGCACAACGCATAAGGCATAATGCACAACGCATAACGAATACCGCAAAACGCATAACGCATAACGCATATCGCATAACGCGTAACTCATAACGCATAACGCATAACGCACACCGTATAACGCATAACGCATAACGCATAACGCGAACGTATAGCGCACAACGCATAATGCATAAACCATATCCCTTACTTCATAACGCATAACGCATAATGCACAACGCATAACGAACACCGGAAAACCCATAACGCCTAACGCATAACGGATCACGAATAACGCATAATGCATAACGCATAACGCATAACGCATAACGCATAACGCATAACGCATAACGCATAACGCATAACGCATAACGCATAACGCATAACGCATAACGCATAACGCATAACGCATAACGCATAACGCATAACGCATAACGCATAACGCATAACGCATAACGCATAACGCATAACGCATAACGCATAACGCATAACGCATAACGCATAACGCATAACGCATAACGCATAACGCAAAACGCATAACGTTAACGCATGACCCATAACGCATAAGGCTTGATGCATGACGCATATCGCATATCGCATAACGCATAAGGCTTGATGCATGACGCATATCGCATGACGCATAGGGCATAACGCATAATACATAACGTATAACGCATTATGCATAACGCATAACGCATAACGCATAACGCATAACGCATAACGCATATCGCATAACACATACGCATAACGCATAACGCATAACGCATAACGCATAACGCATAACCATAACGCATAACGCATAACGCATAACCCATAACGCATAACGCATAACGCATAACGCATAACGTATAACGTTAACGCATAACCCATAACGCATAAGGCTTGATGCATGACGCATATCGCATATCGCATAACGCATAAGGCTTGATGCATGACGCATATCGCATAACGCATAAGGCATAACGCATAATACATAACGTATAACGCATTATGCATAACGCATAACACATAACGCATAACGCATATCGCATAACACATACGCATAACACATAACGCATAGCGCATAACGCATAACGCATAACCATAACGCATAACGCATAACCCATAACGCATAACGCATAACGCATAACGTATAACGCATAACGCATACCGTATAACGCATAACGCATAACGCATAACGGATCACGCATAACGCACAACGCATAGCGCATAACGCATAACGCATAACACATAACGCATAACGCATAACGCATAACGCATAACGCATAACGCATAAAGCATAACGCAAAACGCATAACGTTAACGCATAACCCATAACGCATAAGGCTTGATGCATGACGCATATCGCATATCGCATAACGCATAAGGCTTGATGCATGACGCATATCGCATAACGCATAAGGCATAACGCATAATACATAACGTATAACGCATTATGCATAACGCATAACACATAACGCATAACGCATATCGCATAACACATACGCATAACACATAACGCATAGCGCATAACGCATAACGCATAACCATAACGCATAACGCATAACCCATAACGCATAACGCATAACGCATAACGTATAACGCATAACGCATAACGTATAACGCATAACGCATAACGCATAACGGATCACGCATAACGCACAACGCATAGCGCATAACGCATAACGCATAACACATAACGCATAACGCATAACGCATAACGCATAACGCATAACGCATAACGCATAACGCATAACGCATAACGCATAACGCATAACGCATAACGCATAACGCATAACGTATAACGCATAACGCATAACGCATAACGCATAACGCATAACGCATAACGCATAACGCATAACGCATAACGCATATCGCATAACACATACGCATAACGCATAAGGCATAACGCATAACGCATAACGCATAACGCATAACGCATAACGCATAACGCATAACGCATAACGCATAACGCATAACGCATAACGCATAACGCATAACGCATAACGCATAACGCATAACGCATAACGCATAACGCAAAACGCATAACGTTAACGCATAACCCATAACGCATAAGGCTTGATGCATGACGCATATCGCATATCGCATAACGCATAAGGCTTGATGCATGACGCATATCGCATGACGCATAAGGCATAACGCATAATACATAACGTATAACGCATTATGCATAACGCATAACGCATAACGCATAACGCATAACGCATAACGCATAACGCATATCGCATAACACATACGCATAACGCATAACGCATAACGCATAACGCATAACGCATAACCATAACGCATAACGCATAACGCATAACCCATAACGCATAACGCATAACGCATAACGCATAACGTATAACGCATAACGCATACCGTATAACGCATAATGCATAACGCATAAAGCATAACGCATAACGCATAACGCATAACGCATAACGCATAACGCATAACGCATAACGCATAACGCATAACGCATAAAGCATAACGCATAACGCATAACGCATAACGCATAACGCATAACGCATAACGCATAACGCATAACGCATAACGCATAACGCATAACGCATAACGCATAACGCATAACGCATATCGCGTAACACATACGCATAACGCATAAGGCATTACGCATTACGCATAACTTATAACTCATAACTCATAACGAATAACGCATAACGCAAAATGAATAACGCATAAAGCATAACGCATAACCCATAACCCATAACGCACAACGCATAAGGCATAATGCACAACGCATAACGAATACCGCAAAACGCATAACGCATAACGCATATCGCATAACGCGTAACTCATAACGCATAACGCATAACGCACACCGTATAACGCATAACGCATAACGCATAACGCGAACGTATAGCGCACAACGCATAATGCATAAACCATATCCCTTACTTCATAACGCATAACGCATAATGCACAACGCATAACGAACACCGGAAAACCCATAACGCCTAACGCATAACGGATCACGAATAACGCATAATGCATAACGCATAACGCATAACGCATAACGCATAACGCATAACGCATAACGCATAACGCATAACGCATAACGCATAACGCATAACGCATAACGCATAACGCATAACGCATAACGCATAACGCATAACGCATAACGCATAACGCATAACGCATAACGCATAACGCATAACGCATAACGCATATCGCATAACGCATAACGCATAACGCATAACACATAACGCATAACGTATAACGCATAACGCATAACCATAACGCATAACGCATAACCCATAACGCATAACGCATAACGCATAACCATAACGCATAACGCATAACCCATAACGCATAACGCATAACGCATAACGTATAACGCATAACGCATACCGTATAACGCATAATGCATAACGCATAAAGCAAAACGCATAACGCAAACGTATAACGCACAACGCATAACGTATAACGCATAACGCATAACGCATAACGCATAACGCATAACGCATAACGCATAACGCATAACGCATAACGCATAACGCATAACGCATAACCATAACGCATAACGCATAACCCATAACGCATAACGCATAACGCATAACGCATAACGCATAACGTATAACGCATAACGCATACCGTATAACGCATAATGCATAACGCATAACGCATAACGCATAACGCATAACGTATAACGCATAACGCATACCGTATAACGCATAACGCATAACGCATAACGCATAACGCATAACGTATAACGCATAACGCATACCGTATAACGCATAATGCATAACGCATAAAGCATAACGCATAACGCATAACGCATAACGCATAACGCATAACGCAAACGTATAGCGCACAACGCATAATGCATAAACCATAACCCTTACTTCATAACGCATAACGCATAATGCACAACGCATAACGAACACCGGAAAACCCATAACGCCTAACGCATAACGGATCACGAATAACGCATAATGCATAACGCTTAAAGCATAACGCATAACGCATAACGCATAACGCATAACGCATAACGCATAACGCATAACGCATAACGCATAACGCATAACGCATAACGCATAACGCATAACACATAACGCATAACGCATAACGCATAACGCATAACGCATAACGCATAACGCATAACGCATAACGCATAACGCATAACGCATAACGCATAACGCATAACGTATAACGCATAACGCATAACGCATAACGCATAACGCATAACGCAAACTTGTAACGCACAACGCATAGCGCATAACGCATAACGCATAACGCATAACGCATAACGCATAACGCATAACGCATAACGCATAACGCATAACGCATAACGCATAACGCATAACGCATAACGCATAACGCATAACGCATAACGCATAACGCATAACGCATATCGCATAACACATACGCATAACGCATAAGGCATAACGCATAACGCATAACGCATAACGCATAACGCATAACGCATAACGCATAACGCATAACGCATAACGCATAACGCATAACGCATAACGCATAACGCATAACGCATAACGCAAAACGCATAACGTTAACGCATAACCCATAACGCATAAGGCTTGATGCATGACGCATATCGCATATCGCATAACGCATAAGGCTTGATGCATGACGCATATCGCATGACGCATAAGGCATAACGCATAATACATAACGTATAACGCATTATGCATAACGCATAACGCATAACGCATAACGCATAACGCATAACGCATAACGCATATCGCATAACACATACGCATAACGCATAACGCATAACGCATAACGCATAACGCATAACGCATAACCATAACGCATAACGCATAACGCATAACCCATAACGCATAACGCATAACGCATAACGCATAACGTATAACGCATAACGCATACCGTATAACGCATAATGCATAACGCATAAAGCATAACGCATAACGCATAACGCATAACGCATAACGCATAACGCATAACGCATAACGCATAACGCATAACGCATAACGCATAACGCATAACGCATAACGCATAACGCATAACGCATAACGCATAACGCATAACGCATAACGCATAACGCATAACGCATAACGCATAACGCATAACGCATAACGCATAACGCATATCGCGTAACACATACGCATAACGCATAAGGCATTACGCATTACGCATAACTTATAACTCATAACTCATAACGAATAACGCATAACGCAAAATGAATAACGCATAAAGCATAACGCATAACCCATAACCCATAACGCACAACGCATAAGGCATAATGCACAACGCATAACGAATACCGCAAAACGCATAACGCATATCGCATAACGCGTAACTCATAACGCATAACGCATAACGCACACCGTATAACGCATAACGCATAACGCATAACGCAAACGTATAGCGCACAACGCATAATGCATAAACCATATCCCTTACTTCATAACGCATAACGCATAATGCACAACGCATAACGAACACCGGAAAACCCATAACGCCTAACGCATAACGGATCACGAATAACGCATAATGCATAACGCATAACGCATAACGCATAACGCATAACGCATAACGCATAACGCATAACGCATAACGCATAACGCATAACGCATAACGCATAACGCATAACGCATAACGCATAACGCATAACGCATAACGCATAACGCATAACGCATAACGCATAACGCATAACGCATAACGCATAACGCATAACGCATAACGCATAACGCATAACGCATAACGCATAACGCATATCGCATAACGCATAACGCATAACGCATAACACATAACGCATAACGTATAACGCATAACGCATAACCATAACGCATAACGCATAACCCATAACGCATAACGCATAACGCATAACCGTAACGCATAACGCATAACCCATAACGCATAACGCATAACGCATAACGTATAACGCATAACGCATACCGTATAACGCATAATGCATAACGCATAAAGCAAAACGCATAACGCAAACGTATAACGCACAACGCATAACGTATAACGCATAACGCATAACGCATAACGCATAACGCATAACGCATAACGCATAACGCATAACGCATAACGCATAACGCATAACGCATAACGCATAACCATAACGCATAACGCATAACCCATAACGCATAACGCATAACGCATAACGCATAACGCATAACGTATAACGCATAACGCATACCGTATAACGCATAATGCATAACGCATAACGCATAACGCATAACGCATAACGTATAACGCATAACGCATACCGTATAACGCATAACGCATAACGCATAACGCATAACGCATAACGTATAACGCATAACGCATACCGTATAACGCATAATGCATAACAAATAAAGCATAACGCATAACGCATAACGCATAACGCATAACGCATAACGCAAACGTATAGCGCACAACGCATAATGCATAAACCATAACCCTTACTTCATAACGCATAACGCATAATGCACAACGCATAACGAACACCGGAAAACCCATAACGCCTAACGCATAACGGATCACGAATAACGCATAATGCATAACGCTTAAAGCATAACGCATAACGCATAACGCATAACGCATAACGCATAACGCATAACGCATAACGCATAACGCATAACGCATAACGCATAACGCATAACGCATAACGCAACGTATAACGCACAACGCATAACGCATAACGCATAACGCATAACGCATAACGCATAACGCATAACGCATAACGCATAACGCATAACGCATAACGCATAACGCATAACGCATAACGCATAACGCATAACGCATAACGCATAACGCATAACGCATAACGCATAACGCATAACGCATAACGCATAACCATAACGCATAACGCATAACCCATAACGCATAACGCATAACGCATAACGCATAACGCATACCGTATAACGCATAATGCATAACGCATAACGCATAACGCATAACGCATAACGCATAACGTATAACGCATATCGCATAACACATACGCATAACGCATAACGCATAACGCATAACGCATAACGCATAACCATAACGCATAACGCATAACGCATAACCCATAACGCATAACGCATAACGCATAACGCATAACGTATAACGCATAACGCATACCGTATAACGCATAATGCATAACGCATAAAGCATAACGCATAACGCATAACGCATAACGCATAACGCATAACGCATAACGCATAACGCATAACGCATAACGCATAACGCATAACGCATAACGCATAACGCATAACGCATAACGCATAACGCATAACGCATAACGCATAACGCATAACGCATAACGCATAACGCATAACGCATAACGCATAACGCATAACGCATAACGCATATCGTGTAACACATACGCATAACGCATAAGGCATTACGCATTACGCATAACTTATAAACATAACTCATAACGAATAACGCATAACGCAAAATGAATAACGCATAAAGCATAACGCATAACCCATAACCCATAACGCACAACGCATAAGGCATAATGCACAACGCATAATGAATACCGCAAAACGCATAACGCATAACGCATATCGCATAACGCGTAACTCATAACGCATAACGCATAACGCATAACGCACACCGTATAACGCATAACGCATAACGCATAACGCAAACGTATAGCGCACAACGCATAATGCATAAACCATAACCCTTACTTCATAACGCATAACGCATAATGCACAACGCATAACGAACACCGGAAAACCCATAACGCCTAACGCATAACGGATCACGAATAACGCATAATGCATAACGCATAACGCATAACGCATAACGCATAACGCATAACGCATAACGCATAACGCATAACGCATAACGCATAACGCATAACGCATAACGCATAACGCATAACGCATAACGCATAACGCATAACGCATAACGCATAACGCATAACGCATAACGCATAACGCATAACGCATAACGCATAACGCATAACGCATAACGCATAACGCATAACGCATATCGCATAACGCATAACGCATAACGCATAACGCATAACGCATAACGCATAACGCATAACGCATAACGCATAACGCATAACGCATAACGCATAACGCATAACGCATAACGCAAAACGCATAACGTTAACGCATAACCCATAACGCATAAGGCTTGATGCATGACGCATATCGCATATCGCATAACGCATAAGGCTTGATGCATGACGCATATCGCATAACGCATAAGGATAACGCATAATACATAACGTATAACGCATTATGCATAACGCATAACGCATAACGCATAACGCATAACGCATAACGCATAACGCATATCGCATAACACATACGCATAACGCATAACGCATAACGCATAACGCATAACGCATAACGCATAACGCATAACCATAACGCATAACGCATAACCCATAACGCATAACGCGTAACGCATAACGTATAACGCATAACGCATACCGTATAACGCATAATGCATAACGCATAAAGCATAACGCATAACGCATAACGCATAACGCATAACGCATAACGCAAACGTATAGCGCACAACGCATAATGCATAAACCATAACCCTTACTTCATAACGCATAACGCATAATGCACAACGCATAACGAACACCGGAAAACCCATAACGCCTAACGCATAACGGATCACGAATAACGCATAATGCATAACGCATAAAGCATAACGCATAACGCATAACGCATAACGCATAACGCATAACGCATAACGCATAACGCATAACGCATAACGCAACGTATAACGCACAACGCATAACGCATAACGCATAACGCATAACGCATAACGCATAACGCATAACGCATAACGCATAACGCATAACGCATAACGCATAACCATAACGCATAACGCATAACCCATAACGCATAACGCATAACGCATAACGCATACCGTATAACGCATAATGCATAACGCATAACGCATAACGCATAACGCATAACGTATAACGCATAACGCATAACGCATAACGCATAACGCATAACACATAACGCATAACGTATAACGCATAACGCATAACCGTAACGCATAACGCATAACCCATAACGCATAACGCATAACGCATAACGTATAACGCATAACGCATACCGTATAACGCATAATGCATAACGCATAAAGCAAAACGCATAACGCAAACGTATAACGCACAACGCATAACGTATAACGCATAACGCATAACGCATAACGCATAACGCATAACGCATAACGCATAACGCATAACGCATAACGCATAACGCATAACGCATAACCATAACGCATAACGCATAACCCATAACGCATAACGCATAACGCATAACGCATAACGCATAACGTATAACGCATAACGCATACCGTATAACGCATAATGCATAACGCATAACGCATAACGCATAACGCATAACGTATAACGCATAACGCATACCGTATAACGCATAACGCATAACGCATAACGCATAACGCATAACGTATAACGCATAACGCATACCGTATAACGCATAATGCATAACGCATAAAGCATAACGCATAACGCATAACGCATAACGCATAACGCATAACGCATAACGCATAACGCAAACGTATAGCGCACAACGCATAATGCATAAACCATAACCCTTACTTCATAACGCATAACGCATAATGCACAACGCATAACGAACACCGGAAAACCCATAACGCCTAACGCATAACGGATCACGAATAACGCATAATGCATAACGCATAAAGCATAACGCATAACGCATAACGCATAACGCATAACGCATAACGCATAACGCATAACGCATAACGCATAACGCATAACGCATAACGCATAACGCATAACGCATAACGCATAACGCAACGTATAACGCACAACGCATAACGCATAACGCATAACGCATAACGCATAACGCATAACGCATAACGCATAACGCATAACGCATAACGCATAACGCATAACGCATAACGCATAACGCATAACGCATAACGCATAACGCATAACGCATAACGCATAACGCATAACGCATAACGCATAACGCATAACCATAACGCATAACGCATAACCCATAACGCATAACGCATAACGCATAACGCATACCGTATAACGCATAATGCATAACGCATAACGCATAACGCATAACGTATAACGCATAACGCATAACGCATAACGCATAACGCATAACACATAACGCATAACGTATAACGCATAACGCATAACCATAACGCATAACGCATAACCCATAACGCATAACGCATAACGCATAACGTATAACGTATAACGCATAACGCATACCGTATAACGCATAATGCATAACGCATAAAGCAAAACGCATAACGCAAACGTATAACGCACAACGCATAACGTATAACGCATAACGCATAACGCATAACGCATAACGCATAACGCATAACGCATAACGCATAACGCATAACGCATAACGCATAACGCATAACGCATAACGCATAACGCATAACCATAACGCATAACGCATAACCCATAACGCATAACGCATAACGCATAACGCATAACGCATAACGTATAACGCATAACGCATACCGTATAACGCATAATGCATAACGCATAACGCATAACGCATAACGCATAACGTATAACGCATAACGCATACCGTATAACGCATAACGCATAACGCATAACGCAAACGTATAGCGCACAACGCATAATGCATAAAACCATAACCCTTACTTCATAACGCATAACGCATAATGCACAACGCATAACGAACACCGGAAAACCCATACCGCCTAACGCATAACGGATCGCGAATAACGCATAATCAATAACGAATAAAGCATAACGCATAACGCATAACGCATAACGCGTAACTCATAACACATAACGCATAACGCATAACGCATAACGCATAACGTATAACGCATAACGCATAACGCATAACGCATAACGCATAACGCAAAACGCATAACGTTAACGCATAACCCATAACGCATAAGGCTTGATGCATGACGCATATCGCATATCGCATAACGCATAAGGCTTGATGCATGACGCATATCGCATAACGCATAAGGCATAACGCATAATACATAACGTATAACGCATTATGCATAACGCATAACGCATAACGCATAACGCATAACGCATATCGCATACCACATACGCATAACGCATAACGCATAACGCATAACGCATAACGCATAACCATAACGCATAACGCATAACCCATAACGCATAACGCATAACGCATAACGCATAACGTATAACGCATAACGCATACCGTATAACGCATAATGCATAACGCATAAAGCATAACGCATAACGCATAACGCATAACGCATAACGCATAACGCATAACGCATAACGCATAACGCATAACGCATAACGCATAACGCATAACGCATAACGCATAACGCATAACGCATAACGCATAACGCATAACGCATAACGCATCACGCATAACGCATAACGCATAACGCATAACGCATATCGCATAACACATACGCATAACGCATAAGGCATAACGCATTACGCATAACTTTTAACTCATAACTCATAACGAATAACGCATAACGCAAAATGAATAACGCATAAAGCATAACGCATAACCCATAACCCATAACGCACAACGCATAAGGCATAATGCACAACGCATAACGAATACCGCAAAACGCATAACGCATAACGCATATCGCATAACGCGTAACTCATAACGCATAACGCATAACGCATAACGCACACCGTATAACGCATAACGCATAAAGCATAACGCAAACGTATAGCGCACAACGCATAATGCATAAACCATAACCCTTACTTCATAACGCATAACGCATAATGCACAACGCATAACGAACACCGGAAAACCCATAACGCCTAACGCATAACGGATCACGAATAACGCATAATGCATAACGCATAACGCATAACGCATAACGCATAACGCATAACGCATAACGCATAACGCATAACGCATAACGCATAACGCATAACGCATAACGCATAACGCATAACGCATAACGCATAACGCATAACGCATAACGCATAACGCATAACGCACAACGCATATCGCATAACGCATAACGCATAACGCATAACGCATAACGCATAACGCATATCGAATAACGCATAACGTGTAACTCATAACGCATAACGCATAAAGCATAATGCATAACGCATAACGCATAACGCATAACGCAAACGCATAACGCATAACGCACAACGCATATCGCATAACGCATAACGCATAACGCATAACGCATAACGCATGGCGCATAACTCAAAATGCATAACGCATAACGCATAACGCATAACCCATAACGCATAACGCATAACGCATAACGTATAACGCATAACGCATACCGTATAACGCATAACGCATAACGCATAACGGATCACGCATAACGCACAACGCATAGCGCATAACGCATAACGCATAACACATAACGCATAACGCATAACGCATAACGCATAACGCATAACGCATAACGCAAAACGCATAACGTTAACGCATAACCCATAACGCATAAGGCTTGATGCATGACGCATATCGCATATCGCATAACGCATAAGGCTTGATGCATGACGCATATCGCATAACGCATAAGGCATAACGCATAATACATAACGTATAACGCATTATGCATAACGCATAACACATAACGCATAACGCATATCGCATAACACATACGCATAACACATAACGCATAGCGCATAACGCATAACGCATAACCATAACGCATAACGCATAACCCATAACGCATAACGCATAACGCATAACGTATAACGCATAACGCATACCGTATAACGCATAACGCATAACGCATAACGGATCACGCATAACGCACAACGCATAGCGCATAACGCATAACGCATAACACATAACGCATAACGCATAACGCATAACGCATAACGCATAACGCATAACGCATAACGCATAACGCATAACGCATAACGCATAACGCATAACGCATAACGCATAACGCATAACGCATAACGTATAACGCATAACGCATAACGCATAACGCATAACGCATAACGCAAACTTGTAACGCACAACGCATAGCGCATAACGCATAACGCATAACGCATAACGCATAACGCATAACGCATAACGCATAACGCATAACGCATAACGCATAACGCATAACGCATAACGCATAACGCATAACGCATAACGCATATCGCATAACACATACGCATAACGCATAAGGCATAACGCATAACGCATAACGCATAACGCATAACGCATAACGCATAACGCATAACGCATAACGCATAACGCATAACGCATAACGCATAACGCATAACGCATAACGCATAACGCATAACGCATAACGCAAAACGCATAACGTTAACGCATAACCCATAACGCATAAGGCTTGATGCATGACGCATATCGCATATCGCATAACGCATAAGGCTTGATGCATGACGCATATCGCATGACGCATAAGGCATAACGCATAATACATAACGTATAACGCATTATGCATAACGCATAACGCATAACGCATAACGCATAACGCATAACGCATATCGCATAACACATACGCATAACGCATAACGCATAACGCATAACGCATAACGCATAACCATAACGCATAACGCATAACGCATAACCCATAACGCATAACGCATAACGCATAACGCATAACGTATAACGTTAACGCATAACCCATAACGCATAAGGCTTGATGCATGACGCATATCGCATATCGCATAACGCATAAGGCTTGATGCATGACGCATATCGCATAACGCATAAGGCATAACGCATAATACATAACGTATAACGCATTATGCATAACGCATAACACATAACGCATAACGCATATCGCATAACACATACGCATAACACATAACGCATAGCGCATAACGCATAACGCATAACCATAATGCATAACGCATAACCCATAACGCATAACGCATAACGCATAACGTATAACGCATAACGCATACCGTATAACGCATAACGCATAACGCATAACGGATCACGCATAACGCACAACGCATAGCGCATAACGCATAACGCATAACACATAACGCATAACGCATAACGCATAACGCATAACGCATAACGCATAACGCAAAACGCATAACGTTAACGCATAACCCATAACGCATAAGGCTTGATGCATGACGCATATCGCATATCGCATAACGCATAAGGCTTGATGCATGACGCATATCGCATAACGCATAAGGCATAACGCATAATACATAACGTATAACGCATTATGCATAACGCATAACACATAACGCATAACGCATATCGCATAACACATACGCATAACACATAACGCATAGCGCATAACGCATAACGCATAACCATAACGCATAACGCATAACCCATAACGCATAACGCATAACGCATAACGTATAACGCATAACGCATACCGTATAACGCATAACGCATAACGCATAACGGATCACGCATAACGCACAACGCATAGCGCATAACGCATAACGCATAACACATAACGCATAACGCATAACGCATAACGCATAACGCATAACGCATAACGCATAACGCATAACGCATAACGCATAACGCATAACGCATAACGCATAACGCACAACGCATAACGTATAACGCATAACGCATAACGCATAACGCATAACGCATAACGCAAACTTGTAACGCACAACGCATAGCGCATAACGCATAACGCATAACGCATAACGCATAACGCATAACGCATAACGCATAACGCATAACGCATAACGCATAACGCATAACGCATAACGCATAACGCATATCGCATAACACATACGCATAACGCATAAGGCATAACGCATAACGCATAACGCATAACGCATAACGCATAACGCATAACGCATAACGCATAACGCATAACGCATAACGCATAACGCATAACGCATAACGCATAACGCATAACGCATAACGCATAACGCATAACGCATAACGCAAAACGCATAACGTTAACGCATAACCCATAACGCATAAGGCTTGATGCATGACGCATATCGCATATCGCATAACGCATAAGGCTTGATGCATGACGCATATCGCATGACGCATAAGGCATAACGCATAATACATAACGTATAACGCATTATGCATAACGCATAACGCATAACGCATAACGCATAACGCATAACGCATAACGCATATCGCATAACACATACGCATAACGCATAACGCATAACGCATAACGCATAACGCATAACCATAACGCATAACGCATAACGCATAACCCATAACGCATAACGCATAACGCATAACGCATAACGTATAACGCATAACGCATACCGTATAACGCATAATGCATAACGCATAAAGCATAACGCATAACGCATAACGCATAACGCATAACGCATAACGCATAACGCATAACGCATAACGCATAACGCATAACGCATAACGCATAACGCATAACGCATAACGCATAACGCATAACGAATAACGCATAACGCATAACGCATAACGCATAACGCATAACGCATAACGCATAACGCATAACGCATAACGCATAACGCATAACGCATAACGCATAACGCATAACGCATATCGCGTAACACATACGCATAACGCATAAGGCATTACGCATTACGCATAACTTATAACTCATAACTCATAACGAATAACGCATAACGCAAAATGAATAACGCATAAAGCATAACGCATAACCCATAACCCATAACGCACAACGCATAAGGCATAATGCACAACGCATAACGAATACCGCAAAACGCATAACGCATAACGCATATCGCATAACGCGTAACTCATAACGCATAACGCATAACGCACACCGTATAACGCATAACGCATAACGCATAACGCAAACGTATAGAGCACAACGCATAATGCATAAACCATATCCCTTACTTCATAACGCATAACGCATAATGCACAACGCATAACGAAGACCGGAAAACCCATAACGCCTAACGCATAACGGATCACGAATAACGCATAATGCATAACGCATAACGCATAACGCATAACGCAAAACGCATAACGCATAACGCATAACGCATAACGCATAACGCATAACGCATAACGCATAACGCATAACGCATAACGCATAACGCATAACGCATAACGCATAACGCATAACGCATAACGCATAACGCATAACGCATAACGCATAACGCATAACGCATAACGCATATCGCATAACGCATAACGCACAACGCATAACGCATAACGCATAACGCATAACGCATAACGCATAACGCATAACGCATAACGCATAACGCATAACGTATAACGCATAACGCATAACGCATAACGCATAACGCATAACACATAACGCATAACGTATAACGCATAACGCATAACCATAACGCATAACGCATAACCCATAACGCATAACGCATAACGCATAACGTATAACGCATAACGCATACCGTATAACGCATAATGCATAACGCATAAAGCAAAACGCATAACGCAAACGTATAACGCACAACGCATAACGTATAACGCATAACGCATAACGCATAATGCATAACGCATAAAGCATAACGCATAACGCATAACGCATAACGCATAACGCATAACGCAAACGTATAGCGCACAACGCATAATGCATAAACCATAACCCTTACTTCATAACGCATAACGCATAATGCACAACGCATAACGAACACCGGAAAACCCATAACGCCTAACGCATAACGGATCACGAATAACGCATAATGCATAACGCATAAAGCATAACGCATAACGCATAACGCATAACGCATAACGCATAACGCATAACGCATAACGCATAACGCAACGTATAACGCACAACGCATAACGCATAACGCATAACGCATAACGCATAACGCATAACGCATAACGCATAACGCATAACGCATAACGCATAACGCATAACGCATAACGCATAACGCATAACGCATAACGCATAACGCATAACGCATAACGCATAACGCATAACGCATAACGCATAACGCATAACGCATAACGCATAACGCATAACCATAACGCATAACGCATAGCCCATAACGCATAACGCATAACGCATAACGCATACCGTATAACGCATAATGCATAACGCATAACGCATAACGCATAACGCATAACGTATAACGCATAACGCATAACGCATAACGCATAACGCATAACACATAACGCATAACGTATAACGCATAACGCATAACCATAACGCATAACGCATAACCCATAACCCATAACGCATAACGCATATGGCATAACGTATCACGCATAACGCATACCGTATAACGCATAATGCATAACGCATAAAGCAAAACGCATAACGCATAACGCATAACGCATAACGCATATCGCATAACACATACGCATAACGCATAACGCATAACGCATAACGCATAACGCATAACCATAACGCATAACGCATAACGCATAACCCATAACGCATAACGCATAACGCATAACGCATAACGCATAACGTATAACGCATAACGCATACCGTATAACGCATAATGCATAACGCATAAAGCATAACGCATAACGCATAACGCATAACGCATAACGCATAACGCATAACGCATAACGCATAACGCATAACGCATAACGCATAACGCATAACGCATAACGCATAACGCATAACGCATAACGCATAACGCATAAGGCATAACGCATAACGCATAACGCATAACGCATAACGCATAACGCATGACGCATAACGCATAACGCATAACGCATAACGCATAACGCATAACGCATAACGCATAACGCATAACGCATAACGCATAACGCATATCGTGTAACACATACGCATAACGCATAAGGCATTACGCATTACGCATAACTTATAAACATAACTCATAACGAATAACGCATAACGCAAAATGAAAAACGCATAAAGCATAACGCATAACCCATAACCCATAACGCACAACGCATAAGGCATAATGCACAACGCATAATGAATACCGCAAAACGCATAACGCATAACGCATATCGCATAACGCGTAACTCATAACGCATAACGCATAACGCATAACGCACACCGTATAACGCATAACGCATAACGCATAACGCAAACGTATAGCGCACAACGCATAATGCATAAACCATAACCCTTACTTCATAACGCATAACGCATAATGCACAACGCATAACGAACACCGGAAAACCCATAACGCCTAACGCATAACTGATCACGAATAACGCATAATGCATAACGCATAACGCATAACGCATAACGCATAACGCATAACGCATAACGCATAACGCATAACGCATAACGCATAACGCATAACGCATAACGCATAACGCATAACGCATAACGCATAACGCATAACGCATAACGCATAACGCATAACGCATAACGCATAACGCATAACGCATAACGCATAACGCATAACGCATAACGCATAACGCATAACGCATAACGCATATCGCATAACGCATAACGCATAACGCATAACGCATAACGCATAACGCATAACGCATAACGCATAACGCATAACGCATAACGCATAACGCATAACGCATAACGCATAACGCAAAACGCATAACGTTAACGCATAACCCATAACGCATAAGGCTTGATGCATGACGCATATCGCATATCGCATAACGCATAAGGCTTGATGCATGACGCATATCGCATAACGCATAAGGATAACGCATAATACATAACGTATAACGCATTATGCATAACGCATAACGCATAACGCATAACGCATAACGCATAACGCATAACGCATATCGCATAACACATACGCATAACGCATAACGCATAACGCATAACGCATAACGCATAACGCATAACGCATAACCATAACGCATAACGCATAACCCATAACGCATAACGCATAACGCATAACGTATAACGCATAACGCATACCGTATAACGCATAATGCATAACGCATAAAGCATAACGCATAACGCATAACGCATAACGCATAACGCATAACGCATAACGCAAACGTATAGCGCACAACGCATAATGCATAAACCATAACCCTTACTTCATAACGCATAACGCATAATGCACAACGCATAACGAACACCGGAAAACCCATAACGCCTAACGCATAACGGATCACGAATAACGCATAATGCATAACGCATAAAGCATAACGCATAACGCATAACGCATAACGCATAACGCATAACGCATAACGCATAACGCAACGTATAACGCACAACGCATAACGCATAACGCATAACGCATAACGCATAACGCATAACGCATAACGCATAACGCATAACGCATAACGCATAACGCATAACGCATAACGCATAACGCATAACGCATAACGCATAACGCATAACGCATAACGCATAACGCATAACGCATAACCATAACGCATAACGCATAACCCATAACGCATAACACATAACGCATAACGCATAACGCATACCGTATAACGCATAATGCATAACGCATAACGCATAACGCATAACGCATAACGTATAACGCATAACGCATAACGCATAACGCATAACGCATAACACATAACGCATAACGTATAACGCATAACGCATAACCGTAACGCATAACGCATAACCCATAACGCATAACGCATAACGCATAACGCATAACGTATAACGCATAACGCATACCGTATAACGCATAATGCATAACGCATAAAGCAAAACGCATAACGCAAACGTATAACGCACAACGCATAACGTATAACGCATAACGCATAACGCATAACGCATAACGCATAACGCATAACGCATAACGCATAACGCATAACGCATAACGCATAACGCATAACGCATAACCATAACGCATAACGCATAACCCATAACGCATAACGCATAACGCATAACGCATAACGCATAACGTATAACGCATAACGCATACCGTATAACGCATAATGCATAACGCATAACGCATAACGCATAACGCATAACGTATAACGCATAACGCATACCGTATAACGCATAACGCATAACGCATAACGCATAACGCATAACGTATAACGCATAACGCATACCGTATAACGCATAATGCATAACGCATAAAGCATAACGCATAACGCATAACGCATAACGCATAACGCATAACGCAAACGTATAGCGCACAACGCATAATGCATAAACCATAACCCTTACTTCATAACGCATAACGCATAATGCACAACGCATAACGAACACCGGAAAACCCATAACGCCTAACGCATAACGGATCACGAATAACGCATAATGCATAACGCATAAAGCATAACGCATAACGCATAACGCATAACGCATAACGCATAACGCATAACGCATAACGCATAACGCATAACGCATAACGCATAACGCAACGTATAACGCACAACGCATAACGCATAACGCATAACGCATAACGCATAACGCATAACGCATAACGCATAACGCATAACGCATAACGCATAACGCATAACGCATAACGCATAACGCATAACGCATAACGCATAACGCATAACGCATAACGCATAACGCATAACGCATAACGCATAACGCATAACGCATAACGCATAACGCATAACCATAACGCATAACGCATAACCCATAACGCATAACGCATAACGCATAACGCATAACGCATACCGTATAACGCATAATGCATAACGCATAACGCATAACGCATAACGCATAACGTATAACGCATATCGCATAACACATACGCATAACGCATAACGCATAACGCATAACGCATAACCATAACGCATAACGCATAACGCATAACCCATAACGCATAACGCATAACGCATAACGCATAACGTATAACGCATAACGCATACCGTATAACGCATAATGCATAACGCATAAAGCATAACGCATAACGCATAACGCATAACGCATAACGCATAACGCATAACGCATAACGCATAACGCATAACGCATAACGCATAACGCATAACGCATAACGCATAACGCATAACGCATAACGCATAACGCATAACGCATAACGCATAACGCATATCGTGTAACACATACGCATAACGCATAAGGCATTACGCATTACGCATAACTTATAAACATAACTCATAACGAATAACGCATAACGCAAAATGAATAACGCATAAAGCATAACGCATAACCCATAACCCATAACGCACAACGCATAAGGCATAATGCACAACGCATAATGAATACCGCAAAACGCATAACGCATAACGCATATCGCATAACGCGTAACTCATAACGCATAACGCATAACGCATAACGCACACCGTATAACGCATAACGCATAACGCATATCGCAAACGTATAGCGCACAACGCATAATGCATAAACCATAACCCTTACTTCATAACGCATAACGCATAATGCACAACGCATAACGAACACCGGAAAACCCATAACGCCTAACGCATAACGGATCACGAATAACGCATAATGCATAACGCATAACGCATAACGCATAACGCATAACGCATAACGCATAACGCATAACGCATAACGCATAACGCATAACGCATAACGCATAACGCATAACGCATAACGCATAACGCATAACGCATAACGCATAACGCATAACGCATAACGCATAACGCATAACGCATATCGCATAACGCATAACGCATAACGCATAACGCATAACGCATAACGCATAACGCATAACGCATAACGCATAACGCATAACGCATAACGCATAACGCATAACGCAAAACGCATAACGTTAACGCATAACCCATAACGCATAAGGCTTGATGCATGACGCATATCGCATATCGCATAACGCATAAGGCTTGATGCATGACGCATATCGCATAACGCATAAGGATAACGCATAATACATAACGTATAACGCATTATGCATAACGCATAACGCATAACGCATAACGCATAACGCATAACGCATATCGCATAACACATACGCATAACGCATAATGCATAACGCATAACGCATAACGCATAACGCATAACGCATAACCATAACGCATAACGCATAACCCATAACGCATAACGCATAACGCATAACGTATAACGCATAACGCATACCGTATAACGCATAATGCATAACGCATAAAGCATAACGCATAACGCATAACGCATAACGCATAACGCATAACGCAAACGTATAGCGCACAACGCATAATGCATAAACCATAATCCTTACTTCATAACGCATAACGCATAATGCACAACGCATAACGAACACCGGAAAACCCATAACGCCTAACGCATAACGGATCACGAATAACGCATAATGCATAACGCATAAAGCATAACGCATAACGCATAACGCATAACGCATAACGCATAACGCATAACGCATAACGCATAACGCATAACGCAACGTATAACGCACAACGCATAACGCATAACGCATAACGCATAACGCATAACGCATAACGCATAACGCATAACGCATAACGCATAACGCATAACCATAACGCATAACGCATAACCCATAACGCATAACGCATAACGCATAACGCATACCGTATAACGCATAATGCATAACGCATAACGCATAACGCATAACGTATAACGCACAACGCATATCGCATAACGCATAACGCATAACGCATAACGCATAACGCATAACGCATAACGCATAACGCATAACGCGTACCGCATAACGCATAACGCATAACGCATAACGCATAACGCATAACGCACAACGCATATCGCATAACGCATAACGCATAACGCATAACGCATAACGCATAACGCATAACGCATAACGCACAACGCATATCGCATAACGCATAACGCATAACGCATAACGCATAACGCATAACGCATAACGCATAACGCATAACGCATAACGCATAACGCATAACGCATAACGCATAACGCATAACGCATAACGCATAACGCATAACGCATAACGCATAACGCATAACGCATAACGCATAACGCATAACGCATAACGCATAACGCATATCGCATAACGCATAACGCATAACGCATAACGCATAACGCATAACGCATAACGCATAACGCATAACGCATAACGCATAACGCATAACGCATAACGCATAACGCATAACGCATAACGCATAACGCATAACGCATAACGCATAACGCATAACGCATAACGCATAACGCATAACGCATAACGCATAACGCATAACGCATAACGCATAACGCATAACGCATAACGCATATCGCATAACGCATAACGCATAACGCATAACGCATAACGCATAACGCATAACGCATAACGCATAACGCATAACGCATAACGCATAACGCATAACGCATAACGCATAACGCATAACGCATAACGCATAACGCATAACGCATAACGTATAACGCACAACGCATATCGCATAACGCATAACGCATAACGCATAACGCATAACGCATAACGCATAACGCATAACGCATAACGCGTACCGCATAACGCATAACGCATAACGCATAACGCATAACGCATAACGCACAACGCATATCGCATAACGCATAACGCATAACGCATAACGCATAACGCATAACGCATAACGCATAACGCACAACGCATATCGCATAACGCATAACGCATAACGCATAACGCATAACGCATAACGCATAACGCATAACGCATAACGCATAACGCATAACGCATAACGCATAACGCATAACGCATAACGCATAACGCATAACGCATAACGCATAACGCATAACGCATAACGCATAACGCATAACGCATAACGCATATCGCATAACGCATAACGCATAACGCATAACGCATAACGCATAACGCATAACGCATAACGCATAACGCATAACGCATAACGCATAACGCATAACGCATAACGCATAACGCATAACGCATAACGCATAACGCATAACGCATAACGCATAACGCATAACGCATAACGCATAACGCATAACGCATAACGCATAACGCATAACGCATAACGCATAACGCATATCGCATAACGCATAACGCATAACGCATAACGCATAACGCATAACGCATAACGCATAACGCATAACGCATAACGCATAACGCATAACGCATAACGCATAACGCATATCGCATAACACATACGCATAACGCATAACGCATAACGCATAACGCATAACGCATAACGCATAACGCATAACCATAACGCATAACGCATAACCCATAACGCATAACGCATAACGCATAACGTATAACGCATAACGCATACCGTATAACGCATAATGCATAACGCATAAAGCATAACGCATAACGCATAACGCATAACGCATAACGCATAACGCAAACGTATAGCGCACAACGCATAATGCATAAACCATAACCCTTACTTCATAACGCATAACGCATAATGCACAACGCATAACGAACACCGGAAAACCCATAACGCCTAACGCATAACGGATCACGAATAACGCATAATGCATAACGCATAAAGCATAACGCATAACGCATAACGCATAACGCATAACGCATAACGCATAACGCATAATGCATAACGCATAACGCATAACGCATAACGTATAACGCACAACGCATATCGCATAACGCATAACGCATAACGCATAACGCATAACGCATAACGCATAACGCATAACGCATAACGCGTACCGCATAACGCATAACGCATAACGCATAACGCATAACGCATAACGCACAACGCATATCGCATAACGCATAACGCATAACGCATAACGCATAACGCATAACGCATAACGCATAACGCATAACGCATAACGCATAACGCATAACGCATAACGCATAACGCATAACGCATAACGCATAACGCATAACGCATAACGCATAACGCATAACGCATAACGCATATCGCATAACGCATAACGCATAACGCATAACGCATAACGCATAACGCATAACGCATAACGCATAACGCATAACGCATAACGCATAACGCATAACGCATAACGCAAAACGCATAACGTTAACGCATAACCCATAACGCATAAGGCTTGATGCATGACGCATATCGCATATCGCATAACGCATAAGGCTTGATGCATGACGCATATCGCATAACGCATAAGGATAACGCATAATACATAACGTATAACGCATTATGCATAACGCATAACGCATAACGCATAACGCATAACGCATAACGCATAACGCATATCGCATAACACATACGCATAACGCATAACGCATAACGCATAACGCATAACGCATAACGCATAACGCATAACCATAACGCATAACGCATAACCCATAACGCATAACGCATAACGCATAACGTATAACGCATAACGCATACCGTATAACGCATAATGCATAACGCATAAAGCATAACGCATAACGCATAACGCATAACGCATAACGCATAACGCATAACGCAAACGTATAGCGCACAACGCATAATGCATAAACCATAACCCTTACTTCATAACGCATAACGCATAATGCACAACGCATAACGAACACCGGAAAACCCATAACGCCTAACGCATAACGGATCACGAATAACGCATAATGCATAACGCATAAAGCATAACGCATAACGCATAACGCATAACGCATAACGCATAACGCATAACGCATAACGCATAACGCAACGTATAACGCACAACGCATAACGCATAACGCATAACGCATAACGCATAACGCATAACGCATAACGCATAACGCATAACGCATAACGCATAACGCATAACGCATAACGCATAACGCATAACGCATAACGCATAACGCATAACGCATAACGCATAACGCATAACGCATAACGCATAACGCATAACGCATAACCATAACGCATAACGCATAACCCATAACGCATAATACATAACGCATAACGCATAACGCATACCGTATAACGCATAATGCATAACGCATAACGCATAACGCATAACGCATAACGTATAACGCATAACGCATAACGCATAACGCATAACGCATAACACATAACGCATAACGTATAACGCATAACGCATAACCGTAACGCATAACGCATAACGCATAACGTATAACGCATAACGCATACCGTATAACGCATAATGCATAACGCATAAAGCAAAACGCATAACGCAAACGTATAACGCACAACGCATAACGTATAACGCATAACGCATAACGCATAACGCATAACGCATAACGCATAACGCATAACGCATAACGCATAACGCATAACGCATAACGCATAACCATAACGCATAACGCATAACCCATAACGCATAACGCATAACGCATAACGCATAACGCATAACGTATAACGCATAACGCATACCGTATAACGCATAATGCATAACGCATAACGCATAACGCATAACGTATAACGCATAACGCATACCGTATAACGCATAATGCATAACGCATAAAGCATAACGCATAACGCATAACGCATAACGCATAACGCATAACGCAACCGTATAGCGCACAACGCATAATGCATAAACCATAACCCTTACTTCATAACGCATAACGCATAATGCACAACGCATAACGAACACCGGAAAACCCATAACGCCTAACGCATAACGGATCACGAATAACGCATAATGCATAACGCATAACGCATAACGCATAACGCATAACGCATAACGCATAACGTATAACGCATAACGCATACCGTATAACGCATAATGCATAACGCATAACGCATAACGCATAACGCATAACGTATAACGCATAACGCATACCGTATAACGCATAACGCATAACGCATAACGCATAACGCATAACGCATAACGCATAACGCATAACGCATAACGCATAACGCATAACGCATAACGCATAACGCATAACGCATAACGCATAACGCATAACGCATAACCATAACGCATAACGCATAACCCATAACGCATAACGCATAACGCATAACGCATAACGCATACCGTATAACGCATAACGCATAACGCATAACGCATAACGCATAACGCATAACGTATAACGCATATCGCATAACACATACGCATAACGCATAACGCATAACGCATAACGCATAACCATAACGCATAACGCATAACGCATAACGCACAACGCATATCGCATAACGCATAACGCATAACGCATAACGCATAACGCATAACGCATAACGCATAACGCATAACGCATAACGCACAACGCATATCGCATAACGCATAACGCATAACGCATAACGCATAACGCATAACGCATAACGCATAACGCATAACGCATAACGCATAACGCATAACGCATAACGCATAACGCATAACGCATAACGCATAACGCATAACGCATAACGCATAACGCATAACGCATAACGCATAACGCATAACGCATAACGCATAACGCATAACGCATAACGCGTACCGCATAACGCATAACGCATAACGCATAACGCATAACGCATAACGCACAACGCATATCGCATAACGCATAACGCATAACGCATAACGCATAACGCATAACGCATAACGCATAACGCATAACGCATAACGCATAACGCATAACGCATAACGCATAACGCATAACGCATAACGCATAACGCATAACGCATAACGCATAACGCATAACGCATAACCATAACGCATAACGCATAACCCATAACGCATAACGCATAACGCATAACGCATAACGCATACCGTATAACGCATAATGCATAACGCATAACGCATAACGCATAACGCATAACGTATAACGCATATCGCATAACACATACGCATAACGCATAACGCATAACGCATAACGCATAACCATAACGCATAACGCATAACGCATAACGCATAACGCATAACGCATAACGCATAACGCATAACGCACAACGCATATCGCATAACGCATAACGCATAACGCATAACGCATAACGCATAACGCATAACGCATAACGCATAACGCATAACGCATAACGCATAACGCATAACGCATAACGCATAACGCATAACGAATAACGCATAACGCATAACGCATAACGCATAACGCATAACGCATAACGCATAACGCATAACGCATATCGTGTAACACATACGCATAACGCATAAGGCATTACGCATTACGCATAACTTATAAACATAACTCATAACGAATAACGCATAACGCAAAATGAATAACGCATAAAGCATAACGCATAACCCATAACCCATAACGCACAACGCATAAGGCATAATGCACAACGCATAATGAATACCGCAAAACGCATAACGCATAACGCATATCGCATAACGCGTAACTCATAACGCATAACGCATAACGCATAACGCACACCGTATAACGCATAACGCATAACGCATATCGCAAACGTATAGCGCACAACGCATAATGCATAAACCATAACCCTTACTTCATAACGCATAACGCATAATGCACAACGCATAACGAACACCGGAAAACCCATAACGCCTAACGCATAACGGATCACGAATAACGCATAATGCATAACGCATAACGCATAACGCATAACGCATAACGCATAAAGCATAACGCATAACGCATAACGCATAACGCATAACGCATAACGCATAACGCATAACGCATAACGCATAACGCATAACGCATAACGCATAACGCATAACGCATAACGCATAACGCATAACGCATATCGCATAACGCATAACGCATAACGCATAACGCATAACGCATAACGCATAACGCATAACGCATAACGCATAACGCATAACGCATAACGCATAACGCAAAACGCATAACGTTAACGCATAACCCATAACGCATAAGGCTTGATGCATGACGCATATCGCATATCGCATAACGCATAAGGCTTGATGCATGACGCATATCACATAACGCATAAGGATAACGCATAATACATAACGTATAACGCATTATGCATAACGCATAACGCATAACGCATAACGCATAACGCATAACGCATATCGCATAACACATACGCATAACGCATAACGCATAACGCATAACGCATAACGCATAACGCATAACGCATAACCATAACGCATAACGCATAACCCATAACGCATAACGCATAACGCATAACGTATAACGCATAACGCATACCGTATAACGCATAATGCATAACGCATAAAGCATAACGCATAACGCATAACGCATAACGCATAACGCATAACGCAAACGTATAGCGCACAACGCATAATGCATAAACCATAACCCTTACTTCATAACGCATAACGCATAATGCACAACGCATAACGAACACCGGAAAACCCATAACGCCTAACGCATAACGGATCACGAATAACGCATAATGCATAACGCATAAAGCATAACGCATAACGCATAACGCATAACGCATAACGCATAACGCATAACGCATAACGCATAACGCATAACGCAACGTATAACGCACAACGCATAACGCATAACGCATAACGCATAACGCATAACGCATAACGCATAACGCATAACCCATAACGCATAAGGCTTGATGCATGACGCATATCGCATATCGCATAACGCATAAGGCTTGATGCATGACGCATATCGCATAACGCATAAGGATAACGCATAATACATAACGTATAACGCATTATGCATAACGCATAACGCATAACGCATAACGCATAACGCATAACGCATATCGCATAACACATACGCATAACGCATAACGCATAACGCATAACGCATAACGCATAACGCATAACGCATAACCATAACGCATAACGCATAACCCATAACGCATAACGCATAACGCATAACGCATAACGTATAACGCATAACGCATACCGTATAACGCATAATGCATAACGCATAAAGCATAACGCATAACGCATAACGCATAACGCATAACGCATAACGCATAACGCAAACGTATAGCGCACAACGCATAATGCATAAACCATAACCCTTACTTCATAACGCATAACGCATAATGCACAACGCATAACGAACACCGGAAAACCCATAACGCCTAACGCATAACGGATCACGAATAACGCATAATGCATAACGCATAAAGCATAACGCATAACGCATAACGCATAACGCATAACGCATAACGCATAACGCATAACGCATAACGCATAACGCAACGTATAACGCACAACGCATAACGCATAACGCATAACGCATAACGCATAACGCATAACGCATAACGCATAACGCATAACGCATAACCATAACGCATAACGCATAACCCATAACGCATAACGCATAACGCATAACGCATACCGTATAACGCATAATGCATAACGCATAACGCATAACGCATAACGTATAACGCACAACGCATATCGCATAACGCATAACGCATAACGCATAACGCATAACGCATAACGCATAACGCATAACGCGTACCGCATAACGCATAACGCATAACGCATAACGCATAACGCACAACGCATATCGCATAACGCATAACGCATAACACATAACGCATAACGCATAACGCATAACGCATAACGCATAACGCACAACGCATATCGCATAACGCATAACGCATAACGCATAACGCATAACGCATAACGCATAACGCATAACGCATAACGCATAACGCATAACGCATAACGCATAACGCATAACGCATAACGCATAACGCATAACGCATAACGCATAACGCATAACGCATAACGCATAACGCATAACGCATAACGCATAACGCATAACGCATAACGCATAACGCATATCGCATAACGCATAACGCATAACGCATAACGCATAACGCATAACGCATAACGCATAACGCATAACGCATAACGCATAACGCATAACGCATAACGCAAAACGCATAACGTTAACGCATAACCCATAACGCATAAGGCTTGATGCATGACGCATATCGCATATCGCATAACGCATAAGGCTTGATGCATGACGCATATCGCATAACGCATAACGCATAACGCATAACGCATAACGCATAACGCATAACGCATATCGCATAACACATACGCATAACGCATAACGCATAACGCATAACGCATAACGCATAACGCATAACGCATAACCATAACGCATAACGCATAACCCATAACGCATAACGCATAACGCATAACGTATAACGCATAACGCATACCGTATAACGCATAATGCATAACGCATAAAGCATAACGCATAACGCATAACGCATAACGCATAACGCAAACGTATAGCGCACAACGCATAATGCATAAACCATAACCCTTACTTCATAACGCATAACGCATAATGCACAACGCATAACGAACACCGGAAAACCCATAACGCCTAACGCATAACGGATCACGAATAACGCATAATGCATAACGCATAAAGCATAACGCATAACGCATAACGCATAACGCATAACGCATAACGCATAACGCATAACGCATAACGCAACGTATAACGCACAACGCATAACGCATAACGCATAACGCATAACGCATAACGCATAACGCATAACGCATAACGCATAACGCATAACGCATAACGCATAACGCATAACCATAACGCATAACGCATAACCCATAACGCATAACGCATAACGCATAACGCATACCGTATAACGCATAATGCATAACGCATAACGCATAACGCATAACGTATAACGCATAACGCATAACGCATAACGCATAACGCATAACGCATAACGCATAACGCATAACGCATAACGCATAACCGTAACGCATAACGCATAACCCATAACGCATAACGCATAACGCATAACGTATAACGCATAACGCATACCGTATAACGCATAATGCATAACGCATAAAGCAAAACGCATAACGCAAACGTATAACGCACAACGCATAACGTATAACGCATAACGCATAACGCATAACGCATAACGCATAACGCATAACGCATAACGCATAACGCATAACGCATAACGCATAACGCATAACCATAACGCATAACGCATAACCCATAACGCATAACGCATAACGCATAACGCATAACGCATAACGTATAACGCATAACGCATACCGTATAACGCATAATGCATAACGCATAACGCATAACGCATAACGCATAACGTATAACGCATAACGCATACCGTATAACGCATAACGCATAACGCATAACGCATAACGCATAACGTATAACGCATAACGCATACCGTATAACGCATAATGCATAACGCATAAAGCATAACGCATAACGCATAACGCATAACGCATAACGCATAACGCATAACGCATAACGCATAACGCAAACGTATAGCGCACAACGCATAATGCATAAACCATAACCCTTACTTCATAACGCATAACGCATAATGCACAACGCATAACGAACACCGGAAAACCCATAACGCCTAACGCATAACGGATCACGAATAACGCATAATGCATAACGCATAAAGCATAACGCATAACGCATAACGCATAACGCATAACGCATAACGCATAACGCATAACGCATAACGCATAACGCAACGTATAACGCACAACGCATAACGCATAACGCATAACGCATAACGCATAACGCATAACGCATAACGCATAACGCATAACGCATAACGCATAACGCATAACGCATAACGCATAACGCATAACGCATAACGCATAACGCATAACGCATAACGCATAACGCATAACGCATAACGCATAACCATAACGCATAACGCATAACCCATAACGCATAACGCATAACGCATAACGCATACCGTATAACGCATAATGCATAACGCATAACGCATAACGCATAACGCATAACGTATAACGCATAACGCATAACGCATAACGCATAACGCATAACACATAACGCATAACGTATTACGCATAACGCATAACCATAACGCATAACGCATAACCCATAACGCATAACGCATAACGCATAACGTATAACGTATAACGCATAACGCATACCGTATAACGCATAATGCATAACGCATAAAGCAAAACGCATAACGCAAACGTATAACGCACAACGCATAACGTATAACGCATAACGCATAACGCATAACGCATAACGCATAACGCATAACGCATAACGCATAACGCATAACGCATAACGCATAACCATAACGCATAACGCATAACCCATAACGCATAACGCATAACGCATAACGCATAACGCATAACGTATAACGCATAACGCATACCGTATAACGCATAATGCATAACGCATAACGCATAACGCATAACGCATAACGTATAACGCATAACGCATAACGCATACCGTATAACGCATAACGCATAACGCATAACGCAAACGTATAGCGCACAACGCATAATGCATAAAACCATAACCCTTACTTCATAACGCATAACGCATAATGCACAACGCATAACGAACACCGGAAAACCCATACCGCCTAACGCATAACGGATCGCGAATAACGCATAATCAATAACGAATAAAGCATAACGCATAACGCATAACGCATAACGCGTAACTCATAACACATAACGCATAACGCATAACGCATAACGCATAACGTATAACGCATAACGCATAACGCATAACGCATAACGCATAACGCATAACGCATAACGCATAACGCATAACCATAACGCATAACGCATAACCCATAACGCATAACGCATAACGCATAACGCATACCGTATAACGCATAATGCATAACGCATAACGCATAACGCATAACGCATAACGTATAACGCATAACGCATAACGCATAACGCATAACGCATAACACATAACGCATAACGTATTACGCATAACGCATAACCATAACGCATAACGCATAACCCATAACGCATAACGCATAACGCATAACGTATAACGTATAACGCATAACGCATACCGTATAACGCATAATGCATAACGCATAAAGCAAAACGCATAACGCAAACGTATAACGCACAACGCATAACGTATAACGCATAACGCATAACGCATAACGCATAACGCATAACGCATAACGCATAACGCATAACGCATAACGCATAACGCATAACCATAACGCATAACGCATAACCCATAACGCATAACGCATACCGTATAACGCATAATGCATAACGCATAACGCATAACGCATAACGCATAACGTATAACGCATAACGCATACCGTATAACGCATAACGCATAACGCATAACGCATAACGCATAACGCATAACGCATAACGCATAACGCATAACGCATAACGCATAACGCATAACGCATAACGCATAACGCATAACGCATAACGCATAACGCATAACCATAACGCATAACGCATAACCCATAACGCATAACGCATAACGCATAACGCATAACGCATACCGTATAACGCATAATGCATAACGCATAACGCATAACGCATAACGCATAACGTATAACGCATATCGCATAACACATACGCATAACGCATAACGCATAACGCATAACGCATAACCATAACGCATAACGCATAACGCATAACGCACAACGCATATCGCATAACGCATAACGCATAACGCATAACGCATAACGCATAACGCATAACGCATAACGCATAACGCATAACGCACAACGCATATCGCATAACGCATAACGCATAACGCATAACGCATAACGCATAACGCATAACGCATAACGCATAACGCATAACGCATAACGCATAACGCATAACGCATAACGCATAACGCATAACGCATAACGCATAACGCATAACGCATAACGCATAACGCATAACGCATAACGCATAACGCATAACGCATAACGCATAACGCATAACGCGTACCGCATAACGCATAACGCATAACGCATAACGCATAACGCATAACGCACAACGCATATCGCATAACGCATAACGCATAACGCATAACGCATAACGCATAACGCATAACGCATAACGCATAACGCATAACGCATAACGCATAACGCATAACGCATAACGCATAACGCATAACGCATAACGCATAACGCATAACGCATAACGCATAACGCATAACCATAACGCATAACGCATAACCCATAACGCATAACGCATAACGCATAACGCATAACGCATACCGTATAACGCATAATGCATAACGCATAACGCATAACGCATAACGCATAACGTATAACGCATATCGCATAACACATACGCATAACGCATAACGCATAACGCATAACGCATAACCATAACGCATAACGCATAACGCATAACGCATAACGCATAACGCATAACGCATAACGCATAACGCACAACGCATATCGCATAACGCATAACGCATAACGCATAACGCATAACGCATAACGCATAACGCATAACGCATAACGCATAACGCATAACGCATAACGCATAACGCATAACGCATAACGCATAACGCATAACGCATAACGCATAACGCATAACGCATAACGCATAACGCATAACGCATAACGCATAACGCATATCGTGTAACACATACGCATAACGCATAAGGCATTACGCATTACGCATAACTTATAAACATAACTCATAACGAATAACGCATAACGCAAAATGAATAACGCATAAAGCATAACGCATAACCCATAACCCATAACGCACAACGCATAAGGCATAATGCACAACGCATAATGAATACCGCAAAACGCATAACGCATAACGCATAACGCATAACGCGTAACTCATAACGCATAACGCATAACGCATAACGCACACCGTATAACGCATAACGCATAACGCATATCGCAAACGTATAGCGCACAACGCATAATGCATAAACCATAACCCTTACTTCATAACGCATAACGCATAATGCACAACGCATAACGAACACCGGAAAACCCATAACGCCTAACGCATAACGGATCACGAATAACGCATAATGCATAACGCATAACGCATAACGCATAACGCATAACGCATAACGCATAACGCATAACGCATAACGCATAACGCATAACGCATAACGCATAACGCATAACGCATAACGCATAACGCATAACGCATAACGCATAACGCATAACGCATAACGCATAACGCATAACGCATAACGCATAACGCATATCGCATAACGCATAACGCATAACGCATAACGCATAACGCATAACGCATAACGCATAACGCATAACGCATAACGCATAACGCATAACGCATAACGCAAAACGCATAACGTTAACGCATAACCCATAACGCATAAGGCTTGATGCATGACGCATATCGCATATCGCATAACGCATAAGGCTTGATGCATGACGCATATCACATAACGCATAAGGATAACGCATAATACATAACGTATAACGCATTATGCATAACGCATAACGCATAACGCATAACGCATAACGCATAACGCATATCGCATAACACATACGCATAACGCATAACGCATAACGCATAACGCATAACGCATAACGCATAACCATAACGCATAACGCATAACCCATAACGCATAACGCATAACGCATAACGTATAACGCATAACGCATACCGTATAACGCATAATGCATAACGCATAAAGCATAACGCATAACGCATAACGCATAACGCATAACGCATAACGCAAACGTATAGCGCACAACGCATAATGCATAAACCATAACCCTTACTTCATAACGCATAACGCATAATGCACAACGCATAACGAACACCGGAAAACCCATAACGCCTAACGCATAACGGATCACGAATAACGCATAATGCATAACGCATAAAGCATAACGCATAACGCATAACGCATAACGCATAACGCATAACGCATAACGCATAACGCATAACGCAACGTATAACGCACAACGCATAACGCATAACGCATAACGCATAACGCATAACGCATAACGCATAACGCATAACCCATAACGCATAAGGCTTGATGCATGACGCATATCGCATATCGCATAACGCATAAGGCTTGATGCATGACGCATATCGCATAACGCATAAGGATAACGCATAATACATAACGTATAACGCATTATGCATAACGCATAACGCATAACGCATAACGCATAACGCATAACGCATATCGCATAACACATACGCATAACGCATAACGCATAACGCATAACGCATAACGCATAACGCATAACGCATAACCATAACGCATAACGCATAACCCATAACGCATAACGCATAACGCATAACGTATAACGCATAACGCATACCGTATAACGCATAATGCATAACGCATAAAGCATAACGCATAACGCATAACGCATAACGCATAACGCATAACGCATAACGCAAACGTATAGCGCACAACGCATAATGCATAAACCATAACCCTTACTTCATAACGCATAACGCATAATGCACAACGCATAACGAACACCGGAAAACCCATAACGCCTAACGCATAACGGATCACGAATAACGCATAATGCATAACGCATAAAGCATAACGCATAACGCATAACGCATAACGCATAACGCATAACGCATAACGCATAACGCATAACGCATAACGCATAACGCACAACGCATAACGCATAACGCATAACGCATAACGCATAACGCATAACGCATAACGCATAACGCATAACGCATAACCATAACGCATAACGCATAACCCATAACGCATAACGCATAACGCATAACGCATACCGTATAACGCATAATGCATAACGCATAACGCATAACGCATAACGTATAACGCACAACGCATATCGCATAACGCATAACGCATAACGCATAACGCATAACGCATAACGCATAACGCATAACGCGTACCGCATAACGCATAACGCATAACGCATAACGCATAACGCATAACGCACAACGCATATCGCATAACGCATAACGCATAACACATAACGCATAACGCATAACGCATAACGCATAACGCATAACGCACAACGCATATCGCATAACGCATAACGCATAACGCATAACGCATAACGCATAACGCATAACGCATAACGCATAACGCATAACGCATAACGCATAACGCATAACGCATAACGCATAACGCATAACGCATAACGCATAACGCATAACGCATAACGCATAACGCATAACGCATAACGCATAACGCATAACGCATAACGCATAACGCATAACGCATATCGCATAACGCATAACGCATAACGCATAACGCATAACGCATAACGCATAACGCATAACGCATAACGCATAACGCATAACGCATAACGCATAACGCAAAACGCATAACGTTAACGCATAACCCATAACGCATAAGGCTTGATGCATGACGCATATCGCATATCGCATAACGCATAAGGCTTGATGCATGACGCATGTCGCATAACGCATAACGCATAACGCATAACGCATAACGCATAACGCATAACGCATATCGCATAACACATACGCATAACGCATAACGCATAACGCATAACGCATAACGCATAACGCATAACGCATAACCATAACGCATAACGCATAACCCATAACGCATAACGCATAACGCATAACGTATAACGCATAACGCATACCGTATAACGCATAATGCATAACGCATAAAGCATAACGCATAACGCATAACGCATAACGCATAACGCAAACGTATAGCGCACAACGCATAATGCATAAACCATAACCCTTACTTCATAACGCATAACGCATAATGCACAACGCATAACGAACACCGGAAAACCCATAACGCCTAACGCATAACGGATCACGAATAACGCATAATGCATAACGCATAAAGCATAACGCATAACGCATAACGCATAACGCATAACGCATAACGCATAACGCATAACGCATAACGCAACGTATAACGCACAACGCATAACGCATAACGCATAACGCATAACGCATAACGCATAACGCATAACGCATAACGCATAACGCATAACGCATAACGCATAACGCATAACCATAACGCATAACGCATAACCCATAACGCATAACGCATAACGCATAACGCATACCGTATAACGCATAATGCATAACGCATAACGCATAACGCATAACGTATAACGCATAACGCATAACGCATAACGCATAACGCATAACACATAACGCATAACGTATAACGCATAACGCATAACCGTAACGCATAACGCATAACGCATAACGCATAACGCATAACGCATAACGTATAACGCATAACGCATACCGTATAACGCATAATGCATAACGCATAAAGCAAAACGCATAACGCAAACGTATAACGCACAACGCATAACGTATAACGCATAACGCATAACGCATAACGCATAACGCATAACGCATAACGCATAACGCATAACGCATAACGCATAACGCATAACGCATAACCATAACGCATAACGCATAACCCATAACGCATAACGCATAACGCATAACGCATAACGCATAACGTATAACGCATAACGCATACCGTATAACGCATAATGCATAACGCATAACGCATAACGCATAACGCATAACGTATAACGCATAACGCATACCGTATAACGCATAACGCATAACGCATAACGCATAACGCATAACGTATAACGCATAACGCATACCGTATAACGCATAATGCATAACGCATAAAGCATAACGCATAACGCATAACGCATAACGCATAACGCATAACGCATAACGCATAACGCATAACGCAAACGTATAGCGCACAACGCATAATGCATAAACCATAACCCTTACTTCATAACGCATAACGCATAATGCACAACGCATAACGAACACCGGAAAACCCATAACGCCTAACGCATAACGGATCACGAATAACGCATAATGCATAACGCATAAAGCATAACGCATAACGCATAACGCATAACGCATAACGCATAACGCATAACGCATAACGCATAACGCATAACGCAACGTATAACGCACAACGCATAACGCATAACGCATAACGCATAACGCATAACGCATAACGCATAACGCATAACGCATAACGCATAACGCATAACGCATAACGCATAACGCATAACGCATAACGCATAACGCATAACGCATAACGCATAACGCATAACGCATAACGCATAACGCATAACCATAACGCATAACGCATAACCCATAACGCATAACGCATAACGCATAACGCATACCGTATAACGCATAATGCATAACGCATAACGCATAACGCATAACGCATAACGTATAACGCATAACGCATAACGCATAACGCATAACGCATAACACATAACGCATAACGTATTACGCATAACGCATAACCATAACGCATAACGCATAACCCATAACGCATAACGCATAACGCATAACGTATAACGTATAACGCATAACGCATACCGTATAACGCATAATGCATAACGCATAAAGCAAAACGCATAACGCAAACGTATAACGCACAACGCATAACGTATAACGCATAACGCATAACGCATAACGCATAACGCATAACGCATAACGCATAACGCATAACGCATAACGCATAACGCATAACCATAACGCATAACGCATAACCCATAACGCATAACGCATAACGCATAACGCATAACGCATAACGTATAACGCATAACGCATACCGTATAACGCATAATGCATAACGCATAACGCATAACGCATAACGCATAACGTATAACGCATAACGCATACCGTATAACGCATAACGCATAACGCATAACGCAAACGTATAGCGCACAACGCATAATGCATAAAACCATAACCCTTACTTCATAACGCATAACGCATAATGCACAACGCATAACGAACACCGGAAAACCCATACCGCCTAACGCATAACGGATCGCGAATAACGCATAATCAATAACGAATAAAGCATAACGCATAACGCATAACGCATAACGCGTAACTCATAACACATAACGCATAACGCATAACGCATAACGCATAACGTATAACGCATAACGCATAACGCATAACGCATAACGCATAACGCTAAACGCATAACGTTAACGCATAACCCATAACGCATAAGGCTTGATGCATGACGCATATCGCATATCGCATAACGCATAAGGCTTGATGCATGACGCATATCGCATAACGCATAAGGCATAACGCATAATACATAACGTATAACGCATTATGCATAACGCATAACGCATAACGCATAACGCATAACGCATATCGCATACCACATACGCATAACGCATAACGCATAACGCATAACGCATAACCATAACGCATAACGCATAACCCATAACGCATAACGCATAACGCATAACGCATAACGTATAACGCATAACGCATACCGTATAACGCATAATGCATAACGCATAAAGCATAACGCATAACGCATAACGCATAACGCATAACGCATAACGCATAACGCATAACGCATAACGCATAACGCATAACGCATAACGCATAACGCATAACGCATAACGCATAACGCATAACGCATAACGCATAACGCATAACGCATAACGCATAACGCATAACGCATCACGCATAACGCATAACGCATAACGCATAACGCATATCGCATAACACATACGCATAACGCATAAGGCATAACGCATTACGCATAACTTATAACTCATAACTCATAACGAATAACGCATAACGCAAAATGAATAACGCATAAAGCATAACGCATAACCCATAACCCATAACGCACAACGCATAAGGCATAATGCACAACGCATAACGAATACCGCAAAACGCATAACGCATAACGCATATCGCATAACGCGTAACTCATAACGCATAACGCATAACGCATAACGCACACCGTATAACGCATAACGCATAACGCATAACGCAAACGTATAGCGCACAACGCATAATGCATAAACAATAACCCTTACTTCATAACGCATAACGCATAATGCACAACGCATAACGAACACCGGAAAACCCATAACGCCTAACGCATAACGGATCACGAATAACGCATAATGCATAACGCATAACGCATAACGCATAACGCATAACGCATAACGCATAACGCATAACGCATAACGCATAACGCATAACGCATAACGCATAACGCATAACGCATAACGCAAAACGCATAACCCATAACGCATAAGGCTTGATGCATGACGCATATCGCATATCGCATAACGCATAAGGCTTGAAGCATGACGCATATCGCATAACGCATAACTCATAACGCATAATACATAACGTATAACGCATTATGCATAACGCATAACGCATAACGCATAACGCATAACGCATAACGCATAACGCACAACGCATATCGCATAACGCATAACGCATAACGCATGGCGCATAACTGAAAATGCATAACGCATAACGCATAACGCATAACGCATAACGCATAACGCAAACGTATAACGCACAACGCATAACGAATACAGCAAAACGCATAATGCTTAACGCATAACGCACAACGCATATCGCATAACGCATAACGCATAACGCATAACGCATAACGCATAACGCATAACGCATAACGCGTACCGCATAACGCATAACGCATAACGCATAACGCATAACGCATAACGCACAACGCATATCGCATAACGCATAACGCATAACGCATAACGCATAACGCATAACGCATAACGCATAACGCATAACGCACAACGCATATCGCATAACGCATAACGCATAACGCATAACGCATAACGCATAACGCATAACGCACAACGCATATCGCATAACGCATAACGCATAACGCATAACGCATAACGCATAACGCATATCGGATAACGCATAACGTGTAACTCATAACGCATAACGCATAAAGCATAATGCATAACGCATAACGCATAACGCATAACGCAAACGCATAACGCATAACGCACAACGCATATCGCATAACGCATAACGCATAACGCATAACGCATAACGCATGGCGCATAACTCAAAATGCATAACGCATAACGCATAACGCATAACGCATAACGCAAAACGCATAACGCACAACGCATATCGCATAACGCATAACGCATAACGCACAACGCATATCGCATAACGCATAACGCATAACGCATAACGCATGGCGCATAACTCAAAATGCATAACGCATAACGCATAACGCATAACGCATAACGCATAACTCATATCGCGTAACGCATAAATCATAACCCATAACGCACAACGCATAACGCATAATACACAACGCATAACCAATACCGCAAAACGCATAACGCATAACGCATAACGCATAACGCATAACGCATAACTCATAACGCATAACGCATAACGCACACCGTATAACGCATAACGCATAACGCATAACGCATAAAGCATAACGCATAACGCATAACGCATAACGCATAACGGATCACACATAACGCATAACGCATAACGCATAACGCATAACACATAACTCATAACGCATAACGCATAACGCACACCGTATAACGCATAACGCATAACGCATAACGCATAAAGCATAACGCATAACGCATAACGCATAACGCATAACGCATAACGGATCACACATAACGCATAACGCATAACGCATAACGCATAACGCATAACGCATAACGCATAACGCATTACGCATAACGCATATCGAATAACGCATAACGTGTGACTCATAACGCATAACGCTTAAAGCATAATGCAAAACGCATAACGCATAACGCATAACGCATAACGCATAACGCACAACGCATATCGCATATCGCATAACGCATAACGCATAACGCATGGCGCATAACTCAAAATGCATAACGCATAACGCATAACGCATATCGCATAACGCATAACGCATAACGCATAACGCATAACGCATAACGCACAACGCATATCGCATAACGCATAACGCATAACGCACAACGCATATCGCATAACGCATAACGCATAACGCATGGCGCATAACTCAAAATGCATAACGCATAACGCATAACGCATAACGCATAACGCATAACGCATAACGCACAACGCATATCGCATAACGCATAACGCATAACGCATAACGCATGGCGCATAACTGAAAATGCATAACGCATATCGCGTAACGCATAACGCATGACGCAAACGTATAACGCACAACGCATAACGAATACAGCAAAACGCATAATGCTTAACGCATAACGCACAACGCATATCGCATAACGCATAACGCATAACGCATAACGCATGGCGCATAACTCAAAATGCATAACGCATAACGCATAACGCATAACGCAAACGTATAACGCACAACGCATAACGAATACAGCAAAACGCATAATGCTTAACGCATAACGGATCACGCATAACGCATAACGCACAACGCATATCGCATAACGCATAACGCATAACGCATAACGCATGGCGCATAACTCAAAATGCATAACGCATAACGCATAACGCATAACGCATAACGCATAACGCATAACGCATAACGCATAACACATAACGCACAACGCATATCGCATAACGCATAACGCATAACTCAAAATGCATAACGCATAACGCATAACGCATAACGCAAACGTATAACGCACAACGCATAACGAATACAGCAAAACGCATAATGCTTAACGCATAACGGGTCACGCATAACGCATAACGCATAACGCATAACGCATATCGAATAACGCATAACGTGTAACTCATAACGCATAACGCATAAAGCATAATGCTTAACGCATAACGCATAACGCTTATCGCATAACGCATAACGCATAACGTATAACGCATAACGCATACCGTATAACGCATAACGCATAATGCATAACGCAAACGTATAACGCACAACGCATAACGCATAACGAACAACGGATAACGCATAACGCATAACGCATAACCAATACCGCAAAACGTATATCGCCTAACACATAACGGATCACGCATAACGCATAACGCATAACGTATAGAGCATAACGCATAACGCATAACGCATAACGCATAACGCATACCGTATAACGAATAACGCTTAACGCATAACGCATAATGCATAACGAATAACGCATAACGCATATCGCATAAAACATAACGCATAACGCATAACGCATAACGTACAACGTATAACGCATAACGCATAACGCATAACGCATAACGCATAACGCATAACGCATAACGCATAACGCATAACGCGTACCGCATAACGCATAACGCATAACGCATAACGCATAACGCATAACGCACAACGCATATCGCATAACGCATAACGCATAACGCATAACGCATAACGCATAACGCATAACGCATAACGCATAACGCATAACGCATAACGCATAACGCACAACGCATATCGCATAACGCATAACGCATAACGCATAACGCATAACGCACAACGCATATCGCATAACGCATAACGCATAACGCATAACGCATAACGCATAACGCATATCGAATAACGCATAACGTGTGACTCATAACGCATAACGCATAAAGCATAATGCATAACGCATAACGCATAACGCATAACGCATAACGCAAACGCATAACGCATAACGCATAACGCATAACGCATAACGCATAACGCATAACGCATAACGCACAACGCATATCGCATAACGCATAACGCATAACGCATAACGCATAACGCACAACGCATATCGCATAACGCATAACGCATAACGCACAACGCATATCGCATAACGCATAACGCATAACGCATGGCGCATTACTCAAAATGCATAACGCATAACGCATAACGCATAACGCATAACGCATAACGCATAACGCACAACGCATATCGCATAACGCATAACGCATAACGCATAACGCATGGCGCATAACTGAAAATGCATAACGCATAACGCATAACGCAAACTTATAACGCACAACGCATAACGAATACAGCAAAACGCATAATGCTTAACGCATAACGGATCACGCATAACGCATAACGCACAACGCATATCGCATAACGCATAACGCATAACGCATAACGCATGGCGCATAAGTCAAAATGCATAACGCATAACGCATAACGCTTAACGCATAACGCATAACGCATAACGCATAACGCATAACGCACAACGCATATCGCATAACGCATAACGCATGGCGCATAACTCAAAATGCATAACGCATAACGCATAACGCATAACGCAAACGTATAACGCACAACGCATAACGAATACAGCAAAACGCATAATGCTTAACGCATAACGGATCACGCATAACGCATAACGCATAACGCATAACGCATAACGCATAACGCACAACGCATATCGCATAACGCATAACGCATAACGCATAACGCATAACGCATATCGAATAACGCATAACGTGTGACTCATAACGCATAACGCATAAAGCATAATGCATAACGCATAACGCATAACGCATAACGCATAACGCATAACGCATAACGCACAACGCATAACGCATAACGCATAACGCATAACGCATAACGCATGGCGCATAACTCAAAATCCATAACGCATAACGCATAACGCATAACGCATAACGCATAACGCATAACGCATAACGCATAACGCATAACGCACAACGCATATCGCATAACGCATAACGCATAACGCACAACGCATATCGCATAACGCATAACGCATAACGCATGGCGCATTACTCAAAATGCATAACGCATAACGCATAACGCATAACGCATAACGCATAACGCATAACGCATAACGCATAACGCACAACGCATATCGCATAACGCATAACGCATAACGCATAACGCATGGCGCATAACGCATAACGCATAACGCAAACGTATAACGCACAACGCATAACGAATACAGCAAAACGCATAATGCTTAACGCATAACGCATAACGCATAACGCATAACGCATAACGCATATCGAATAACGCATAACGTGTAACTCATAACGCATAACGCATAAAGCATAATGCTTAACGCATAACGCATAACGCTTATCGCATAACGCACAACGCATATCGCATAACGCATAACGCATAACGCACAACGCATATCGCATAACGCATAACGCATAACGCATGGCGCATTACTCAAAATGCATAACGCATAACGCATAACGCATAACGCATAACGCATAACGCATAACGCATAACGCACAACGCATATCGCATAACGCATAACGCATAACGCATAACGCATGGCGCATAACTGAAAATGCATAACGCATAACGCATAACGCATAACGCAAACGTATAACGCACAACGCATAACGAATACAGCAAAACGCATAATGCTTAACGCATAACGGATCACGCATAACGCATAACGCACAACGCATATCGCATAACGCATAACGCATAACGCATAACGCATGGCGCATAAGTCAAAATGCATAACGCATAACGCATAACGCATAACGCATAACGCATAACGCATAACGCACAACGCATATCGCATAACGCATAACGCATGGCGCATAACTCAAAATGCATAACGCATAACGCATAACGCATAACGCAAACGTATAACGCACAACGCATAACGAATACAGCAAAACGCATAATGCTTAACGCATAACGGATCACGCATAACGCATAACGCATAACGCATAACGCATAACGCATAACGCATATCGAATAACGCATAACGTGTAACTCATAACGCATAACGCATAAAGCATAATGCTTTACGCATAACGCATAACGCTTATCGCATAACGCATAACGCATGACGTATAACGCATAACGCATACCGCATAACGCATAACGCATAACGCATAATGCATAACGCAAACGTATAACGCACAACGCATAACGCATAACGAACAACGGATAACGCATAACGCATAACGCATAACGAATACCGCACAACGCATAACGCATAACGAACAACGGATAACGCATAACGCATAACGCATAACGAATACCGCTAAACGTATATCGCCTAACACATAACGGATCACGCATAACGCATAACGCATAACGTATAGAGCATAACGCATAACGCATAACGCATAACGCATAACGCATAACGCATAACGCATGACGCATAACGCATAACGCATAACGCATAACGCATAACGCATAACGCACAACGCATATCGTATAACGCATAACGCATAACGCATAACGCATGGCGCATAACTCAAAATGCATAACGCATAACGCATAACGCATAACGCAAACGTATAACGCACAACGCATAACGAATACAGCAAAACGCATAATGCTTAACGCATAACGGATCACGCATAACGCATAACGCACAACGCATATCGCATAACGCATAACGCATAACGCATAACGCATGGCGCATAACTCAAAATGCATAACGCATAACGCATAACGCATAACGCATAACGCATAACGCATAACGCATAACGCATAACGCATAACGCATAACGCATAACGCATAACGCATAACGCACAACGCATATCGCATAACGCATAACGCATGGCGCATAACTCAAAATGCATAACGCATAACGCATAACGCATAACGCATAACGCAAACGTATAACGCACAACGCATAACGAATACAGCAAAACGCATAATGCTTAACGCATAACGCATAACGCATAACGCATAACGCATAACGCATATCGAATAACGCATAACGTGTAACTCATAACGCATAACGCATAAAGCATAATGCTTAACGCATAACGCATAACGCTTATCGCATAACGCATAACGCATAACGTATAACGCATAACGCATACCGTATAACGCATAACGCATAATGCATAACGCAAACGTATAACGCACAACGCATAACGAACAACGGATAACGCATAACGCATAACGCATAACGAATACCGCAAAACGTATATCGCCTAACACATAACGGATCACGCATAACGCATAACGCATAACGTATAGAGCATAACGCATAACGCATAACGCATACCGTATAACGCATAACGCATAACGCATAACGCATAATGCATAACGAATAACGCATAACGCATATCGCATAAAACATAACGCATAACGCATAACGTACAACGTATAACGCATAACGCATAACGCATAACGCATAACGCATAACGCATAACGCATAACGCATAACGCACAACGCATAACGCATGACGCATAACGCATAACGCATATCGTATAACACATAACGCATAACCCATAACGCATAACGCATAACGCATAACGCATAACGCATAACGCATAACGCATAACGCATAACGCATAACGCAAAACGCATAACGCACAACGCATATCGCATAACGCATAACGCATAACGCATAACGCATAACGCATAACGCATAACGCATAACGCATAACGCATAACGCATAACGCACAACGCATATCGCATAACGCATAACGCATAACGCATAACGCATAACGCATAACGCACAACGCATATCGCATAACGCATAACGCATAACGCATAACGCATAACGCATATCGAATAACGCATAACGTGTGACTCATAACGCATAACGCATAAAGCATAATGCATAACGCATAACGCATAACGCATAACGCATAACGCATAACGCATAACGCATAACGCACAACGCATAACGCATAACGCATAACGCATAACGCATAACGCATGGCGCATAACTCAAAATCCATAACGCATAACGCATAACGCATATCGCATAACGCATAACGCATAACGCATAACGCATAACGCACAACGCATATCGCATAACGCATAACGCATAACGCACAACGCATATCGCATAACGCATAACGCATAACGCATGGCGCATTACTCAAAATGCATAACGCATAACGCATAACGCATAACGCATAACGCATAACGCATAACGCACAACGCATATCGCATAACGCATAACGCATAACGCATAACGCATGGCGCATAACTGAAAATGCATAACGCAAACGCATAACGCATAACGCAAACGTATAACGCACAACGCATAACGAATACAGCAAAACGCATAATGCTTAACGCATAACGGATCACGCATAACGCATAACGCACAACGCATATCGCATAACGCATAACGCATAACGCATAACGCATGGCGCATAACTCAAAATGCATAACGCATAACGCATAACGCATAACGCATAACGCATAACGCATAACGCATAACGCATAACGCATAACGCATAACGCATAACGCATAACGCACAACGCATATCGCATAACGCATAACGCATAACTCAAAATGCATAACGCATAACGCATAACGCATAACGCATAACGCAAACGTATAACGCACAACGCATAACGAATACAGCAAAACGCATAATGCTTAACGCATAACGGGTCACGCATAACGCATAACGCATAACGCATAACGCATAACGCATATCGAATAACGCATAACGTGTAACTCATAACGCATAACGCATAGAGCATAATGCTTAACGCATAACGCATAATGCTTATCGCATAACGCATAACGCATAACGTATAACCCATAACGCATACCGTATAACGCATAACGCATAATGCGTAACGCAAACGTATAACGCACAACGCATAACGCATAACGAACAACGGATAACGCATAACGCATAACGCATAACGAATACCGCAAAACGTATATCGCCTAACACATAACGGATCACGCATAACGCATAACGCATAACGTATAGAGCATAACGCATAACGCATAACGCATAACGCATAACGCATACCGTATAACGCATAACGCATAACGCATAACGCATAATGCATAACGAATAACGCATAACGCATATCGCATAAAACATAACGCATAACGCATAACGTACAACGTATAACGCATAACGCATAACGCATAACGCATAACGCATAACGCATAACGCATAACGCATAACGCATAACGCATGACGCATAACGCATAACGCATATCGCATAACACATAACGCATAACCCATAACGCATAACGCATAACGCATAACGCATAACGCATAACGCATAACGCATAACGCAAAACGCATAACGCACAACGCATATCGCATAACGCATAACGCATAACGCATAACGCATAACGCATAACGCATAACGCATAACGCATAACGCATAACGCACAACGTATATCGCATAACGCATAACGCATAACGCACAACGCATATCGCATAACGCATAACGCATAACGCATGGCGCATTACTCAAAATGCATAACGCATAACGCATAACGCATAACGCATAACGCATAACGCATAACGCACAACGCATATCGCATAACGCATAACGCATAACGCATAACGCATGGCGCATAACTGAAAATGCATAACGCATAACGCATAACGCATAACGCAAACGTATAACGCACAACGCATAACGAATACAGCAAAACGCATAATGCTTAACGCATAACGGATCACGCATAACGCATAACGCACAACGCATATCGCATAACGCATAACGCATAACGCATAACGCATGGCGCATAAGTCAAAATGCATAACGCATAACGCATAACGCTTAACGCATAACGCATAACGCATAACGCATAACGCATAACGCATAACGCACAACGCATATCGCATAACGCATAACGCATGGCGCATAACTCAAAATGCATAACGCATAACGCATAACGCATAACGCAAACGTATAACGCACAACGCATAACGAATACAGCAAAACGCATAATGCTTAACGCATAACGGATCACGCATAACGCATAACGCATAACGCATAACGCATAACGCATAACGCACAACGCATATCGCATAACGCATAACGCATAACGCATAACGCATAACGCATATCGAATAACGCATAACGTGTGACTCATAACGCATAACGCATAAAGCATAATGCATAACGCATAACGCATAACGCATAACGCATAACGCATAACGCATAACGCACAACGCATAACGCATAACGCATAACGCATAACGCATAACGCATGGCGCATAACTCAAAATCCATAACGCATAACGCATAACGCATATCGCATAACGCATAACGCATAACGCATAACGCATAACGCATAACGCACAACGCATATCGCATAACGCATAACGCATAACGCACAACGCATATCGCATAACGCATAACGCATAACGCATGGCGCATTACTCAAAATGCATAACGCATAACGCATAACGCATAACGCATAACGCATAACGCATAACGCATAACGCATAACGCATAACGCACAACGCATATCGCATAACGCATAACGCATAACGCATAACGCATGGCGCATAACGCATAACGCATAACGCAAACGTATAACGCACAACGCATAACGAATACAGCAAAACGCATAATGCTTAACGCATAACGCATAACGCATAACGCATAACGCATAACGCATATCGAATAACGCATAACGTGTAACTCATAACGCATAACGCATAAAGCATAATGCTTAACGCATAACGCATAACGCTTATCGCATAACGCACAACGCATATCGCATAACGCATAACGCATAACGCACAACGCATGGCGCATAACTCAAAATGCATAACGCATAACGCATAACGCATATCGCATAACGCATAACGCATAACGCATAACGCATAACGCACAACGCATATCGCATAACGCATAACGCATAACGCACAACGCATATCGCATAACGCATAACGCATAACGCATAACGCATAACGCATAACGCATAACGCATAACGCATAACGCACAACGCATATCGCATAACGCATAACGCATAACGCATAACGCATAACGCATAACGCATAACGCATAATGCATAAAGCATAACGCATAACGCATAACTTATAACTCATTACTCATAACGAATAACGCATAACGCATAACGCATATCGCATAACGCATAATACATAACGCATAAAGCATAACGCATAACGCATAACGCATAACGCATAACGCATAACGCATAACGCATAACGCATAACGCATAACGCATATCGCATAACGCATAACGCATAACGCATAACGCATAACGCATTACGCATAAAGCATAACGCATAACGCATAACGCAAACGTATAACGCACAACGCATAACGCATAACGCATAACGCAAAACGCATAACGCATAACGCATAACGCATAACGCATAACGCATAAAGCATAACGCATAACGCATAACTTATAACTCATTACTCATAACGAATAACGCATAACGCATAACGCATAACGGATAACGCATATCGCATAACGCGTAACGCATAATGCATAACGCATAAAGCATAACGCATAACGCATAACGCATAACCCCTAACGCATAACGCATAACGTATAACTCATAACGCATAACGCATAACACATAACGCATAACACATAATGCACAACGCATTACGAATACAGCAAAACGCATAACGCTTAACGCATAACGGATCACGCATAACGCATAACGCATAATGCATAACGCATAACGCATAACGCATAATGCATAACGCATAAAGCGTAACGCATAACGCATAACGCATAAAGCATAACACATAACGCATAACTCATAATGCACAACGCATAACGAATACAGCAAAACGCATAACGCTTAACGCATAACGCATAACGCATAACGCATAACGCATAATGCATAACTTATAACTCATTACTCATAACGAATAACGCATAACGCATAACTTATAACTCATTACTCATAACTCATAACGCATAACGCATAAAGCATAACGCATAACGCATAACGGATAAAGCATAATGCATAACGCATAACGCATAACGCATTACGCATAACTTATAACCCATAACTCATAAGGAGTAACGCATAACGCATAAAGCATAACGCATGAAGCATAACGCATAACGCATAACTTATAACTCATTACTCATAACGAATAACGCATAACGCATAAGGCATAACGCATAACGCATAACGCATAACGCATAACGCATAACTCATAACGCATAACGCATAACGCATAACGCATAACGCATAACGCATAATGCATAAAGCATAACGCATAACGCATAACTTATAACTCATTACTCATAACGAATAACGCATAACGCATAACGCATAACGCATAACGCATAATGCATAACGCATAACGCATAACGCATAACGCATAACGCATAACGCATAACGCAAAACGCATAACGCATAACGCATAACGCATAACGCATAACGCAAACGTATAACGCACAATTCATAACGCATAACGCATAACGCAAAACGCATAACGCATAACGCATAACGCATAACGCATAACGCATAACGCATAACGCTTAACGCATAACGCATAACGCATAACGCATAAAGCATAACGCATAACGCATAACGCATAACTTATAACTCATTACTCATAACGAATAACGCATAACGCATAACGCATAACGGATAACGCATATCGCATAACGCATAACGCATAATGCATAACGCATAAAGCATAACGCATAACGCATAACGCATAACGCATAACGCATACCGTATAACGCATAACGCCTAACGGATCAGGCATAACGCATAACGCATAATGCATAACACATAACGCATAACGCATAACGCATAACGCATAACGCATAACGCATAACGCATAACGCATAACGCATAACGCATAACGCATAACGCATAACGCATAACGCATAACGCCTTACGGATCAGGCATAACGCATAACGCATAATGCATAACACATAACGCATACCGCATAACGCATAACGCATAACACATAACGCATAACGCATACCACATAACGCATAACGCATAACGCATAACGCATAACGCATAACGCATGTCGGATCACTCATAACGCATAACGCATAACGCATAAAGCATAAAGCATAACGTATAACGCATAACGCATATCGCATAACGCATAACGCATAACCCATAACGCATAACGCATAACGCATAACGCATAACGCATAACGCATAACGCATAACGCATAACGCATAACGCATAACGCATAACGCATAACGCATAACGCATAACGCATAACGCATAACGCATAACGCATAACGCACAACGCATATCGCATAACGCATAACGCATAACGCAAAACGCATGGCGCATAACTCAAAATGCATAACGCATAACGCATAACGCATAACGCATAAAGCATAACGCATAACGCATAACGCATAACGCATAACGCACAACGCATATCGCATAACGCTTAACGCACAACGCATATCGCATAACGCATAACGCATAACGCATAACGCATGGCGCATACCTCAAAATGCATAACGCATAACGCATAACGCATAACGCATAACGCATAACGCATAACGCATAACGCATAACGCACAACGCATATCGCATAACGCATAACGCATGACGCATAACTCAAAATGCATAACGCATAACGCATAACGCATAACGCATAACGCATAACGCATAACGCATAACGCAAACGTATAACGCACAACGCATAACGAATACAGCAAAACGCATAATGCTTAACGCATAACGGATCACGCATAACGCATAACGCATATCGAATAACGCATAACGTGTAACTCATAACGCATAACGCATAAAGCATAATGCTTAACGCATAACGCATAACGCTTATCGCATAACGCATAACGCATGACGTATAACGCATAACGCATACCGCATAACGTATAACGCATAATGCATAACGCAAACGTATAACGCACAACGCATAACGCATAACGAACAACGGATAACGCATAACGCATAACGCATAACGAATACCGCAAAACGTATATCGCCTAACACATAACGGATCACGCATAACGCATAACGCATAACGTATAGAGCATAACGCATAACGCATAACGCATAACGCATACCGTATAACGCATAACGCATAACGCATAACGCATAACGCATAACGCATAACGCATAACGCATAACGCATAACGCATAACGCATAACGCATAACGCATAACGCATAACGCATGACGCATAACGCATAACGCATAACGCATAACGCATAACGCATAACGCATAACGCATAACGCACAACGCATATCGCATAACGCATAACGCATAACGCATAACGCATGGCGCATAACTCAAAATGCATAACGCATAACGCATAACGCAAACGTATAACGCACAACGCATAACGAATACAGCAAAACGCATAATGCTTAACGCATAACGGATCACGCATAACGCATAACGCACAACGCATATCGCATAACGCATAACGCATAACGCATAACGTATAGAGCATAACGCATAACGCATAACGCATAACGCATACCGTATAACGCATAACGCATAACGCATAACGCATAACGCATATCGCATAACGCATAACGCACAACGCATATCGCATAACGCATAACGCACAACGCATATCGCATAACGCATAACGCATAACGCACAACGCATATCGCATAACGCATAACGCATGGCGCATAACTCAAAATGCATAACGCATAACGCATAACGCATAACGCATAACGCATAACGCATAACGCAAACGTATAACGCATGGCGCATACCTCAAAATGCATAACGCATAACGCATAACGCATAACGCATAACGCATAACGCATAACGCATAACGCATAACGCATAACGCATAACGCATAACGCATAACGCACAACGCATATCGCATAACGCATAACGCATAACGCATAACGCATAACGCATGGCGCATAACTCAAAATGCATAACGCATAACGCATAACGCAAACGTATAACGCACAACGCATAACGAATACAGCAAAACGCATAATGCTTAACGCATAACGGATCACGCATAACGCATAACGCACAACGCATATCGCATAACGCATAACGCATAACGCATAACGCATGGCGCATATCGCATAACGCATAACGCATAACGCATAACGCATAACGCATAACGCATAACGCATAACGCATAACGCACAACGCATATCGCATAACGCATAACGCATGGCGCATAACTCAAAATGCATAACGCATAACGCATAACGCATAACGCATAACGCAAACGTATAACGCACAACGCATAACGAATACAGCAAAACGCATAATGCTTAACGCATAACGGATCACGCATAACGCATAACGCATAACGCATAACGCATAACGCATAACGCATGTCGAATAAGGCATAACGTGTAACTCATAACGCATAACGCATGGCGCATAACTCAAAATGCATAACGCATAACGCATAACGCATATCGCATAACGCATATCGCATAACGCATAACGCATAACGCACAACGCATATCGCATAACGCATAACGCATAACGCATGGCGCATTACTCAAAATGCATAACGCATAACGCATAACGCATAACGCATAACGCATAACGCATAACGCACAACGCATATCGCATAACGCATAACGCATAACGCATAACGCATGGCGCATAACTGAAAATGCATAACGCATAACGCATAACGCATAACGCAAACGTATAACGCACAAGGCATAACGAATACAGCAAAACGCATAATGCTTAACGCATAACGGATCACGCATAACGCATAACGCACAACGCATATCGCATAAATCATAACGCATGGCGCATAACTCAAAATGCATAACGCATAACGCATAACGCAAACGTATAACGCACAACGCATAACGAATACAGCAAAACGCATAATGCTTAACGCATAACGGATCACGCATAACGCATAACGCACAACGCATATCGCATAACGCATAACGCATAACGCATAACGCATGGCGCATAACTCAAAATGCATAACGCATAACGCATAACGCATAACGCATAACGCATAACGTATAACGGATAACGCATATCGCATAATGCGTAACGCATAATGCATAACGCATAAAGCATAACGCATGAAGCATAACGCATAACGCATAACTTATAACTCATTACTCATAACGAATAACGCATAACGCATAAGGCATAACGCATAACGCATAACGCATAACGCATAACGCATAACGCATAACGCATAACGTATAACGGATAACGCATATCGCATAACGCGTAACGCATAATGCATAACGCATAAAGCATAACGCATAACGCATAACGCATAACCCCTAACGCATAACGCATAACGTATAACTCATAACGCATAACGCATAACACATAACGCATAACACATAATGCACAACGCATTACGAATACAGCAAAACGCATAACGCTTAACGCATAACGGATCACGCATAACGCATAACGCATAATGCATAACGCATAACGCATAACGCATAATGCATAACGCATAAAGCGTAACGCATAACGCATAACGCATAAAGCATTACACATAACGCATAACTCATAATGCACAACGCATAACGAATACAGCAAAACGCATAACGCTTAACGCATAACGCATAACGCATAACGCATAATGCATAACGCATAACGCATAACGCATAACGCATAACGCATAACGCATAACGTATAACGTATAACGCATACCGCATTACGCATAACTTATAACTCATAACTCATAAGGAGTAACGCATAACGCATAACGCATAAAGCATAACGCATAACGCATAACTTATAACTCATTACTCATAACGAATAACGCATAACGCATAACTTATAACTCATTACTCATAACTCATAACGCATAACGCATAAAGCATAACGCATAACGCATAACGGATAAAGCATAATGCATAACGCATAACGCATAACGCATTACGCATAACTTATAACCCATAACTCATAAGGAGTAACGCATAACGCATAAAGCATAACGCATGAAGCATAACGCATAACGCATAACTTATAACTCATTACTCATAACGAATAACGCATAACGCATAAGGCATAACGCATAACGCATAACGCATAACGCATAACGCATAACGCATAACGCATAACGCATAACGCATAACGCATAACGCATAACGCATAACGCATAACGCATAATGCATAAAGCATAACGCATAACGCATAACGCATAACTTATAACTCATTACTCATAACGAATAACGCATAACGCATAACGCATAACGCATAACGCATAATGCATAACGCATAACGCATAACGCATAACGCATAACGCATAACGCATAACGCATAACGCATAACGCATAACGCAAACGTATAACGCAAACGTATAACGCATAACGCATAACGCAAAACGCATAACGCATAACGCATAACGCATAACGCATAACGCATAACGCATAACGCATAACGCATAACGCATAACGCTTAACGCATAACGCATAACGCATAACGCATAAAGCATAACGCATAACGCATAACGCATAACTTATAACTCATTACTCATAACGAATAACGCATAACGCATAACGCATAACGGATAACGCATATCGCATAACGCATAACGCATAATGCATAACGCATAAAGCATAACGCATAACGCATAACGCATAACGCATACCGTATAACGCATAACGCCTAACGGATCAGGCATAACGCATAACGCATAATGCATAACACATAACGCATAACGCATAACGCAAAGCATAACGCATAACGCATAACGCATAACGCATAACGCATAACGCATAACGCCTTACGGATCAGGCATAACGCATAACGCATAATGCATAACACATAACGCATACCGCATAACGCATAACGCATAACACATAACGCATAACGCATAACACATAACGCATAACGCATAACGCATAACGCATAACGCATAACGCATAACGCATGTCGGATCACTCATAACGCATAACGCATAACGCATAAAGCATAAAGCATAACGTATAACGCATAACGCATATCGCATAACGCATAACGCATAACCCATAACGCATAACGCATAACGCATAACGCATAACGCATAACGCATAACGCATAACGCATAACGCATAACGCATAACGCATAACGCATAACGCATAACGCATAACGCACAACGCATATCGCATAACGCATAACGCATAACGCAAAACGCATGGCGCATAACTCAAAATGCATAACGCATAACGCATAACGCATAACGCATAAAGCATAACGCATAACGCATAACGCATAACGCATAACGCACAACGCATATCGCATAACGCATAACGCACAACGCATATCGCATAACGCATAACGCATAACGCATAACGCATGGCGCATACCTCAAAATGCATAACGCATAACGCATAACGCATAACGCATAACGCATATCTTATAACGCATAACGTGTGACTCATAACGCATAACGCTTAAAGCATAATGCATAACGCATAACGCATAACGCATAACGCATAACGCATAACGCATAACGCACAACGCATATCGCATAACGCATAACGCATAACGCATAACGCATGGCGCATAACTCAAAATGCATAACGCATAACGCATAACGCATAACGCAAACGTATAACGCACAACGCATAACGAATACAGCAAAACGCATAATGCTTAACGCATAACGGATCACGCATAACGCATAACGCACAACGCATAACGCATAACGCATGGCGCATAACTCAAAATGCATAACGCATAACGCATAACGCATAACACACAACGCATATCGCATAACGCATAACGCATAACGCATAACGCATGGCGCATAACTGAAAATGCATAACGCATAAGGCATAACGCATAACGCAAACGTATAACGCACAACGCATAACGAATACAGCAAAACGCATAATGCTTAACGCATAACGGATCACGCACAACGCATAACGCACAACGCATATCGCATAACGCATAACGCATAACGCATAACGCATGGCGCATAACTCAAAATGCATAACGCATAACGCATAACGCATAACGCAAACGTATAACGCACAACGCATAACGAATACAGCAAAACGCATAATGCTTAACGCATAACGGATCACGCATAACGCATAACGCACAACGCATATCGCATAACGCATAACGCATAACGCATAACGCATGGCGCATAACTCAAAATGCATAACGCATAACGCATAACGCATAACGCATAACGCATAACGCATAACGCATAACGCATAACGCATAACGCATAACGCATAACGCATAACGCATAACGCATAACGCATAACGCACAACGCATATCGCATATCGAATAACGCATAACTCAAAATGCATAACGCATAACGCATAACGCATAACGCATAACGCAAACGTATAACGCACAACGCATAACGAATACAGCAAAACGCATAATGCTTAACGCATAACGGGTCACGCATAACGCATAACGCATAACGCATAACGCATAACGAATATCGAATAACGCATAACGTGTAACTCATAACGCATAACGCATAAAGCATAATGCTTAACGCATAACGCATAACGCTTATCGCATAACGCATAACGCATAACGCATAACGCATAACGCATGACGCATAACGCATAACGCATATCGCATAACACATAACGCATAACCCATAACGCATAACGCATAACGCATAACGCATAACGCATAACGCATAACGCAAAACGCATAACGCACAACGCATATCGCATAACGCATAACGCATAACGCATAACGCATAACGCATAACGCATAACGCATAACGCATAACGCATAACGCATAACGCACAACGCATAACGCATAACGCATAACGCATGACGCATAACGCATAACGCATATCGCATAACACATAACGCATAACCCATAACGCATAACGCATAACGCATAACGCATAACGCATAACGCATAACGCATAACGCATAACGCATAACGCATAACGCATAACGCACAACGCATATCGCATAACGCATAACGCATAACGCATAACGCATAACACATAACGCATATCTTATAACGCATAACGTGTGACTCATAACGCATAACGCTTAAAGCATAATGCATAACGCATAACGCATAACGCATAACGCATAACGCATAACGCATAACGCATAACGCACAACGCATATCGCATAACGCATAACGCATAACGCATAACGCATGGCGCATAACTCAAAATGCATAACGCATAACGCATAACGCATATCGCATAACGCATAACGCATAACGCATAACGCATAACGCATAACGCACAACGCATATCGCATAACGCATAACGCATAACGCACAACGCATATCGCATAACGCATAACGCATAACGCATGGCGCATAACTCAAAATGCATAACGCATAACGCATAACGCATAACACACAACGCATATCGCATAACGCATAACGCATAAATCATAACGCATGGCGCATAACTGAAAATGCATAACGCATAAGGCATAACGCATAACGCAAACGTATAACGCACAACGCATAACGAATACAGCAAAACGCATAATGCTTAACGCATAACGGATCACGCACAACGCATAACGCACAACGCATATCGCATAACGCATAACGCATAACGCATAACGCATGGCGCATAACTCAAAATGCATAACGCATAACGCATAACGCATAACGCAAACGTATAACGCACAACGCATAACGAATACAGCAAAACGCATAATGCTTAACGCATAACGGATCACGCATAACGCATAACGCACAACGCATATCGCATAACGCATAACGCATAACGCATGGCGCATAACTCAAAATGCATAACGCATAACGCATAACGCATAACGCATAACGCATAACGCATATCGCATCACGCATAACGCATAACGCACAACGCATATCGCATAACGCATAACGCATAACTCAAAATGCATAACGCATAACGCATAACGCATAACGCATAACGCATAACGCAAACGTATAACGCACAACGCATAACGAATACAGCAAAACGCATAATGCTTAACGCATAACGGGTCACGCATAACGCATAACGCATAACGCATAGCGAATAACGCATAACGTGTAACTCATAACGCATAACGCATAAAGCATAATGCTTAACGCATAACGCATAACGCTTATCGCATAACGCATAACGCATAACGTATAACGCATAACGCATACCGTATAACGCATAACGCATAATGCATAACGCAAACGTATAACGCACAACGCATAACGCATAACGCATAACGCATAACGCATAACGCACAACGCATATCGCATAACGCATAACGCATAACGCATAACGCATAACGCATATCGAATAACGCATAACGTGTGACTCATAACGCATAACGCATAAAGCATAATGCATAACGCATAACGCATAACGCATAACGCATAACGCATAACGCATAACGCATAACGCACAACGCATATCGCATAACGCATAACGCATAACGCATAACGCATGGCGCATAACTCAAAATGCATAACGCATAACGCATAACGCATATCGCATAACGCATAACGCATAACGCATAACGCATAACGCATAACGCACAACGCATATCGCATAACGCATAACGCATAACGCACAACGCATATCGCATAACGCATAACGCATAACGCATGGCGCATTACTCAAAATGCATAACGCATAACGCATAACGCATAACGCATAACGCATAACGCATAACGCACAACGCATATCGCGTAACGCATAACGCATAACGCATAACGCATGGCGCATAACTGAAAATGCATAACGCATAACGCATAACGCAAACGTATAACGCACAACGCATAACGAATACAGCAAAACGCATAATGCTTAACGCATAACGGATCACGCATAACGCATAACGCACAACGCATATCGCATAACGCATAACGCATAACGCATAACGCATGGCGCATAACTCAAAATGCATAACGCATAACGCATAACGCATAACGCAAACGTATAACGCACAACGCATAACGAATACAGCAAAACGCATAATGCTTAACGCATAACGGATCACGCATAACGCATAACGCACAACGCATATCGCATAACGCATAACGCATAACGCATAACGCATGGCGCATAACTCAAAATGCATAACGCATAACGCATAACGCATAACCCATAACGCATAACGCATACCGTATAACGCATAACGCATAATGCATAACGCAAACGTATAACGCACAACGCATAACGCATAACGCATAACGCATAACGCATAACGCACAACGCATATCGCATAACGCATAACGCATAACGCATAACGCATATCGAATAACGCATAACGTGTGACTCATAACGCATAACGCATAAAGCATAATGCATAACGGATCACGCATAACGCATAACGCACAACGCATATCGCATAACGCATAACGCATAACGCATAACGCATGGCGCATAACTCAAAATGCATAACGCATAACGCATAACGCATAACGCAAACGTATAACGCACAACGCATAACGAATACAGCAAAACGCATAATGCTTAACGCATAACGGATCACGCATAACGCATAACGCACAACGCATATCGCATAACGCATAACGCATAACGCATAACGCATGGCGCATAACTCAAAATGCATAACGCATAACGCATAACGCATAACGCATAACGCATAACCCATAACGCATAACGCATAACGCATAACGCATAACGCACAACGCATATCGCATAACGCATAACGCATAACTCAAAATGCATAACGCATAACGCATAACGCATAACGCATAACGCAAACGTATAACGCACAACGCATAACGAATACAGCAAAACGCATTTATGCTTAACGCATAACGGGTCACGCATAACGCATAACGCATAACGCATAACGCATAACGCATAAAGCATAATGCTTAACGCATAACGCATAATGCTTATCGCATAACGCATAACGCATAACGTATAACGCATAACGCATACCGTATAACGCATAACGCATAATGCATAACGCAAACGTATAACGCACAACGCATAACGCATAACGAACAACGGATAACGCATAACGCATAACGCATAACGAATACCGCAAAACGTATATCGCCTAACACATAACGGATCACGCATAACGCATATCTTATAACGCATAACGTGTGACTCATAACGCATAACGCATAACGCATAACGCATAACGCATAACGCATAACGCATAACGCGTGACGCATAACGCATAACGCATATCGCATAACACATAACGCATAACCCATAACGCATAACGCATAACGCATAACGCATAACGCATAACGCATAACGCATAACGCATAACGCATAACTCAAAATGCATAACGCATAACGCATAACGCATAACGCATAACGCAAACGTATAACGCACAACGCATAACGAATACAGCAAAACGCATTTATGCTTAACGCATAACGGGTCACGCATAACGCATAACGCATAACGCATAACGCATAACGCATAACGCACAACGCATATCGCATAACGCATAACGCATAACGCACAACGCATATCGCATAACGCATAACGCATAACGCATGGCGCATAACTCAAAATGCATAACGCATAACGCATAACGCATAACACACAACGCATATCGCATAACGCATAACGCATAACGCATAACGCATGGCGCATAACTGAAAATGCATAACGCATAAGGCATAACGCATAACGCAAACGTATAACGCACAACGCATAACGAATACAGCAAAACGCATAATGCTTAACGCATAACGGATCACGCACAACGCATAACGCACAACGCATATCGCATAACGCATAACGCATAACGCATAACGCATGGCGCATAACTCAAAATGCATAACGCATAACGCATAACGCATAACGCAAACGTATAACGCACAACGCATAACGAATACAGCAAAACGCATAATGCTTAACGCATAACGGATCACGCATAACGCATAACGCACAACGCATATCGCATAACGCATAACGCATAACGCATGGCGCATAACTCAAAATGCATAACGCATAACGCATAACGCATAACGCATAACGCATAACGCATAACGCATAACGCATAACGCATAACGCATAACGCACAACGCATATCGCATAACGCATAACGCATAACTCAAAATGCATAACGCATAACGCATAACGCATAACGCATAACGCAAACGTATAACGCACAACGCATAACGAATACAGCAAAACGCATAATGCTTAACGCATAACGGGTCACGCATAACGCATAACGCATAACGCATATCGAATAACGCATAACGTGTAACTCATAACGCATAACGCATAAAGCATAATGCTTAACGCATAACGCATAACGCTTATCGCATAACGCATAACGCATAACGTATAACGCATAACGCATACCGTATAACGCATAACGCATAATGCATAACGCAAACGTATAACGCACAACGCATAACGCATAACGCATAACGCATAACGCATAACGCACAACGCATATCGCATAACGCATAACGCATAACGCATAACGCATAACGCATATCGAATAACGCATAACGTGTGACTCATAACGCATAACGCATAAAGCATAATGCATAACGCATAACGCATAACGCATAACGCATAACGCATAACGCATAACGCATAACGCATAACGCACAACGCATATCGCATAACGCATAACGCATAACGCATAACGCATGGCGCATAACTCAAAATGCATAACGCATAACGCATAACGCATATCGCATAACGCATAACGCATAACGCATAACGCATAACGCATAACGCACAACGCATATCGCATAACGCATAACGCATAACGCACAACGCATATCGCATAACGCATAACGCATAACGCATGGCGCATTACTCAAAATGCATAACGCATAACGCATAACGCATAACGCATAACGCATAACGCACAACGCATATCGCATAACGCATAACGCATAACGCATAACGCATGGCGCATAACTGAAAATGCATAACGCATAACGCATAACGCAAACGTATAACGCACAACGCATAACGAATACAGCAAAACGCATAATGCTTAACGCATAACGGATCACGCATAACGCATAACGCACAACGCATATCGCATAACGCATAACGCATAACGCATAACGCATGGCGCATAACTCAAAATGCATAACGCATAACGCATAACGCATAACGCAAACGTATAACGCACAACGCATAACGAATACAGCAAAACGCATAATGCTTAACGCATAACGGATCACGCATAACGCATAACGCACAACGCATATCGCATAACGCATAACGCATAACGCATAACGCATGGCGCATAACTCAAAATGCATAACGCATAACGCATAACGCATAACGCATAACGCATAACCCATAACGCATAACGCATAACGCATAACGCATAACGCACAACGCATATCGCATAACGCATGGCGCATAACTGAAAATGCATAACGCATAACGCATAACGCAAACGTATAACGCACAACGCATAACGAATACAGCAAAACGCATAATGCTTAACGCATAACGGGTCACGCATAACGCATAACGCATAACGCATAACGCATAACGCATAACGCATAACGCATAAAGCATAATGCTTAACGCATAACGCATAATGCTTATCGCATAACGCATAACGCATAACGTATAACGCATAACGCATACCGTATAACGCATAACGCATAATGCATAACGCAAACGTATAACGCACAACGCATAACGCATAACGAACAACGGATAACGCATAACGCATAACGCATAACGAATACCGCAAAACGTATATCGCCTAACACATAACGGATCACGCATAACGCATATCTTATAACGCATAACGTGTGACTCATAACGCATAACGCATAACGCATAACGCATAACGCATAACGCATAACGCATAACGCGTGACGCATAACGCATAACGCATATCGCATAACACATAACGCATAACCCATAACGCATAACGCATAACGCATAACGCATAACGCATAACGCATAACGTATAACGCATAACGCAAAACGCATAACGCACAACGCATATCGCATAACGCATAACGCATAACGCATAACGCATAACGCATAACGCATAACGCATAACGCATAACGCATAACGCATAACGCACAACGCATATCGCATAACGCATAACGCATAACGCATAACGCATAACGCATAACCCACAACGCATATCGCATAACGCATAACGCATAACGCATAACGCATAACGCATATCTTATAACGCATAACGTGTGACTCATAACGCATAACGCTTAAAGCATAATGCATAACGCATAACGCATAACGCATAACGCATAACGCATAACGCATAACGCACAACGCATATCGCATAACGCATAACGCATAACACATAACGCATGGCGCATAACTCAAAATGCATAACGCATAACGCATATCGCATAACGCATAACGCATAACGCATAACGCATAACGCATAACGCATAACGCACAACGCATATCGCATAACGCATAACGCATAACGCACAACGCATATCGCATAACGCATAACGCATAACGCATGGCGCATAACTCAAAATGCATAACGCATAACGCATAACGCATAACGCATAACGCACAACGCATATCGCATAACGCATAACGCATAACGCATAACGCATGGCGCATAACTGAAAATGCATAACGCATAACGCATAACGCATAACGCAAACGTATAACGCACAACGCATAACGAATACAGCAAAACGCATAATGCTTAACGCATAACGCATAACGCATAACGCATAACGCATAACGCATATCGAATAACGCATAACGTGTGACTCATAACGCATAACGCATAAAGCATAATGCATAACGAATAACGCATAACGCATAACGCATAACGCATAACGCATAACTCATAACGCATAACGCACAACGCATATCGCATAACGCATAACGCATAACGCATAACGCATGGCGCATAACTCAAAATGCATAACGCATAACGCATAACGCATATCGCATAACGCATAACGCATAACGCATAACGCATAACGCATAACGCACAACGCATATCGCATAACGCATAACGCATAACGCACAACGCATATCGCATAACGCATAACGCATAACGCATGGCGCATTACTCAAAATGCATAACGCATAACGCATAACGCATAACGCATAACGCATAACGCATAACGCACAACGCATATCGCATAACGCATAACGCATAACGCATAACGCATGGCGCATAACTGAAAATGCATAACGCATAACGCATAACGCATAACGCAAACGTATAACGCACAACGCATAACGAATACAGCAAAACGCATAATGCTTAACGCATAACGGATCACGCATAACGCATAACGCACAACGCATATCGCATAACGCATAACGCATAACGCATAACGCATGGCGCATAACTCAAAATGCATAACGCATAACGCATAACGCATAACGCAAACGTATAACGCACAACGCATAACGAATACAGCAAAACGCATAATGCTTAACGCATAACGGATCACGCATAACGCATAACGCACAACGCATATCGCATAACGCATAACGCATAACGCATAACGCATGGCGCATAACGCATAACGCACAACGCATATCGCATAACGCATAACGCATAACGCATAACGCATAACGCATATCGAATAACGCATAACGTGTGACTCATAACGCATAACGCATAAAGCATAATGCATAACGAATAACGCATAACGCATAACGCATAACGCATAACGCATAACGCATAACGCACAACGCATATCGCATAACGCATAACGCATAACGCATAACGCATGGCGCATAACTCAAAATGCATAACGCATAACGCATATCGCATAACGCATAACGCATAACGCATAACGCATAACGCACAACGCATATCGCATAACGCATAACGCATAACGCACAACGCATATCGCATAACGCATACCGCATAACTCATGGCGCATTACTCAAAATGCATAACGCATAACGCATAACGCATAACGCATAACGCATAACGCATAACGCACAACGCATATCGCATAACGCATAACGCATAACGCATAACGCATAACGCATGGCGCATAACTGAAAATGCATAACGCATAACGCATAACGCATAACGCAAACGTATAACGCACAACGCATAACGAATACAGCAAAACGCATAATGCTTAACGCATAACGGATCACGCATAACGCATAACGCACAACGCATATCGCATAACGCATAACGCATAACGCAAAACGCATGGCGCATAACTCAAAATGCATAACGCATAACGCATAACGCATAACGCAAACGTATAACGCACAACGCATAACGAATACAGCAAAACGCATAATGCTTAACGCATAACGGATCACGCATAACGCATAACGCACAACGCATATCGCATAACGCATAACGCATAACGCATAACGCATGGCGCATAACTCAAAATGCATAACGCATAACGCATAACGCATAACGCATAACGCATAACGCATAACGCATAACGCATAACGCATAACGCATAACGCATAACGCACAACGCATATCGCATAACGAATAACGCATAACTCAAAATGCATAACGCATAACGCATAACGCATAACGCATAACGCAAACGTATAACGCACAACGCATAACGAATACAGCAAAACGCATAATGCTTAACGCATAACGGGTCACGCATAACGCATAACGCATAACGCATAACGCATAACGAATATCGAATAACGCATAACGTGTAACTCATAACGCATAACGCATAAAGCATAATGCTTAGCGCATAACGCATAACGCTTATCGCATAACGCATAACGCATAACGCATAACGCATAACGCATGACGCATAACGCATAACGCATATCGCATAACACATAACGCATAACCCATAACGCATAACGCATAACGCATAACGCATAACGCATAACGCATAACGCAAAACGCATAACGCACAACTCATATCGCATAACGCATAACGCATAACGCATAACGCATAACGCATAACGCATAACACATAACGCATATCTTATAACGCATAACGTGTGACTCATAACGCATAACGCTTAAAGCATAATGCATAACGCATAACGCATAACGCATAACGCATAACGCATAACGCATAACGCATATCTTATAACGCATAACGTGTGACTCATAACGCATAACGCTTAAAGCATAATGCATAACGCATAACGCATAACGCATAACGCATAACGCATAACGCATAACGCATGGCGCATAACTCAAAATGCATAACGCATAACGCATTACGCATAACGCATAACGCATAACGCATAACGCATAAAGCACAACGCATATCGCATAACGCATAACGCATAACGCACAACGCATATCGCATAACGCATAACGCATAACGCATAACACATAACGCATAACGCACAACGCATATCGCATAACGCATAACGCATAACGCATAACACATAACGCATATCTTATAACGCATAACGTGTGACTCATAACGCATAACGCTTAAAGCATAATGCATAACGCATAACGCATAACGCATAACGCATAACGCATAACGCATAACGCATGGCGCATAACTCAAAATGCATAACGCATAACGCATTACGCATAACGCATAACGCATAACGCATAACGCATAAAGCACAACGCATATCGCATAACGCATAACGCATAACGCACAACGCATATCGCATAACGCATAACGCATAACGCATGGCGCATAACTCAAAATGCATAACGCATAACGCATAACGCATAACGCATAACGCATAACGCATAACGCATAACGCACAACGCATATCGCATAACGCATAACGCATAACGCATAACGCATGGCGCATAACTGAAAATGCATAACGCATAACGCATAACGCATAACGCAAACGTATAACGCACAACGCATAACGAATACAGCAAAACGCATAATGCTTAACGCATAACGGATCACGCATAACGCATAACGCACAACGCATATCGCATAACGCATAACGCATAACGCATAACGCATGGCGCATAACTCAAAATGCATAACGCATAACGCATAACGCAAACGTATAACGCACAACGCATAACGAATACAGCAAAACGCATAATGCTTAACGCATAACGGATCACGCATAACGCATAACGCACAACGCATATCGCATAACGCATAACGCATAACGCATAACGCATGGCACATAACTCAAAATGCATAACGCATAACGCATAACGCATAACGCATAACGCATAACGCATAACGCATAACGCATAACGCATAACGCATAACGCACAACGCATATCGCATAACGCATAACGCATAACGCATAACGCATAACGCATAACGCATAACGCATAACGCATAACGCATAACGCATAACGCATAACGCATAACGCATACCGTATAACGCATAACGCATAACGCATAACGCATAATGCATAACGAATAACGCATAACGCATATCGCATAAAACATAACGCATAACGCATAACGTACAACGTATAACGCATAACGCGTAACGCATAACGCATAACGCATAACGCATAACGCATAACGCATAACGCGTACCGCATAACGCATAACGCATAACGCATAACGCACAACGCATATCGCATAACGCATAACGCTTAACGCATAACGCATAACGCATAACGCATAACGCATAACGCATAACGCATAACGCATAACGCACAACGCATATCGCATAACGCATAACGCATAACGCACAACGCATATCGCATAACGCATAACGCATTACGCATAACGCATAACGCGTACCGCATAACGCATAACGCATAACGCATAACGCACAAAGCATATCGCATAACGCATAACGCATAACGCATAACGCATAACGCATAACGCATAACGCATAACGTACAACGTATAACGCATAACGCGTAACGCATAACGCATAACGCATAACGCATAACGCATAACGTATAACGCGTACCGCATAACGCATAACGCATAACGCATAACGCATAACGCATAACGCATAACGCATAACGCATAACGCGTACCGCATAACGCATAACGCATAACGCATAACGCACAACGCATATCGCATAACGCATAACGCATAACGCATAACGCATAACGCATAACGCATAACGCATAACGCATAACGCATAACGCACAACGCATATCGCATAACGCATAACGCATAACGCATAACGCATAACGCATAACGCACAACGCATATCGCATAACGCATAACGCATAACGCATAACGCATATCGAATAACGCATAACGTGTGACTCATAACGCATAACGCATAAAGCATAATGCATAACGCATAACGCATAACGCATAACGCAAACGCATAACGCATAACGCACAACGCAAATCGCATAACGCATAACGCATAACGCATAACGCATAACGCATGGCGCATAACTCAAAATGCATAACGCATAACGCATAACGCATAACGCATAACGCATAACGCATAACGCATAACGCATAACGCATAACGCACAACGCATATCGCATAACGCATAACGCATAACGCACAACGCATATCGCATAACGCATAACGCATAACGCATAACGCATGGCGCATAACTCAAAATGCATAACGCATAACGCATAACGCATAACGCATAACTCATATCGCAAATCGCATAAATCATAACCCATAACGCACAACGCATAACGCATAATGCACAACGCATAACGAATACCGCAAAACGCATAACGCATAACGCATAACGGATCACACATAACGCATAACGCATAACGCATAACGCACACCGTATAACGCATAACGCATAACGCATAACGCAAAACGCATAACGCATAACGCATAACGCATAACGCATAACGCATAACGCATAACGCATAACGCATAACGGATCACGCATAACGCATAACGCATAACGCATAACGCATAACGCATAACGCATAAAGCATAACGCATAACGCATAACGCATTACGCATAACTTATAATTCATAACTCATAAGGAGTAACGCATAACGCATAAAGCATAACGCATAACGCATAACGCATAACGCATAACGCATAACGCATAACGCATAACGCATAATGCATAAAGCATAACGCATAACGCATAACTTATAACTCATTACTCATAACGAATAACGCATAACGCATAACGCATAACGCATAACGCATAATGCATAACGCATAACGCATAACGCATATCGCATAACGCATAACGCATAACGCATAACGAATAACGCATAACGCATAACGCATAACGCATAACGCATAATGCATAACGCATAACGCATAACGCATAACGCATAACGCATAACGCATAACGCATAACGCATAACGCATAACGCATAACGCATATCGCATAACGCATAACGCATAACGCATAACGCATAACGCATAAAGCATAACGCATAACGCATAACGCATAACGCATAACGCATAACGCATAACGCATAACGCATAAAGCATAACGCATAACGCATAACGCATAACTTATAACTCATTACTCATAACGAATAACGCATAACGCATAACGCATAACGGATAACGCATATCGCATAACGCATAACGCATAATGCATAACGCATAAAGCATAACGCATAACGCATAACGCATAACCCCTAACGCATAACGCATAACGCATAACGCATAACGCATAACGCCTAACGCATAACGCATAACGCATAACCCCTAACGCATAACGCATAACGCATAACGCATAACGTGTAACTAATAACTCACAACGCATAAAGCATAACGCATAACGCATAACGCATATCGCATATCGCATAACGCATAACGCATAACGTATAACGCATAACGCATACCGTATAACGCATAACGCATAACGCAAACGTATAACGCACAACGCATAACGCATAACGAACAACGGATAACGCATAACGCATAACGCATAACGCATAACGAATACCGCAAAACGTATATCGCCTAACACATAACGGATCACGCATAACGCATAACGCATAACGCATAACGCATAACGCATAACGCATGACGCATAACGCATAACGCATATCGCATAACACATAACGCATAACCCATAACGCATAACGCATAACGCATAACGCATAACGCATAACGCATAACGCAAAACGCATAACGCACAACGCATATCGCATAACGCATAACGCATAACGCATAACGCATAACGCATAACGCATAACGCATAACGCATAACGCATAACGCACAACGCATATCGCATAACGCATAACGCATAACGCATAACGCATAACGCATAACGCACAACGCATATCGCATAACGCATAACGCATAACGCATAACACATAACGCATATCTTATAACGCATAACGTGTGACTCATAACGCATAACGCTTAAAGCATAATGCATAACGCATAACGCATAACGCATAACGCATAACGCATAACGCACAACGCATATCGCATAACGCATAACGCATAACGCATAACGCATGGCGCATAACTCAAAATGCATAACGCATAACGCATAACGCAGATCGCATAACGCATAACGCATAACGCATAACGCATAACGCATAACGCACAACGCATATCGCATAACGCATAACGCATAACGCACAACGCATATCGCATAACGCATAACGCATAACGCATGGCGCATAAGTCAAAATGCATAACGCATAACGCATAACGCATAACACACAACGCATATCGCATAACGCATAACGCATAACGCATAACGCATGGCGCATAACTGAAAATGCATAACGCATAAGGCATAACGCATAACGCAAACGTATAACGCACAACGCATAACGAATACAGCAAAACGCATAATGCTTAACGCATAACGGATCACGCACAACGCATAACGCACAACGCATATCGCATAACGCATAACGCATAACGCATAACGCATGGCGCATAACTCAAAATGCATAACGCATAACGCATAACGCATAACGCAAACGTATAACGCACAACGCATAACGAATACAGCAAAACGCATAATGCTTAACGCATAACGGATCACGCATAACGCATAACGCACAACGCATATCGCATAACGCATAACGCATAACGCATGGCGCATAACTCAAAATGCATAACGGATAACGCATAACGCATAACGCATAACGCATAACGCATAACGCATAACGCATAACGCATAACGAATACAGCAAAACGCATAATGCTTAACGCATAACGGATCACGCATAACGCATAACGCACAACGCATATCGCATAACGCATAACGCATAACGCATAACGCATGGCGCATAACTCAAAATGCATAACGCATAACGCATAACGCATAACGCATAACGCATAACCCATAACGCATAACGCATAACGCATAACGCATAACGCACAACGCATATCGCATAACGCATAACGCATAACTCAAAATGCATAACGCATAACGCATAACGCATAACGCATAACGCAAACGTATAACGCACAACGCATAACGAATACAACAAAACGCATTTATGCTTAACGCATAACGGGTCACGCATAACGCATAACGCATAACGCATAACGCATAACGCATAAAGCATAATGCTTAACGCATAACGCATAATGCTTATCGCATAACGCATAACGCATAACGTATAACGCATAACGCATACCGTATAACGCATAACGCATAATGCATAACGCAAACGTATAACGCACAACGCATAACGCATAACGAACAACGGATAACGCATAACGCATAACGCATAACGAATACCGCAAAACGTATATCGCCTAACACATAACGGATCACGCATAACGCATATCTTATAACGCATAACGTGTGACTCATAACGCATAACGCATAACGCATAACGCATAACGCATAACGCATAACGCATAACGCGTGACGCATAACGCATAACGCATATCGCATAACACATAACGCATAACCCATAACGCATAACGCATAACGCATAACGCATAACGCATAACGCATAACGTATAACGCATAACGCAAAACGCATAACGCACAACGCATATCGCATAACGCATAACGCATAACGCATAACGCATAACGCATAACGCATAACGCATAACGCATAACGCATAACGCATAACGCACAACGCATATCGCATAACGCATAACGCATAACGCATAACGCATAACGCATAACGCACAACGCATATCGCATAACGCATAACGCATAACGCATAACGCATAACGCATATCTTATAACGCATAACGTGTGACTCATAACGCTTAACGCTTAAAGCATAATGCATAACGCATAACGCATAACGCATAACGCATAACGCATAACGCACAACGCATATCGCATAACGCATAACGCATAACGCATAACTCAAAATGCATAACGCATAACGCATAACGCATATCGCATAACGCATAACGCATAACGCATAACGCATAACGCATAACGCACAACGCATATCGCATAACGCATAACGCATAACGCACAACGCATATCGCATAACGCATAACGCATAACGCATGGCGCATAACTCAAAATGCATAACGCATAACGCATAACGCATAACGCATAACGCACAACGCATATCGCATAACGCATAACGCATAACGCATAACGCATGGCGCATAACTCAAAATGCATAACGCATAACGCATAACGCATAACGCAAACGTATAACGCACAACGCATAACGAATACAGCAAAACGCATAATGCTTAACGCATAACGCATAACGCATAACGCATAACGCATAACGCATATCGAATAACGCATAACGTGTGACTCATAACGCATAACGCATAAAGCATAATGCATAACGAATAACGCATAACGCATAACGCATAACGCATAACGCATAACGCATAACGCATAACGCACAACGCATATCGCATAACGCATAACGCATAACGCATAACGCATGGCGCATAACTCAAAATGCATAACGCATAACGCATAACGCATATCGCATAACGCATAACGCATAACGCATAACGCATAACGCATAACGCATAACGCAAAACGCATATCGCATAACGCATAACGCATAACGCACAACGCATATCGCATAACGCATAACGCATAACGCATGGCGCATTACTCAAAATGCATAACGCATAACGCATAACGCATATCGCATAACGCATAACGCATAACGCATAACGCATAACGCATAACGCACAACGCATATCGCATAACGCATAACGCATAACGCACAACGCATATCGCATAACGCATAACGCATAACGCATGGCGCATAACTCAAAATGCATAACGCATAACGCATAACGCATAACGCATAACGCACAACGCATATCGCATAACGCATAACGCATAACGCATAACGCATGGCGCATAACTGAAAATGCATAACGCATAACGCATAACGCATAACGCAAACGTATAACGCACAACGCATAACGAATACAGCAAAACGCATAATGCTTAACGCATAACGCATAACGCATAACGCATAACGCATAACGCATATCGAATAACGCATAACGTGTGACTCATAACGCATAACGCATAAAGCATAATGCATAACGAATAACGCATAACGCATAACGCATAACGCATAACGCATAACGCATAACGCATAACGCACAACGCATATCGCATAACGCATAACGCATAACGCATAACGCATGGCGCATAACTCAAAATGCATAACGCATAACGCATAACGCATATCGCATAACGCATAACGCATAACGCATAACGCATAACGCATAACGCATAACGCACAACGCATATCGCATAACGCATAACGCATAACGCAAAACGCATATCGCATAACGCATAACGCATAACGCATGGCGCATTACTCAAAATGCATAACGCATAACGCATAACGCATAACGCATAACGCATAACGCACAACGCATATCGCATAACGCATAACGCATAACGCATAACGCATGGCGCATAACTGAAAATGCATAACGCATAACGCATAACGCATAACGCAAACGTATAACGCACAACGCATAACGAATACAGCAAAACGCATAATGCTTAACGCATAACGGATCACGCATAACGCATAACGCACAACGCATATCGCATAACGCATAACGCATAACGCATAACGCATGGCGCATAACTCAAAATGCATAACGCATAACGCATAACGCATAACGCATAACGCATAACCCATAACGCATAACGCATAACGCATAACGCATAACGCACAACGCATATCGCATAACGCATAACGCATAACTCAAAATGCATAACGCATAACGCATAACGCATAACGCATAACGCAAACGTATAACGCACAACGCATAACGAATACATCAAAACGCATTTATGCTTAACGCATAACGGGTCACGCATAACGCATAACGCATAACGCATAACGCATAACGCATAAAGCATAATGCTTAACGCATAACGCATAATGCTTATCGCATAACGCATAACGCATAACGTATAACGCATAACGCATACCGTATAACGCATAACGCATAATGCATAACGCAAACGTATAACGCACAACGCATAACGCATAACGAACAACGGATAACGCATAACGCATAACGCATAACGAATACCGCAAAACGTATATCGCCTAACACATAACGGATCACGCATAACGCATATCTTATAACGCATAACGTGTGACTCATAACGCATAACGCATAACGCATAACGCATAACGCATAACGCATAACGCATAACGCATAACGCATAACGCATAACGCATATCGCATAACACATAACGCATAACCCATAACGCATAACGCATAACGCATAACGCATAACGCATAACGCATAACGTATAACGCATAACGCAAAACGCATAACGCACAACGCATATCGCATAACGCATAACGCATAACGCATAACGCATAACGCATAACGCATAACGCATAACGCATAACGCATAACGCATAACGCATAACGCACAACGCATATCGCATAACGCATAACGCATAACGCATAACGCATAACGCATAACGCACAACGCATATCGCATAACGCATAACGCATAACGCATAACGCATAACGCATATCTTATAACGCATAACGTGTGACTCATAACGCTTAACGCTTAAAGCATAATGCATAACGCATAACGCATAACGCATAACGCATAACGCATAACGCATAACGCACAACGCATATCGCATAACGCATAACGCATAACGCATAACTCAAAATGCATAACGCATAACGCATAACGCATATCGCATAACGCATAACGCATAACGCATAACGCATAACGCATAACGCACAACGCATATCGCATAACGCATAACGCATAACGCACAACGCATATCGCATAACGCATAACGCATAACGCATGGCGCATAACTCAAAATGCATAACGCATAACGCATAACGCATAACGCATAACGCACAACGCATATCGCATAACGCATAACGCATAACGCATAACGCATGGCGCATAACTGAAAATGCATAACGCATAACGCATAACGCATAACGCAAACGTATAACGCACAACGCATAACGAATACAGCAAAACGCATAATGCTTAACGCATAACGCATAACGCATAACGCATAACGCATAACGCATATCGAATAACGCATAACGTGTGACTCATAACGCATAACGCATAAAGCATAATGCATAACGAATAACGCATAACGCATAACGCATAACGCATAACGCATAACGCATAACGCATAACGCACAACGCATATCGCATAACGCATAACGCATAACGCATAACGCATGGCGCATAACTCAAAATGCATAACGCATAACGCATAACGCATATCGCATAACGCATAACGCATAACGCATAACGCATAACGCATAACGCATAACGCACAACGCATATCGCATAACGCATAACGCATAACGCACAACGCATATCGCATAACGCATAACGCATAACGCATGGCGCATTACTCAAAATGCATAACGCATAACGCATAACGCATATCGCATAACGCATAACGCATAACGCATAACGCATAACGCATAACGCACAACGCATATCGCATAACGCATAACGCATAACGCACAACGCATATCGCATAACGCATAACGCATAACGCATGGCGCATAACTCAAAATGCATAACGCATAACGCATAACGCATAACGCATAACGCATAACGCATATCGCATAACGCATAACGCATAACGCATAACGCATGGCGCATAACTGAAAATGCATAACGCATAACGCATAACGCATAACGCAAACGTATAACGCACAACGCATAACGAATACAGCAAAACGCATAATGCTTAACGCATAACGCATAACGCATAACGCATAACGCATAACGCATATCGAATAACGCATAACGTGTGACTCATAACGCATAACGCATAAAGCATAATGCATAACGAATAACGCATAACGCATAACGCATAACGCATAACGCATAACGCATAACGCATAACGCACAACGCATATCGCATAACGCATAACGCATAACGCATAACGCATGGCGCATAACTCAAAATGCATAACGCATAACGCATAACGCATATCGCATAACGCATAACGCATAACGCATAACGCATAACGCATAACGCATAACGCACAACGCATATCGCATAACGCATAACGCATAACGCACAACGCATATCGCATAACGCATAACGCATAACGCATGGCGCATTACTCAAAATGCATAACGCATAACGCATAACGCATAACGCATAACGCATAACGCACAACGCATATCGCATAACGCATAACGCATAACGCATAACGCATGGCGCATAACTGAAAATGCATAACGCATAACGCATAACGCATAACGCAAACGTATAACGCACAACGCATAACGAATACAGCAAAACGCATAATGCTTAACGCATAACGGATCACGCATAACGCATAACGCACAACGCATATCGCATAACGCATAACGCATAACGCATAACGCATGGCGCATAACTCAAAATGCATAACGCATAACGCATAACGCAAACGTATAACGCACAACGCATAACGAATACAGCAAAACGCATAATGCTTAACGCATAACGGATCACGCATAACGCATAACGCACAACGCATATCGCATAACGCATAACGCATAACGCATAACGCATGGCGCATAACGCATAACGCACAACGCATATCGCATAACGCATAACGCATAACGCATAACGCATAACGCATATCGAATAACGCATAACGTGTGACTCATAACGCATAACGCATAAAGCATAATGCATAACGAATAACGCATAACGCATAACGCATAACGCATAACGCATAACGCATAACGCACAACGCATATCGCATAACGCATAACGCATAACGCATAACGCATGGCGCATAACTCAAAATGCATAACGCATAACGCATAACGCATATCGCATAACGCATAACGCATAACGCATAACGCATAACGCACAACGCATATCGCATAACGCATAACGCATAACGCACAACGCATATCGCATAACGCATAACGCATAACGCATGGCGCATTACTCAAAATGCATAACGCATAACGCATAACGCATAACGCATAACGCATAACGCATAACGCACAACGCATATCGCATAACGCATAACGCATAACGCATAACGCATAACGCATGGCGCATAACTGAAAATGCATAACGCATAACGCATAACGCATAACGCAAACGTATAACGCACAACGCATAACGCATAACGCACAACGCATATCGCATAACGCATAACGCATAACGCACAACGCATATCGCATAACGCATAACGCATAACGCATGGCGCATTACTCAAAATGCATAACGCATAACGCATAACGCATAACGCATAACGCATAACGCATAACGCACAACGCATATCGCATAACGCATAACGCATAACGCATAACGCATAACGCATGGCGCATAACTGAAAATGCATAACGCATAACGCATAACGCATAACGCAAACGTATAACGCACAACGCATAACGAATACAGCAAAACGCATAATGCTTAACGCATAACGGATCACGCATAACGCATAACGCACAACGCATATCGCATAACGCATAACGCATAACGCAAAACGCATGGCGCATAACTCAAAATGCATAACGCATAACGCATAACGCATAACGCAAACGTATAACGCACAACGCATAACGAATACAGCAAAACGCATAATGCTTAACGCATAACGGATCACGCATAACGCATAACGCACAACGCATATCGCATAACGCATAACGCATAACGCATAACGCATGGCGCATAACTCAAAATGCATAACGCATAACGCATAACGCATAACGCATAACGCATAACGCATAACGCATAACGCATAACGCATAACGCATAACGCACAACGCATATCGCATAACGAATAACGCATAACTCAAAATGCATAACGCATAACGCATAACGCATAACGCATAACGCAAACGTATAACGCACAACGCATAACGAATACAGCAAAACGCATAATGCTTAACGCATAACGGGTCACGCATAACGCATAACGCATAACGCATAACGCATAACGAATATCGAATAACGCATAACGTGTAACTCATAACGCATAACGCATAAAGCATAATGCTTAGCGCATAACGCATAACGCTTATCGCATAACGCATAACGCATAACGCATAACGCATGACGCATAACGCATAACGCATATCGCATAACACATAACGCATAACCCATAACGCATAACGCATAACGCATAACGCATAACGCATAACGCATAACGCAAAACGCATAACGCACAACGCATATCGCATAACGCATAACGCATAACGCATAACGCATAACGCATAACGCATAACGCATAACGCATAACGCATAACGCATAACGCATAACGCACAACGCATATCGCATAACGCATAACGCATAACGCATAACGCACAACGCATATCGCATAACGCATAACGCATAACGCACAACGCATATCGCATAACGCATAACGCATAACGCATAACGCATAACGCACAACGCATATCGCATAACGCATAACGCATAACGCATAACGCATGGCGCATAACTCAAAATGCATAACGCATAACGCATAACGCAGATCGCATAACGCATAACGCATAACGCATAACGCATAACGCATAACGCACAACGCATATCGCATAACGCATAACGCATAACGCACAACGCATATCGCATAACGCATAACGCATAACGCATGGCGCATAACTCAAAATGCATAACGCATAACGCATAACGCATAACACACAACGCATATCGCATAACGCATAACGCATAACGCATAACGCATGGCGCATAACTGAAAATGCATAACGCATAAGGCATAACGCATAACGCAAACGTATAACGCACAACGCATAACGAATACAGCAAAACGCATAATGCTTAACGCATAACGGATCACGCACAACGCATAACGCACAACGCATATCGCATAACGCATAACGCATAACGCATGGCGCATAACTCAAAATGCATAACGCATAACGCATAACGCATAACGCAAACGTATAACGCACAACGCATAACGAATACAGCAAAACGCATAATGCTTAACGCATAACGGATCACGCATAACGCATAACGCAAACGTATAACGCACAACGCATAACGCATAACGAACAACGGATAACACATAACGCATAACGCATAACGAATACCGCAAAACGTATATCGCCTAACACATAACGGATCACGCATAACGCATAACGCATAACGCATAACGCATATCGCATAACGCATAACGCATAACGCGTACCGCATAACGCATAACGCATAACGCATAACGCATAACGCATAACGCACAACGCATATCGCATAACGCATAACGCATAACGCATAACGCATAACGCATAACGCATAACGCATAACGCATAACGCACAACGCATATCGCATAACGCATAACGCATAACGCATAACGCATATCGCATAACGCACAACGCATATCGCATAACGCATAACGCATAACGCGTAACGCATAACGCATAACGCATATCGAATAACGCATAACGTGTGACTCATAACGCATAACGCATAAAGCATAATGCATAACGCATAACGCATAACGCATAACGCAAACGCATAACGCATAACGCACAACGCATATCGCATAACGCATAACGCATAACGCATAACGCATGGCGCATAACGCATAACCCATAACGCATAACGCATAACGCAAAACGCATAACGCATAACGCACAACGCATATCGCATAACGCATAACGCATAACGCACAACGCATATCGCATAACGCATAACGCATAACGCATAACGCATGGCGCATAACTCAAAATGCATAACGCATAACGCATAACGCATAACGCATAACTCATATCGCATAACGCATAAATCATAACCCATAACGCACAACGCATAACGCATAATGCACAACGCATAACGAATACCGCAAAACGCATAACGCATAACGCATAACGCATAACGCATAACTCATAACGCATAACGCATAACGCACACCGTATAACGCATAACGCATAACGCATAACGCATAAAGCATAACGCATAACGCCTAACGCATAACGCATAACGGATCACACATAACGCATAACGCATAACGCATAACGCATAACGCATAACGCATATCGAATAACGCATAACGTGTAACTCATAACGCATAACGCATAAAGCATAATGCTTAACGCATAACGCATAACGCTTATCGCATAACGCATAACGCATAACGTATAACGCATAACGCATACCGTATAACGCATAACGCATAATGCATAACGCAAACGTATAACGCACAACGCATAACGCATAACGCACAACGCATATCGCATAACGCATAACGCATAACGCATGGCGCATAACTCAAAATGCATAACGCATAACGCATAACGCATAACGCATAACGCATAACGAACAACGGATAACGCATAACGCATAACGCATAACGAATACCGCAAAACACATATCGCCTAACACATAACGGATCACGCATAACGCATAACGCATAACGTATAGAGCATAACGCATAACGCATAACGCATAACGCATACCGTATAACGCATAACGCATAACGCATAACGCATAATGCATAACGAATAACGCATAACGCATATCGCATAACGCATAACGCATGGCGCATAACGCATAACGCATAACGCATAACGCATAACGCATAACGCATGGCGCATAACTCAAAATGCATAACGCATAACGCATAACGCATAACGCATAACGCATAACGCATAACGCATAACGCATAAAGCACAACGCATATCGCATAACGCATAACGCATAACGCACAACGCATATCGCATAACGCATAACGCATAACGCATGGCGCATAACTCAAAATGCATAACGCATAACGCATAACGCATAACGCATAACGCATAACGCATAACGCACAACGCATATCGCATAACGCATAACGCATAACGCATAACGCATGGCGCATAACTGAAAATGCATAACGCATAACGCATAACGCATAACGCAAACGTATAACGCACAACGCATAACGAATACAGCAAAACGCATAATGCTTAACGCATAACGGATCACGCATAACGCATAACGCACAACGCATATCGCATAACGCATAACGCATAACGCATAACGCATGGCACATAACTCAAAATGCATAACGCATAACGCATAACGCAAACGTATAACGCACAACGCATAACGAATACAGCAAAACGCATAATGCTTAACGCATAACGGATCACGCATAACGCATAACGCACAACGCATATCGCATAACGCATAACGCATAACGCATAACGCATGGCTCATAACTCAAAATGCATAACGCATAACGCATAACGCATAACGCATAACGCATAACGCATAACGCATAACGCATAACGCATAACGCATAACGCACAACGCATATCGCATAACGCATAACGCATAACGCATAACGCATAACGCATAACGCATAACGCATAACGCATAACGCATAACGCATAACGCATAACGCATACCGTATAACGCATAACGCATAACGCATAACGCATAATGCATAACGAATAACGCATAACGCATATCGCATAAAACATAACGCATAACGCATAACGTACAACGTATAACGCATAACGCGTAACGCATAACGCATAACGCATAACGCATAACGCATAACGCGTACCGCATAACGCATAACGCATAACGCATAACGCACAACGCATATCGCATAACGCATAACGCATAACGCACAACGCATATCGCATAACGCATAACGCATAACGCATAACGCATAACGCACAACGCATATCGCATAACGCATAAAGCATAACGCATAACGCATAACGCATATCGAATAACGCATAACGTGTGACTCATAACGCATAACGCATAAAGCATAATGCATAACGCATAACGCATAACGCATAACGCAAACGCATAACGCATAACGCATAACGCACAACGCAAATCGCATAACGCATAACGCATAACGCATAACGCATAACGCATAACGCATAACGCATGGCGCATAACTCAAAATGCATAACGCATAACGCATAACGCATAACGCATAACGCATAACGCATAACGCATAACGCATAACGCATAACGCATAACGCATAACGCATAACGCACAACGCATATCGCATAACGCATAACGCATAACGCACAACGCATATCGCATAACGCATAACGCATTACGCATAACGCATAACGCGTACCGCATAACGCATAACGCATAACGCATAACGCACAACGCATATCGCATAACGCATAACGCATAACGCATAACGCATAACGCATAACGCATAACGTACAACGTATAACGCATAACGCGTAACGCATAACGCATAACGCATAACGCATAACGCATAACGCATAACGCGTACCGCATAACGCATAACGCATAACGCATAACGCATAACGGATAACGCATATCGCATAACGCATAACGCATAATGCATAACGCATAAAGCATAACGCATAACGCATAACGCATAACCCCTAACGCATAACGCATAACGCATAACGCATAACGCATAACGCCTAACGCATAACGCATAACGCATAACCCCTAACGCATAACGCATAACGCATAACGCATAACGTGTAACTAATAACTCACAACGCATAAAGCATAACGCATAACGCATAACGCATATCGCATATCGCATAACGCATAACGCATAACGTATAACGCATAACGCATACCGTATAACGCATAACGCATAACGCAAACGTATAACGCACAACGCATAACGCATAACGAACAACGGATAACGCATAACGCATAACGCATAACGCATAACGAATACCGCAAAACGTATATCGCATAACACATAACGGATCACGCATAACGCATAACGCATAACGTATAACGCATAACGCATAACGCATAACACATAACGCATAACACATAATGCACAACGCATTACGAATACAGCAAAACGCATAACGCTTAACGCATAACGGATCACGCATAACGCATAACGCATAATGCATAACGCATAACGCATAACGCATAATGCATAACGCATAAAGCGTAACGCATAACGCATAACGCATAAAGCATAACACATAACGCATAACTCATAATGCACAACGCATAACGAATACAGCAAAACGCATAACGCTTAACGCATAACGCATAACGCATAACGCATAACGCATAACGCATAACGCATAACGCATAACGCATAACGCATAACTTATAACTCATTACTCATAACGAATAACGCATAACGCATAACTTATAACTCATTACTCATAACGCATAACGCATAACGCATAAAGCATAACTCATAACGCATAACGGATAAAGCATAATGCATAACGCATAACGCATAACGCATTACGCATAACTTATAACCCATAACTCATAAGGAGTAACGCATAACGCATAAAGCATAACGCATGACGCATAACGCATAAAGCATAACGCATAACGCATAACGCATAACGCATAACGCATAACGCATAACGCATAACGCATAACGCATAACGCATAACGCATAACGCATACCGTATAACGCATAGCGCATAACGCATAACGCATAACGCATAACGCATAACGCATAACGCATAACGCATAACGCATGAAGCATAACGCATAACGCATAACTTATAACTCATTACTCATAACGAATAACGCATAACGCATAACGCATAACGCATAACGCATAACGCATAACGCATAAAGCATAACGCATAACGCATAACGGATAAAGCATAATGCATAACGCATAACGCATAACGCATTACGCATAACTTATAACTCATAACTCATAACGAATAACGCATAACGCAAAATGCATAATGCATGTCGGATCACGCATAACGCATAACGCATAACGCATAACGCATAACGCATAACACATAACGCATAACACATAATGCACAACGCATTACGAATACAGCAAAAGGCATAACGCTTAACGCATAACGGATCACGCATAACGCATAACGCATACTGCATAACGCATAACGCATAACGCATAATGCATAACGCATAAAGCGTACCGCATAACGCATAACGCATAAAGCATAACACATAACGCATAACTCATAATGCACAACGCATAACGAATACAGAAAAACGCATAACGCTTAACGCATAACGCATAACGCATAACGCATAACGCATAACGCATAACGCATAACGCATAACGCATAACGTATAACGTATAACGCATACCGCATTACGCATAACTTATAACTCATAACTCATAAGGAGTAACGCATAACGCATAAAGCATAACGCATAACGCATAACGCATAAAGCATAACGCATAACGCATAACTTATAACTCATTACTCATAACGAATAACGCATAACGCATAACTTATAACTCATTACTCATAACGCATAACGCATAACGCATAAAGCATAACGCATAACGCATAACGGATAAAGCATAATGCATAACGCATAACGCATAACGCATTACGCATAACTTATAACCCATAACTCATAAGGAGTAACGCATAACGCATAAAGCATAACGCATGACGCATAACGCATAACGCATAACGCATACCGTATAACGCATAGCGCATAACGCATAACGCATAACGCATAACGCATAACGCATAACGCATAACGCATAACGCATGAAGCATAACGCATAACGCATAACTTATAACTCATTACTCATAACGAATAACGCATAACGCATAAGGCATAACGCATAACGCATAACGCATAACGCATAAAGCATAACGCATAACGCATAACGGATAAAGCATAATGCATAACGCATAACGCATAACGCATTACGCATAACTTATAACTCATAACTCATAACGAATAACGCATAACGCAAAATGCATAATGCATGTCGGATCACGCATAACGCATAACGCATAACGCATAACTCATAACGCATAACGCATAACGAATAACGCATAAAGCATAACGCATAACGCATAACGCATAAAGCATAACGCATAACGCATAACGCATAACGCATTACGCATAACGCATAACTTATAACTCATTACTCATAACGAATAACGCATAACGCATAACGCATAACGCATAACGCATAACGCATAACGCATAACGCATAACGCATAACGGATAAAGCATAATGCATAACGCATAACGCATAACGCATAACGCATAACGCATAACGCATGAAGCATAACGCATAACGCATAACTTATAACTCATTACTCATAACGAATAACGCATAACGCATAAGGCATAACGCATAACGCATAACGCATAACGCATAAAGCATAACGCATAACGCATATCGGATAAAGCATAATGCATAACGCATAACGCATAACGCATTACGCATAACTTATAACTCATAACTCATAACGAATAACGCATAACGCAAAATGCATAATGCATGTCTGATCACGCATAACGCATAACGCATAACGCATAACGCATAACGCATAACGCATAACGAATAACGCATAAAGCATAACGCATAACGCATAACGCATAAAGCATAACGCATAACGCATAACGCATAACGCATTACGCATAACGCATAACGCATAAAGCATAACGCATAACGCATAACGGATAAAGCATAATGCATAACGCATAACGCATAACGCATTACGCATAACTTATAACTCATAACTCATAACGAATAACGCATAACGCAAAATGCATAACGCATGTCGGATCACGCATAACGCATAACGCATAAAGCATAAATCATAACGCATAACGCATAACGTTAACGCATAACCCATAACGCATAAGGCTTGATGCATGACGCATATCGCATATCGCATAAGGCTTGATGCATGACGCATATCGCATAACGCATAACGCATAACGCCTCACGCATAACGCATAACGCATAACGCATAACGCATAACGCATAACGCATAACGCATAACGCATAACGCATAACGCATAACGCATAACGCATAACGCATAACGCATAACGCATAACGCTTAACGCATAACTCATATCGCATAACGCATAAATCATAACCCATAACGCACAACGCATAACGCATAATGCACAACGCATAACGAATACCGCAAAACGCATAACGCATAACGCATAACGCATAACGCATAACGCATAACGCATAACTCATAACGCATAACGCATAACGCATAACGCATAAAGCATAAAGCATAAATCATAACGCATAACGAATACCGCAAAACGCATAACGCATAATGCTCAACGCATAACGAATACAGCAAAACGCATAACGCTTAACGCATAACGCATCACGCATAACGCATAACGCATAATGCATAACGCATAACGCATAACGCATAATGCATAACGCATAAAGCGTAACGCATAACGCATAACGCATAACGCATAACGCATAACGCATAACGCATAACGCATAAAGCATAACGCATAACGCATAACGCATTACGCATAACTTATAACTCATAACTCATATGGAGTAACGCATATCGCATAAAGCATAACGCATAACGCATAACGCGTAACGCATAACGCATAACGCACAACGCATAACGCATAACGCATAACGTATAACTCATAACGCATAACGCATAAAGCATAACGCATAACGCATAACGCGTAACGCATAACGCATAACGCCAACGTATAACGCACAACGCATAACGCATAACGCATAACGCATAACGCATAACGCATAACGCATAACATATAACGCATAACGCATAACGCATAACGCATAACGCATAATGCATAACGCATAACGTATAACTCATAACGCATAACGCATAAAGCATAACGCATAACGCATAACGCATAACGCATAACGCATAACGCATAACGCATAACGCATAACGCATAACGCATAACGCATAACGCAAAACGCATAACGCATAACGCATAATGCATAAAGCATAACGCATAACGCATATCTTATAACTCATTACTCATAACGAATAACGCATAACGCATAACGCATAACGCATAACGCATAAAGCATAACGCATAACTCATAACTCATAAGGAGTAACGCATAACGCATAAAGCATAACGCATAAAGCATAACGCATAACGCATAACGCATAACGCATAACGCATAATGCATAAAGCATAACGCATAACGCATAACTTATAACTCATTACTCATAACGAATAACGCATAACGCATAACGCATAATGCATGTCGGATCACGCATAACGCATATCGCACAACGCATAATGCATAACGAATAACGCATAACGCATATCGCATAAAACATAACGCATAACGCATAACGCATAACGTACAACGTATAACGCATAACGCATAACGCATAACGCATAACGCATAACGCATAACGCAAACGCGTACCGCATAACGCATAACGCATAACGCATAACGCATAACGCATAACGCATAACGCATAACGCATAACGCATTACGCATAATTTATAACTCATAACTCATAACGAGTAACGCATAACGCAAAATGCATAACGCATGTCGGATCACGCATAACGCATAACGCATAAAGCATAAATCATAACGCATAACGCATAACGTTAACGCATAACCCATAACGCATAAGGCTTGATGCATGACGCATATCGCATATCGCATAAGGCTTGATGCATGACGCATATCGCATAACGCATAACGCATAACGCATCACGCATAACGCATAACGCATAACGCATAACGCATAACGCATAACGCATAACGCATAACGCATAACGCATAACGCATAACGCATAACGCATAACGCATAACGCATAACGCATAACGCATAACGCTTAACGCATAACTCATATCGCATAACGCATAAATCATAACCCATAACGCACAACGCATAACGCATAATGCACAACGCATAACGAATACCGCAAAACGCATAACGCATAACGCATAACGCATAACGCATAACTCATAACGCATAACGCATAACGCATAACGCATAAAGCATAAAGCATAAATCATAACGCATAACGAATACCGCAAAACGCATAACGCATAATGCTCAACGCATAACGAATACAGCAAAACGCATAACGCTTAACGCATAACGCATCACGCATAACGCATAACGCATATCGCATAACGCATAACGCATAACGCATAACGCATAACGCATAAAGCATAACGCATAACGCATAACGCAAACGTATAACGCACAATTCATAACGCATAACGCATAACGCAAAACGCTTAACGCATAACGCATAACGCATAACGCATAACGCATAATGCATAAAGCATAACGCATAACGCATAACTTATAACTCATTACTCATAACGAATAACGCATAACGCATAACGCATAACGCATAACGCATAATGCATAACGCATAACGCATAACGCATAACGCATAACGCATAACGCATATCGCATAACGCATAACGCATAACGCATAACGAATAACGCATAACGCATAACGCATAACGCATAACGCATAATGCATAACGCATAACGCATAACGCATAACGCATAACGCATAACGCATAACGCATAACGCATAACGCATAACGCATATCGCATAACGCATAACGCATAACGCATAACGCATAAAGCATAACGCATAACGCATAACGCAAACGTATAACGCACAATTCATAACGCATAACGCATAACGCAAAACGCATAACGCATAACGCATAACGCATAACGCATAACGCATAACGCATAACGCATAACGCGTAACGCATAAAGCATAACGCATAACGCATAACGCATAACTTATAACTCATTACTCATAACGAATAACGCATAACGCATAACGCATAACGGATAACGCATATCGCATAACGCATAACGCATAATGCATAACGCATAAAGCATAACGCATAACGCATAACGCATAACCCCTAACGCATAACGCATAACGCATAACGCATAACGCATAACGCATAACGCCTAACGCATAACGCATAACGCATAACCCCTAACGCATAACGCATAACGCATAACGCATAACGTGTAACTAATAACTCACAACGCATAAAGCATAAAGCATAACGCATAACGCATATCGCATATCGCATAACGCATAACGCATAACGTATAACGCATAACGCATACCGTATAACGCATAACGCATAACGCAAACGTATAACGCACAACGCATAACGCATAACGAACAACGGATAACGCATAACGCATAACGCATAACGCATAACGAATACCGCAAAACGTATATCGCCTAACACATAACGGATCACGCATAACGCATAACGCATAACGTATAACGCATAACGCATAACGCATAACACATAACGCATAACACATAATGCACAACGCATTACGAATACAGCAAAACGCATAACGCTTAACGCATAACGGATCACGCATAACGCATAACGCATAATGCATAACGCATAACGCATAACGCATAATGCATAACGCATAAAGCGTAACGCATAACGCATAACGCATAAAGCATAACACATAACGCATAACTCATAATGCACAACGCATAACGAATACAGCAAAACGCATAACGCTTAACGCATAACGCATAACGCATAACGCATAACGCATAACGCATAACGCATAACGCATAACGTATAACGTATAACGCATACCGCATTACGCATAACTTATAACTCATAACTCATAAGGAGTAACGCATAACGCATAAAGCATAACGCATAACGCATAACGCATAAAGCATAACGCATAACGCATAACTTATAACTCATTACTCATAACGAATAACGCATAACGCATAACTTATAACTCATTACTCATAACGCATAACGCATAACGCATAAAGCATAACTCATAACGCATAACGGATAAAGCATAATGCATAACGCATAACGCATAACGCATTACGCATAACTTATAACCCATAACTCATAAGGAGTAACGCATAACGCATAAAGCATAACGCATGACGCATAACGCATAAAGCATAACGCATAACGCATAACGCATAACGCATAACGCATAACGCATAACGCATAACGCATAACGCATAACGCATAACGCATAACGCATAACGCATAACGCATAACGCATACCGTATAACGCATAGCGCATAACGCATAACGCATAACGCATAACGCATAACGCATAACGCATAACGCATAACGCATGAAGCATAACGCATAACGCATAACTTATAACTCATTACTCATAACGAATAACGCATAACGCATAACGCATAACGCATAACGCATTACGCATAACTTATAACTCATAACTCATAACGAATAACGCATAACGCAAAATGCATAACGCATGTCGGATCACGCATAACGCATAACGCATAAAGCATAAATCATAACGCATAACGCATAACGTTAACGCATAACCCATAACGCATAAGGCTTGATGCATGACGCATATCGCATATCGCATAAGGCTTGATGCATGACGCATATCGCATAACGCATAACGCATAACGCCTCACGCATAACGCATAACGCATAACGCATAACGCATAACGCATAACGCATAACGCATAACGCATAACGCATAACGCATAACGCATAACGCATAACGCATAACGCATAACGCTTAACGCATAACTCATATCGCATAACGCATAAATCATAACCCATAACGCACAACGCATAACGCATAATGCACAACGCATAACGAATACCGCAAAACGCATAACGCATAACGCATAACGCATAACGCATAACGCATAACGCATAACTCATAACGCATAACGCATAACGCATAACGCATAAAGCATAAAGCATAAATCATAACGCATAACGAATACCGCAAAACGCATAACGCATAATGCTCAACGCATAACGAATACAGCAAAACGCATAACGCTTAACGCATAACGCATCACGCATAACGCATAACGCATAATGCATAACGCATAACGCATAACGCATAATGCATAACGCATAAAGCGTAACGCATAACGCATAACGCATAACGCATAACGCATAACGCATAACGCATGTCGGATCACGCATAACGCATAACGCATAAAGCATAAATCATAACGCATAACGCATAACGTTAACGCATAACCCATAACGCATAAGGCTTGATGCATGACGCATATCGCATATCGCATAAGGCTTGATGCATGACGCATATCGCATAACGCATAACGCATAACGCCTCACGCATAACGCATAACGCATAACGCATAACGCATAACGCATAACGCATAACGCATAACGCATAACGCATAACGCATAACGCATAACGCATAACGCATAACGCTTAACGCATAACTCATATCGCATAACGCATAAATCATAACCCATAACGCACAACGCATAACGCATAATGCACAACGCATAACGAATACCGCAAAACGCATAACGCATAACGCATAACGCATAACGCATAACGCATAACGCATAACTCATAACGCATAACGCATAACGCATAACGCATAAAGCATAAAGCATAAATCATAACGCATAACGAATACCGCAAAACGCATAACGCATAATGCTCAACGCATAACGAATACAGCAAAACGCATAACGCTTAACGCATAACGCATCACGCATAACGCATAACGCATAATGCATAACGCATAACGCATAACGCATAATGCATAACGCATAAAGCGTAACGCATAACGCATAACGCATAACGCATAACGCATAACGCATAACGCATAAAGCATAACGCATAACGCATAACGCATTACGCATAACTTATAACTCATAACTCATATGGAGTAACGCATATCGCATAAAGCATAACGCATAACGCATAACGCGTAACGCATAACGCATAACGCACAACGCATAACGCATAACGCATAACGTATAACTCATAACGCATAACGCATAAAGCATAACGCATAACGCATAACGCATAACGCGTAACGCATAACGCATAACGCATAACGCCAACGTATAACGCACAACGCATAACGCATAACGTATAACTCATAACGCATAACGCATAAAGCATAACGCATAACGCATAACGCATAACGCATAACGCATAACGCATAACGCATAACGCATAACGCATAACGCATAACGCATAACGCAAAACGCATAACGCATAACGCATAATGCATAAAGCATAACGCATAACGCATATCTTATAACTCATTACTCATAACGAATAACGCATAACGCATAACGCATAACGCATAACGCATAAAGCATAACGCATAACTCATAACTCATAAGGAGTAACGCATAACGCATAAAGCATAACGCATAAAGCATAACGCATAACGCATAACGCATAACGCATAACGCATAATGCATAAAGCATAACGCATAACGCATAACTTATAACTCATAACGCATAACGCATAAAGCATAACGCATAACGCATAACGCATAACGCATAACGCATAACGCCTAACGCATAACGCATAACGCATAACGCATAACGCAAAACGCATAACGCATAACGCATAATGCATAAAGCATAACGCATAACGCATATCTTATAACTCATTACTCATAACGAATAACGCATAACGCATAACGCATAACGCATAACGCATAAAGCATAACGCATAACGCATAACGCATAACGCATAACGCATAATGCATAAAGCATAACGCATAACGCATAACGCATAACGCATAATGCATAAAGCATAACGCATAACGCATAACGCATAATGCATGTCGGATCACGCATAACGCATATCGCACAACGCATAATGCATAACGAATAACGCATAACGCATATCGCATAAAACATAACGCATAACGCATAACGCATAACGTACAACGTATAACGCATAACGCATAACGCATAACGCATAACGCATAACGCATAACGCATAACGCGTACCGCATAACGCATAACGCATAACGCATAACGCATAACGCATAACGCATAACGCATAACGCATTACGCATAATTTATAACTCATAACTCATAACGAATAACGCATAACGCAAAATGCATAACGCATGTCGGATCACGCATAACGCATAACGCATAAAGCATAAATCATAACGCATAACGCATAACGTTAACGCATAACCCATAACGCATAAGGCTTGATGCATGACGCATATCGCATATCGCATAAGGCTTGATGCATGACGCATATCGCATATCGCATAAGGCTTGATGCATGACGCATATCGCATAACGCATAACGCATAACGCATAACGCATAACGCATAACGCATAACGCATAACGCATAACGCATAACGCATAACGCATAACGCATAACGCATAACGCATAACGCATAACGCATAACGCATAACGCATAACGCATAACGCATAACGCATAACGCATAAAGCATAAAGCATAAATCATAACGCATAACGAATACCGCAAAACGCATAACGCATAATGCTCAACGCATAACGAATACAGCAAAACGCATAACGCTTAACGCATAACGCATCACGCATAACGCATAACGCATATCGCATAACGCATAACGCATAACGCATAACGCATAACGCATAAAGCATAACGCATAACGCATAACGCAAACGTATAACGCACAATTCATAACGCATAACGCATAACGCAAAACGCTTAACGCATAACGCATAACGCATAACGCATAATGCATAAAGCATAACGCATAACGCATAACTTATAACTCATTACTCATAACGAATAACGCATAACGCATAACGCATAACGCATAACGCATAATGCATAACGCATAACGCATAACGCATAACGCATAACGCATAACGCATATCGCATAACGCATAACGCATAACGCATAACGAATAACGCATAACGCATAACGCATAACGCATAACGCATAATGCATAACGCATAACGCATAACGCATAACGCATAACGCATAACGCATAACGCATAACGCATAACGCATAACGCATAACGCATAACGCATATCGCATAACGCATAACGCATAACGCATAACGCATAACGCATAAAGCATAACGCATAACGCATAACGCAAACGTATAACGCACAATTCATAACGCATAACGCATAACGCAAAACGCATAACGCATAACGCATAACGCATAACGCATAACGCATAACGCATAACGCATAAAGCATAACGCATAACGCATAACGCATAACTTATAACTCATTACTCATAACGAATAACGCATAACGCATAACGCATAACGGATAACGCATATCGCATAACGCATAACGCATAATGCATAACGCATAAAGCATAACGCATAACGCATAACGCATAACCCCTAACGCATAACGCATAACGCATAACGCATAACGCATAACGCCTAACGCATAACGCATAACGCATAACCCCTAACGCATAACGCATAACGCATAACGCATAACGTGTAACTAATAACTCACAACGCATAAAGCATAACGCATAACGCATAACGCATATCGCATATCGCATAACGCATAACGCATAACGTATAACGCATAACGCATACCGTGTAACGCATAACGCATAACGCAAACGTATAACGCACAACGCATAACGCATAACGAACAACGGATAACGCATAACGCATAACGCATAACGCATAACGAATACCGCAAAACGTATATCGCCTAACACATAACGGATCACGCATAACGCATAACGCATAACGTATAACGCATAACGCATAACGCATAACACATAACGCATAACACATAATGCACAACGCATTACGAATACAGCAAAACGCATAACGCTTAACGCATAACGGATCACGCATAACGCATAACGCATAATGCATAACGCATAACGCATAACGCATAATGCATAACGCATAAAGCGTAACGCATAACGCATAACGCATAAAGCATAACACATAACGCATAACTCATAATGCACAACGCATAACGAATACAGCAAAACGCATAACGCTTAACGCATAACGCATAACGCATAACGCATAACGCATAACGCATAACGCATAACGCATAACGTATAACGTATAACGCATACCGCATTACGCATAACTTATAACTCATAACTCATAAGGAGTAACGCATAACGCATAAAGCATAACGCATAACGCATAACGCATAAAGCATAACGCATAACGCATAACTTATAACTCATTACTCATAACGAATAACGCATAACGCATAACTTATAACTCATTACTCATAACGCATAACGCATAACGCATAAAGCATAACTCATAACGCATAACGGATAAAGCATAATGCATAACGCATAACGCATAACGCATTACGCATAAAGCATAACGCATAACGCATAAAGCATAAATCATAACGCATAACGCATAACGTTAACGCATAACCCATAACGCATAAGGCTTGATGCATGACGCATATCGCATATCGCATAAGGCTTGATGCATGACGCATATCGCATATCGCATAAGGCTTGATGCATGACGCATATCGCATAACGCATAACGCATAACGCATAACGCATAACGCATAACGCATAACGCATAACGCATAACGCATAACGCATAACGCATAACGCATAACGCATAACGCATAACGCATAACGCATAACGCATAACGCATAACGCATAACGCATAACGCATAACGCATAACGCATAAAGCATAAAGCATAAATCATAACGCATAACGAATACCGCAAAACGCATAACGCATAATGCTCAACGCATAACGAATACAGCAAAACGCATAACGCTTAACGCATAACGCATCACGCATAACGCATAACGCATATCGCATAACGCATAACGCATAACGCTTAACGCATAACGCATAAAGCATAACGCATAACGCATAACGCAAACGTATAACGCACAATTCATAACGCATAACGCATAACGCAAAACGCTTAACGCATAACGCATAACGCATAACGCATAACGCATAAAGCATAACGCATAACGCATAACGCATAACTTATAACTCATTACTCATAACGAATAACGCATAACGCATAACGCATAACGCATAACGCATAATGCATAACGCATAACGCATAACGCATAACGCATAACGCATAACGCATATCGCATAACGCATAACGCATAACGCATAACGAATAACGCATAACGCATAACGCATAACGCATAACGCATAATGCATAACGCATAACGCATAACGCATAACGCATAACGCATAACGCATAACGCATAACGCATAACGCATAACGCATAACGCATAACGCATATCGCATAACGCATAACGCATAACGCATAACGCATAACGCATAAAGCATAACGCATAACGCATAACGCAAACGTATAACGCACAATTCATAACGCATAACGCATAACGCAAAACGCATAACGCATAACGCATAACGCATAACGCATAACGCATAACGCATAACGCATAACGCATAAAGCATAACGCATAACGCATAACGCATAACTTATAACTCATTACTCATAACGAATAACGCATAACGCATAACGCATAACGGATAACGCATATCGCATAACGCATAACGCATAATGCATAACGCATAAAGCATAACGCATAACGCATAACGCATAACCCCTAACGCATAACGCATAACGCATAACGCATAACGCATAACGCCTAACGCATAACGCATAACGCATAACCCCTAACGCATAACGCATAACGCATAACGCATAACGTGTAACTAATAACTCACAACGCATAAAGCATAACGCATAACGCATAACGCATATCGCATATCGCATAACGCATAACGCATAACGGATAACGCATAACGCATACCGTATAACGCATAACGCATAACGCAAACGTATAACGCACAACGCATAACGCATAACGAACAACGGATAACGCATAACGCATAACGCATAACGCATAACGAATACCGCAAAACGTATATCGCCTAACACATAACGGATCACGCATAACGCATAACGCATAACGTATAACGCATAACGCATAACGCATAACACATAACGCATAACACATAATGCACAACGCATTACGAATACAGCAAAACGCATAACGCTTAACGCATAACGGATCACGCATAACGCATAACGCATAATGCATAACGCATAACGCATAACGCATAATGCATAACGCATAAAGCGTAACGCATAACGCATAACGCATAAAGCATAACACATAACGCATAACTCATAATGCACAACGCATAACGAATACAGCAAAACGCATAACGCTTAACGCATAACGCATAACGCATAACGCATAACGCATAACGCATAACGCATAACGCATAACGCATAACGTATAACGTATAACGCATACCGCATTACGCATAACTTATAACTCATAACTCATAAGGAGTAACGCATAACGCATAAAGCATAACGCATAACGCATAACGCATAAAGCATAACGCATAACGCATAACTTATAACTCATTACTCATAACGAATAACGCATAACGCATAACTTATAACTCATTACTCATAACGCATAACGCATAACGCATAAAGCATAACTCATAACGCATAACGGATAAAGCATAATGCATAACGCATAACGCATAACGCATTACGCATAACTTATAACCCATAACTCATAAGGAGTAACGCATAACGCATAAAGCATAACGCATGACGCATAACGCATAAAGCATAACGCACAACGCATAACGCATAACGCATAACGCATAACGCATAACGCATAACGCATAACGCATAACTCATAACGCATAACGCATAACGCATAACGCATAACGCATACCGTATAACGCATAGCGCATAACGCATAACGCATAACGCATAACGCATAACGCATAACGCATAACGCATAACGCATGAAGCATAACGCATAACGCATAACTTATAACTCATTACTCATAACGAATAACGCATAACGCATAAGGCATAACGCATAACGCATAACGCATAACGCATAAAGCATAACGCATAACGCATAACGGATAACGCATTACGCATAACTTATAACTCATAACTCATAACGAATAACGCATAACGCAAAATGCATAATGCATGTCGGATCACGCATAACGCATAACGCATAACGCATAACTCATAACGCATAACGCATAACGAATAACGCATAAAGCATAACGCATAACGCATAACGCATAAAGCATAACGCATAACGCATAACGCATAACGCATTACGCATAACGCATAACTTATAACTCATTACTCATAACGAATAACGCATAACGCATAACGCATAACGCATAACGCATAACGCATAACGCATAAAGCATAACGCATAACGGATAAAGCATAATGCATAACGCATAACGCATAACGCATTACGCATAACTTATAACCCATAACTCATAAGGAGTAACGCATAACGCATAAAGCATAATGCATGACGCATAACGCATAAAGCATAACGCATAACGCATAACGCATAACGCATAACGCATAACGCCTAACGCATAACGCATAACGCATAACGCATAACGCATAACGCATAACGCATACCGTATAACGCATAGCGCATAACGCATAACGCATAACGCATAACGCATAACGCATAACGCATAACGCATAACGCATGAAGCATAACGCATAACGCATAACTTATAACTCATTACTCATAACGAATAACGCATAACGCATAAGGCATAACGCATAACGCATAACGCATAACGCATAAAGCATAACGCATAACGCATATCGGATAAAGCATAATGCATAACGCATAACGCATAACGCATTACGCATAACTTATAACTCATAACTCATAACGAATAACGCATAACGCAAAATGCATAATGCATGTCGGATCACGCATAACGCATAACGCATAACGCATAACGCATAACGCATAACGAATAACGCATAAAGCATAACGCATAACGCATAACGCATAAAGCATAACGCATAACGCATAACTTATAACTCATTACTCATAACGAATAACGCATAACGCATAACCAATAACGCATAACGCATAACGCATAACGCATAACGCATAACGCATAAAGCATAACGCATAACGCATAACGGATAAAGCATAATGCATAACGCATAACGCATAACGCATTACGCATAACTTATAACTCATAACTCATAACGAATAACGCATAACGCAAAATGCATAACGCATGTCGGATCACGCATAACGCATAACGCATAAAGCATAAATCATAACGCATAACGCATAACGTTAACGCATAACCCATAACGCATAAGGCTTGATGCATGACGCATATCGCATATCGCATAAGGCTTGATGCATGACGCATATCGCATAACGCATAACGCATAACGCATAACTTATAACTCATTACTCATAACGAATAACGCATAACGCATAACGCATAATGCATGTCGGATCACGCATAACGCATATCGCACAACGCATAATGCATAACGAATAACGCATAACGCATATCGCATAAAACATAACGCATAACGCATAACGCATAACGTACAACGTATAACGCATAACGCATAACGCATAACGCATAACGCATAACGCATAACGCGTACCGCATAACGCATAACGCATAACGCATAACGCATAACGCATAACGCATAACGCATAACGCATTACGCATAAATCATAACTCATAACGAATAACGCATAACGCAAAATGCATAACGCATGTCGGATCACGCATAACGCATAACGCATAAAGCATAAATCATAACGCATAACGCATAACGTTAACGCATCACCCATAACGCATAAGGCTTGATGCATGACGCATATCGCATATCGCATAAGGCTTGATGCATGACGCATATCGCATAACGCATAACGCATAACGCATCACGCATAACGCATAACGCATAACGCATAACGCATAACGCATAACGCATAACGCATAACGCATAACGCATAACGCATAACGCATAACGCATAACGCATAACGCATAACGCATAACGCATAACGCATAACGCATAACGCTTAACGCATAACTCATATCGCATAACGCATAAATCATAACCCATAACGCACAACGCATAACGCATAATGCACAACGCATAACGAATACCGCAAAACGCATAACGCATAACGCATAACGCATAACGCATAACTCATAACGCATAACGCATAACGCATAACGCATAAAGCATAAAGCATAAATCATAACGCATAACGAATACCGCAAAACGCATAACGCATAATGCTCAACGCATAACGAATACAGCAAAACGCATAACGCTTAACGCATAACGCATCACGCATAACGCATAACGCATAATGCATAACGCATAACGCATAACGCATAATGCATAACGCATAAAGCGTAACGCATAACGCTTAACGCATAACGCATCACGCATAACGCATAACGCATAATGCATAACGCATAACGGATCACGCATAACGCATAACGCATAATGCATAACGCATAACGCATAACGCATAATGCATAACGCATAAAGCGTAACGCATAACGCATAACGCATAAAGCAAAACACATAACGCATAACTCATAATGCACAACGCATAACGAATACAGCAAAACGCATAACGCTTAACGCATAACGCATAACGCATAACGCATAACGTATAACGTATAACGCATACCGCATTACGCATAACTTATAACTCATAACTCATAAGGAGTAACGCATAACGCATAAAGCATAACGCATAACGCATAACGCATAACGCATAAAGCATAACGCATAACGCATAACTTATAACTCATTACTCATAACGAATAACGCATAACGCATAACTTATAACTCATTACTCATAACGCATAACGCATAACGCATAAAGCATAACGCATAACGCATAACGGATAAAGCATAATGCATAACGCATAACGCATAACGCATTACGCATAACTTATAACCCATAACTCATAAGGAGTAACGCATAACGCATAAAGCATAACGCATGACGCATAACGCATAAAGCATAACGCATAACGCATAACGCATAACGCATAACGCATAACGCCTAACGCATAACGCATAACGCATAACGCATAACGCATAACGCATAACGCATAACGCATAACGTATAACGCATAACGCATAACGCATAACGCATAACGCATAACGCATAACGCATAACGCATAACGCATAACGCATGAAGCATAACGCATAACGCATAACTTATAACTCATTACTCATAACGAATAACGCATAACGCATAACGCATAACGCATAACGCATAACGCATAACGCATAAAGCATAACGCATAACGCATATCGGATAAAGCATAATGCATAACGCATAACGCATAACGCATTACGCATAACTTATAACTCATAACTCATAACGAATAACGCATAACGCTAAATGCATAATGCATGTCGGATCACGCGTAACGCATAACGCATAACGCATAACGCATAACGCATAACGCATAACGCATAACGAATAACGCATAAAGCATAACGCATAACGCATAACGCATAAAGCATAACGCATAACGCATAACGCATAACGCATTACGCATAACGCATAACTTATAACTCATTACTCATAACGAATAACGCATAACGCATAACCAATAACGCATAACGCATAACGCATAACGCATAACGCATAACGCATAAAGCATAACGCATAACGCATAACGGATAAAGCATAATGCATAACGCATAACGCATAACGCATTACGCATAACTTATAACTCATAACTCATAACGAATAACGCATAACGTAAAATGCATAACGCATGTCGGATCACGCATAACGCATAACGCATAAAGCATAAATCATAACGCATAACGCATAACGTTAACGCATAACCCATAACGCATAAGGCTTGATGCATGACGCATATCGCATATCGCATAAGGCTTGATGCATGACGCATATCGCATAACGCATAACGCATAACGCCTCACGCATAACGCATAACGCATAACGCATAACGCATAACGCATAACGCATAACGCATAACGCATAACGCATAACGCATAACGCATAACGCATAACGCATAACGCATAACGCATAACGCATAACGCATAACGCATAACGCATAACGCATAACGCATAACGCATAACGCTTAACGCATAACTCATATCGCATAACGCATAAATCATAACCCATAACGCACAACGCATAACGCATAATGCACAACGCATAACGAATACCGCAAAACGCATAACGCATAACGCATAACGCATAACGCATAACGCATAACTCATAACGCATAACGCATAACGCATAACGCATAAAGCATAAAGCATAAATCATAACGCATAACGAATACCGCAAAACGCATAACGCATAATGCTCAACGCATAACGAATACAGCAAAACGCATAACGCTTAACGCATAACGCATCACGCATAACGCATAACGCATAATGCATAACGCATAACGCATAACGCATAATGCATAACGCATAAAGCGTAACGCATAACGCATAACGCATAACGCATAACGCATAACGCATAACGCATAACGCATAAAGCATAACGCATAACGCATAACGCATTACGCATAACTTATAACTCATAACTCATATGGAGTAACGCATATCGCATAAAGCATAACGCATAACGCATAACGCGTAACGCATAACGCATAACGCACAACGCATAACGCATAACGCATAACGTATAACTCATAACGCATAACGCATAAAGCATAACGCATAACGCATAACGCGTAACGCATAACGCATAACGCATAACGCCAACGCATAACGCATAACGCATACCGTATAACGCATAACGCATAACGCATAACGCAAACGTATAACGCACAACGCATAACGCATAACGCATAACGCATAAAGCATAAAGCATAAATCATAACGCATAACGAATACCGCAAAACGCATAACGCATAATGCTCAACGCATAACGAATACAGCAAAACGCATAACGCTTAACGCATAACGCATCACGCATAACGCATAACGCATAATGCATAACGCATAACGCATAACGCATAATGCATAACGCATAAAGCGTAACGCATAACGCATAACGCATAACGCATAACGCATAACGCATAACGCATAACGCATAAAGCATAACGCATAACGCATAACGCATTACGCATAACTTATAACTCATAACTCATATGGAGTAACGCATATCGCATAAAGCATAACGCATAACGCATAACGCGTAACGCATAACGCATAACGCACAACGCATAACGCATAACGCATAACGCATAACGCATAACGCATAACGCATAAAGCATAACGCATAACGCATAACGCGTAACGCATAACGCATAACGCATAACGCCAACGCATAACGCATAACGCATACCGTATAACGCATAACGCATAACGCATAACGCAAACGTATAACGCACAACGCATAACGCATAACGCATAACGCATAACGCATAACGCATAACATATAACGCATAACGCATAACGCATAACGCATAATGCATAACGCATAACGTATAACTCATAACGCATAACGCATAAAGCATAACGCATAACGCATAACGCATATCTTATAACGAATAACGCATAACGCATAACGCATAACGCATAAAGCATAACGCATAACTCATAACTCATAAGGAGTAACGCATAACGCATAAAGCATAACGCATAAAGCATAACGCATAACGCATAACGCATAACGCATAACGCATAATGCATAAAGCATAACGCATAACGCATAACTTATAACTCATTACTCATAACGAATAACGCATAACGCATAACGCATAAAGCATGTCGGATAACGCATAACGCATATCGCACAACGCATAATGCATAACGAATAACGCATAACGCATATCGCATAAAACATAACGCATAACGCATAACGTACAACGTATAACGCATAACGCATAACGCATAACGCATAACGCATAACGCATAACGCATAACGCATAACGCGTACCGCATAACGCATAACGCATAACGCATAACGCATAACGCATAACGCATAACGCACAACGCATATCGCATAACGCATAACGCATAACGCACAACGCATATCGCATAACGCATAATGCATAACGCATAAAGCGTAACGCATAACGCATAACGCATAACGCATAACGCATAACGCATAACGCATAACGCATAACGCATAAAGCATAACGCATAACGCATAACGCATTACGCATAACTTATAACTCATAACTCATAAGGAGTAACGAATATCGCATAAAGCATAACGCATAACGCATAACGCGTAACGCATAACGCATAACGCACAACGCATAACGCATAACGCATAACGTATAACTCATAACGCATAACGCATAAAGCATAACGCATAACGCATAACGCGTAACGTTAACGCATAACGCATAACGCCAACGCATAACGCATAACGCATACCGTATAACGCATAACGCATAACGCATAACGCAAACGTATAACGCACAACGCATAACGCACAACGCATAACGCATAACGCATAACGCATAACGCATAACGCATAACATATAACGCATAACGCATAACGCATAACGCATAATGCATAACGCATAACGTATAACTCATAACGCATAACGCATAAAGCATAACGCATAACGCATAACGCATAACGCATAACGCATAACGCATAACGCATAACGCATAACGCATAACGCATAACGCATAACATATAACGCATAACGCATAACGCATAACGCATAACGCATAACGCATAAAGCATAACGCATAACTCATAACTCATAAGGAGTAACGCATAACGCATAAAGCATAACGCATAAAGCATAACGCATAACGCATAACGCATAACGCATAACGCATAACGCATAATGCATAAAGCATAACGCATAACGCATAACTTATAACTCATTACTCATAACGAATAACGCATAACGCATAACGCATAATGCATGTCGGATCACGCATAACGCATATCGCACAACGCATAATGCATAACGAATAACGCATAACGCATATCGCATAAAACATAACGCATAACGCATAACGCATAACGTACAACGTATAACGCATAACGCATAACGCATAACGCATAACGCATAACGCATAACGCATAACGCGTACCGCATAACGCATAACGCATAACGCATAACGCATAACGCATAACGCATAACGCATTACGCATAATTTATAACTCATAACTCATAACGAATAACGCATAACGCAAAATGCATAACGCATGTCGGATCACGCATAACGCATAACGCATAAAGCATAAATCATAACGCATAACGCATAACGTTAACGCATAACCCATAACGCATAAGGCTTGATGCATGACGCATATCGCATATCGCATAAGGCTTGATGCATGACGCATATCGCATAACGCATAACGCATAACGCATCACGCATAACGCATAACGCATAACGCATAACGCATAACGCATAACGCATAACGCATAACGCATAACGCATAACGCATAACGCATAACGCATAACGCATAACGCATAACGCATAACGCATAACGCATAACGCATAACGCATAACGCTTAACGCATAACTCATATCGCATAACGCATAAATCATAACCCATAACGCACAACGCATAACGCATAATGCACAACGCATAACGAATACCGCAAAACGCATAACGCATAACGCATAACGCATAACGCATAACTCATAACGCATAACGCATAACGCATAACGCATAAAGCATAAAGCATAAATCATAACGCATAACGAATACCGCAAAACGCATAACGCATAATGCTCAACGCATAACGAATACAGCAAAACGCATAACGCTTAACGCATAACGCATCACGCATAACGCATAACGCATAATGCATAACGCATAACGCATAACGCATAATGCATAACGCATAAAGCGTAACGCATAACGCATAACGCATAACGCATCACGCATAACGCATAACGCATAATGCATAACGCATAACGGATCACGCATAACGCATAACGCATAATGCATAACGCATAACGCATAACGCATAATGCATAACGCATAAAGCGTAACGCATAACGCATAACGCATAAAGCATAACACATAACGCATAACTCATAATGCACAACGCATAACGAATACAGCAAAACGCATAACGCTTAACGCATAACGCATAACGCATAACGCATAACGTATAACGTATAACGCATACCGCATTACGCATAACTTATAACTCATAACTCATAAGGAGTAACGCATAACGCATAAAGCATAACGCATAACGCATAACGCATAACGCATAAAGCATAACGCATAACGCATAACTTATAACTCATTACTCATTTCGAATAACGCATAACGCATAACTTATAACTCATTACTCATAACGCATAACGCATAACGCATAAAGCATAACGCATAACGCATAACGCATAAAGCATAACGCATAACGCATAACGCATAACGCATTACGCATAACTTATAACCCATAACTCATAAGGAGTAACGCATAACGCATAAAGCATAACGCATGACGCATAACGCATAACGCATAACGCATAACGCATAACGCATAACGCATAACGCATAACGCCTAACGCATAACGCATAACGCATAACGCATAACGCATAACGCATAACGCATAACGCATACCGTATAACGCATAGCGCATAACGCATAACGCATAACGCATAACGCATAACGCATAACGCATAACGCATAACGCATGAAGCATAACGCATAACGCATAACTTATAACTCATTACTCATAACGAATAACGCATAACGCATAAGGCATAACGCATAACGCATAACGCATAACGCATAAAGCATAACGCATAACGCATATCGGATAAAGCATAATGCATAACGCATAACGCATAACGCATTACGCATAACTTATAACTCATAACTCATAACGAATAACGCATAACGCTAAATGCATAATGCATGTCGGATCACGCATAACGCATAACGCATAACGCATAACGCATAACGCATAACGCATAACGCATAACGCATAACGCATAAAGCATAACGCATAACGCATAAGGCTTGATGCATGACGCATATCGCATATCGCATAACGCATAAGGCTTGATGCATGACGCATATCGCATAACGCATAAGGATAACGCATAATACATAACGTATAACGCATTATGCATAACGCATAACGCATAACGCATAACGCATAACGCATAACGCATATCGCATAACACATACGCATAACGCATAACGCATAACGCATAACGCATAACGCATAACGCATAACGCATAACCATAACGCATAACGCATAACCCATAACGCATAACGCATAACGCATAACGTATAACGCATAACGCATACCGTATAACGCATAATGCATAACGCATAAAGCATAACGCATAACGCATAACGCATAACGCATAACGCATAACGCAAACGTATAGCGCACAACGCATAATGCATAAACCATAACCCTTACTTCATAACGCATAACGCATAATGCACAACGCATAACGAACACCGGAAAACCCATAACGCCTAACGCATAACGGATCACGAATAACGCATAATGCATAACGCATAAAGCATAACGCATAACGCATAACGCATAACGCATAACGCATAACGCATAACGCATAACGCATAACGCATAACGCAACGTATAACGCACAACGCATAACGCATAACGCATAACGCATAACGCATAACGCATAACGCATAACGCATAACGCATAACGCATAACGCATAACGCATAACCATAACGCATAACGCATAACGCATAACGCATAACGCATAACGCATAACGCATACCGTATAACGCATAATGCATAACGCATAACGCATAACGCATAACGTATAACGTATAACGCATACCGCATTACGCATAACTTATAACTCATAACTCATAAGGAGTAACGCATAACGCATAACGCATAACGCATAACGCATAACGCATAACGCATAAAGCATAACGCATAACGCATAACTTATAACTCATTACTCATAACGAATAACGCATAACGCATAACTTATAACTCATTACTCATAACGCATAACGCATAACGCATAAAGCATAACGCATAACGCATAACGGATAAAGCATAATGCATAACGCATAACGCATAACGCATTACGCATAACTTATAACCCATAACTCATAAGGAGTAACGCATAACGCATAAAGCATAACGCATGACGCATAACGCATAAAGCATAACGCATAACGCATAACGCATAACGCATAACGCATAACGCCTAACGCATAACGCATAACGCATAACGCATAACGCATAACGCATAACGCATAACGCATACCGTATAACGCATAGCGCATAACGCATAACGCATAACGCATAACGCATAACGCATAACGCATAACGCATGAAGCATAACGCATAACGCATAACTTATAACTCATTACTCATAACGAATAACGCATAACGCATAAGGCATAACGCATAACGCATAACGCATAACGCATAAAGCATAACGCATAACGCATAACGGATAAAGCATAATGCATAACGCATAACGCATAACGCATTACGCATAACTTATAACTCATAACTCATAACGAATAACGCATAACGCTAAATGCATAATGCATGTCGGATCACGCATAACGCATAACGCATAACGCATAACGCATAACGCATAACGCATAACGCATAACGAATAACGCATAAAGCATAACGCATAACGCATAACGCATAAAGCATAACGCATAACGCATAACGCATAACGCATTACGCATAACGCATAACTTATAACTCATTACTCATAACGAATAACGCATAACCAATAACGCATAACGCATAACGCATAACGCATAACGCATAACGCATAAAGCATAACGCATAACGCATAACGGATAAAGCATAATGCATAACGCATAACGCATAACGCATTACGCATAACTTATAACTCATAACTCATAACGAATAACGCATAACGCAAAATGCATAACGCATGTCGGATCACGCATAACGCATAACGCATAAAGCATAAATCATAACGCATAACGCATAACGTTAACGCATAACCCATAACGCATAAGGCTTGATGCTTGACGCATATCGCATATCGCATAAGGCTTGATGCATGACGCATATCGCATAACGCATAACGCATAACGCCTCACGCATAACGCATAACGCATAACGCATAACGCATAACGCATAACGCATAACGCATAACGCATAACGCATAACGCATAACGCATAACGCATAACGCATAACGCATAACGCATAACGCATAACGCATAACGCATAACGCATAACGCATAACGCTTAACGCATAACTCATATCGCATAACGCATAAATCATAACCCATAACGCACAACGCATAACGCATAATGCACAACGCATAACGAATACCGCAAAACGCATAACGCATAACGCATAACGCATAACGCATAACGCATAACGCATAACTCATAACGCATAACGCATAACGCATAACGCATAAAGCATAAAGCATAAATCATAACGCATAACGAATACCGCAAAACGCATAACGCATAATGCTCAACGCATAACGAATACAGCAAAACGCATAACGCTTAACTCATAACGCATCACGCATAACGCATAACGCATAATGCATAACGCATAACGCATAACGCATAATGCATAACGCATAAAGCGTAACGCATAACGCATAACGCATAACGCATAACGCATAACGCATAACGCATAACGCATAACGCATAAAGCATAACGCATAACGCATAACGCATTACGCATAACTTATAACTCATAACTCATATGGAGTAACGCATATCGCATAAAGCATAACGCATAACGCATAACGCGTAACGCATAACGCATAACGCACAACGCATAACGCATAACGCATAACGTATAACTCATAACGCATAACGCATAAAGCATAACGCAAACGCATAACGCGTAACGCATAACGCATAACGCATAACGCCAACGCATAACGCATAACGCATACCGTATAACGCATAACGCATAACGCATAACGCAAACGTATAACGCACAACGCATAACGCATAACGCATAACGCATAACGCATAACGCATAACATATAACGCATAACGCATAACGCATAACGCATAATGCATAACGCATAACGTATAACTCATAACGCATAACGCATAAAGCATAACGCATAACGCATAACGCATATCTTATAACGAATAACGCATAACGCATAACGCATAACGCATAACGCATAAAGCATAACGCATAACTCATAACTCATAAGGAGTAACGCATAACGCATAAAGCATAACGCATAAAGCATAACGCATAACGCATAACGCATAACGCATAACGCATAATGCATAAAGCATAACGCATAACGCATAACTTATAACTCATTACTCATAACGAATAACGCATAACGCATAACGCATAATGCATGTCGGATCACGCATAACGCATATCGCACAACGCATAATGCATAACGAATAACGCATAACGCATATCGCATAAAACATAACGCATAACGCATAACGTACAACGTATAACGCATAACGCATAACGCATAACGCATAACGCATAACGCATAACGCATAACGCATAACGCATAACGCGTACCGCATAACGCATAACGCATAACGCATAACGCATAACGCATAACGCATAACGCACAACGCATAACGCATAACGCGTAACGCATAACGCATAACGCACAACGCATAACGCATAACGCATAACGTATAACTCATAACGCATAACGCATAAAGCATAACGCATAACGCATAACGCGTAACGTTAACGCATAACGCATAACGCCAACGCATAACGCATAACGCATACCGTATAACGCATAACGCATAACGCATAACGCAAACGTATAACGCACAACGCATAACGCATAACGCATAACGCATAACGCATAACGCATAACATATAACGCATAACGCATAACGCATAACGCATAATGCATAACGCATAACGTATAACTCATAACGCATAACGCATAAAGCATAACGCATAACGCATAACGCATAACGCATAACGCATAACGCATAACGCATAACGCATAACGCATAACGCATAACGCATAACGCATAACGCGAAACGCATAACGCATAACGCATAACGCATAAAGCATAACGCATAACGCATATCTTATAACTCATTACTCATAACGAATAACGCATAACGCATAACGCATAACGCATAACGCATAAAGCATAACGCATAACTCATAACTCATAAGGAGTAACGCATAACGCATAAAGCATAACGCATAAAGCATAACGCATAACGCATAACGCATAACGCATAACGCATAATGCATAAAGCATAACGCATAACGCATAACTTATAACTCATTACTCATAACGAATAACGCATAACGCATAACGCATAATGCATGTCGGATCACGCATAACGCATATCGCCTAACACATAACGGATCACGCGTAACGCATAACGCATAACGTATAGAGCATAACGCATAACGCATAACGCATAACGCATAACGCATACCGTATAACGCATAACGCATAACGCACAACGCATAATGCATAACGCATAACGCATAACGCATAACGCATAACGTACAACGTATAACGCATAACGCATAACGCATAACGCTTAACGCGTACCGCATAACGCATAACGCATAACGCATAACGCATAACGCATAACGCATAACGCACAACGCATATCGCATAACGCATAACGCATAACGCACAACGCATATCGCATAACGCATAACGCATAACGCATAACGCATGGCGCATAACTCAAAATGCATAACGCATAACGCATAACGCATAACTCATATCGCATAACGCATAAATCATAACCCATAACGCACAACGCATAACGCATAATGCACAACGCATAACGAATACCGCAAAACGCATAACGCATAACGCATAACGCATAACGCATAACTCATAACGCATAACGCATAACGCATAACGCATAACGCATAACGCATAACGCATAACGCATAACGCATAACGCATACCGTATAACGCATAGCGCATAACGCATAACGCATAACGCATAACGCATAACGCATAACGCATAACGCATAACGCATAACGCATGAAGCATAACGCATAACGCATAACTTATAACTCATTACTCATAACGAATAACGCATAACGCATAAGGCATAACGAATAACGCATAACGCATAACGCATAAAGCATAACGCATAACGCATAACGGATAAAGCATAATGCATAACGCATAACGCATAACGCATTACGCATAACTTATAACTCATAACTCATAATGAATAACGCATAACGCAAAATGCATAATGCATGTCGGATCACGCATAACGCATAACGCATAACGCATAACGCATAACGCATAACGCATAACGAATAACGCATAAAGCATAACGCATAACGCATAACGCATAAAGCATAACGCATAACGCATAACGCATAACGCATTACGCATAACGCATAACTTATAACTCATTACTCATAACGAATAACGCATAACGCATAACGCATAACGCATAACGCATAACGCATAACGCATAACGCATAACGCATAACGCATAACGCATAACGCATAAAGCATAATGCATAACGCATAAGGCTTGATGCATGACGCATATCGCATATCGCATAAGGCTTGATGCATGACGCATATCGCATAACGCATAACGCATAACGCATCACGCATAACGCATAACGCATAACGCATAACGCATAACGCATAACGCATAACGCATAACGCATAACGAATACCGCAAAACGCATAACGCATAACGCATAACGCTTAACGCATAACTCATATCGCATAACGCATAAATCATAACCCATAACGCACAACGCATAACGCATAATGCACAACGCATAACGAATACCGCAAAACGCATAACGCATAATGCATAACGCATAACACATAACGCATAATGCATAACGCATAAAGCGTAACGCATAACGCATAACGCATAAAGCATAACACATAACGCATAACTCATAATGCACAACGCATAACGAATACAGCAAAACGCATAACGCTTAACGCATAACGCATAACGCATAACGTATAACGTATAACGCATACCGCATTACGCATAACTTATAACTCATAACTCATAAGGAGTAACGCATAACGCATAAAGCATAACGCATAACGCATAACGCATAACGCATAAAGCATAACGCATAACGCATAACTTATAACTCATTACTCATAACGAATAACGCATAACGCATAACTTATAACTCATTACTCATAACGCATAACGCATAACGCATAAAGCATAACGCATAACGCATAACGGATAAAGCATAATGCATAACGCATAACGCATAACGCATTACGCATAACTTATAACCCATAACTCATAAGGAGTAACGCATAACGCATAAAGCATAACGCATAACGCATAACGCATAAAGCATAACGCATAACGCATAACGCATAACGCATAACGCATAACGCCTAACGCATAACGCATAACGCATAACGCATAACGCATAACGCATACCGTATAACGCATAACGCATAACGCATAACGCATAACGCATAACGCATAACGCATAACGCATAACGCATAACGCATGAAGCATAACGCATAACGCATAACTTATAACTCATTACTCATAACGAATAACGCATAACGCATAAGGCATAACGCATAACGCATAACGCATAACGCATAACGCATAACGCATAACGCATATCGGATAAAGCATAATGCATAACGCATAACGCATAACGCATAACGCATAACTTATAACTCATAACTCATAACGAATAACGCATAACGCAAAATGCATAATGCATGTCGGATCACGCATAACGCATAACGCATAACGCATAACGCATAACGCATAACGCATAACGAATAACGCATAAAGCATAACGCATAACGCATAACGCATAAAGCATAACGCATAACGCATAACGCATAACGCATTACGCATAACGCATAACTTATAACTCATTACTCATAACGAATAACGCATAACGCATAACCAATAACGCATAACGCATAACGCATAACGCATAACGCATAACGCATAAAGCATAACGCATAACGCATAACGGATAAAGCATAATGCATAACGCATAACGCATAACGCATTACGCATAACTTATAACTCATAACTCATAACGAATAACGCATAACGCAAAATGCATAACGCATGTCGGATCACGCATAACGCATAACGCATAAAGCATAAATCATAACGCATAACGCATAACGTTAACGCATAACCCATAACGCATAAGGGTTGATGCATGATGCATATCGCATAACGCATAACGCATAACGCATCACGCATAACGCATAACGCATAACGCATAACGCATAACGCATAACGCATAACGCATAACGCATAACGCATAACGCATAACGCATAACGCATAACGCATAACGCATAACGCATAACGCATAACGCATAACGCTTAACGCATAACTCATATCGCATAACGCATAAATCATAACGCATAACGCATAACGGATAAAGCATAATGCATAACGCATAACGCATAACGCATTACGCATAACTTATAACTCATAACTCATAACGAATAACGCATAACGCAAAATGCATAACGCATGTCGGATCACGCATAACGCATAACGCATAAAGCATAAATCATAACGCATAACGCATAACGTTAACGCATAACCCATAACGCATAAGGGTTGATGCATGATGCATATCGCATAACGCATAACGCATAACGCATCACGCATAACGCATAACGCATAACGCATAACGCATAACGCATAACGCATAACGCATAACGCATAACGCATAAAGCATAACGCATAACGCATAACGGATAAAGCATAATGCATAACGCATAACGCATAACGCATTACGCATAACTTATAACTCATAACTCATAACGAATAACGCATGTCGGATCACGCATAACGCATAACGCATAAAGCATAAATCATAACGCATAACGCATAACGTTAACGCATAACCCATAACGCATAAGGGTTGATGCATGATGCATATCGCATAACGCATAACGCATAACGCATCACGCATAACGCATAACGCATAACGCATAACGCATAACGCATAACGCATAACGCATAACGCATAACGCATAACGCATAACGCATAACGCATAACGCATAACGCATAACGCATAACGCATAACGCTTAACGCATAACTCATATCGCATAACGCATAAATCATAACCCATAACGCACAACGCATAACGCATAATGCACAACGCATATCGAATACCGCAAAACGCATAACGCATAACGCATAACGCATAACGCATAACGCATAACGCATAACTCATAACGCATAACGCATAACGCATAACGCATAAAGCATAAAGCATAAATCATAACGCATAACGAATACCGCAAAACGCATAACGCATAATGCTCAACGCATAACGAATACAGCAAAACGCATAACGCTTAACGCATAACGCATCACGCATAACGCATAACGCATAATGCATAACGCATAACGCATAACGCATAATGCATAACGCATAAAGCGTAACGCATAACGCATAACGCATAACGCATAACGCATAACGCATAACGCATAAAGCATAACGCATAACGCATAACGCATTACGCATAACTTATAACTCATAACTCATAAGTAGTAACGCATATCGCATAAAGCATAACGCATAACGCATAACGCGTAACGCATAACGCATAACGCACAACGCATAACGCATAACGCATAACGTATAACTCATAACGCATAACGCATAAAGCATAACGCATAACGCATAACGCGTAACGCATAACGCATAACGCATAACGCCAACGCATAACGCATAACGCATACCGTATAACGCATAACGCATAACGCATAACGCAAACGTATAACGCATAACGCATAACGCATAACGCATAACGCATAACGCATAACGCATAACATATAACGCATAACGCATAACGCATAACGCATAATGCATAACGCATAACGTATAACTCATAACGCATAACGCATAAAGCATAACGCATAACGCATAACGCATAACGCATAACGCATAACGCATAACGCATAACGCATAACGCATAACGCATAACGCATAACGCATAACGCATAACGCAAAACGCATAACGCATAACGCATAATGCATAAAGCATAACGCATAACGCATATCTCATAACTCATTACTCATAACGAATAACGCATAACGCATAACGCATAACGCATAACGCATAACGCATAACGCATAACGCATAACGCATAATGCACAACGCATAACGCATAACGCATACCGTATAACGCATAACGCATAACGCACAACGCATAACGCATAATGCACAACGCATAACGCATAACGCATACCGTATAACGCATAACGCATAACGCATAACGCAAACGTATAACGCACAACGCATAACGCATAACGCATAACGCATAACGCATAACGCATAACGCATAACGCATAACGCATAACGCATAACGTATAACGCATAACGCATAACGCATAAAGCATAACGCATAACGCATAACGCGTAACGCATAACGCATAACGCATAACGCCAACGCATAACGCATAACGCATACCGTATAACGCATAACGCATAACGCATAACGCATAACGCAAACGTATAACGCACAACGCATAACGCATAACGCATAACGCATAACGCATAACGCATAACATATAACGCATAACGCATAACGCATAACGCATAATGCATAACGCATAACGTATAACTCATAACGCATAACGCATAAAGCATAACGCATAACGCATAACGCATAACGCATAACGCATAACGCATAACGCATAACGCATAACGCATAACGCATAACGCATAACGCATAACGCAAAACGCATAACGCATAACGCATAATGCATAAAGCATAACGCATAACGCATATCTTATAACTCATTACTCATAACGAATAACGCATAACGCATAACGCATAACGCATAACGCATAACGCATAACGCACAACGCATAACGCATAATGCACAACGCATAACGCATAACGCATACCGTATAACGCATAACGCATAACGCATAACGCATACGTATAACGCACAACGCATAACGCATAACGCATAACGCATAACATATAACGCATAACGCATAACGCATAACGCATAACGCATAACGCATAACGCATAACGCATAACGCATAACGCATATCGCATAACGCATAACGCATAACGTATAACGCATAACGCATACCGTATAACGCATAACGCATAACGCAAACGTATAACGCACAACGCATAACGCATAACGCATAACATATAACGCATAACGCATAACGCATAACGCAAAACGCATAACGCATAACGCATAACGCATAACGCATAAGGCTTGATGCATGACGCATATCGCATATCGCATAACGCATAAGGCTTGATGCATGACGCATATCGCATAACGCATAAGGCATAACGCATAACGCATAACGGATCACGAATAACGCATATCGCATAACGCATAACGAATACCGCAAAACGCATAACGCATAACGCATAACGCGTAACTCATAACGCATAACGCATAACGCATAACGCACATCGTATAACGCATAACGCATAACGCATAACGCATAAAGCACAACGCATAACGCATAACGCATAATGCAAACGTATAACGCCCAATGCATAAAGCATAACGGTCAACCCATAACGCATAATCCATAACGCATAACGCATAACGCATAACGCATAAAGTATAACGCATAACGCATAACGCATAACGCAAACTTATAACGCACAACGCATAGCGCATATCGCATAACGCATAACGCATAACGCATAACGCATAACGCATAACGCATAACGCATAACGCATAACGCATAACGCATAACGCATAACGCATAACGCATAACGCAACACGCATAAGGCATAACGCATAACGCATAACGCATAAGGCTTGATGCATGACGCATATCGCATATCGCATAACGCATAAGGCTTGATGCATGACGCATATCGCATAACGCATAAGGCATAACGCATAATACATAACGTATAACGCATTATGCAGAACGCATAACGCATAACGCATAACGCATAACGCATAACGCATAACGCATAACGCATAACGCATAACGCAAAACGCATAACGTTAACGCATAACCCATAACGCATAAGGCTTGATGCATGACGCATATCGCATATCGCATAACGCATAAGGCTTGATGCATGACGCATATCGCAGAACGCATAACGCATAACGCATAACGCATAACGCATAACGCATAACGCATATCGCATAACACATACGCATAACGCATAAGGCATAACGCATTACTTATAACTCACAACTCATAACGAATAACGCATAAAGCATAACGCATAACCCATAACCCATAAGGCACAACGCATAAGGCATAATGCACAACGCATAACGAATACCGCAAAACGCATAACGCATAACGCATAACGCATAACGCATAACGCATAATGCATAACGCATAACGTATAACTCATAACGCATAACGCATAAAGCATAACGCATAACGCATAACGCATAACGCATAACGCATAACGCATAACGCATAACGCATAACGCATAACGCATAACGCATAACGCATAACGCATAACGCATAACATATAACGCATAACGCATAACGCATAACGCATAATGCATAACGCATAACGTATAACTCATAACGCATAACGCATAAAGCATAACGCATAACGCATAACGCATAACGCATAACGCATAACGCATAACGCATAACGCATAACGCATAACGCATAACGCATAACGCATAACGCATAACGCAAAACGCATAACGCATAACGCATAATGCATAAAGCATAACGCATAACGCATATCTTATAACTCATTACTCATAACGAATAACGCATAACGCATAACGCATAACGCATAACGCATAACGCATAACGCACAACGCATAACGCATAATGCACAACGCATAACGCATAACGCATACCGTATAACGCATAACGCATAACGCACAACGCATAACGCATAATGCACAACGCATAACGCATAACGCATACCGTATAACGCATAACGCATAACGCATAACGCAAACGTATAACGCACAACGCATAACGCATAACGCATAACGCATAACGCATAACGCATAACGCACAACGCATAACGCATAACGCATAACGTATAACTCATAACGCATAACGCATAAAGCATAACGCATAACGCATAACGCGTAACGCATAACGCATAACGCATAACGCCAACGCATAACGCATAACGCATACCGTATAACGCATAACGCATAACGCATAACGCATAACGCAAACGTATAACGCACAACGCATAACGCATAACGCATAACGCATAACGCATAACGCATAACATATAACGCATAACGCATAACGCATAACGCATAAAGCATAACGCATAACGTATAACTCATAACGCATAACGCATAAAGCATAACGCATAACGCATAACGCATAACGCATAACGCATAACGCATAACGCATAACGCATAACGCATAACGCATAACGCATAACGCATAACGCAAAACGCATAACGCATAACGCATAATGCATAAAGCATAACGCATAACGCATATCTTATAACTCATTACTCATAACGAATAACGCATAACGCATAACGCATAACGCATAACGCATAACGCATAACGCACAACGCATAACGCATAATGCACAACGCATAACGCATAACGCATACCGTATAACGCATAACGCATAACGCATAACGCAAACGTATAACGCACAACGCATAACGCATAACGCATAACGCATAACATATAACGCATAACGCATAACGCATAACGCATAACGCATAACGCATAACGCATAACGCATAACGCATAACGCATATCGCATAACGCATAACGCATAACGTATAACGCATAACGCATACCGTATAACGCATAACGCATAACGCAAACGTATAACGCACAACGCATAACGCATAACGCATAACGCATAACGCATAACGCATAACGCATAACGCAAAACGCATAAGGCATAACGCATAACGCATAACGCATAAGGCTTGATGCATGACGCATATCGCATATCGCATAACGCATAAGGCTTGATGCATGACGCATATCGCATAACGCATAAGGCATAACGCATAACGCATAACGGATCACGAATAACGCATAATGCACAACGCATAACGAATACCGCAAAACGCATAACGCATAACGCATAACGCGTAACTCATAACGCATAACGCATAACGCATAACGCACATCGTATAACGCATAACGCATAACGCATAACGCATAAAGCACAACGCATAACGCATAACGCATAATGCAAACGTATAACGCCCAATGCATAAAGCATAACGGTCAACCCATAACGCATAATCCATAACGCATAACGCATAACGCATAACGCATAAAGTATAACGCATAACGCATAACGCATAACGCAAACTTATAACGCACAACGCATAGCGCATATCGCATAACGCATAACACATAACGCATAACGCATAACGCATAACGCATAACGCATAACGCATAACGCATAACGCATAACGCATAACGCATAACGCATAACGCAACACGCATAAGGCATAACGCATAACGCATAACGCATAAGGCTTGATGCATGACGCATATCGCATATCGCATAACGCATAAGGCTTGATGCATGACGCATATCGCATAACGCATAAGGCATAACGCATAATACATAACGTATAACGCATTATGCAGAACGCATAACGCATAACGCATAACGCATAACGCATAACGCATAACGCATAACGCATAACGCATAACGCAAAACGCATAACGTTAACGCATAACCCATAACGCATAAGGCTTGATGCATGACGCATATCGCATATCGCATAACGCATAAGGCTTGATGCATGACGCATATCGCAGAACGCATAACGCATAACGCATAACGCATAACGCATAACGCATAACGCATATCGCATAACACATACGCATAACGCATAAGGCATAACGCATTACTTATAACTCACAACTCATAACGAATAACGCATAAAGCATAACGCATAACCCATAACCCATAAGGCACAACGCATAAGGCATAATGCACAACGCATAACGAATACCGCAAAACGCATAACGCATAACGCATAACGCATAACGCGTAACTCATAACGCATAACACATAACGCATAACGCACACCGTATAACGCATAACGCATAACGCATAACGCAAACGTATAGCGCACAACGCATAATGCATAAACCATAACCCTTACTTCATAACGCATAACGCATAATGCACAACGCATAACGAACACCGGAAAACCCATAACGCCTAACGCATAACGGATCACGAATAACGCATAATGCATAACGCATAAAGCATAACGCATAACGCATAACGCATAACGCATAACGCATAACGCATAACGCATAACGCATAACGCATAACGCATAACGCATAACGCATAACGCATAATGCATAACTCATAACGCATAACGCATAACGCATAACGCATAAAGCATAACGCATAACGCTTAACGCATAACGCATAACCATAACGCATAACGCATAACCCATAACGCATAACGCATAACGCATACCGTATAACGCATAATGCATAACGCAGAACGCATAACGCATAACGCATAACGCATAACGTATAACGCATAACGCATACCGTATAACGCATAACGCATAACGCATAACGCAAACGTATAGCGCACAACGCATAAAGCATAAACCATAACCCTTACTTCATAACGCATAACGCATAATGCACAACGCATATCGAATACCGCAAAACGCATAACGCATAACGCATAACGCATAACGCGTAACTCATAACGCATAACACATAACGCATAACGCACACCGTATAACGCATAACGCATAACGCATAACGCAAACGTATAGCGCACAACGCATAATGCATAAACCATAACCCTTACTTCATAACGCATAACGCATAATGCACAACGCATAACGAACACCGGAAAACCCATAACGCCTAACGCATAACGGATCACGAATAACGCATAATGCATAACGCATAAAGCATAACGCATAACGCATAACGCATAACGCATAACGCATAACGCATAACGCATAACGCATAACGCATAACGCATAACGCATAACGCATAACGCATAACGCATAACGCATAACGCATAACGCATAACGCATAACGCATAAAGCAAAACGCATAACGCAAAAGTATAACGCACAACGCATAACGCATAAAGCATAACGCATAACGCATAACGCATAACGCATAACGTATAACGCATAACGCATAACGCATAACGCATAACGCATAACGCATAACGCATAACCATAACGCATAACGCATAACCCATAACGCATAACGCACACCGTATAACGCATAACGCATAACGCATAACGCATAAAGCATAACGCATAACGCATACCGTATAACGCATAACGCATAACGCATAACGCAAACGTATAACGCACAACGCATAACGCATAACGCATAACGCATAAAATATAACGCATAACGCATAACGCATAACGCATAACGCATAACGCATAAAGCATAACGCATAACGCATAACGCATTACGCATAACGCATAACGCATAACGCATAACGCATAACGCATAACGCATAACGCATAACTCATAACGCATAACGCATAACGCATAACGCATAACGGATAACGCATAACGCATAACGCATAACGCATAACGCATAACGCATAACGCATAACGCATAACGCATAACGCATAACGCAAAACGCATAACGCATAAAGCAAAACGCATAACGCATAACGCATAACGCATAACGCATAACGCATAACGCATAACGCATAACGCATAACGCATAACGCATAACGCATAACGCATAAAGCAAAACGCATAACGCAAAAGTATAACGCACAACGCATAACGCATAAAGCATAACGCATAACGCATAACGCATAACGCATAACGTATAACGCATAACGCATAACGCATAACGCATAACGCATAACGCATAACCATAACGCATAACGCATAACCCATAACGCATAACGCATAACGCATAACGTATAACGCATAACGCATACCGTATAACGCATAATGCATAACGCATAACGCATAACGCATAACGCATAACGCATAACGGATCACGCATAACGCATAACGCATAACGCATATCGCATAACGCATAAATCATAACCCATAACGCACAACGCATAACGCATAATGCACAACGCATAACGCATAACGCATAACGCATAACGTATAACGCATAACGCATACCGTATAACGCATAACGCATAACGCATAACGCAAACGTATAACGCACAACGCATAACGCATAACGCATAACGCATAACATATAACGCATAACGCATAACGCATAACGCATAACATATAACGCATAACGCATAACGCATAACGCATAACATATAACGCATAACGCATAACGCATAACGCATAACGCATAAAGCATAACGCATAACGCATAACGCATAACGCATAACGCATAACCATAACGCATAACGCATAACCCATAACGCATAACGCATAACGCATAACGTATAACGCATAACGCATACCGTATAACGCATAATGCATAACGCATAAAGCATAACGCATAACGTATAACGCATAACGCATACCGTATAACGCATAATGCATAACGCATAAAGCATAACGCATAACGCATAACGCATAACGCATAACGCATAACGCATAACGCATAACGCATAACGCATAACGCATAAGGCATAACGCATAACGCATACCGTATAACGCATAATGCATAACGCATAAAGCATAACGCATAACGCATAACGCAAAACACATAACGTTAACGCATAACCCATAACGCATAAGGCTTGATGCATGACGCATATCGCATATCGCATAACGCATAAGGCTTGATGCATGACGCATATCGCATAACGCATAACGCATAACGCATAACGCATAAGGCATTACGCATAACGCATAACGCATAACGCATAACGCATAACGTATAACGCATAACGCATACCGTATAACGCATAACGTATAACGCATAACGCATACCGTATAACGCATAATGCATAACGCATAACGCATAACGCATAACGCATAACGCATAACGTATAACGCATAACGCATAACGTATAACGCATAACGCATAACGCATAACGCAAACGTATAGCGCACAACGCATAATGCATAAACCATAGCCCTTACTTCATAACGCATAACGCATAATGCACAACGCATAACGAACACCGGAAAACCCATAACGCCTAACGCATAACGGATCACGAATAACGCATAAAGCATAACGCATAACGCATAACGCATAACGCATAACGCATAACGCATAACGCATAACGCATAACGCATAACGCATAACGCATAACGCATAACGCATAACGCATAACGCATAACGCATAACGCATAACGCATAACGCACAACGCATAACGCATAACGCATAACGCATAAAGCAAAACGCATAACGCAAAAGTATAACGCACAACGCATAACGCATAAAGCATAACGCATAACGCATAACGCATAACGCATAACGTATAACGCATAACGCATAACGCATAACGCATAACGCATAACGCATAACCATAACGCATAACGCATAACCCCTAACGCATAACGCATAACGCATAACGTATAACGCACAACGCATAATGCATAAACCATAACTCTTACTTCATATCGCATAACGCATAATGCACAACGCATAACGAACACCGGAAAACCCATAACGCCTAACGCATAACGGATCACGAATAACGCATAACCATAACGCATAACGCATAACCCATAACACATAACGCATAACGCTAACGCATAACGCATAACGTATAACGCATAACGCATACCGTATAACGCATAATGCATAACGCATAACGCATAAAGCATAACGCATAACGCATAACGCATAACGTATAACGCATAACGCATACCGTATAACGCATAACGCATAACGCATAACGCAAACGTATGGCGCACAACGCATAATGCATAAACCATAGCCCTTACTTCATAACGCATAACGCATAATGCACAACGCATAACGAACACCGGAAAACCCATAACGCCTAACGCATAACGGATCACGAATAACGCATAACGCATAACGCATAACGCATAACGCATAACGCATAACGCATAACGCATAACGCATAACGCATAACGCATAACGCATAACGCATAACGCATAACGCATAACGCATAACGCATAACGCATAACGCATAACGCATAACGCATAACGCATAACGCATAACGCATACCGCATAACGCAAAACGCATAACGTTAACGCATAACCCATAACGCATAAGGCTTGATGCATGACGCATATCGCATATCGCATAAGGCATAATGCACAACGCATAACGAATACCGAAAAACGCATAACGCATAACGCATAACGCATAACTCATAACGCATAACGCATAACGCACACCGTATAACGCATAACGCATAACGCATAACGCATAAAGCATAACGCATAACGCATACCGTATAACGCATAACGCATAACGCATAAAGCAAACGTATAACGCACAACGCATAACGCATAACGCATAACGCATAAAATTTAACGCATAACGCATAACGCATAACGCATAACGCATAACGCATAAAGCATAACGCATAACGCATAACGCATTACGCATAACGCATAACGCATAACGCATAACGCATAACGCATAACGCATAACGCATAACGCATAACTCATAACGCATAACGCATAACGCATAACGCATAACGCATAACGCATAACGCATAACGCATAACGTATAACGCATAACGCATAACGCATAACGCATAACGCATAACGCAAAACGCATAACGCATAAAGCAAAACGCATAACGCAACGTATAACGCACAACGCATAACGCATAACGCATAACGCATAACGCATAACGCAAAATGAATAACGCATAACGCATAACGCATAACGCATAACGCATAACGCATAACGCATAACGCATAACGCATAACGCATAACGCATAACGCATAACGCATAACGCATAACGCATAAAGCATAACGCATAACGCATACCGTATAACGCATAACGCATAACGCATAACGCAAACGTATAACGCACAACGCATAACGCATAACGCATAACGCATAAAATTTAACGCATAACGCATAACGCATAACGCATAACGCATAAAGCATAACGCATAACGCATAACGCATTACGCATAACGCATAACGCATAACGCATAACGCATAACGCATAAAGCATAACGCATAACGCATAACGCATAACGCATAACGTATAACGCATAACGCATAACGCATAACGCATAACGCATAACGCATAACCATAACGCATAACGCATAACCCATAACGTATAACGCATAACGCATACCGTATAACGCATAATGCATAACGCATAAAGCATAACGCATAACGTATAACGCATAACGCATACCGTATAACGCATAATGCATAACGCATAAAGCATAACGCATAACGCATAACGCATAACGCATAACGCATAACGCATAACGCATAACGCATAACGCATAACGCATAAGGCATAACGCATAACGCATACCGTATAACGCATAACGCATACCGTATAACGCATAACGCATAACGCATAACGCAAACGTATAACGCACAACGCATAACGCATAACGCATAACGCATAACATATAACGCATAACGCATAACGCATAACGCATAACATATAACGCATAACGCATAACGCATAACGCATAACATATAACGCATAACGCATAACGCATAACGCATAACGCATAACGCATAACGCATAACGCATAACGCATAACGCATAACGCATAACCATAACGCATAACGCATAACCCATAACGCATAACGCATAACGCATAACGTATAACGCATAACGCATACCGTATAACGCATAATGCATAACGCATAAAGCATAACGCATAACGTATAACGCATAACGCATACCGTATAACGCATAATGCATAACGCATAAAGCATAACGCATAACGCATAACGCATAACGCATAACGCATAACGCATAACGCATAACGCATAACGCATAACGCATAAAGCATAACGCATAACGCATACCGTATAACGCATAATGCATAACGCATAACGCATAACGCATAACGCATAACGCAAAACACATAACGTTAACGCATAACCCATAACGCATAAGGCTTGATGCATGACGCATATCGCATATCGCATAACGCATAAGGCTTGATGCATGACGCATATCGCATAACGCATAAGGCATAACGCATAACGCATAAGGCATTACGCATAACGCATAACGCATAACGCATAACGCATAACGTATAACGCATAACGCATACCGTATAACGCATAACGTATAACGCATAACGCATACCGTATAACGCATAATGCATAACGCATAACGCATAACGCATAACGCATAACGCATAACGTATAACGCATAACGCATACCGTATAACGCATAACGCATAACGCATAACGCAAACGTATAGCGCACAACGCATAATGCATAAACCATAGCCCTTACTTCATAACGCATAACGCATAATGCACAACGCATAACGAACACCGGAAAACCCATAACGCCTAACGCATAACGGATCACGAATAACGCATAAAGCATAACGCATAACGCATAACGCATAACGCATAACGCATAACGCATAACGCATAACGCATAACGCATAACGCATAACGCATAACGCATAACGCATAACGCATAACGCATAACGCATAACGCATAACGCATAACGCATAACGCATAACGCATAACGCATAACGCATAACGCATAACGCATAACGCATAACGCATAACGCATAACGCATAACGCATAACGCATAACGCATAACGCATAACGCATAACGCATACCGCATAACGCAAAACGCATAACGTTAACGCATAACCCATAACGCATAAGGCTTGATGCATGACGCATATCGCATATCGCATAAGGCATAATGCACAACGCATAACGAATACCGAAAAACGCATAACGCATAACGCATAACGCATAACTCATAACGCATAACGCATAACGCACACCGTATAACGCATAACGCATAACGCATAACGCATAAAGCATAACGCATAACGCATACCGAATAACGCATAACGCATAACGCATAACGCAAACGTATAACGCACAACGCATAACGCATAACGCATAACGCATAAAATATAACGCATAACGCATAACGCATAACGCATAACGCATAACGCATAAAGCATAACGCATAACGCATAACGCATTACGCATAACGCATAACGCATAACGCATAACGCATAACGCATAACGCATAACGCATAACGCATAACTCATAACGCATAACGCATAACGCATAACGCATAACGCATAACGCATAACGCATAACGCATAACGTATAACGCATAACGCATAACGCATAACGCATAACGCATAACGCAAAACGCATAACGCATAAAGCAAAACGCATAACGCAACGTATAACGCACAACGCATAACGCATAACGCATAACGCATAACGCATAACGCAAAATGAATAACGCATAACGCATAACGCATAACGCATAACGCATAACGCATAACGCATAACGCATAACGCATAACGCATAACGCATAACGCATAACGCATAACGCATAACGCATAAAGCATAACGCATAACGCATACCGTATAACGCATAACGCATAACGCATAACGCAAACGTATAACGCACAACGCATAACGCATAACGCATAACGCATAAAATTTAACGCATAACGCATAACGCATAACGCATAACGCATAACGCATAAAGCATAACGCATAACGCATAACGCATTACGCATAACGCATAACGCATAACGCATAACGCATAACGCATAAAGCATAACGCATAACGCATAACGCATAACGCATAACGTATAACGCATAACGCATAACGCATAACGCATAACGCATAACGCATAACCATAACGCATAACGCATAACCCATAACGTATAACGCATAACGCATACCGTATAACGCATAATGCATAACGCATAAAGCATAACGCATAACGTATAACGCATAACGCATACCGTATAACGCATAATGCATAACGCATAAAGCATAACGCATAACGCATAACGCATAACGCATAACGCATAACGCATAACGCATAACGCATAACGCATAACGCATAAGGCATAACGCATAACGCATACCGTATAACGCATAACGCATACCGTATAACGCATAACGCATAACGCATAACGCAAACGTATAACGCACAACGCATAACGCATAACGCATAACGCATAACATATAACGCATAACGCATAACGCATAACGCATAACATATAACGCATAACGCATAACGCATAACGCATAACATATAACGCATAACGCATAACGCATAACGCATAACGCATAAAGCATAACGCATAACGCATAACGCATAACGCATAACGCATAACCATAACGCATAACGCATAACCCATAACGCATAACGCATAACGCATAACGTATAACGCATAACGCATACCGTATAACGCATAATGCATAACGCATAAAGCATAACGCATAACGTATAACGCATAACGCATACCGTATAACGCATAATGCATAACGCATAAAGCATAACGCATAACGCATAACGCATAACGCATAACGCATAACGCATAACGCATAACGCATAACGCATAACGCATAAGGCATAACGCATAACGCATACCGTATAACGCATAATGCATAACGCATAACGCATAACGCATAACGCATAACGCAAAACACATAACGTTAACGCATAACCCATAACGCATAAGGCTTGATGCATGACGCATATCGCATATCGCATAACGCATAAGGCTTGATGCATGACGCATATCGCATAACGCATAAGGCATAACGCATAACGCATAAGGCATTACGCATAACGCATAACGCATAACGCATAACGCATAACGTATAACGCATAACGCATACCGTATAACGCATAACGTATAACGCATAACGCATACCGTATAACGCATAATGCATAACGCATAACGCATAACGCATAACGCATAACGCATAACGTATAACGCATAACGCATACCGTATAACGCATAACGCATAACGCATAACGCAAACGTATAGCGCACAACGCATAATGCATAAACCATAGCCCTTACTTCATAACGCATAACGCATAATGCACAACGCATAACGAACACCGGAAAACCCATAACGCCTAACGCATAACGGATCACGAATAACGCATAAAGCATAACGCATAACGCATAACGCATAACGCATAACGCATAACGCATAACGCATAACGCATAACGCATAACGCATAACGCATAACGCATAACGCATAACGCATAACGCATAACGCATAACGCATAACGCATAACGCATAACGCACAACGCATAACGCATAACGCATAACGCATAAAGCAAAACGCATAACGCAAAAGTATAACGCACAACGCATAACGCATAAAGCATAACGCATAACGCATAACGCATAACGCATAACGCATAACGCATAACGCATAACGCATAACGCATAACGCATAACGCATAACCATAACGCATAACGCATAACCCCTAACGCATAACGCATAACGCATAACGTATAACGCACAACGCATAATGCATAAACCATAACTCTTACTTCATATCGCATAACGCATAATGCACAACGCATAACGAACACCGGAAAACCCATAACGCCTAACGCATAACGGATCACGAATAACGCATAACCATAACGCATAACGCATAACCCATAACACATAACGCATAACGCTAACGCATAACGCATAACGTATAACGCATAACGCATACCGTATAACGCATAATGCATAACGCATAACGCATAAAGCATAACGCATAACGCATAACGCATAACGTATAACGCATAACGCATACCGTATAACGCATAACGCATAACGCATAACGCAAACGTATGGCGCACAACGCATAATGCATAAACCATAGCCCTTACTTCATAACGCATAACGCATAATGCACAACGCATAACGAACACCGGAAAACCCATAACGCCTAACGCATAACGGATCACGAATAACGCATAAAGCATAACGCATAACGCATAACGCATAACGCATAACGCATAACGCATAACGCATAACGCATAACGCATAACGCATAACGCATAACGCATAACGCATAACGCATAACGCATAACGCATAACGCATAACGCATAACGCATAACGCATAACGCATACCGCATAACGCAAAACGCATAACGTTAACGCATAACCCATAACGCATAAGGCTTGATGCATGACGCATATCGCATATCGCATAAGGCATAATGCACAACGCATAACGAATACCGAAAAACGCATAACGCATAACGCATAACGCATAACTCATAACGCATAACGCATAACGCACACCGTATAACGCATAACGCATAACGCATAACGCATAAAGCATAACGCATAACGCATACCGTATAACGCATAACGCATAACGCATAACGCAAACGTATAACGCACAACGCATAACGCATAACGCATAACGCATAAAATTTAACGCATAACGCATAACGCATAACGCATAACGCATAACGCATAAAGCATAACGCATAACGCATAACGCATTACGCATAACGCATAACGCATAACGCATAACGCATAACGCATAACGCATAACGCATAACGCATAACTCATAACGCATAACGCATAACGCATAACGCATAACGCATAACGCATAACGCATAACGCATAACGTATAACGCATAACGCATAACGCATAACGCATAACGCATAACGCATAACGCAAAACGCATAACGCATAAAGCAAAACGCATAACGCATCGTATAACGCACAACGCATAACGCATAACGCATAACGCATAACGCATAACGCAAAATGAATAACGCATAACGCATAACGCATAACGCATAACGCATAACGCATAACGCATAACGCATAACGCATAACGCATAACGCATAACGCATAACGCATAAAGCATAACGCATAACGCATAACGCATTACGCATAACTTATAACTCATAACTCATAAGGAGTAACTCATAACTCATAAGGAGTAACGCATAACGCATAAAGCATAACGCATAACGCATAACGCATAACGCATAACGCATAACGCATAACGCATAACGCATAACGCATAACGTATAACGCAGAACGCATAACGCATAACGCATAACGCATAACGGATCACGCATAACGCATAACGCATAACGCATATCGCATAACGCATAAATCATAACCCATAACGCACAACGCATAACGCATAATGCACAACGCATAACGCATAACGCATACCGTATAACGCATAACGCATAACGCATAACGCAAACGTATAACGCACAACGCATAACGCATAACGCATAACGCATAACATATAACGCATAACGCATAACGCATAACGCATAACGCATAACGCATAACGCATAACGCATAACGCATAACGCATAACGCATAACGCATAACGCATAACGTATAACGCATAACACATACCGTATAACGCATAACGCATAACGCATAACGCAAACGTATAACGCACAACGCATAACGCATAACGCATAACATATAACGCATAACGCATAACGCATAACGCATAACGCATAAAGCATAACGCATAACGCATAACGCATAACGCATAACGCATAACCATAACGCATAACGCATAACCCATAACGCATAACGCATAACGCATAACGTATAACGCATAACGCATACCGTATAACGCATAATGCATAACGCATAAACCATAACGCATAACGTATAACGCATAACGCATACCGTATAACGCATAATGCATAACGCATAAAGCATAACGCATAACGCATAACGCATAACGCATAACGAATAACGCATAACGCTTAACGCATAACGCATAACGCATAACGCATAACGCATAACGCATAACGCATAACGCATAACGCATAACGCATAACGCATAACGCATAACGCATACCGTATAACGCATAATGCATAACGCATAAAGCATAACGCATAACGCATAACGCAAAACGCATAACGTTAACGCATAACCCATAACGCATAAGGCTTGATGCATGACGCATATCGCATATCGCATAACGCATAAGGCTTGATGCATGACGCATATCGCATAACGCATAAGCCATAACGCATAACGCATAAGGCATTACGCATAACGCATAACGCATAACGCATAACGCATAACGTATAACGCATAACGCATACCGTACAACGCATAACGTATAACGCATAACGCATACCGTATAACGCATAATGCATAACGCATAACGCATAACGCATAACGCATAACGCATAACGTATAACGCATAACGCATACCGTATAACGCATAACGCATAACGCATAACGCATAACGCATAACGCATAACGCAAACGTATAACGCACAACGCATAACGCATAACGCATAACGCATAACGCATAAAATATAACGCATAACGCATAACGCATAACGCATAACGCATAACGCATAAAGCATAACGCATAACGCATAACGCATTACGCATAACGCATAACGCATAACGCATAACGCACAACGCATAACGCATAACGCATAACTCATAACGCATAACGCATAACGCATAACGCATAACGCATAACGCAAACGCATAACGCATAACGCATAACGCATAACGCATAACGCATAACGCATAACGCATAACGCAAAACGCATAACGCATAAAGCAAAACGCATAACGCAACGTATAACGCACAACGCATAACGCATAACGCATAACGCATAACGCATAACGCAAAATGAATAACGCATAACGCATAACGCATAACGCATAACGCACAACGCAAAATGAATAACGCATAACGCATAACGCATAACGCATAACGCATAACGCATAACGCATAACGCATAACGCATAACGCATAACGCATAACGCATAACGCATAACGCATAACGCATAACGCATAAAGCATAACGCATAACGCATAACGCATTACGCATAACTTATAACTCATAACTCATAAGGAGTAACGCATAACGCATAAAGCATAACGCATAACGCATAACGCATAACGCATAACGCATAACGCATAACGCATAACGCATAACGCATAACGCATAACGCATAACGTATAACGCAGAACGCATAACGCATAACGCATAACGCATAACGGATCACGCATAACGCATAACGCATAACGCATATCGCATAACGCATAAATCATAACCCATAACGCACAACGCATAACGCATAATGCACAACGCATAACGCATAACGCATACCGTATAACGCATAACGCATAACGCATAACGCAAACGTATAACGCACAACGCATAACGCATAACGCATAACGCATAACATATAACGCATAACGCATAACGCATAACGCATAACGCATAACGCATAACGCATAACGCATAACGCATAACGCATAACGCATAACGCATAACGCATAACGCATATCGCATAACGCACAACGCATAACGTATAACGCATAACGCATACCGTATAACGCATAACGCATAACGCATAACGCAAACGTATAACGCACAACGCATAACGCATAACGCATAACGCATAACATATAACGCATAACGCATAACGCATAACGCATAACATATAACGCATAACGCATAACGCATAACGCATAACATATAACGCATAACGCATAACGCATAACGCATAACGCATAAAGCATAACGCATAACGCATAATGCATAACGCATAAAGCATAACGCATAACGCATAACGCAAAACACATAACGTTAACGCATAACCCATAACGCATAAGGCTTGATGCATGACGCATATCGCATATCGCATAACGCATAAGGCTTGATGCATGACGCATATCGCATAACGCATAAGGCATAACGCATAACGCATAAGGCATTACGCATAACGCATAACGCATAACGCATAACGCATAACGTATAACGCATAACGCATACCGTATAACGCATAACGTATAACGCATAACGCATACCGTATAACGCATAATGCATAACGCATAACGCATAACGCATAACGCATAACGCATAACGTATAACGCATAACGCATACCGTATAACGCATAACGCATAACGCATAACGCAAACGTATAGCGCACAACGCATAATGCATAAACCATAGCCCTTACTTCATAACGCATAACGCATAATGCACAACGCATAACGAACACCGGAAAACCCATAACGCCTAACGCATAACGGATCACGAATAACGCATAAAGCATAGCGCATAACGCATAACGCATAACGCATAACGCATAACGCATAACGCATAACGCATAACGCATAACGCATAACGCATAACGCATAACGCATAACGCATAACGCATAACGCATAACGCATAACGCATAACGCATAACGCACAACGCATAACGCATAACGCATAACGCATAAAGCAAAACGCATAACGCAAAAGTATAACGCACAACGCATAACGCATAAAGCATAACGCATAACGCATAACGCATAACGCATAACGTATAACGCATAACGCATAACGCATAACGCATAACGCATAACGCATAACCATAACGCATAACGCATAACCCCTAACGCATAACGCATAACGCATAACGTATAACGCACAACGCATAATGCATAAACCATAACTCTTACTTCATATCGCATAACGCATAATGCACAACGCATAACGAACACCGGAAAACCCATAACGCCTAACGCATAACGGATCACGAATAACGCATAACCATAACGCATAACGCATAACCCATAACACATAACGCATAACGCTAACGCATAACGCATAACGTATAACGCATAACGCATACCGTATAACGCATAATGCATAACGCATAACGCATAAAGCATAACGCATAACGCATAACGCATAACGTATAACGCATAACGCATACCGTATAACGCATAACGCATAACGCATAACGCAAACGTATGGCGCACAACGCATAATGCATAAACCATAGCCCTTACTTCATAACGCATAACGCATAATGCACAACGCATAACGAACACCGGAAAACCCATAACGCCTAACGCATAACGGATCACGAATAACGCATAAAGCATAACGCATAACGCATAACGCATAACGCATAACGCATAACGCATAACGCATAACGCATAACGCATAACGCATAACGCATAACGCATAACGCATAACGCATAACGCATAACGCATAACGCATAACGCATAACGCATAACGCATAACGCATACCGCATAACGCAAAACGCATAACGTTAACGCATAACCCATAACGCATAAGGCTTGATGCATGACGCATATCGCATATCGCATAAGGCATAATGCACAACGCATAACGAATACCGAAAAACGCATAACGCATAACGCATAACGCATAACTCATAACGCATAACGCATAACGCACACCGTATAACGCATAACGCATAACGCATAACGCATAACGCATAACGCATAACGCATACCGTATAACGCATAACGCATAACGCATAACGCAAACGTATAACGCACAACGCATAACGCATAACGCATAACGCATAAAATTTAACGCATAACGCATAACGCATAACGCATAACGCATAACGCATAAAGCATAACGCATAACGCATAACGCATTACGCATAACGCATAACGCATAACGCATAACGCATAACGCATAACGCATAACGCATAACGCATAACTCATAACGCATAACGCATAACGCATAACGCATAACGCATAACGCATAACGCATAACGCATAACGTATAACGCATAACGCATAACGCATAACGCATAACGCATAACGCAAAACGCATAACGCATAAAGCAAAACGCATAACGCATCGTATAACGCACAACGCATAACGCATAACGCATAACGCATAACGCATAACGCAAAATGAATAACGCATAACGCATAACGCATAACGCATAACGCATAACGCATAACGCATAACGCATAACGCATAACGCATAACGCATAACGCATAACGCATAAAGCATAACGCATAACGCATAACGCATTACGCATAACTTATAACTCATAACTCATAAGGAGTAACTCATAACTCATAAGGAGTAACGCATAACGCATAAAGCATAACGCATAACGCATAACGCATAACGCATAACGCATAACGCATAACGCATAACGCATAACGCATAACGTATAACGCAGAACGCATAACGCATAACGCATAACGCATAACGGATCACGCATAACGCATAACGCATAACGCATATCGCATAACGCATAAATCATAACCCATAACGCACAACGCATAACGCATAATGCACAACGCATAACGCATAACGCATACCGTATAACGCATAACGCATAACGCATAACGCAAACGTATAACGCACAACGCATAACGCATAACGCATAACGCATAACATATAACGCATAACGCATAACGCATAACGCATAACGCATAACGCATAACGCATAACGCATAACGCATAACGCATAACGCATAACGCATAACGCATAACGTATAACGCATAACACATACCGTATAACGCATAACGCATAACGCATAACGCAAACGTATAACGCACAACGCATAACGCATAACGCATAACATATAACGCATAACGCATAACGCATAACGCATAACGCATAAAGCATAACGCATAACGCATAACGCATAACGCATAACGCATAACCATAACGCATAACGCATAACCCATAACGCATAACGCATAACGCATAACGTATAACGCATAACGCATACCGTATAACGCATAATGCATAACGCATAAAGCATAACGCATAACGTATAACGCATAACGCATACCGTATAACGCATAATGCATAACGCATAAAGCATAACGCATAACGCATAACGCATAACGCATAACGAATAACGCATAACGCTTAACGCATAACGCATAACGCATAACGCATAACGCATAACGCATAACGCATAACGCATAACGCATAACGCATAAGGCATAACGCATAACGCATACCGTATAACGCATAATGCATAACGCATAAAGCATAACGCATAACGCATAACGCAAAACGCATAACGTTAACGCATAACCCATAACGCATAAGGCTTGATGCATGACGCATATCGCATATCGCATAACGCATAAGGCTTGATGCATGACGCATATCGCATAACGCATAAGCCATAACGCATAACGCATAAGGCATTACGCATAACGCATAACGCATAACGCATAACGCATAACGTATAACGCATAACGCATACCGTATAACGCATAACGTATAACGCATAACGCATACCGTATAACGCATAATGCATAACGCATAACGCATAACGCATAACGCATAACGCATAACGTATAACGCATAACGCATACCGTATAACGCATAACGCATAACGCATAACGCATAACGCATAACGCATAACGCAAACGTATAACGCACAACGCATAACGCATAACGCATAACGCATAACGCATAAAATATAACGCATAACGCATAACGCATAACGCATAACGCATAACGCATAAAGCATAACGCATAACGCATAACGCATTACGCATAACGCATAACGCATAACGCATAACGCATAACGCATAACGCATACCGCATAACGCAAAACGCATAACGTTAACGCATAACCCATAACGCATAAGGCTTGATGCATGACGCATATCGCATATCGCATAAGGCATAATGCACAACGCATAACGAATACCGAAAAACGCATAACGCATAACGCATAACGCATAACTCATAACGCATAACGCATAACGCACACCGTATAACGCATAACGCATAACGCATAACGCATAAAGCATAACGCATAACGCATACCGTATAACGCATAACGCATAACGCATAACGCAAACGTATAACGCACAACGCATAACGCATAACGCATAACGCATAAAATTTAACGCATAACGCATAACGCATAACGCATAACGCATAACGCATAAAGCATAACGCATAACGCATAACGCATTACGCATAACGCATAACGCATAACGCATAACGCATAACGCATAACGCATAACGCATAACGCATAACTCATAACGCATAACGCATAACGCATAACGCATAACGCATAACGCATAACGCATAACGCATAACGTATAACGCATAACGCATAACGCATAACGCATAACGCATAACGCAAAACGCATAACGCATAAAGCAAAACGCATAACGCATCGTATAACGCACAACGCATAACGCATAACGCATAACGCATAACGCATAACGCAAAATGAATAACGCATAACGCATAACGCATAACGCATAACGCATAACGCATAACGCATAACGCATAACGCATAACGCATAACGCATAACGCATAACGCATAAAGCATAACGCATAACGCATAACGCATTACGCATAACTTATAACTCATAACTCATAAGGAGTAACTCATAACTCATAAGGAGTAACGCATAACGCATAAAGCATAACGCATAACGCATAACGCATAACGCATAACGCATAACGCATAACGCATAACGCATAACGCATAACGCATAACGTATAACGCAGAACGCATAACGCATAACGCATAACGCATAACGGATCACGCATAACGCATAACGCATAACGCATATCGCATAACGCATAAATCATAACCCATAACGCACAACGCATAACGCATAATGCACAACGCATAACGCATAACGCATACCGTATAACGCATAACGCATAACGCATAACGCAAACGTATAACGCACAACGCATAACGCATAACGCATAACGCATAACATATAACGCATAACGCATAACGCATAACGCATAACGCATAACGCATAACGCATAACGCATAACGCATAACGCATATCGCATAACGCATAACGCATAACGTATAACGCATAACACATACCGTATAACGCATAACGCATAACGCATAACGCATAACCATAACGCATAACGCATAACCCATAACGCATAACGCATAACGCATAACGTATAACGCATAACGCATACCGTATAACGCATAATGCATAACGCATAAAGCATAACGCATAACGTATAACGCATAACGCATACCGTATAACGCATAATGCATAACGCATAAAGCATAACGCATAACGCATAACGCATAACGCATAACGAATAACGCATAACGCTTAACGCATAACGCATAACGCATAACGCATAACGCATAACGCATAACGCATAACGCATAACGCATAACGCATAAGGCATAACGCATAACGCATACCGTATAACGCATAATGCATAACGCATAAAGCATAACGCATAACGCATAACGCAAAACGCATAACGTTAACGCATAACCCATAACGCATAAGGCTTGATGCATGACGCATATCGCATATCGCATAACGCATAAGGCTTGATGCATGACGCATATCGCATAACGCATAAGCCATAACGCATAACGCATAAGGCATAACGCATAACGCATAACGCATAACGCATAACGCATAACGTATAACGCATAACGCATACCGTATAACGCATAACGTATAACGCATAACGCATACCGTATAACGCATAATGCATAACGCATAACGCATAACGCATAACGCATAACGCATAACGTATAACGCATAACGCATACCGTATAACGCATAACGCATAACGCATAACGCATAACGCATAACGCATAACGCAAACGTATAACGCACAACGCATAACGCATAACGCATAACGCATAACGCATAAAATATAACGCATAACGCATAACGCATAACGCATAACGCATAACGCATAAAGCATAACGCATAACGCATAACGCATTACGCATAACGCATAACGCATAACGCATAACGCACAACGCATAACGCATAACGCATAACTCATAACGCATAACGCATAACGCATAACGCATAACGCATAACGCAAACGCATAACGCATAACGCATAACGCATAACGCATAACGCATAACGCATAACGCATAACGCATAACGCATAACGCAAAACGCATAACGCATAAAGCAAAACGCATAACGCAACGTATAACGCACAACGCATAACGCATAACGCATAACGCATAACGCAAAATGAATAACGCATAACGCATAACGCATAACGCATAACGCACAACGCAAAATGAATAACGCATAACGCATAACGCATAACGCATAACGCATAACGCATAACGCATAACGCATAACGCATAACGCATAACGCATAACGCATAACGCATAACGCATAACGCATAACGCATAAAGCATAACGCATAACGCATAACGCATTACGCATAACTTATAACTCATAACTCATAAGGAGTAACGCATAACGCATAAAGCATAACGCATAACGCATAACGCATAACGCATAACGCATAACGCATAACGCATAACGCATAACGCATAACGCATAACGCATAACGTATAACGCATAACGCATAACGCATAACGCATAACGCATAACGGATCACGCATAACGCATAAAGCATAACGCATAACGCATAACGGATAAATCATAACCCATAACGCACAACGCATAACGCATAATGCACAACGCATAACGCATAACGCATACCGTATAACGCATAACGCATAACGCATAACGCAAACGTATAACGCACAACGCATAACGCATAACGCATAACGCATAACATATAACGCATAACGCATAACGCATAACGCATAACGCATAACGCATAACGCATAACGCATAACGCATAACGCATAACGCATAACGCATAACGCATAAAGCAAAACGCATAACGCACAACGCATAACGTATAACGCATAACGCATACCGTATAACGCATAACGCATAACGCATAACGCAAACGTATAACGCACAACGCATAACGCATAACGCATAACGCATAACATATAACGCATAACGCATAACGCATAACGCATAACATATAACGCATAACGCATAACGCATAACGCATAACATATAACGCATAACGCATAACGCATAACGCATAACGCATAAAGCATAACGCATAACGCATAACGCATAACGCATAACGCATAACCATAACGCATAACGCATAACCCATAACGCATAACGCATAACGCATAACGTATAACGCATAACGCATACCGTATAACGCATAATGCATAACGCATAAAGCATAACGCATAACGTATAACGCATAACGCATACCGTATAACGCATAATGCATAACGCATAAAGCATAACGCATAACGCATAACGCATAACGCATAACGCATAACGCTTAACGCATAACGCATAACGCATAACGCATAACGCATAACGCATAACGCAAAACGCATAACGCATAAAGCAAAACGCATAACGCAACGTATAACGCACAACGCATAACGCATAACGCATAACGCATAACGCAAAATGAATAACGCATAACGCATAACGCATAACGCATAACGCACAACGCAAAATGAATAACGCATAACGCATAACGCATAACGCATAACGCATAACGCATAACGCATAACGCATAACGCATAACGCATAACGCATAACGCATAACGCATAACGCATAAAGCATAACGCATAACGCATAACGCATTACGCATAACTTATAACTCATAACTCATAAGGAGTAACGCATAACGCATAAAGCATAACGCATAACGCATAACGCATAACGCATAACGCATAACGCATAACGCATAACGCATAACGCATAACGCATAACGCATAACGTATAACGCAGAACGCATAACGCATAACGCATAACGCATAACGGATCACGCATAACGCATAACGCATAACGCATATCGCATAACGCATAAATCATAACCCATAACGCATAACGCATAACGCATAATGCACAACGCATAACGCATAACGCATACCGTATAACGCATAACGCATAACGCATAACGCAAACGTATAACGCACAACGCATAACGCATAACGCATAACGCATAACATATAACGCATAACGCATAACGCATAACGCATAACGCATAACGCATAACGCATAACGCATAACGCATAACGCATAACGCATAACGCATAACGCATATCGCATAACGCACAACGCATAACGTATAACGCATAACGCATACCGTATAACGCATAACGCATAACGCATAACGCAAACGTATAACGCACAACGCATAACGCATAACGCATAACGCATAACATATAACGCATAACGCATAACGCATAACGCATAACATATAACGCATAACGCATAACGCATAACGCATAACATATAACGCATAACGCATAACGCATAACGCATAACGCATAAAGCATAACGCATAACGCATAACGCATAACGCATAACGCATAACCATAACGCATAACGCATAACCCATAACGCATAACGCATAACGCATAACGTATAACGCATAACGCATACCGTATAACGCATAATGCATAACGCATAAAGCATAACGCATAACGTATAACGCATAACGCATACCGTATAACGCATAATGCATAACGCATAAAGCATAACGCATAACGCATAACGCATAACGCATAACGCATAACGCTTAACGCATAACGCATAACGCATAACGCATAACGCATAACGCATAACGCATAACGCATAACGCATAACGCATAAGGCATAACGCATAACGCATACCGTATAACGCATAATGCATAACGCATAACGCATAACGCATAACGCATAACGCAAAACGCATAACGTTAACGCATAACCCATAACGCATAAGGCTTGATGCATGACGCATATCGCATAACGCAAAATGAGTAACGCATAACGCATAACGCATAACGCATAACGCATAACGCATAACGCATAACGCATAACTCATAACGCATAACGCATAACGCACACCGTATAACGCATAACGCATAACGCATAACGCAAACGTATAACGCATAACGCATAACGCATAACGCATAACGCATAACTCATAACGCATAACGCATAACGCATAACGCATAACGCATAACGCATAACGCATAACGCATAACGCATAACGCATAACGCATAACGCATAACGCATAACGCATAACGCATAACGCAAAACGCATAACGCATAAAGCAAAACGCATAACGCAACGTATAACGCACAACGCATAACGCATAACGCATAACGCATAACGCAAAATGAATAACGCATAACGCATAACGCATAACGCATAACGCATAACGCATAACGCATAACGCATAACGCATAACGCATAACGCATAACGCATAAAGCATAACGCATAACGCATAACGCATTACGCATAACTTATAACTCATAACTCATAAGGAGTAACGCATAACGCATAAAGCATAACGCATAACGCATAACGCATAACGCATAACGCATAACGCAAAACGCATAACGCATAACGCATAACGCATAACGCATAACGCATAACGTATAACGCAGAACGCATAACGCATAACGCATAACGGATCACGCATAACGCATAACGCATAACGCATATCGCATAACGCATAAATCATAACCCATAACGCACAACGCATAACGCATAATGCACAACGCATAACGCATAACGCATACCGTATAACGCATAACGCATAACGCATAACGCAAACGTATAACGCACAACGCATAACATATAACGCATAACGCATAACACATAACGCATAACGCATAACGCATAACGCATAACGCATAACGCATAACGCATAACGCATAACGCATAACGCATAACGTATAACGCATAACGCATACCGTATAACGCATAACGCATAACGCATAACGCAAACGTATAACGCACAACGCATAACGCATAACGCATAACGCATAACATATAACGCATAACGCATAACGCATAACGCATAACATATAACGCATAACGCATAACGCATAACGCATAACATATAACGCATAACGCATAACGCATAACGCATAACGCATAAAGCATAACGCATAACGCATAACGCATAACGCATAACGCATAACGCATAACCATAACGCATAACGCATAACCCATAACGCATAACGCATAACGCATAACGTATAACGCATAACGCATACCGTATAACGCATAATGCATAACGCATAAAGCATAACGCATAACGTATAACGCATAACGCATACCGTATAACGCATAATGCATAACGCATAAAGCATAACGCATAACGCATAACGCATAACGCATAACGCATAACGCATAACGCATAACGCATAACGCATAACGCATAAGGCATAACGCATAACGCATACCGTATAACGCATAATGCATAACGCATAAAGCATAACGCATAACGCATAACGCAAAACGCATAACGTTAACGCATAACCCATAACGCATAAGGCTTGATGCATGACGCATATCGCATATCGCATAACGCATAAGGCTTGATGCATGACGCATATCGCATAACGCATAAGGCATAACGCATAACGCATAAGGCATTACGCATAACGCATAACGCATAACGCATAACGCATAACGCATAACGTATAACGCATAACGCATACCGTATAACGCATAACGTATAACGCATAACGCATACCGTATAACGCATAATGCATAACGCATAACGCATAACGCATAACGCATAACGCATAACGTATAACGCATAACGCATACCGTATAACGCATAACGCATAACGCATAACGTAAACGTATAGCGCACAACGCATAATGCATAAACCATAGCCCTTACTTCATAACGCATAACGCATAATGCACAACGCATAACGAACACCGGAAAACCCATAACGCCTAACGCATAACGGATCACGAATAACGCATAAAGCATAACGCATAACGCATAACGCATAACGCATAACGCATAACGCATAACGCATAACGCATAACGCATAACGCATAACGCATAACGCATAACGCATAACGCATAACGCATAACGCATAACGCATAACGCATAACGCATAACGCATAACGCATAACGCATAAAGCAAAACGCATAACGCAAAAGTATAACGCACAACGCATAACGCATAAAGCATAACGCATAACGCATAACGCATAACGCATAACGCATAACGCATAACGCATAACGCATAACGCATAACGCATAACGCATAACCATAACGCATAACGCATAACCCATAACGCATAACGCATAACGCATAACGTATAACGCATAACGCATACCGTATAACGCATAATGCATAACGCATAACGCATAACGCATAACGCATAACGCATAACGCATAACGTATAACGCATAACGCATAATGCATAAACCATAACTCTTACTTCATATCGCATAACGCATAATGCACAACGCATAACGAACACCGGAAAACCCATAACGCCTAACGCATAACGGATCACGAATAACGCATAACCATAACGCATAACGCATAACCCATAACGCATAACGCATAACGCATAACGCATAACGTATAACGCATAACGCATAACGCATAACGCATACCGTATAACGCATAATGCATAACGCATAACGCATAACGCATAACGCATAACGCATAACGTATAACGCATAACGCATACCGTATAACGCATAACGCATAACGCATAACGCAAACGTATGGCGCACAACGCATAATGCATAAACCATAGCCCTTACTTCATAACGCATAACGCATAATGCACAACGCATAACGAACACCGGAAAACCCATAACGCCTAACGCATAACGGATCACGAATAACGCATAAAGCATAACGCATAACGCATAACGCATAACGCATAACGCATAACGCATAACGCATAACGCATAACGCATAACGCATAACGCATAACCCATAACGCATAACGCATAACGCATACCGCATAACGCAAAACGCATAACGTTAACGCATAACCCATAACGCATAAGGCTTGATGCATGACGCATATCGCATATCGCATAAGGCATAATGCACAACGCATAACGAATACCGAAAAACGCATAACGCATAACGCATAACGCATAACGCATAACGCATAACGCATAAAGCATAACGCATAACGCATACCGTATAACGCATAACGCATAACGCATAACGCAAACGTATAGCGCACAACGCATAACGCATAACGCATAACGCATAACGCATAACGCATAACGCATAACGCATAACGCATAACGCATAACGCATAACGCATAAAGCATAACGCATAACGCATAACGCATTACGCATAACGCATAAAGCATAACGCATAACGCATAACGCATAACGCATAACGCATAACGCATAACGCATAACGCATAACGCATAACGCATAACGCATAACGCATATCGCATAACGCACAACGCATAACGTATAACGCATAACGCATACCGTATAACGCATAACGCATAACGCATAACGCAAACGTATAACGCACAACGCATAACGCATAACGCATAACGCATAACATATAACGCATAACGCATAACGCATAACGCATAACATATAACGCATAACGCATAACGCATAACGCATAACATATAACGCATAACGCATAACGCATAACGCATAACGCATAAAGCATAACGCATAACGCATAACGCATAACGCATAACGCATAACGCATAACCATAACGCATAACGCATAACCCATAACGCATAACGCATAACGCATAACGTATAACGCATAACGCATACCGTATAACGCATAATGCATAACGCATAAAGCATAACGCATAACGTATAACGCATAACGCATACCGTATAACGCATAATGCATAACGCATAAAGCATAACGCATAACGCATAACGCATAACGCATAACGCATAACGCATAACGCATAACGCATAACGCATAACGCATAACGCATAACGCATAACGCATAACGCATAACGCATAACGCATAAGGCATAACGCATAACGCATACCGTATAACGCATAATGCATAACGCATAAAGCATAACGCATAACGCATAACGCAAAACGCATAACGTTAACGCATAACCCATAACGCATAAGGCTTGATGCATGACGCATATCGCATAACGCAAAATGAGTAACGCATAACGCATAACGCATAACGCATAACGCATAACGCATAACGCATAACGCATAACGCATAACTCATAACGCATAACGCATAACGCACACCGTATAACGCATAACGCATAACGCATAACGCAAACGTATAACGCATAACGCATAACGCATAACGCATAACGCATAACTCATAACGCATAACGCATAACGCATAACGCATAACGCATAACGCATAACGCATAACGCATAACGCATAACGCATAACGCATAACGCATAACGCATAACGCATAACGCATAACGCATAACGCATAACGCAAAACGCATAACGCATAAAGCAAAACGCATAACGCAACGTATAACGCACAACGCATAACGCATAACGCATAACGCATAACGCAAAATGAATAACGCATAACGCATAACGCATAACGCATAACGCATAACGCATAACGCATAACGCATAACGCATAACGCATAACGCATAACGCATAAAGCATAACGCATAACGCATAACGCATTACGCATAACTTATAACTCATAACTCATAAGGAGTAACGCATAACGCATAAAGCATAACGCATAACGCATAACGCATAACGCATAACGCATAACGCAAAACGCATAACGCATAACGCATAACGCATAACGCATAACGCATAACGTATAACGCAGAACGCATAACGCATAACGCATAACGGATCACGCATAACGCATAACGCATAACGCATATCGCATAACGCATAAATCATAACCCATAACGCACAACGCATAACGCATAATGCACAACGCATAACGCATAACGCATACCGTATAACGCATAACGCATAACGCATAACGCAAACGTATAACGCACAACGCATAACATATAACGCATAACGCATAACACATAACGCATAACGCATAACGCATAACGCATAACGCATAACGCATAACGCATATCGCATAACGCATAACGCATAACGTATAACGCATAACGCATACCGTATAACGCATAACGCATAACGCATAACGCAAACGTATAACGCACAACGCATAACGCATAACGCATAACGCATAACATATAACGCATAACGCATAACGCATAACGCATAACTTATAACGCATAACGCATAACGCATAACGCATAACATATAACGCATAACGCATAACGCATAACGCATAACGCATAAAGCATAACGCATAACGCATAACGCATAACGCATAACGCATAACGCATAACCATAACGCATAACGCATAACCCATAACGCATAACGCATAACGCATAACGTATAACGCATAACGCATACCGTATAACGCATAATGCATAACGCATAAAGCATAACGCATAACGTATAACGCATAACGCATACCGTATAACGCATAATGCATAACGCATAAAGCATAACGCATAACGCATAACGCATAACGCATAACGCATAACGCATAACGCATAACGCATAACGCATAACGCATAACGCATAAGGCATAACGCATAACGCATACCGTATAACGCATAATGCATAACGCATAAAGCATAACGCATAACGCATAACGCAAAACGCATAACGTTAACGCATAACCCATAACGCATAAGGCTTGATGCATGACGCATATCGCATATCGCATAACGCATAAGGCTTGATGCATGACGCATATCGCATAACGCATAAGGCATAACGCATAACGCATAACGCATAACGCATAACGCATAACGCATAACGCATAACGCATAACGTATAACGCATAACGCATACCGTATAACGCATAACGTATAACGCATAACGCATACCGTATAACGCATAATGCATAACGCATAACGCATAACGCATAACGCATAACGCATAACGCATAACGCATAACGCATACCGTATAACGCATAACGCATAACGCATAACGTAAACGTATAGCGCACAACGCATAATGCATAAACCATAGCCCTTACTTCATAACGCATAACGCATAATGCACAACGCATAACGAACACCGGAAAACCCATAACGCCTAACGCATAACGGATCACGAATAACGCATAAAGCATAACGCATAACGCATAACGCATAACGCATAACGCATAACGCATAACGCATAACGCATAACGCATAACGCATAACGCATAACGCATAACGCATAACGCATAACGCATAACGCATAACGCATAACGCATAACGCATAACGCATAAAGCAAAACGCATAACGCAAAAGTATAACGCACAACGCATAACGCATAAAGCATAACGCATAACGCATAACGCATAACGCATAACGTATAACGCATAACGCATAACGCATAACGCATAACGCATAACGCATAACCATAACGCATAACGCATAACCCATAACGCATAACGCATAACGCATAACGTATAACGCATAACGCATACCGTATAACGCATAATGCATAACGCATAACGCATAACGCATAACGCATAACGCATAACGCATAACGTATAACGCACAACGCATAATGCATAAACCATAACCCTTACTTCATAACGCATAACGCATAATGCACAACGCATAACGAACACCGGAAAACCCATAACGCCTAACGCATAACGGATCACGAATAACGCATAACCATAACGCATAACGCATAACCCATAACGCATAACGCATAACGCATAACGCATAACGCATAACGCATAACGCATAACGCATAACGCATACCGTATAACGCATAATGCATAACGCATAACGCATAACGCATAACGCATAACGCATAACGTATAACGCATAACGCATACCGTATAACGCATAACGCATAACGCATAACGCAAACGTATGGCGCACAACGCATAATGCATAAACCATAGCCCTTACTTCATAACGCATAACGCATAACGAACACCGGAAAACCCATAACGCCTAACGCATAACGGATCACGAATAACGCATAAAGCATAACGCATAACGCATAACGCATAACGCATAACGCATAACGCATAACGCATAACGCATAACGCATAACGCATAACGCATAACGCATAACGCATAACGCATAACCCATAACGCATAACGCATAACGCATACCGCATAACGCAAAACGCATAACGTTAACGCATAACCCATAACGCATAAGGCTTGATGCATGACGCATATCGCATATCGCATAAGGCATAATGCACAACGCATAACGAATACCGAAAAACGCATAACGCATAACGCATAACGCATAACTCATAACGCATAACGCATAAAGCATAACGCATAACGCATACCGTATAACGCATAACGCATAACGCATAACGCAAACGTATAGCGCACAACGCATAACGCATAACGCATAACGCATAACGCATAACGCATAACGCATAACGCATAACGCATAACGCATAACGCATAAAGCATAACGCATAACGCATAACGCATTACGCATAACGCATAAAGCATAACGCATAACGCATAACGCATAACGCATAACGCATAACTCATAACGCATAACGCATAACGCATAACGCATAACGCATAACGCATAACGCATAACGCATAACGCATAACGCATAACGCATAACGCATAACGCATAACGCAAAACGCATAACGCATAAAGCAAAACGCATAACGCAACGTATAACGCACAACGCATAACGCATAACGCATAACGCATAACGCATAACGCATAACGCATAACGCATAACGCATAACGCATAACGCATAAAGCATAACGCATAACGCATAACGCATTACGCATAACTTATAACTCATAACTCATAAGGAGTAACGCATAACGCATAAAGCATAACGCATAACGCATAACGCATAACGCATAACGCATAACGCATAACGCATAACGCATAACGCATAACGCATAACGCATAACGCATAACGCATAACGTATAACGCAGAACGCATAACGCATAACGCATAACGCATAACGGATCACGCATAACGCATAACGCATAACGCATATCGCATAACGCATAAATCATAACCCATAACGCACAACGCATAACGCATAATGCACAACGCATAACGCATAACGCATACCGTATAACGCATAACGCATAACGCATAACGCAAACGTATAACGCACAACGCATAACGCATAACGCATAACGCATAACGCATAACATATAACGCATAACGCATAACGCATAACGCATAACGCATAACGCATAACGCATAACGCATAACGCATAACGCATATCGCATAACGCATAACGCATAACGTATAACGCATAACGCATACCGTATAACGCATAACGCATAACGCATAACGCAAACGTATAACGCACAACGCATAACGCATAACGCATAACATATAACGCATAACGCATAACACATAACGCATAACGCATAAAGCATAACGCATAACGCATAACGCATAACGCATAACGCATAACCATAACGCATAACGCATAACCCATAACGCATAACGCATAACGCATAACGTATAACGCATAACGCATACCGTATAACGCATAATGCATAACGCATAAAGCATAACGCATAACGTATAACGCATAACGCATACCGTATAACGCATAATGCATAACGCATAAAGCATAACGCATAACGCATAACGCATAACGCATAACGAATAACGCATAACGCTTAACGCATAACGCATAACGCATAACGCATAACGCATAACGCATAACGCATAACGCATAACGCATAAGGCATAACGCATAACGCATAACGCATACCGTATAACGCATAATGCATAACGCATAAAGCATAACGCATAACGCATAACGCAAAACGCATAACGTTAACGCATAACCCATAACGCATAAGGCTTGATGCATGACGCATATCGCATATCGCATAACGCATAAGGCTTGATGCATGACGCATATCGCATAACGCATAAGGCATAACGCATAACGTATAAGGCATTACGCATAACGCATAACGCATAACGCATAACGCATAACGTATAACGCGTAACGCATACCGTATAACGCATAACGTATAACGCATAACGCATACCGTATAACGCATAATGCATAACGCATAACGCATAACGCATAACGCATAACGCATAACGTATAACGCATAACGCATACCGTATAACGCATAACGCATAACGCATAACGCAAACGTATAGCGCACAACGCATAATGCATAAACCATAGCCCTTACTTCATAACGCATAACGCATAATGCACAACGCATAACAAACACCGGAAAACCCATAACGTCTAACGCATAACGGATCACGAATAACGCATAAAGCATAACGCATAACGCATAACGCATAACGCATAACGCATAACGCATAACGCATAACGCATAACGCATAACGCATAACGCATAACGCATAACGCATAACGCATAACGCATAACGCATACCGCATAACGCAAAACGCATAACGTTAACGCATAACCCATAACGCATAAGGCTTGATGCATGACGCATATCGCATATCGCATAAGGCATAATGCACAACGCATAACGAATACCGAAAAACGCATAACGCATAACGCATAACGCATAACTCATAACGCATAACGCACACCGTATAACGCATAACGCATAACGCATAACGCATAAAGCATAACGCATAACGCATACCGTATAACGCATAACGCATAACGCATAACGCAAACGTATAACGCACAACGCATAACGCATAACGCATAACGCATAACGCATAACGCATAAAATATAACGCATAACGCATAACGCATAACGCATAACGCATAACGCATAAAGCATAACGCATAACGCATAACGCATTACGCATAACGCATAACGCATAACGCATAACGCATAACGCATAACGCATAACGCATAACGCATAACTCATAACGCATAACGCATAACGCATAACGCATAACGCATAACGCATAACGCAAACGCATAACGCATAACGCATAACGCATAACGCATAACGCATAACGCAAAACGCATAACGCATAACGCATAACGCATAACTCATAACGCATAACGCATAACGCACACCGTATAACGCATAACGCATAACGCATAACGCATAAAGCATAACGCATAACGCATACCGTATAACGCATAACGCATAACGCATAACGCAAACGTATAACGCACAACGCATAACGCATAACGCATAACGCATAACGCATAAAATATAACGCATAACGCATAACGCATAACGCATAACGCATAACGCATAAAGCATAACGCATAACGCATAACGCATTACGCATAACGCATAACGCATAACGCATAACGCATAACGCATAACGCATAACGCATAACTCATAACGCATAACGCATAACGCATAACGCATAACGCATAACGCAAACGCATAACGCATAACGCATAACGCATAACGCATAACGCATAACGCATAACGCATAACGCATAACGCAAAACGCATAACGCATAAAGCAAAACGCATAACGCAACGTATAACGCACAACGCATAACGCATAACGCATAACGCATAACGCATAACGCAGAACGCATAACGCATAACGCATAACGCATAACGGATCACGCATAACGCATAACGCATAACGCATATCGCATAACGCATAAATCATAACCCATAACGCACAACGCATAACGCATAATGCACAACGCATAACGCATAACGCATACCGTATAACGCATAACGCATAACGCATAACGCATAACGTTAACGCATAACCCATAACGCATAAGGCTTGATGCATGACGCATATCGCATATCGCATAAGGCTTGATGCATGACGCATATCGCATAACGCATAACGCATAACGCATAACTTATAACTCATTACTCATAACGAATAACGCATAACGCATAACGCATAATGCATGTCGGATCACGCATAACGCATATCGCACAACGCATAATGCATAACGAATAACGCATAACGCATATCGCATAAAACATAACGCATAACGCATAACGCATAACGTACAACGTATAACGCATAACGCATAACGCATAACGCATAACGCATAACGCATAACGCGTACCGCATAACGCATAACGCATAACGCATAACGCATAACGCATAACGCATAACGCATAACGCATTACGCATAATTTATAACTCATAACTCATAACGAATAACGCATAACGCAAAATGCATAACGCATGTCGGATCACGCATAACGCATAACGCATAAAGCATAAATCATAACGCATAACGCATAACGTTAACGCATAACCCATAACGCATAAGGCTTGATGCATGACGCATATCGCATATCGCATAAGGCTTGATGCATGACGCATATCGCATAACGCATAACGCATAACGCATAACTTATAACTCATTACTCATAACGAATAACGCATAACGCATAACGCATAATGCATGTCGGATCACGCATAACGCATATCGCACAACGCATAATGCATAACGAATAACGCATAACGCATATCGCATAAAACATAACGCATAACGCATAACGCATAACGTACAACGTATAACGCATAACGCATAACGCATAACGCATAACGCATAACGCATAACGCATACCGCATAACGCATAACGCATAACGCATAACGCATAACGCATAACGCATAACGCATAACGCATTACGCATAATTTATAACTCATAACTCATAACGAATAACGCATAACGCAAAATGCATAACGCATGTCGGATCACGCATAACGCATAACGCATAAAGCATAAATCATAACGCATAACGCATAACGTTAACGCATAACCCATAACGCATAAGGCTTGATGCATGACGCATATCGCATATCGCATAAGGCTTGATGCATGACGCATATCGCATAACGCATAACGCATAACGCATCACGCATAACGCATAACGCATAACGCATAACGCATAACGCATAACGCATAACGCATAACGCATAACGCATAACGCATAACGCATAACGCATAACGCATAACGCATAACGCATAACGCATAACGCATAACGCTTAACGCATAACTCATATCGCATAACGCATAAATCATAACCCATAACGCACAACGCATAACGCATAATGCACAACGCATAACGAATACCGCAAAACGCATAACGCATAACGCATAACGCATAACGCATAACTCATAACGCATAACGCATAACGCATAACGCATAAAGCATAAAGCATAAATCATAACGCATAACGAATACCGCAAAACGCATAACGCATAATGCTCAACGCATAACGAATACAGCAAAACGCATAACGCTTAACGCATAACGCATCACGCATAACGCATAACGCATAATGCATAACGCATAACGCATAACGCATAATGCATAACGCATAAAGCGTAACGCATAACGCATAACGCATAACGCATAACGCATAACGCATAACGCATAATGCATAACGCATAACGGATCACGCATAACGCATAACGCATAATGCATAACGCATAACGCATAACGCATAATGCATAACGCATAAAGCGTAACGCATAACGCATAACGCATAAAGCATAACACATAACGCATAACTCATAATGCACAACGCATAACGAATACAGCAAAACGCATAACGCTTAACGCATAACGCATAACGCATAACGCATAACGTATAACGTATAACGCATACCGCATTACGCATAACTTATAACTCATAACTCATAAGGAGTAACGCATAACGCATAAAGCATAACGCATAACGCATAACGCATAACGCATAAAGCATAACGCATAACGCATAACTTATAACTCATTACTCATAACGAATAACGCATAACGCATAACTTATAACTCATTACTCATAACGCATAACGCATAACGCATAAAGCATAACGCATAACGCATAACGGATAAAGCATAATGCATAACGCATAACGCATAACGCATTACGCATAACTTATAACCCATAACTCATAAGGAGTAACGCATAACGCATAAAGCATAACGCATGACGCATAACGCATAAAGCATAACGCATAACGCATAACGCATAACGCATAACGCATAACGCCTAACGCATAACGCATAACGCATAACGCATAACGCATAACGCATAACGCATAACGCATACCGTATAACGCATAGCGCATAACGCATAACGCATAACGCATAACGCATAACGCATAACGCATAACGCATAACGCATGAAGCATAACGCATAACGCATAACTTATAACTCATTACTCATAACGAATAACGCATAACGCATAAGGCATAACGCATAACGCATAACGCATAACGCATAACGCATAACGCATAACGCATATCGGATAAAGCATAATGCATAACGCATAACGCATAACGCATTACGCATAACTTATAACTCATAACTCATAACGAATAACGCATAACGCTAAATGCATAATGCATGTCGGATCACGCGTAACGCATAACGCATAACGCATAACGCATAACGCATAACGCATAACGCATAACGAATAACGCATAAAGCATAACGCATAACGCATAACGCATAAAGCATAACGCATAACGCATAACGCATAACGCATTACGCATAACGCATAACTTATAACTCATTACTCATAACGAATAACGCATAACGCATAACCAATAACGCATAACGCATAACGCATAACGCATAACGCATAACGCATAAACCATAACGCATAACGCATAACGGATAAAGCATAATGCATAACGCATAACGCATAACGCATTACGCATAACTTATAACTCATAACTCATAACGAATAACGCATAACGTAAAATGCATAACGCATGTCGGATCACGCATAACGCATAACGCATAAAGCATAAATCATAACGCATAACGCATAACGTTAACGCATAACCCATAACGCATAAGGCTTGATGCATGACGCATATCGCATATCGCATAAGGCTTGATGCATGACGCATATCGCATAACGCATAACGCATAACGCATAACGCGTAACGCATAACGCATAACGCACAACGCATAACGCATAACGCATAACGTATAACTCATAACGCATAACGCATAAAGCATAACGCATAACGCATAACGCGTAACGCATAACGCATAACGCATAACGCCAACGCATAACGCATAACGCATACCGTATAACGCATAACGCATAACGCATAACGCAAACGTATAACGCACAACGCATAACGCATAACGCATAACGCATAAAGCATAAAGCATAAATCATAACGCATAACGAATACCGCAAAACGCATAACGCATAATGCTCAACGCATAACGAATACAGCAAAACGCATAACGCTTAACGCATAACGCATCACGCATAACGCATAACGCATAATGCATAACGCATAACGCATAACGCATAATGCATAACGCATAAAGCGTAACGCATAACGCATAACGCATAACGCATAACGCATAACGCATAACGCATAACGCATAAAGCATAACGCATAACGCATAACGCATTACGCATAACTTATAACTCATAACTCATATGGAGTAACGCATATCGCATAAAGCATAACGCATAACGCATAACGCGTAACGCATAACGCATAACGCACAACGCATAACGCATAACGCATAACGTATAACTCATAACGCATAACGCATAAAGCATAACGCATAACGCATAACGCGTAACGCATAACGCATAACGCATAACGCCAACGCATAACGCATAACGCATACCGTATAACGCATAACGCATAACGCAAACGTATAACGCACAACGCATAACGCATAACGCATAACGCATAACGCATAACGCATAACATATAACGCATAACGCATAACGCATAACGCATAATGCATAACGCATAACGTATAACTCATAACGCATAACGCATAAAGCATAACGCATAACGCATAACGCATATCTTATAACGAATAACGCATAACGCATAACGCATAACGCATAACGCATAAAGCATAACGCATAACTCATAACTCATAAGGAGTAACGCATAACGCATAAAGCATAACGCATAAAGCATAACGCATAACGCATAACGCATAACGCATAACGCATAATGCATAAAGCATAACGCATAACGCATAACTTATAACTCATTACTCATAACGAATAACGCATAACGCATAACGCATAATGCATGTCGGATCACGCATAACGCATATCGCACAACGCATAATGCATAACGAATAACGCATAACGCATATCGCATAAAACATAACGCATAACGCATAACGTACAACGTATAACGCATAACGCATAACGCATAACGCATAACGCATAACGCATAACGCATAACGCATAACGCGTACCGCATAACGCATAACGCATAACGCATAACGCATAACGCATAACGCATAACGCACAACGCATATCGCATAACGCATAACGCATAACGCACAACGCATATCGCATAACGCATAATGCATAACGCATAAAGCGTAACGCATAACGCATAACGCATAACGCATAACGCATAACGCATAACGCATAACGCATAACGCATAACGCATAAAGCATAACGCATAACGCATAACGCATTACGCATAACTTATAACTCATAACTCATAAGGAGTAACGAATATCGCATAAAGCATAACGCATAACGCATAACGCGTAACGCATAACGCATAACGCACAACGCATAACGCATAACGCATAACGTATAACTCATAACGCATAACGCATAAAGCATAACGCATAACGCATAACGCGTAACGTTAACGCATAACGCATAACGCCAACGCATAACGCATAACGCATACCGTATAACGCATAACGCATAACGCATAACGCAAACGTATAACGCACAACGCATAACGCACAACGCATAACGCATAACGCATAACGCATAACGCATAACGCATAACATATAACGCATAACGCATAACGCATAACGCATAATGCATAACGCATAACGTATAACTCATAACGCATAACGCATAAAGCATAACGCATAACGCATAACGCATAACGCATAACGCATAACGCATAACGCATAACGCATAACGCATAACGCATAACGCATAACATATAACGCATAACGCATAACGCATAACGCATAACGCATAACGCATAAAGCATAACGCATAACTCATAACTCATAAGGAGTAACGCATAACGCATAAAGCATAACGCATAAAGCATAACGCATAACGCATAACGCATAACGCATAACGCATAATGCATAAAGCATAACGCATAACGCATAACTTATAACTCATTACTCATAACGAATAACGCATAACGCATAACGCATAATGCATGTCGGATCACGCATAACGCATATCGCACAACGCATAATGCATAACGAATAACGCATAACGCATATCGCATAAAACATAACGCATAACGCATAACGTACAACGTATAACGCATAACGCATAACGCATAACGCATAACGCATAACGCATAACGCATAACGCATAACGCGTACCGCATAACGCATAACGCATAACGCATAACGCATAACGCATAACGCATAACGCATAACGCATTACGCATAATTTATAACTCATAACTCATAACGAATAACGCATAACGCAAAATGCATAACGCATGTCGGATCACGCATAACGCATAACGCATAAAGCATAAATCATAACGCATAACGCATAACGTTAACGCATAACCCATAACGCATAAGGCTTGATGCATGACGCATATCGCATATCGCATAAGGCTTGATGCATGACGCATATCGCATAACGCATAACGCATAACGCATCACGCATAACGCATAACGCATAACGCATAACGCATAACGCATAACGCATAACGCATAACGCATAACGCATAACGCATAACGCATAACGCATAACGCATAACGCATAACGCATAACGCATAACGCATAACGCTTAACGCATAACTCATATCGCATAACGCATAAATCATAACCCATAACGCACAACGCATAACGCATAATGCACAACGCATAACGAATACCGCAAAACGCATAACGCATAACGCATAACGCATAACGCATAACTCATAACGCATAACGCATAACGCATAACGCATAAAGCATAACGCATAACGCATAACGCATAACGAATACCGCAAAACGCATAACGCATAATGCTCAACGCATAACGAATACAGCAAAACGCATAACGCTTAACGCATAACGCATCACGCATAACGCATAACGCATAATGCATAACGCATAACGCATAACGCATAATGCATAACGCATAAAGCGTAACGCATAACGCTTAACGCATAACGCATAACGCATAACGCATAACGCATAATGCATAACGCATAACGGATCACGCATAACGCATAACGCATAATGCATAACGCATAACGCATAACGCATAATGCATAACGCATAAAGCGTAACGCATAACGCATAACGCATAAAGCATAACACATAACGCATAACTCATAATGCACAACGCATAACGAATACAGCAAAACGCATAACGCTTAACGCATAACGCATAACGCATAACGCATAACGTATAACGTATAACGCATACCGCATTACGCATAACTTATAACTCATAACTCATAAGGAGTAACGCATAACGCATAAAGCATAACGCATAACGCATAACGCATAACGCATAAAGCATAACGCATAACGCATAACTTATAACTCATTACTCATTTCGAATAACGCATAACGCATAACTTATAACTCATTACTCATAACGCATAACGCATAACGCATAAAGCATAACGCATAACGCATAACGGATAAAGCATAATGCATAACGCATAACGCATAACGCATTACGCATAACTTATAACCCATAACTCATAAGGAGTAACGCATAACGCATAAAGCATAACGCATGACGCATAACGCATAAAGCATAACGCATAACGCATAACGCATAACGCATAACGCATAACGCCTAACGCATAACGCATAACGCATAACGCATAACGCATAACGCATAACGCATAACGCATACCGTATAACGCATAGCGCATAACGCATAACGCATAACGCATAACGCATAACGCATAACGCATAACGCATAACGCATGAAGCATAACGCATAACGCATAACTTATAACTCATTACTCATAACGAATAACGCATAACGCATAAGGCATAACGCATAACGCATAACGCATAACGCATAAAGCATAACGCATAACGCATATCGGATAAAGCATAATGCATAACGCATAACGCATAACGCATTACGCATAACTTATAACTCATAACTCATAACGAATAACGCATAACGCTAAATGCATAATGCATGTCGGATCACGCATAACGCATAACGCATAACGCATAACGCATAACGCATAACGCATAACGCATAACGCATAACGCATAAAGCATAACGCATAACGCATAAGGCTTGATGCATGACGCATATCGCATATCGCATAACGCATAAGGCTTGATGCATGACGCATATCGCATAACGCATAAGGATAACGCATAATACATAACGTATAACGCATTATGCATAACGCATAACGCATAACGCATAACGCATAACGCATAACGCATATCGCATAACACATACGCATAACGCATAACGCATAACGCATAACGCATAACGCATAACGCATAACGCATAACCATAACGCATAACGCATAACCCATAACGCATAACGCATAACGCATAACGGATAACGCATAACGCATACCGTATAACGCATAATGCATAACGCATAAAGCATAACGCATAACGCATAACGCATAACGCATAACGCATAACGCAAACGTATAGCGCACAACGCATAATGCATAAACCATAACCCTTACTTCATAACGCATAACGCATAATGCACAACGCATAACGAACACCGGAAAACCCATAACGCCTAACGCATAACGGATCACGAATAACGCATAATGCATAACGCATAAAGCATAACGCATAACGCATAACGCATAACGCATAACGCATAACGCATAACGCATAACGCATAACGCATAACGCAACGTATAACGCACAACGCATAACGCATAACGCATAACGCATAACGCATAACGCATAACGCATAACGCATAACGCATAACGCATAACGCATAACGCATAACCATAACGCATAACGCATAACCCATAACGCATAACGCATAACGCATAACGCATACCGTATAACGCATAATGCATAACGCATAACGCATAACGCATAACGTATAACGTATAACGCATACCGCATTACGCATAACTTATAACTCATAACTCATAAGGAGTAACGCATAACGCATAAAGCATAACGCATAACGCATAACGCATAACGCATAAAGCATAACGCATAACGCATAACTTATAACTCATTACTCATAACGAATAACGCATAACGCATAACTTATAACTCATTACTCATAACGCATAACGCATAACGCATAAAGCATAACGCATAACGCATAACGGATAAAGCATAATGCATAACGCATAACGCATAACGCATTACGCATAACTTATAACCCATAACTCATAAGGAGTAACGCATAACGCATAAAGCATAACGCATGACGCATAACGCATAAAGCATAACGCATAACGCATAACGCATAACGCATAACGCATAACGCCTAACGCATAACGCATAACGCATAACGCATAACGCATAACGCATAACGCATAACGCATACCGTATAACGCATAGCGCATAACGCATAACGCATAACGCATAACGCATAACGCATAACGCATAACGCATGAAGCATAACGCATAACGCATAACTTATAACTCATTACTCATAACGAATAACGCATAACGCATAAGGCATAACGCATAACGCATAACGCATAACGCATAAAGCATAACGCATAACGCATATCGGATAAAGCATAATGCATAACGCATAACGCATAACGCATTACGCATAACTTATAACTCATAACTCATAACGAATAACGCATAACGCTAAATGCATAATGCATGTCGGATCACGCATAACGCATAACGCATAACGCATAACGCATAACGCATAACGCATAACGCATAACGAATAACGCATAAAGCATAACGCATAACGCATAACGCATAAAGCATAACGCATAACGCATAACGCATAACGCATTACGCATAACGCATAACTTATAACTCATTACTCATAACGAATAACGCATAACCAATAACGCATAACGCATAACGCATAACGCATAACGCATAACGCATAAAGCATAACGCATAACGCATAACGGATAAAGCATAATGCATAACGCATAACGCATAACGCATTACGCATAACTTATAACTCATAACTCATAACGAATAACGCATAACGCAAAATGCATAACGCATGTCGGATCACGCATAACGCATAACGCATAAAGCATAAATCATAACGCATAACGCATAACGTTAACGCATAACCCATAACGCATAAGGCTTGATGCATGACGCATATCGCATATCGCATAAGGCTTGATGCATGACGCATATCGCATAACGCATAACGCATAACGCCTCACGCATAACGCATAACGCATAACGCATAACGCATAACGCATAACGCATAACGCATAACGCATAACGCATAACGCATAACGCATAACGCATAACGCATAACGCATAACGCATAACGCATAACGCATAACGCATAACGCATAACGCTTAACGCATAACTCATATCGCATAACGCATAAATCATAACCCATAACGCACAACGCATAACGCATAATGCACAACGCATAACGAATACCGCAAAACGCATAACGCATAACGCATAACGCATAACGCATAACGCATAACGCATAACTCATAACGCATAACGCATAACGCATAACGCATAAAGCATAAAGCATAAATCATAACGCATAACGAATACCGCAAAACGCATAACGCATAATGCTCAACGCATAACGAATACAGCAAAACGCATAACGCTTAACTCATAACGCATCACGCATAACGCATAACGCATAATGCATAACGCATAACGCATAACGCATATGCATAACGCATAAAGCGTAACGCATAACGCATAACGCATAACGCATAACGCATAACGCATAACGCATAACGCATAACGCATAAAGCATAACGCATAACGCATAACGCATTACGCATAACTTATAACTCATAACTCATATGGAGTAACGCATATCGCATAAAGCATAACGCATAACGCATAACGCGTAACGCATAACGCATAACGCACAACGCATAACGCATAACGCATAACGTATAACTCATAACGCATAACGCATAAAGCATAACGCATAACGCATAACGCGTAACGCATAACGCATAACGCATAACGCCAACGCATAACGCATAACGCATACCGTATAACGCATAACGCATAACGCATAACGCAAACGTATAACGCATAACGCATAACGCATAACGCATAACGCATAACGCATAACGCATAACATATAACGCATAACGCATAACGCATAACGCATAATGCATAACGCATAACGTATAACTCATAACGCATAACGCATAAAGCATAACGCATAACGCATAACGCATATCTTATAACGAATAACGCATAACGCATAACGCATAACGCATAACGCATAAAGCATAACGCATAACTCATAACTCATAAGGAGTAACGCATAACGCATAAAGCATAACGCATAAAGCATAACGCATAACGCATAACGCATAACGCATAACGCATAATGCATAAAGCATAACGCATAACGCATAACTTATAACTCATTACTCATAACGAATAACGCATAACGCATAACGCATAATGCATGTCGGATCACGCATAACGCATATCGCACAACGCATAATGCATAACGAATAACGCATAACGCATATCGCATAAAACATAACGCATAACGCATAACGTATAACGCATAACGCATAACGCATAACGCATAACGCATAACGCATAACGCATAACGCATAACGCATAACGCGTACCGCATAACGCATAACGCATAACGCATAACGCATAACGCATAACGCATAACGCACAACGCATATCGCATAACGCATAACGCATAACGCACAACGCATATCGCATAACGCATAATGCATAACGCATAAAGCGTAACGCATAACGCATAACGCATAACGCATAACGCATAACGCATAACGCATAACGCATAAAGCATAACGCATAACGCATAACGCATTACGCATAACTTATAACTCATAACTCATAAGGAGTAACGCATATCGCATAAAGCATAACGCATAACGCATAACGCGTAACGCATAACGCATAACGCACAACGCATAACGCATAACGCATAACGTATAACTCATAACGCATAACGCATAAAGCATAACGCATAACGCATAACGCGTAACGTTAACGCATAACGCATAACGCCAACGCATAACGCATAACGCATACCGTATAACGCATAACGCATAACGCATAACGCAAACGTATAACGCACAACGCATAACGCATAACGCATAACGCATAACGCATAACGCATAACATATAACGCATAACGCATAACGCATAACGCATAATGCATAACGCATAACGTATAACTCATAACGCATAACGCATAAAGCATAACGCATAACGCATAACGCATAACGCATAACGCATAACGCATAACGCATAACGCATAACGCATAACGCATAACGCATAACGCATAACGCGAAACGCATAACGCATAACGCATAATGCATAAAGCATAACGCATAACGCATATCTTATAACTCATTACTCATAACGAATAACGCATAACGCATAACGCATAACGCATAACGCATAAAGCATAACGCATAACTCATAACTCATAAGGAGTAACGCATAACGCATAAAGCATAACGCATAAAGCATAACGCATAACGCATAACGCATAACGCATAACGCATAACGCATAATGCATAAAGCATAACGCATAACGCATAACTTATAACTCATTACTCATAACGAATAACGCATAACGCATAACGCATAATGCATGTCGGATCACGCATAACGCATATCGCCTAACACATAACGGATCACGCGTAACGCATAACGCATAACGTATAGAGCATAACGCATAACGCATAACGCATAACGCATAACGCATACCGTATAACGCATAACGCATAACGCACAACGCATAATGCATAACGCATAACGCATAACGCATAACGCATAACGTACAACGTATAACGCATAACGCATAACGCATAACGCTTAACGCGTACCGCATAACGCATAACGCATAACGCATAACGCATAACGCATAACGCATAACGCACAACGCATATCGCATAACGCATAACGCATAACGCACAACGCATATCGCATAACGCATAACGCATAACGCATAACGCATGGCGCATAACTCAAAATGCATAACGCATAACGCATAACGCATAACTCATATCGCATAACGCATAAATCATAACCCATAACGCACAACGCATAACGCATAATGCACAACGCATAACGAATACCGCAAAACGCATAACGCATAACGCATAACGCATAACGCATAACTCATAACGCATAACGCATAACGCATAACGCATAACGCATAACGCATAACGCATAACGCATAACGCATAACGCATACCGTATAACGCATAGCGCATAACGCATAACGCATAACGCATAACGCATAACGCATAACGCATAACGCATAACGCATAACGCATAACGCATGAAGCATAACGCATAACGCATAACTTATAACTCATTACTCATAACGAATAACGCATAACGCATAAGGCATAACGCATAACGCATAACGCATAACGCATAACGCATAACGCATAAAGCATAACGCATAACGCATAACGGATAAAGCATAATGCATAACGCATAACGCATAACGCATTACGCATAACTTATAACTCATAACTCATAATGAATAACGCATAACGCAAAATGCATAATGCATGTCGGATCACGCATAACGCATAACGCATAACGCATAACGCATAACGCATAACGCATAACGAATAACGCATAAAGCATAACGCATAACGCATAACGCATAAAGCATAACGCATAACGCATAACGCATAACGCATTACGCATAACGCATAACTTATAACTCATTACTCATAACGAATAACGCATAACGCATAACGCATAACGCATAACGCATAACGCATAACGCATAACGCATAAAGCATAACGCATAACGCATAACGCATAAAGCATAATGCATAACGCATAAGGCTTGATGCATGACGCATATCGCATATCGCATAAGGCTTGATGCATGACGCATATCGCATAACGCATAACGCATAACGCATCACGCATAACGCATAACGCATAACGCATAACGCATAACGCATAACGCATAACGCATAACGCATAACGAATACCGCAAAACGCATAACGCATAACGCATAACGCTTAACGCATAACTCATATCGCATAACGCATAAATCATAACCCATAACGCACAACGCATAACGCATAATGCACAACGCATAACGAATACCGCAAAACGCATAACGCATAACGCATAACGCATAACGCATAACGCATAACTCATAACGCATAACGCATAACGCATAACGCATAAAGCATAAAGCATAAATCATAACGCATAACGAATACCGCAAAACGCATAACGCATAATGCTCAACGCATAACGAATACAGCAAAACGCATAACGCTTAACGCATAACGCATCACGCATAACGCATAACGCATAATGCATAACGCATAACGGATCACGCATAACGCATAACGCATAATGCATAACGCATAACACATAACGCATAATGCATAACGCATAAAGCGTAACGCATAACGCATAACGCATAAAGCATAACACATAACGCATAACTCATAATGCACAACGCATAACGAATACAGCAAAACGCATAACGCTTAACGCATAACGCATAACGCATAACGTATAACGTATAACGCATACCGCATTACGCATAACTTATAACTCATAACTCATAAGGAGTAACGCATAACGCATAAAGCATAACGCATAACGCATAACGCATAACGCATAAAGCATAACGCATAACGCATAACTTATAACTCATTACTCATAACGAATAACGCATAACGCATAACTTATAACTCATTACTCATAACGCATAACGCATAACGCATAAAGCATAACGCATAACGCATAACGGATAAAGCATAATGCATAACGCATAACGCATAACGCATTACGCATAACTTATAACCCATAACTCATAAGGAGTAACGCATAACGCATAAAGCATAACGCATGACGCATAACGCATAAAGCATAACGCATAACGCATAACGCATAACGCATAACGCATAACGCCTAACGCATAACGCATAACGCATAACGCATAACGCATAACGCATACCGTATAACGCATAGCGCATAACGCATAACGCATAACGCATAACGCATAACGCATAACGCATAACGCATAACGCATAACGCATGAAGCATAACGCATAACGCATAACTTATAACTCATTACTCATAACGAATAACGCATAACGCATAAGGCATAACGCATAACGCATAACGCATAACGCATAAAGCATAACGCATAACGCATATCGGATAAAGCATAATGCATAACGCATAACGCATAACGCATTACGCATAACTTATAACTCATAACTCATAACGAATAACGCATAACGCAAAATGCATAATGCATGTCGGATCACGCATAACGCATAACGCATAACGCATAACGCATAACGCATAACGCATAACGAATAACGCATAAAGCATAACGCATAACGCATAACGCATAAAGCATAACGCATAACGCATAACGCATAACGCATTACGCATAACGCATAACTTATAACTCATTACTCATAACGAATAACGCATAACGCATAACCAATAACGCATAACGCATAACGCATAACGCATAACGCATAACGCATAACGCATAAAGCATAACGCATAACGCATAACGGATAAAGCATAATGCATAACGCATAACGCATAACGCATTACGCATAACTTATAACTCATAACTCATAACGAATAACGCATAACGCAAAATGCATAACGCATGTCGGATCACGCATAACGCATAACGCATAAAGCATAAATCATAACGCATAACGCATAACGTTAACGCATAACCCATAACGCATAAGGGTTGATGCATGATGCATATCGCATAACGCATAACGCATAACGCATCACGCATAACGCATAACGCATAACGCATAACGCATAACGCATAACGCATAAAGCATAACGCATAACGCATAACGGATAAAGCATAATGCATAACGCATAACGCATAACGCATTACGCATAACTTATAACTCATAACTCATAACGAATAACGCATGTCGGATCACGCATAACGCATAACGCATAAAGCATAAATCATAACGCATAACGCATAACGTTAACGCATAACCCATAACGCATAAGGGTTGATGCATGATGCATATCGCATAACGCATAACGCATAACGCATCACGCATAACGCATAACGCATAACGCATAACGCATAACGCATAACGCATAACGCATAACGCATAACGCATAACGCATAACGCATAACGCATAACGCATAACGCATAACGCATAACGCATAACGCATAACGCTTAACGCATAACTCATATCGCATAACGCATAAATCATAACCCATAACGCACAACGCATAACGCATAATGCACAACGCATATCGAATACCGCAAAACGCATAACGCATAACGCATAACGCATAACGCATAACGCATAACGCATAACTCATAACGCATAACGCATAACGCATAATGCATAAAGCATAAAGCATAAATCATAACGCATAACGAATACCGCAAAACGCATAACGCATAATGCTCAACGCATAACGAATACAGCAAAACGCATAACGCTTAACGCATAACGCATCACGCATAACGCATAACGCATAATGCATAACGCATAACGCATAACGCATAATGCATAACGCATAAAGCGTAACGCATAACGCATAACGCATAACGCATAACGCATAACGCATAACGCATAACGCATAAAGCATAACGCATAACGCATAACGCATTACGCATAACTTATAACTCATAACTCATAAGGAGTAACGCATATCGCATAAAGCATAACGCATAACGCATAACGCGTAACGCATAACGCATAACGCACAACGCATAACGCATAACGCATAACGTATAACTCATAACGCATAACGCATAAAGCATAACGCATAACGCATAACGCGTAACGCATAACGCATAACGCATAACGCCAACGCATAACGCATAACGCATACCGTATAACGCATAACGCATAACGCATAACGCAAACGTATAACGCACAACGCATAACGCATAACGCATAACGCATAACGCATAACGCATAACATATAACGCATAACGCATAACGCATAACGCATAATGCATAACGCATAACGTATAACTCATAACGCATAACGCATAAAGCATAACGCATAACGCATAACGCATAACGCATAACGCATAACGCATAACGCATAACGCATAACGCATAACGCATAACGCATAACGCATAACGCATAACGCAAAACGCATAACGCATAACGCATAATGCATAAAGCATAACGCATAACGCATATCTTATAACTCATTACTCATAACGAATAACGCATAACGCATAACGCATAACGCATAACGCATAACGCATAACGCACAACGCATAACGCATAATGCACAACGCATAACGCATAACGCATACCCTATAACGCATAACGCATAACGCACAACGCATAACGCATAATGCACAACGCATAACGCATAACGCATACCGTATAACGCATAACGCATAACGCATAACGCAAACGTATAACGCACAACGCATAACGCATAACGCATAACGCGTAACGCATAACGCATAACGCACAACGCATAACGCATAACGCATAACGTATAACTCATAACGCATAACGCATAAAGCATAACGCATAACGCATAACGCGTAACGCATAACGCATAACGCATAACGCCAACGCATAACGCATAACGCATACCGTATAACGCATAACGCATAACGCATAACGCATAACGCAAACGTATAACGCACAACGCATAACGCATAACGCATAACGCATAACGCATAACGCATAACATATAACGCATAACGCATAACGCATAACGCATAATGCATAACGCATAACGTATAACTCATAACGCATAACGCATAAAGCATAACGCATAACGCATAACGCATAACGCATAACGCATAACGCATAACGCATAACGCATAACGCATAACGCATAACGCATAACGCATAACGCATAACGCAAAACGCATAACGCATAACGCATAATGCATAAAGCATAACGCATAACGCATATCTTATAACTCATTACTCATAACGAATAACGCATAACGCATAACGCATAACGCATAACGCATAACGCATAACGCACAACGCATAACGCATAATGCACAACGCATAACGCATAACGCATACCGTATAACGCATAACGCATAACGCATAACGCAAACGTATAACGCACAACGCATAACGCATAACGCATAACGCATAACATATAACGCATAACGCATAACGCATAACGCATAACGCATAACGCATAACGCATAACGCATAACGCATAACGCATATCGCATAACGCATAACGCATAACGTATAACGCATAACGCATACCGTATAACGCATAACGCATAACGCAAACGTATAACGCACAACGCATAACGCATAACGCATAACATATAACGCATAACGCATAACGCATAACGCAAAACGCATAACGCATAACGCATAACGCATAACGCATAAGGCTTGATGCATGACGCATATCGCATATCGCATAACGCATAAGGCTTGATGCATGACGCATATCGCATAACGCATAAGGCATAACGCATAACGCATAACGGATCACGAATAACGCATAATGCACAACGCATAACGAATACCGCAAAACGCATAACGCATAACGCATAACGCGTAACTCATAACGCATAACGCATAACGCATAACGCACATCGTATAACGCATAACGCATAACGCATAACGCATAAAGCACAACGCATAACGCATAACGCATAATGCAAACGTATAACGCCCAACGCATAAAGCATAACGAACAACCCATAACGCATAATCCATAACGCATAACGCATAACGCATAACGCATAAAGTATAACGCATAACGCATAACGCATAACGCAAACTTATAACGCACAACGCATAGCGCATATCGCATAACGCATAACGCATAACGCATAACGCATAACGCATAACGCATAACGCATAACGCATAACGCATAACGCATAACGCATAACGCAACACGCATAAGGCATAACGCATAACGCATAACGCATAAGGCTTGATGCATGACGCATATCGCATATCGCATAACGCATAAGGCTTGATGCATGACGCATATCGCATAACGCATAAGGCATAACGCATAATACATAACGTATAACGCATTATGCAGAACGCATAACGCATAACGCATAACGCATAACGCATAACGCATAACGCATAACGCATAACGCAAAACGCATAACGTTAACGCATAACCCATAACGCATAAGGCTTGATGCATGACGCATATCGCATATCGCATAACGCATAAGGCTTGATGCATGACGCATATCGCAGAACGCATAACGCATAACGCATAACGCATAACGCATAACGCATAACGCATATCGCATAACACATACGCATAACGCATAAGGCATAACGCATTACTTATAACTCACAACTCATAACGAATAACGCATAAAGCATAACGCATAACCCATAACCCATAAGGCACAACGCATAAGGCATAATGCACAACGCATAACGAATACCGCAAAACGCATAACGCATAACGCATAACGCATAACGCGTAACTCATAACGCATAACACATAACGCATAACGCACACCGTATAACGCATAACGCATAACGCATAACGCAAACGTATAGCGCACAACGCATAATGCATAAACCATAACCCTTACTTCATAACGCATAACGCATAATGCACAACGCATAACGAACACCGGAAAACCCATAACGCCTAACGCATAACGGATCACGAATAACGCATAATGCATAACGCATAAAGCATAACGCATAACGCATAACGCATAACGCATAACGCATAACGCATAACGCATAACGCATAACGCATAACGCATAACGCATAACGCATAACGCATAATGCATAACTCATAACGCATAACGCATAACGCATAACGCATAACGCATAACGCATAACGCTTAACGCATAACGCATAACCATAACGCATAACGCATAACCCATAACGCATAACGCATAACGCATACCGTATAACGCATAATGCATAACGCAGAACGCATAACGCATAACGCATAACGCATAACGTATAACGCATAACGCATACCGTATAACGCATAACGCATAACGCATAACGCAAACGTATAGCGCACAACGCATAAAGCATAAACCATAACCCTTACTTCATAACGCATAACGCATAATGCACAACGCATATCGAATACCGCAAAACGCATAACGCATAACGCATAACGCATAACGCGTAACTCATAACGCATAACACATAACGCATAACGCACACCGTATAACGCATAACGCATAACGCATAACGCATAACGCATAACGCATAACGCATAACGCATAACGCATAACGCATAACGCATAACGCATAACGCATAACGCATAACGCATAACGCATAAAGCAAAACGCATAACGCAAAAGTATAACGCACAACGCATAACGCATAAAGCATAACGCATAACGCATAACGCATAACGCATAACGTATAACGCATAACGCATAACGCATAACGCATAACGCATAACGCATAACGCATAACCATAACGCATAACGCATAACCCATAACGCATAACGCACACCGTATAACGCATAACGCATAACGCATAACGCATAAAGCATAACGCATAACGCATACCGTATAACGCATAACGCATAACGCATAACGCAAACGTATAACGCACAACGCATAACGCATAACGCATAACGCATAAAATATAACGCATAACGCATAACGCATAACGCATAACGCATAACGCATAAAGCATAACGCATAACGCATAACGCATTACGCATAACGCATAACGCATAACGCATAACGCATAACGCATAACGCATAACGCATAACTCATAACGCATAACGCATAACGCATAACGCATAACGGATAACGCATAACGCATAACGCATAACGCATAACGCATAACGCATAACGCATAACGCATAACGCATAACGCATAACGCAAAACGCATAACGCATAAAGCAAAACGCATAACGCATAACGCATAACGCATAACGCATAACGCATAACGCATAACGCATAACGCATAACGCATAACGCATAACGCATAACGCATAACGCATAAAGCAAAACGCATAACGCAAAAGTATAACGCACAACGCATAACGCATAAAGCATAACGCATAACGCATAACGCATAACGCATAACGTATAACGCATAACGCATAACGCATAACGCATAACGCATAACGCATAACCATAACGCATAACGCATAACCCATAACGCATAACGCATAACGCATAACGTATAACGCATAACGCATACCGTATAACGCATAATGCATAACGCATAACGCATAACGCATAACGCATAACGGATCACGCATAACGCATAACGCATAACGCATATCGCATAACGCATAAATCATAACCCATAACGCACAACGCATAACGCATAATGCACAACGCATAACGCATAACGCATAACGCATAACGTATAACGCATAACGCATACCGTATAACGCATAACGCATAACGCATAACGCAAACGTATAACGCACAACGCATAACGCATAACGCATAACGCATAACATATAACGCATAACGCATAACGCATAACGCATAACATATAACGCATAACGCATAACGCATAACGCATAACATATAACGCATAACGCATAACGCATAACGCATAACGCATAAAGCATAACGCATAACGCATAACGCATAACGCATAACGCATAACCATAACGCATAACGCATAACCCATAACGCATAACGCATAACGCATAACGTATAACGCATAACGCATACCGTATAACGCATAATGCATAACGCATAAAGCATAACGCATAACGTATAACGCATAACGCATACCGTATAACGCATAATGCATAACGCATAAAGCATAACGCATAACGCATAACGCAAAACACATAACGTTAACGCATAACCCATAACGCATAAGGCTTGATGCATGACGCATATCGCATATCGCATAACGCATAAGGCTTGATGCATGACGCATATCGCATAACGCATAAGGCATAACGCATAACGCATAAGGCATTACGCATAACGCATAACGCATAACGCATAACGCATAACGTATAACGCATAACGCATACCGTATAACGCATAACGTATAACGCATAACGCATACCGTATAACGCATAATGCATAACGCATAACGCATAACGCATAACGCATAACGCATAACGTATAACGCATAACGCATACCGTATAACGCATAACGCATAACGCATAACGCAAACGTATAGCGCACAACGCATAATGCATAAACCATAGCCCTTACTTCATAACGCATAACGCATAATGCACAACGCATAACGAACACCGGAAAACCCATAACGCCTAACGCATAACGGATCACGAATAACGCATAAAGCATAACGCATAACGCATAACGCATAACGCATAACGCATAACGCATAACGCATAACGCATAACGCATAACGCATAACGCATAACGCATAACGCATAACGCATAACGCATAACGCATAACGCATAACGCATAACGCATAACGCACAACGCATAACGCATAACGCATAACGCATAAAGCAAAACGCATAACGCAAAAGTATAACGCACAACGCATAACGCATAAAGCATAACGCATAACGCATAACGCATAACGCATAACGTATAACGCATAACGCATAACGCATAACGCATAACGCATAACGCATAACCATAACGCATAACGCATAACCCCTAACGCATAACGCATAACGCATAACGTATAACGCATAACGCATAATGCATAAACCATAACTCTTACTTCATATCGCATAACGCATAATGCACAACGCATAACGAACACCGGAAAACCCATAACGCCTAACGCATAACGGATCACGAATAACGCATAACCATAACGCATAACGCATAACCCATAACACATAACGCATAACGCTAACGCATAACGCATAACGTATAACGCATAACGCATACCGTATAACGCATAATGCATAACGCATAACGCATAAAGCATAACGCATAACGCATAACGCATAACGTATAACGCATAACGCATACCGTATAACGCATAACGCATAACGCATAACGCAAACGTATGGCGCACAACGCATAATGCATAAACCATAGCCCTTACTTCATAACGCATAACGCATAATGCACAACGCATAACGAACACCGGAAAACCCATAACGCCTAACGCATAACGGATCACGAATAACGCATAAAGCATAACGCATAACGCATAACGCATAACGCATAACGCATAACGCATAACGCATAACGCATAACGCATAACGCATAACGCATAACGCATAACGCATAACGCATAACGCATAACGCATAAAGCAAAACGCATAACGCAAAAGTATAACGCACAACGCATAACGCATAAAGCATAACGCATAACGCATAACGCATAACGCATAACGTATAACGCATAACGCATAACGCATAACGCATAACGCATAACGCATAACGCATAACCATAACGCATAACGCATAACCCATAACGCATAACGCACACCGTATAACGCATAACGCATAACGCATAACGCATAAAGCATAACGCATAACGCATACCGTATAACGCATAACGCATAACGCATAACGCAAACGTATAACGCATAAAGCATAACGCATAACGCATAACGCATTACGCATAACGCATAACGCATAACGCATAACGCATAACGCATAACGCATAACGCATAACTCATAACGCATAACGCATAACGCATAACGCATAACGGATAACGCATAACGCATAACGCATAACGCATAACGCATAACGCATAACGCATAACGCATAACGCATAACGCATAACGCATAACGCAAAACGCATAACGCATAAAGCAAAACGCATAACGCATAACGCATAACGCATAACGCATAACGCATAACGCATAACGCATAACGCATATCGCATAACGCATAACGCATAACGCATATAGCAAAACGCATAACGCAAAAGTATAACGCACAACGCATAACGCATAAAGCATAACGCATAACGCATAACGCATAACGCATAACGCATAACGTATAACGCATAACGCATAACGCATAACGCATAACGCATAACGCATAACCATAACGCATAACGCATAACCCATAACGCATAACGCATAACGCATAACGTATAACGCATAACGCATACCGTATAACGCATAATGCATAACGCATAACGCATAACGCATAACGCATAACGGATCACGCATAACGCATAACGCATAACGCATATCGCATAACGCATAAATCATAACCCATAACGCACAACGCATAACGCATAATGCACAACGCATAACGCATAACGCATAACGCATAACGTATAACGCATAACGCATACCGTATAACGCATAACGCATAACGCATAACGCAAACGTATAACGCACAACGCATAACGCATAACGCATAACGCATAACATATAACGCATAACGCCTAACGCATAACGCATAACATATAACGCATAACGCATAACGCATAACGCATAACATATAACGCATAACGCATAACGCATAACGCATAACGCATAAAGCATAACGCATAACGCATAACGCATAACGCATAACGCATAACCATAACGCATAACGCATAACCCATAACGCATAACGCATAACGCATAACGTATAACGCATAACGCATACCGTATAACGCATAATGCATAACGCATAAAGCATAACGCATAACGTATAACGCATAACGCATACCGTATAACGCATAATGCATAACGCATAAAGCATAACGCATAACGCATAACGCATAACGCATAACGCATAACGCATAACGCATAACGCATAACGCATAACGCATAACGCATAACGCATAACGCATACCGTATAACGCATAATGCATAACGCATAAAGCATAACGCATAACGCATAACGCAAAACACATAACGTTAACGCATAACCCATAACGCATAAGGCTTGATGCATGACGCATATCGCATATCGCATAACGCATAAGGCTTGATGCATGACGCATATCGCATAACGCATAAGGCATAACGCATAACGCATAAGGCATTACGCATAACGCATAACGCATAACGCATAACGCATAACGTATAACGCATAACGCATACCGTATAACGCATAACGTATAACGCATAACGCATACCGTATAACGCATAATGCATAACGCATAACGCATAACGCATAACGCATAACGCATAACGCATAACGCATAACGCATACCGTATAACGCATAACGCATAACGCATAACGCAAACGTATAGCGCACAACGCATAATGCATAAACCATAGCCCTTACTTCATAACGCATAACGCATAATGCACAACGCATAACGAACACCGGAAAACCCATAACGCCTAACGCATAACGGATCACGAATAACGCATAAAGCATAACGCATAACGCATAACGCATAACGCATAACGCATAACGCATAACGCATAACGCATAACGCATAACGCATAACGCATAACGCATAACGCATAACGCATAACGCATAACGCATAACGCATAACGCATAACGCACAACGCATAACGCATAACGCATAACGCATAAAGCAAAACGCATAACGCAAAAGTATAACGCACAACGCATAACGCATAAAGCATAACGCATAACGCATAACGCATAACGCATAACGTATAACGCATAACGCATAACGCATAACGCATAACGCATAACGCATAACCATAACGCATAACGCATAACCCCTAACGCATAACGCATAACGCATAACGTATAACGCACAACGCATAATGCATAAACCATAACTCTTACTTCATATCGCATAACGCATAATGCACAACGCATAACGAACACCGGAAAACCCATAACGCCTAACGCATAACGGATCACGAATAACGCATAACCATAACGCATAACGCATAACGCATAACGCATAACGCATAACGCTAACGCATAACGCATAACGTATAACGCATAACGCATACCGTATAACGCATAATGCATAACGCATAACGCATAAAGCATAACGCATAACGCATAACGCATAACGTATAACGCATAACGCATACCGTATAACGCATAACGCATAACGCATAACGCAAACGTATGGCGCACAACGCATAATGCATAAACCATAGCCCTTACTTCATAACGCATAACGCATAATGCACAACGCATAACGAACACCGGAAAACCCATAACGCCTAACGCATAACGGATCACGAATAACGCATAAAGCATAACGCATAACGCATAACGCATAACGCATAACGCATAACGCATAACGCATAACGCATAACGCATAACGCATAACGCATAACGCATAACGCATAACGCATAACGCATAACGCATAACGCATAACGCATAACGCATACCGCATAACGCAAAACGCATAACGTTAACGCATAACCCATAACGCATAAGGCTTGATGCATGACGCATATCGCATATCGCATAAGGCATAATGCACAACGCATAACGAATACCGAAAAACGCATAACGCATAACGCATAACGCATAACTCATAACGCATAACGCATAACGCACACCGTATAACGCATAACGCATAACGCATAACGCATAAAGCATAACGCATAACGCATACCGTATAACGCATAACGCATAACGCATAACGCAAACGTATAACGCACAACGCATAACGCATAACGCATAACGCATAAAATTTAACGCATAACGCATAACGCATAACGCATAACGCATAACGCATAAAGCATAACGCATAACGCATAACGCATTACGCATAACGCATAACGCATAACGCATAACGCATAACGCATAACGCATAACGCATAACGCATAACTCATAACGCATAACGCATAACGCATAACGCATAACGCATAACGCATAACGCATAACGCATAACGCATAACGCATAACGCATAACGCAAAATGAATAACGCATAACGCATAACGCATAACGCATAACGCATAACGCATAACGCATAACGCATAACGCATAACGCATAAAGCATAACGCATAACGCATAACGCATTACGCATAACTTATAACTCATAACTCATAAGGAGTAACTCATAACTCATAAGGAGTAACGCATAACGCATAAAGCATAACGCATAACGCATAACGCATAACGCATAACGCATAACGCATAACGCATAACGCATAACGCATAACGTATAACGCAGAACGCATAACGCATAACGCATAACGCATAACGGATCACGCATAACGCATAACGCATAACGCATATCGCATAACGCATAAATCATAACCCATAACGCACAACGCATAACGCATAATGCACAACGCATAACGCATAACGCATACCGTATAACGCATAACGCATAACGCATAACGCATAACGCAAACGTATAACGCACAACGCATAACGCATAACGCATAACGCATAACATATAACGCATAACGCATAACGCATAACGCATAACGCATAACGCATAACGCATAACGCATAACGCATAACGCATATCGCATAACGCATAACGCATAACGTATAACGCATAACACATACCGTATAACGCATAACGCATAACGCATAACGCAAACGTATAACGCACAACGCATAACGCATAACGCATAACATATAACGCATAACGCATAACGCATAACGCATAACGCATAAAGCATAACGCATAACGCATAACGCATAACGCATAACGCATAACCATAACGCATAACGCATAACCCATAACGCATAACGCATAACGCATAACGTATAACGCATAACGCATACCGTATAACGCATAATGCATAACGCATAAAGCATAACGCATAACGTATAACGCATAACGCATACCGTATAACGCATAATGCATAACGCATAAAGCATAACGCATAACGCATAACGCATAACGCATAACGAATAACGCATAACGCTTAACGCATAACGCATAACGCATAACGCATAACGCATAACGCATAACGCATAACGCATAACGCATAACGCATAAGGCATAACGCATAACGCATACCGTATAACGCATAATGCATAACGCATAAAGCATAACGCATAACGCATAACGCAAAACGCATAACGTTAACGCATAACCCATAACGCATAAGGCTTGATGCATGACGCATATCGCATATCGCATAACGCATAAGGCTTGATGCATGACGCATATCGCATAACGCATAAGGCATAACGCATAACGCATAAGGCATTACGCATAACGCATAACGCATAACGCATAACGCATAACGTATAACGCATAACGCATACCGTATAACGCATAACGTATAACGCATAACGCATACCGTATAACGCATAATGCATAACGCATAACGCATAACGCATAACGCATAACGCATAACGTATAACGCATAACGCATACCGTATAACGCATAACGCATAACGCATAACGCATAACGCATAACGCAAACGTATAACGCACAACGCATAACGCATAACGCATAACGCATAACGCATAAAATATAACGCATAACGCATAACGCATAACGCATAACGCATAACGCATAAAGCATAACGCATAACGCATAACGCATTACGCATAACGCATAACGCATAACGCATAACGCACAACGCATAACGCATAACGCATAACTCATAACGCATAACGCATAACGCATAACGCATAACGCATAACGCAAACGCATAACGCATAACGCATAACGCATAACGCATAACGCATAACGCATAACGCATAACGCATAACGCATAACGCAAAACGCATAACGCATAAAGCAAAACGCATAACGCAACGTATAACGCACAACGCATAACGCATAACGCATAACGCATAACGCAAAATGAATAACGCATAACGCATAACGCATAACGCATAACGCACAACGCAAAATGAATAACGCATAACGCATAACGCATAACGCATAACGCATAACGCATAACGCATAACGCATAACGCATAACGCATAACGCATAACGCATAACGCATAACGCATAACGCATAACGCATAAAGCATAACGCATAACGCATAACGCATTACGCATAACTTATAACTCATAACTCATAAGGAGTAACGCATAACGCATAAAGCATAACGCATAACGCATAACGCATAACGCATAACGCATAACGCATAACGCATAACGCATAACGCATAACGCATAACGCATAACGTATAACGCAGAACGCATAACGCATAACGCATAACGCATAACGGATCACGCATAACGCATAACGCATAACGCATATCGCATAACGCATAAATCATAACCCATAACGCACAACGCATAACGCATAATGCACAACGCATAACGCATAACGCATACCGTATAACGCATAACGCATAACGCATAACGCAAACGTATAACGCACAACGCATAACGCATAACGCATAACGCATAACATATAACGCATAACGCATAACGCATAACGCATAACGCATAACGCATAACGCATAACGCATAACGCATAACGCATAACGCATAACGCATAACGCATAACGCATATCGCATAACGCACAACGCATAACGTATAACGCATAACGCATACCGTATAACGCATAACGCATAACGCATAACGCAAACGTATAACGCACAACGCATAACGCATAACGCATAACGCATAACATATAACGCATAACGCATAACGCATAACGCATAACATATAACGCATAACGCATAACGCATAACGCATAACATATAACGCATAACGCATAACGCATAACGCATAACGCATAAAGCATAACGCATAACGCATAACGCATAACGCATAACGCATAACCATAACGCATAACGCATAACCCATAACGCATAACGCATAACGCATAACGTATAACGCATAACGCATACCGTATAACGCATAATGCATAACGCATAAAGCATAACGCATAACGTATAACGCATAACGCATACCGTATAACGCATAATGCATAACGCATAAAGCATAACGCATAACGCATAACGCATAACGCATAACGCATAACGCTTAACGCATAACGCATAACGCATAACGCATAACGCATAACGCATAACGCATAACGCATAACGCATAACGCATAACGCATAAGGCATAACGCATAACGCATACCGTATAACGCATAATGCATAACGCATAAAGCATAACGCATAACGCATAACGCAAAACGCATAACGTTAACGCATAACCCATAACGCATAAGGCTTGATGCATGACGCATATCGCATAACGCAAAATGAGTAACGCATAACGCATAACGCATAACGCATAACGCATAACGCATAACGCATAACGCATAACTCATAACGCATAACGCATAACGCACACCGTATAACGCATAACGCATAACGCATAACGCAAACGTATAACGCATAACGCATAACGCATAACGCATAACGCATAACTCATAACGCATAACGCATAACGCATAACGCATAACGCATAACGCATAACGCATAACGCATAACGCATAACGCATAACGCATAACGCATAACGCATAACGCATAACGCATAACGCAAAACGCATAACGCATAAAGCAAAACGCATAACGCAACGTACAACGCACAACGCATAACGCATAACGCATAACGCATAACGCAAAATGAATAACGCATAACGCATAACGCATAACGCATAACGCATAACGCATAACGCATAACGCATAACGCATAACGCATAACGCATAACGCATAAAGCATAACGCATAACGCATAACGCATTACGCATAACTTATAACTCATAACTCATAAGGAGTAACGCATAACGCATAAAGCATAACGCATAACGCATAACGCATAACGCATAACGCATAACGCAAAACGCATAACGCATAACGCATAACGCATAACGCATAACGCATAACGTATAACGCAGAACGCATAACGCATAACGCATAACGGATCACGCATAACGCATAACGCATAACGCATAACGCATAACGCATAAATCATAACCCATAACGCACAACGCATAACGCATAATGCACAACGCATAACGCATAACGCATACCGTATAACGCATAACGCATAACGCATAACGCAAACGTATAACGCACAACGCATAACATATAACGCATAACGCATAACACATAACGCATAACGCATAACGCATAACGCATAACGCATAACGCATAACGCATATCGCATAACGCATAACGCATAACGTATAACGCATAACGCATACCGTATAACGCATAACGCATAACGCATAACGCAAACGTATAACGCACAACGCATAACGCATAACGCATAACGCATAACATATAACGCATAACGCATAACGCATAACGCATAACATATAACGCATAACGCATAACGCATAACGCATAACATATAACGCATAACGCATAACGCATAACGCATAACGCATAAAGCATAACGCATAACGCATAACGCATAACGCATAACGCATAACGCATAACCATAACGCATAACGCATAACCCATAACGCATAACGCATAACGCATAACGTATAACGCATAACGCATACCGTATAACGCATAATGCATAACGCATAAAGCATAACGCATAACGTATAACGCATAACGCATACCGTATAACGCATAATGCATAACGCATAAAGCATAACGCATAACGCATAACGCATAACGCATAACGCATAACGCATAACGCATAACGCATAACGCATAACGCATAACGCATAAGGCATAACGCATAACGCATACCGTATAACGCATAATGCATAACGCATAAAGCATAACGCATAACGCATAACGCAAAACGCATAACGTTAACGCATAACCCATAACGCATAAGGCTTGATGCATGACGCATATCGCATATCGCATAACGCATAAGGCTTGATGCATGACGCATATCGCATAACGCATAAGGCATAACGCATAACGCATAACGCATAACGCATAACGCATAACGCATAACGCATAACGCATAACGTATAACGCATAACGCATACCGTATAACGCATAACGTATAACGCATAACGCATACCGTATAACGCATAATGCATAACGCATAACGCATAACGCATAACGCATAACGCATAACGTATAACGCATAACGCATACCGTATAACGCATAACGCATAACGCATAACGTAAACGTATAGCGCACAACGCATAATGCATAAACCATAGCCCTTACTTCATAACGCATAACGCATAATGCACAACGCATAACGAACACCGGAAAACCCATAACGCCTAACGCATAACGGATCACGAATAACGCATAAAGCATAACGCATAACGCATAACGCATAACGCATAACGCATAACGCATAACGCATAACGCATAACGCATAACGCATAACGCATAACGCATAACGCATAACGCATAACGCATAACGCATAACGCATAACGCATAACGCATAACGCATAACGCATAAAGCAAAACGCATAACGCAAAAGTATAACGCACAACGCATAACGCATAAAGCATAACGCATAACGCATAACGCATAACGCATAACGTATAACGCATAACGCATAACGCATAACGCATAACGCATAACGCATAACCATAACGCATAACGCATAACCCATAACGCATAACGCATAACGCATAACGTATAACGCATAACGCATACCGTATAACGCATAATGCATAACGCATAACGCATAACGCATAACGCATAACGCATAACGCATAACGTATAACGCACAACGCATAATGCATAAACCATAACTCTTACTTCATATCGCATAACGCATAATGCACAACGCATAACGAACACCGGAAAACCCATAACGCCTAACGCATAACGGATCACGAATAACGCATAACCATAACGCATAACGCATAACCCATAACGCATAACGCATAACGCATAACGCATAACGCATAACGCATAACGTATAACGCATAACGCATACCGTATAACGCATAATGCATAACGCATAACGCATAACGCATAACGCATAACGCATAACGTATAACGCATAACGCATACCGTATAACGCATAACGCATAACGCATAACGCAAACGTATGGCGCACAACGCATAATGCATAAACCATAGCCCTTACTTCATAACGCATAACGCATAATGCACAACGCATAACGAACACCGGAAAACCCATAACGCCTAACGCATAACGGATCACGAATAACGCATAAAGCATAACGCATAACGCATAACGCATAACGCATAACGCATAACGCATAACGCATAACGCATAACGCATAACGCATAACGCATAACCCATAACGCATAACGCATAACGCATACCGCATAACGCAAAACGCATAACGTTAACGCATAACCCATAACGCATAAGGCTTGATGCATGACGCATATCGCATATCGCATAAGGCATAATGCACAACGCATAACGAATACCGAAAAACGCATAACGCATAACGCATAACGCATAACTCATAACGCATAACGCATAAAGCATAACGCATAACGCATACCGTATAACGCATAACGCATAACGCATAACGCAAACGTATAGCGCACAACGCATAACGCATAACGCATAACGCATAACGCATAACGCATAACGCATAACGCATAACGCATAACGCATAACGCATAACGCATAAAGCATAACGCATAACGCATAACGCATTACGCATAACGCATAAAGCATAACGCATAACGCATAACGCATAACGCATAACGCATAACGCATAACGCATAACGCATAACGCATAACGCATAACGCATAACGCATATCGCATAACGCACAACGCATAACGTATAACGCATAACGCATACCGTATAACGCATAACGCATAACGCATAACGCAAACGTATAACGCACAACGCATAACGCATAACGCATAACGCATAACATATAACGCATAACGCATAACGCATAACGCATAACATATAACGCATAACGCATAACGCATAACGCATAACATATAACGCATAACGCATAACGCATAACGCATAACGCATAAAGCATAACGCATAACGCATAACGCATAACGCATAACGCATAACGCATAACCATAACGCATAACGCATAACCCATAACGCATAACGCATAACGCATAACGTATAACGCATAACGCATACCGTATAACGCATAATGCATAACGCATAAAGCATAACGCATAACGTATAACGCATAACGCATACCGTATAACGCATAATGCATAACGCATAAAGCATAACGCATAACGCATAACGCATAACGCATAACGCATAACGCTTAACGCATAACGCATAACGCATAACGCATAACGCATAACGCATAACGCATAACGCATAACGCATAACGCATAAGGCATAACGCATAACGCATACCGTATAACGCATAATGCATAACGCATAAAGCATAACGCATAACGCATAACGCAAAACGCATAACGTTAACGCATAACCCATAACGCATAAGGCTTGATGCATGACGCATATCGCATAACGCAAAATGAGTAACGCATAACGCATAACGCATAACGCATAACGCATAACGCATAACGCATAACGCATAACTCATAACGCATAACGCATAACGCACACCGTATAACGCATAACGCATAACGCATAACGCAAACGTATAACGCATAACGCATAACGCATAACGCATAACGCATAACTCATAACGCATAACGCATAACGCATAACGCATAACGCATAACGCATAACGCATAACGCATAACGCATAACGCATAACGCATAACGCATAACGCATAACGCATAACGCATAACGCATAACGCAAAACGCATAACGCATAAAGCAAAACGCATAACGCAACGTATAACGCACAACGCATAACGCATAACGCATAACGCAAAATGAATAACGCATAACGCATAACGCATAACGCATAACGCATAACGCATAACGCATAACGCATAACGCATAACGCATAACGCATAACGCATAAAGCATAACGCATAACGCATAACGCATTACGCATAACTTATAACTCATAACTCATAAGGAGTAACGCATAACGCATAAAGCATAACGCATAACGCATAACGCATAACGCATAACGCATAACGCAAAACGCATAACGCATAACGCATAACGCATAACGCATAACGCATAACGCATAACGCAGAACGCATAACGCATAACGCATAACGGATCACGCATAACGCATAACGCATAACGCATATCGCATAACGCATAAATCATAACCCATAACGCACAACGCATAACGCATAATGCACAACGCATAACGCATAACGCATACCGTATAACGCATAACGCATAACGCATAACGCAAACGTATAACGCACAACGCATAACATATAACGCATAACGCATAACACATAACGCATAACGCATAACGCATAACGCATAACGCATAACGCATAACGCATAACGCATAACGCATAACGCATAACGTATAACGCATAACGCATACCGTATAACGCATAACGCATAACGCATAACGCAAACGTATAACGCACAACGCATAACGCATAACGCATAACGCATAACATATAACGCATAACGCATAACGCATAACGCATAACATATAACGCATAACGCATAACGCATAACGCATAACATATAACGCATAACGCATAACGCATAACGCATAACGCATAAAGCATAACGCATAACGCATAACGCATAACGCATAACGCATAACGCATAACCATAACGCATAACGCATAACCCATAACGCATAACGCATAACGCATAACGTATAACGCATAACGCATACCGTATAACGCATAATGCATAACGCATAAAGCATAACGCATAACGTATAACGCATAACGCATACCGTATAACGCATAATGCATAACGCATAAAGCATAACGCATAACGCATAACGCATAACGCATAACGCATAACGCATAACGCATAACGCATAACGCATAACGCATAACGCATAAGGCATAACGCATAACGCATACCGTATAACGCATAATGCATAACGCATAAAGCATAACGCATAACGCATAACGCAAAACGCATAACGTTAACGCATAACCCATAACGCATAAGGCTTGATGCATGACGCATATCGCATATCGCATAACGCATAAGGCTTGATGCATGACGCATATCGCATAACGCATAAGGCATAACGCATAACGCATAAGGCATTACGCATAACGCATAACGCATAACGCATAACGCATAACGTATAACGCATAACGCATACCGTATAACGCATAACGTATAACGCATAACGCATACCGTATAACGCATAATGCATAACGCATAACGCATAACGCATAACGCATAACGCATAACGCATAACGCATAACGCATACCGTATAACGCATAACGCATAACGCATAACGTAAACGTATAGCGCACAACGCATAATGCATAAACCATAGCCCTTACTTCATAACGCATAACGCATAATGCACAACGCATAACGAACACCGGAAAACCCATAACGCCTAACGCATAACGGATCACGAATAACGCATAAAGCATAACGCATAACGCATAACGCATAACGCATAACGCATAACGCATAACGCATAACGCATAACGCATAACGCATAACGCATAACGCATAACGCATAACGCATAACGCATAACGCATAACGCATAACGCATAACGCATAACGCATAAAGCAAAACGCATAACGCAAAAGTATAACGCACAACGCATAACGCATAAAGCATAACGCATAACGCATAACGCATAACGCATAACGTATAACGCATAACGCATAACGCATAACGCATAACGCATAACGCATAACCATAACGCATAACGCATAACCCATAACGCATAACGCATAACGCATAACGTATAACGCATAACGCATACCGTATAACGCATAACGCATAACGCATAACGCATAACGCATAACGCATAACGCATAACGCATAACGTATAACGCACAACGCATAATGCATAAACCATAACTCTTACTTCATATCGCATAACGCATAATGCACAACGCATAACGAACACCGGAAAACCCATAACGCCTAACGCATAACGGATCACGAATAACGCATAACCATAACGCATAACGCATAACCCATAACGCATAACGCATAACGCATAACGCATAACGCATAACGCATAACGTATAACGCATAACGCATACCGTATAACGCATAATGCATAACGCATAACGCATAACGCATAACGCATAACGCATAACGTATAACGCATAACGCATACCGTATAACGCATAACGCATAACGCATAACGCAAACGTATGGCGCACAACGCATAATGCATAAACCATAGCCCTTACTTCATAACGCATAACGCATAATGCACAACGCATAACGAACACCGGAAAACCCATAACGCCTAACGCATAACGGATCACGAATAACGCATAAAGCATAACGCATAACGCATAACGCATAACGCATAACGCATAACGCATAACGCATAACGCATAACGCATAACGCATAACGCATAACGCATAACGCATAACGCATAACCCATAACGCATAACGCATAACGCATACCGCATAACGCAAAACGCATAACGTTAACGCATAACCCATAACGCATAAGGCTTGATGCATGACGCATATCGCATATCGCATAAGGCATAATGCACAACGCATAACGAATACCGAAAAACGCATAACGCATAACGCATAACGCATAACTCATAACGCATAACGCATAAAGCATAACGCATAACGCATACCGTATAACGCATAACGCATAACGCATAACGCAAACGTATAGCGCACAACGCATAACGCATAACGCATAACGCATAAAATATAACGCATAACGCATAACGCATAACGCATAACGCATAACGCATAACGCATAAAGCATAACGCATAACGCATAACGCATTACGCATAACGCATAAAGCATAACGCATAACGCATAACGCATAACGCATAACGCATAACTCATAACGCATAACGCATAACGCATAACGCATAACGCATAACGCATAACGCATAACGCATAACGCATAACGCATAACGCATAACGCATAACGCATAACGCATAACGCAAAACGCATAACGCATAAAGCAAAACGCATAACGCAACGTATAACGCACAACGCATAACGCATAACGCATAACGCATAACGCATAACGCATAACGCATAACGCATAACGCATAACGCATAAAGCATAACGCATAACGCATAACGCATTACGCATAACTTATAACTCATAACTCATAAGGAGTAACGCATAACGCATAAAGCATAACGCATAACGCATAACGCATAACGCATAACGCATAACGCATAACGCATAACGCATAACGCATAACGCATAACGCATAACGCATAACGCATAACGTATAACGCAGAACGCATAACGCATAACGCATAACGCATAACGGATCACGCATAACGCATAACGCATAACGCATATCGCATAACGCATAAATCATAACCCATAACGCACAACGCATAACGCATAATGCACAACGCATAACGCATAACGCATACCGTATAACGCATAACGCATAACGCATAACGCAAACGTATAACGCACAACGCATAACGCATAACGCATAACGCATAACGCATAACATATAACGCATAACGCATAACGCATAACGCATAACGCATAACGCATAACGCATAACGCATAACGCATAACGCATATCGCATAACGCATAACGCATAACGTATAACGCATAACGCATACCGTATAACGCATAACGCATAACGCATAACGCAAACGTATAACGCACAACGCATAACGCATAACGCATAACATATAACGCATAACGCATAACACATAACGCATAACGCATAAAGCATAACGCATAACGCATAACGCATAACGCATAACGCATAACCATAACGCATAACGCATAACCCATAACGCATAACGCATAACGCATAACGTATAACGCATAACGCATACCGTATAACGCATAATGCATAACGCATAAAGCATAACGCATAACGTATAACGCATAACGCATACCGTATAACGCATAATGCATAACGCATAAAGCATAACGCATAACGCATAACGCATAACGCATAACGAATAACGCATAACGCTTAACGCATAACGCATAACGCATAACGCATAACGCATAACGCATAACGCATAACGCATAACGCATAAGGCATAACGCATAACGCATAACGCATACCGTATAACGCATAATGCATAACGCATAAAGCATAACGCATAACGCATAACGCAAAACGCATAACGTTAACGCATAACCCATAACGCATAAGGCTTGATGCATGACGCATATCGCATATCGCATAACGCATAAGGCTTGATGCATGACGCATATCGCATAACGCATAAGGCATAACGCATAACGTATAAGGCATTACGCATAACGCATAACGCATAACGCATAACGCATAACGTATAACGCGTAACGCATACCGTATAACGCATAACGTATAACGCATAACGCATACCGTATAACGCATAATGCATAACGCATAACGCATAACGCATAACGCATAACGCATAACGTATAACGCATAACGCATACCGTATAACGCATAACGCATAACGCATAACGCAAACGTATAGCGCACAACGCATAATGCATAAACCATAGCCCTTACTTCATAACGCATAACGCATAATGCACAACGCATAACAAACACCGGAAAACCCATAACGTCTAACGCATAACGGATCACGAATAACGCATAAAGCATAACGCATAACGCATAACGCATAACGCATAACGCATAACGCATAACGCATAACGCATAACGCATAACGCATAACGCATAACGCATAACGCATAACGCATAACGCATAACGCATACCGCATAACGCAAAACGCATAACGTTAACGCATAACCCATAACGCATAAGGCTTGATGCATGACGCATATCGCATATCGCATAAGGCATAATGCACAACGCATAACGAATACCGAAAAACGCATAACGCATAACGCATAACGCATAACTCATAACGCATAACGCACACCGTATAACGCATAACGCATAACGCATAACGCATAAAGCATAACGCATAACGCATACCGTATAACGCATAACGCATAACGCATAACGCAAACGTATAACGCACAACGCATAACGCATAACGCATAACGCATAACGCATAAAATATAACGCATAACGCATAACGCATAACGCATAACGCATAACGCATAACGCATAAAGCATAACGCATAACGCATAACGCATTACGCATAACGCATAACGCATAACGCATAACGCATAACGCATAACGCATAACGCATAACGCATAACTCATAACGCATAACGCATAACGCATAACGCATAACGCATAACGCATAACGCAAACGCATAACGCATAACGCATAACGCATAACGCATAACGCATAACGCAAAACGCATAACGCATAACGCATAACGCATAACTCATAACGCATAACGCATAACGCACACCGTATAACGCATAACGCATAACGCATAACGCATAAAGCATAACGCATAACGCATACCGTATAACGCATAACGCATAACGCATAACGCAAACGTATAACGCACAACGCATAACGCATAACGCATAACGCATAACGCATAACGCATAAAATATAACGCATAACGCATAACGCATAACGCATAACGCATAACGCATAAAGCATAACGCATAACGCATAACGCATTACGCATAACGCATAACGCATAACGCATAACGCATAACGCATAACGCATAACGCATAACTCATAACGCATAACGCATAACGCATAACGCATAACGCATAACGCAAACGCATAACGCATAACGCATAACGCATAACGCATAACGCATAACGCATAACGCATAACGCATAACGCAAAACGCATAACGCATAAAGCAAAACGCATAACGCAACGTATAACGCACAACGCATAACGCATAACGCATAACGCATAACGCATAACGCAGAACGCATAACGCATAACGCATAACGCATAACGGATCACGCATAACGCATAACGCATAACGCATATCGCATAACGCATAAATCATAACCCATAACGCACAACGCATAACGCATAATGCACAACGCATAACGCATAACGCATACCGTATAACGCATAACGCATAACGCATAACGCAAACGTATAACGCACAACGCATAACGCATAACGCATAACGCATAACATATAACGCATAACGCATAACGCATAACGCATAACGCATAACGCATAACGCATAACGCATAACGCATAACGCATAACGCATATCGCATAACGCATAACGCATAACGTATAACGCATAACGCATACCGTATAACGCATAACGCATAACGCATAACGCAAACGTATAACGCACAACGCATAACGCATAACGCATAACGCATAACATATAACGCATAACGCATAACGCATAACGCATAACATATAACGCATAACGCATAACGCATAACGCATAACATATAACGCATAACGCATAACGCATAACGCATAACGCATAAAGCATAACGCATAACGCATAACGCATAACGCATAACGCATAACCATAACGCATAACGCATAACCCATAACGCATAACGCATAACGCATAACGTATAACGCATAACGCATACCGTATAACGCATAATGCATAACGCATAAAGCATAACGCATAACGTATAACGCATAACGCATACCGTATAACGCATAATGCATAACGCATAAAGCATAACGCATAACGCATAACGCATAACGCATAACGCATAACGCATAACGCATAACGCTTAACGCATAACGCATAACGCATAACGCATAACGCATAACGCATAACGCATAACGCATAAGGCATAACGCATAACGCATACCGTATAACGCATAATGCATAACGCATAAAGCATAACGCATAACGCATAACGCAAAACGCATAACGTTAACGCATAACCCATAACGCATAAGGCTTGATGCATGACGCATATCGCATAACGCAAAATGAGTAACGCATAACGCATAACGCATAACGCATAACGCATAACGCATAACGCATAACGCATAACTCATAACGCATAACGCATAACGCACACCGTATAACGCATAACGCATTACGCATAACGCATAAAGCATAACGCATAACGCATACCGTATAACGCATAACGCATAACGCATAACGCAAACGTATAACGCACAACGCATAACGCATAACGCATAACGCATAAAATATAACGCATAACGCATAACGCATAACGCATAACGCATAACGCATAACGCATAACCATAACGCATAACGCATAACCCATAACGCATAACGCATAACGCATAACGTATAACGCATAACGCATACCGTATAACGCATAATGCATAACGCATAAAGCATAACGCATAACGTATAACGCATAACGCATACCGTATAACGCATAATGCATAACGCATAAAGCATAACGCATAACGCATAACGCATAACGCATAACGCATAACGCATAACGCTTAACGCATAACGCATAACGCATAACGCATAACGCATAACGCATAACGCATAACGCATAAGGCATAACGCATAACGCATACCGTATAACGCATAATGCATAACGCATAAAGCATAAGGCATAACGCATAACGCAAAACGCATAACGTTAACGCATAACCCATAACGCATAAGGCTTGATGCATGACGCATATCGCATAACGCAAAATGAGTAACGCATAACGCATAACGCATAACGCATTACGCATAACGCATAACGCATAACGCATAACGCATAACGCATAACGCATAACGCATAACGCATAACTCATAACGCATAACGCATAACGCATAACGCATAACGCATAACGCATAACGCATAACGCAAAACGCATAACGCATAAAGCAAAACGCATAACGCAACGTATAACGCACAACGCATAACGCATAACGCATAGCGCATAACGCATAACGCATAACGCATAACGCATAACGCATAACGCATAAAGCATAACGCATAACGCATAACGCATTACGCATAACTTATAACTCATAACTCATAAGGAGTAACGCATAACGCATAAAGCATAACGCATAACGCATAACGCATAACGCATAACGCATAACGCATAACGCATAACGCATAACGCATAACGCATAACGCATAACGCATAACGTATAACGCAGAACGCATAACGCATAACGCATAACGCATAACGCATAACGGATCACGCATAACGCATAACGCATAACGCATATCGCATAACGCATAAATCATAACCCATAACGCACAACGCATAACGCATAATGCACAACGTATAACGCATAACGCATACCGTATAACGCATAACGCATAACGCATAACGCAAACGTATAACGCACAACGCATAACGCATAACGCATAACGCATAACATATAACGCATAACGCATAACGCATAACGCATAACGCATAACGCATAACGCATAACGCATAACGCATAACGCATAACGCATAACGCATAACGTATAACGCATAACGCATACCGTATAACGCATAACGCATAACGCATAACGCAAACGTATAACGCACAACGCATAACGCATAACGCATAACATATAACGCATAACGCATAACACATAACGCATAACGCATAAAGCATAACGCATAACGCATAACGCATAACGCATAACGCATAACGCATAACCATAACGCATAACGCATAACCCATAACGCATAACGCATAACGCATAACGTATAACGCAAAACGCATACCGTATAACGCATAATGCATAACGCATAAAGCATAACGCATAACGTATAACGCATAACGCATACCGTATAACGCATAATGCATAACGCATAAAGCATAACGCATAACGCATAACGCATAACGCATAACGAATAACGCATAACGCTTAACGCATAACGCATAACGCATAACGCATAATGCATAACGCATAAAGCATAACGCATAACGCATAACGCATAACGCATAACGCATAACGCATAAAGCATAACGCATAACGCATAACGCATAACGCATAACGCATAACGCATAACGCTTAACGCATAACGCATAACGCATAACGCATAACGCATAACGCATAACGCATAACGCATAAGGCATAACGCATAACGCATACCGTATAACGCATAATGCATAACGCATAAAGCATAAGGCATAACGCATAACGCAAAACGCATAACGTTAACGCATAACCCATAACGCATAAGGCTTGATGCATGACGCATATCGCATAACGCAAAATGAGTAACGCATAACGCATAACGCATAACGCATTACGCATAACGCATAACGCATAACGCATAACGCATAACGCATAACGCACACCGTATAACGCATAACGCATAACGCATAACGCATAAAGCATAACGCATAACGCATACCGTATAACGCATAACGCATAACGCATAACGCAAACGTATAACGCACAACGCATAAAATATAACGCATAACGCATAACGCAGAACGCATAACGCATAACGCATAAAGCATAACGCATAACGCATAACGCATTACGCATAACGCATAACGCATAACGCATAACGCATAACGCATAACGCATAACGCATAACTCATAACGCATAACGCATAACGCATAACGCATAACGCATAACGCAAACGCATAACGCATAACGCATAACGCATAACGCATAACGCATAACGCAAAACGCATAACGCATAACGCATAACGCATAACTCATAACGCATAACGCATAACGCACACCGTATAACGCATAACGCATAACGCATAACGCATAAAGCATAACGCATAACGCATACCGTATAACGCATAACGCATAACGCATAACGCAAACGTATAACGCACAACGCATAACGCATAACGCATAACGCATAACGCATAACGCATAAAATATAACGCATAACGCATAACGCATAACGCATAACTCATAACGCATAACGCATAACGCATAACGCATAACGCATAACGCAAACGCATAACGCATAACGCATAACGCATAACGCATAACGCATAACGCATAACGCATAACGCATAACGCATAACGCATAACGCAAAACGCATAACGCATAAAGCAAAACGCATAACGCAACGTATAACGCACAACGCATAACGCATAACGCATAACGCATAACGCAGAACGCATAACGCATAACGCATAACGCATAACGGATCACGCATAACGCATAACGCATAACGCATATCGCATAACGCATAAATCATAACCCATAACGCACAACGCATAACGCATAATGCACAACGCATAACGCATAACGCATACCGTATAACGCATAACGCATAACGCATAACGCAAACGTATAACGCACAACGCATAACGCATAACGCATAACGCATAACATATAACGCATAACGCATAACGCATAACGCATAACGCATAACGCATAACGCATAACGCATAACGCATAACGCATAACGCATAACGCATATCGCATAACGCATAACGCATAACGTATAACGCATAACGCATACCGTATAACGCATAACGCATAACGCATAACGCAAACGTATAACGCACAACGCATAACCCATAACGCATAACGCATAACATATAACGCATAACGCATAACGCAATACGCATAACATATAACGCATAACGCATAACGCATAACGCATAACATATAACGCATAACGCATAACGCATAACGCATAACGCATAAAGCATAACGCATAACGCATAACGCATAACGCATAACGCATAACCATAACGCATAACGCATAACCCATAACGCATAACGCATAACGCATAACGTATAACGCATAACGCATACCGTATAACGCATAATGCATAACGCATAAAGCATAACGCATAACGTATATCGCATAACGCATACCGTATAACGCATAATGCATAACGCATAAAGCATAACGCATAACGCATAACGCATAACGCATAACGCATAAAGCATAACGCATAACGCATAACGCAAAACGCATAACGTTAACGCATAACCCATAACGCATAAGGCTTGATGCATGACGCATATCGCATAACGCATAACGCATAACGCAAAACGCATAACGTTAACGCATAACCCATAACGCATAAGGCTTGATGCATGACGCATATCGCATAACGCAAAATGAGTAACGCATAACGCATAACGCATAACGCATAACGCATAACGCATAACGCATAACGCATAACTCATAACGCATAACGCATAACGCACACCGTATAACGCATAACGCATTACGCATAACGCATAAAGCATAACGCATAACGCATACCGTATAACGCATAACGCATAACGCATAACGCAAACGTATAACGCACAACGCATAACGCAAAACGCATAACGCATAAAATATAACGCATAACGCATAACGCATAACGCATAACGCATAAAGCATAACGCATAACGCATAACGCATTACGCATAACGCATACCGTATAACGCATAACGCATAACGCATAACGCAAACGTATAGCGCACAACGCATAATGCATAAACCATAGCCCTTACTTCATAACGCATAACGCATAATGCACAACGCATAACGAACACCGGAAAACCCATAACGTCTAACGCATAACGGATCACGAATAACGCATAAAGCATAACGCATAACGCATAACGCATAACGCATAACGCATAACGCATAACGCATAACGCATAACGCATAACGCATAACGCATAACGCATAACGCATAACGCATAACGCATAACGCATAACGCATAACGCATAACGCATAACGCATACCGCATAACGCAAAACGCATAACGTTAACGCATAACCCATAACGCATAAGGCTTGATGCATGACGCATATCGCATATCGCATAAGGCATAATGCACAACGCATAACGAATACCGAAAAACGCATAACGCATAACGCATAACGCATAACTCATAACGCATAACGCATAACGCACACCGTATAACGCATAACGCATAACGCATAACGCATAAAGCATAACGCATAACGCATACCGTATAACGCATAACGCATAACGCATAACGCAAACGTATAACGCACAACGCATAACGCATAACGCATAACGCATAACGCATAAAATATAACGCATAACGCATAACGCATAACGCATAACGCATAACGCATAAAGCATAACGCATAACGCATAACGCATTACGCATAACGCATAACGCATAACGCATAACGCATAACGCATAACGCATAACGCATAACTCATAACGCATAACGCATAACGCATAACGCATAACGCATAACGCATAACGCAAACGCATAACGCATAACGCATAACGCATAACGCATAACGCATAACGCAAAACGCATAACGCATAACGCATAACGCATAACTCATAACGCATAACGCATAACGCACACCGTATAACGCATAACGCATAACGCATAACGCATAAAGCATAACGCATAACGCATACCGTATAACGCATAACGCATAACGCATAACGCAAACGTATAACGCACAACGCATAACGCATAACGCATAACGCATAACGCATAACGCATAAAATATAACGCATAACGCATAACGCATAACGCATAACGCATAACGCATAAAGCATAACGCATAACGCATAACGCATTACGCATAACGCATAACGCATAACGCATAACGCATAACGCATAACGCATAACGCATAACTCATAACGCATAACGCATAACGCATAACGCATAACGCATAACGCAAACGCATAACGCATAACGCATAACGCATAACGCATAACGCATAACGCATAACGCATAACGCATAACGCATAACGCATAACGCAAAACGCATAACGCATAAAGCAAAACGCATAACGCAACGTATAACGCACAACGCATAACGCATAACGCATAACGCATAACGCAGAACGCATAACGCATAACGCATAACGCATAACGGATCACGCATAACGCATAACGCATAACGCATATCGCATAACGCATAAATCATAACCCATAACGCACAACGCATAACGCATAATGCACAACGCATAACGCATAACGCATACCGTATAACGCATAACGCATAACGCATAACGCAAACGTATAACGCACAACGCATAACGCATAACGCATAACGCATAACATATAACGCATAACGCATAACGCATAACGCATAACGCATAACGCATAACGCATAACGCATAACGCATAACGCATAACGCATATCGCATAACGCATAACGCATAACGTATAACGCATAACGCATACCGTATAACGCATAACGCATAACGCATAACGCAAACGTATAACGCACAACGCATAACCCATAACGCATAACGCATAACATATAACGCATAACGCATAACGCATAGCGCATAACATATAACGCATAACGCATAACGCATAACGCATAACATATAACGCATAACGCATAACGCATAACGCATAACGCATAAAGCATAACGCATAACGCATAACGCATAACGCATAACGCATAACCATAACGCATAACGCATAACCCATAACGCATAACGCATAACGCATAACGTATAACGCATAACGCATACCGTATAACGCATAATGCATAACGCATAAAGCATAACGCATAACGTATAACGCATAACGCATACCGTATAACGCATAATGCATAACGCATAAAGCATAACGCATAACGCATAACGCATAACGCATAACGCATAAAGCATAACGCATAACGCATAACGCAAAACGCATAACGTTAACGCATAACCCATAACGCATAAGGCTTGATGCATGACGCATATCGCATAACGCAAAATGAGTAACGCATAACGCATAACGCATAACGCATAACGCATAACGCATAACGCATAACGCATAACGCATAACTCATAACGCATAACGCATAACATATAACGCATAACGCATAACGCATAACGCATAACATATAACGCATAACGCATAACGCATAACGCATAACGCATAAAGCATAACGCATAACGCATAACGCATAACGCATAACGCATAACCATAACGCATAACGCATAACCCATAACGCATAACGCATAACGCATAACGTATAACGCATAACGCATACCGTATAACGCATAATGCATAACGCATAAAGCATAACGCATAACGTATAACGCATAACGCATACCGTATAACGCATAATGCATAACGCATAAAGCATAACGCATAACGCATAACGCATAACGCATAACGCATAACGCATAACGCTTAACGCATAACGCATAACGCATAACGCATAACGCATAACGCATAACGCATAACGCATAACGCATAAGGCATAACGCATAACGCATACCGTATAACGCATAATGCATAACGCATAAAGCATAACGCATAACGCATAACGCAAAACGCATAACGTTAACGCATAACCCATAACGCATAAGGCTTGATGCATGACGCATATCGCATATCGCATAACGCATAAGGCTTGATGCATGACGCATATCGCATAACGCATAAGGCATAACGCATAACGCATAAGGCATAACGCATAAGGCATAACGCATAACGCATAACCATAACGCATAACGCATAACGCATAACGCATAACGCATAACGCATAACGCATAAAGCATAACGCATAAAGCATAACGCATAACGCATAACGCATTACGCATAACTTATAACTCATAACTCATAAGGAGTAACGCATAACGCATAAAGCATAACGCATAACGCATAACGCATAACGCATAACGCATAACGCATAACGCATAACGCATAACGCATAACGCATAACGCATAACGCATAACGCATAACGCATAACGCATAACGCATAACGCATAACGCATAACGCATAACGCATAACGCATAACGCATAACGCATAACGCATAACGGATCACGCATAACGCATAACGCATAACACATAAAGCATAACGCATAACGCATAACGCATAACGCATAACGCATAACGCATAACGCATAACGCATAACGCATAACGCATAACGCATAACGCATACAGTATAACGCATAACGCATAACGCAAACGTATAACGCACAACGCATAACGCATAAAGCATAACGCATAACGCATAACGCATACCGTATAACGCATAACGCATAACGCATAACGCAAACGTATAACGCACAACGCATAACGCATAACGCATAACGCATAACGCATAACGCATAACGCATAACGCATAACGCATAACGCATAACGCATAACGCATAACGCATAACGCATAACGCATAACGCATAACGCATAACGCATAACGCATAAAGCATAACGCATAACCCATAACCCTTAACGCATAACGCATAACGCATAATGCACAACGCTTAACGAATACCGCAAATCGCATAACGCCTAACGCATAACGGATCACGTATAACGCATAACGCATAACGCATAACGCAAACGTATAACGCACAACGCATAACGCATAACGCATAACGCATAACGCATAACGCATAACGCATAACGCATAACGCATAACGCATAACGCATAACGCATAACGCATAACGCATAACGCATAACGCATAACGCATAACGCATAACGCATAACGCATAACGCATAACGCATAACGCATAACGCATAACGCATAAAGCATAACGCATAACGCATAACGCATAACGCATAACGCATAACGCATAACGCGTAACGCATAACGTGTAACTCATAACGCATAACGCATAAAGCATAACGCATAACGCATAACGCATAACGCATATCGCATAACGCATAATATATAACGTATAACGCATAACGCATACCGTATAACGCATAACGCATAGCGCATAACGCAAACGTATAAGGCACAACGGATAACGCATAACGCATAACGCATAACATATAACGCATAACCCATAACGCATAAGGCTTGATGCATGACGCATATCGCATATCGCATAAGGCATAAGGCTTGATGCATGACGCATATCGCATAACGCATAAGGCATAACGCATAACGCATAAGGCATAACGCATAACGCATAACGCATAACGCATAACCATAACGCATAACGCATAACGCATAACGCATAACGCATAACGCATAACGCATAAAGCATAACGCATAACGCATAACGCATTACGCATAACTTATAACTCATAACTCATAAGGAGTAACGCATAACGCATAAAGCATAACGCATAACGCATAACGCATAACGCATAACGCATAACGCATAACGCATAACGCATAACGCATAACGCATAACGCATAACGCATAACGCATAACGCATAACGCATAACGCATAACGCATAACGCATAACGCATAACGCATAACGCATAACGCATAACGCATAACGGATCACGCATAACGCATAACGCATAACACATAAAGCATAACGCATAACGCATAACGCATAACGCATAACGCATAACGCATAACGCATAACGCATAACGCATAACGCATAACGCATAACGCATACAGTATAACGCATAACGCATAACGCAAACGTATAACGCACAACGCATAACGCATAACGCATAACGCATAACGCATAACGCATAACGCATACCGTATAACGCATAACGCATAACGCATAACGCAAACGTATAACGCACAACGCATAACGCATAACGCATAACGCATAACGCATAACGCATAACGCATAACGCATAACGCATAACGCATAACGCATAACGCATAACGCATAACGCATAACGCATAACGCATAACGCATAACGCATAACGCATAACGCATAACGCATAACGCATAACGCATAACTCATAACGCATAACGCATAACGCATAACGCATAACGCATAACGCATAACGCATAACGCATATCGCATAACGCATAACGCATACCGTATAACGCATAACGCATAACGCATAACGCAAACGTATAACGCACAACGCATAACGCATAACGCATAACGCATAACATATAACGCATAACGCATAACGCATAACGCATAACGCATAACGCATAACGCATAACGCATAACGCATAACGCATAACGCATAACGCATAACGCATATCGCATAACGCATAACGCATAACGTATAACGCATAACGCATACCGTATAACGCATAACGCATAACGCATAACGCAAACGTATAACGCACAACGCATAACCCATAACGCATAACGCATAACATATAACGCATAACGCATAACGCATAACGCATAACATATAACGCATAACGCATAACGCATAACGCATAACATATAACGCATAACGCATAACGCATAACGCATAACGCATAAAGCATAACGCATAACGCATAACGCATAACGCATAACGCATAACCATAACGCATAACGCATAACCCATAACGCATAACGCATAACGCATAACGTATAACGCATAACGCATACCGTATAACGCATAATGCATAACGCATAAAGCATAACGCATAACGTATAACGCATAACGCATACCGTATAACGCATAATGCATAACGCATAAAGCATAACGCATAACGCATAACGCATAACGCATAACGCATAAAGCATAACGCATAACGCATAACGCAAAACGCATAACGTTAACGCATAACCCATAACGCATAAGGCTTGATGCATGACGCATATCGCATAACGCAAAATGAGTAACGCATAACGCATAACGCATAACGCATAACGCATAACGCATAACGCATAACGCATAACGCATAACTCATAACGCATAACGCATAACATATAACGCATAACGCATAACGCATAACGCATAACATATAACGCATAACGCATAACGCATAACGCATAACGCATAAAGCATAACGCATAACGCATAACGCATAACGCATAACGCATAACCATAACGCATAACGCATAACCCATAACGCATAACGCATAACGCATAACGTATAACGCATAACGCATACCGTATAACGCATAATGCATAACGCATAAAGCATAACGCATAACGTATAACGCATAACGCATACCGTATAACGCATAATGCATAACGCATAAAGCATAACGCATAACGCATAACGCATAACGCATAACGCATAACGCATAACGCTTAACGCATAACGCATAACGCATAACGCATAACGCATAACGCATAACGCATAACGCATAACGCATAACGCATAAGGCATAACGCATAACGCATACCGTATAACGCATAATGCATAACGCATAAAGCATAACGCATAACGCATAACGCAAAACGCATAACGTTAACGCATAACCCATAACGCATAAGGCTTGATGCATGACGCATATCGCATATCGCATAACGCATAAGGCTTGATGCATGACGCATATCGCATAACGCATAAGGCATAACGCATAACGCATAAGGCATAACGCATAACGCATAACGCATAACGCATAACCATAACACATAACGCATAACGCATAACGCATAACGCATAACGCATAACGCATAAAGCATAACGCATAACGCATAACGCATTACGCATAACTTATAACTCATAACTCATAAGGAGTAACGCATAACGCATAAAGCATAACGCATAACGCATAACGCATAACGCATAACGCATAACGCATAACGCATAACGCATAACGCATAACGCATAACGCATAACGCATAACGCATAACGCATAACGCATAACGCATAACGCATAACGCATAACGCATAACGCATAACGCATAACGCATAACGCATAACGCATAACGCATAACGCATAACGCATAACGGATCACGCATAACGCATAACGCATAACACATAAAGCATAACGCATAACGCATAACGCATAACGCATAACGCATAACGCATAACGCATAACGCATAACGCATAACGCATAACGCATAACGCATAACGCATACAGTATAACGCATAACGCATAACGCAAACGTATAACGCACAACGCATAACGCATAAAGCATAACGCATAACGCATAACGCATACCGTATAACGCATAACGCATAACGCATAACGCAAACGTATAACGCACAACGCATAACGCATAACGCATAACGCATAACGCATAACGCATAACGCATAACGCATAACGCATAACGCATAACGCATAACGCATAACGCATAACGCATAACGCATAACGCATAACGCATAACGCATAACGCATAACGCATAAAGCATAACGCATAACCCATAACCCTTAACGCATAACGCATAACGCATAATGCACAACGCTTAACGAATACCGCAAATCGCATAACGCCTAACGCATAACGGATCACGTATAACGCATAACGCATAACGCATAACGCAAACGTATAACGCACAACGCATAACGCATAACGCATAACGCATAACGCATAACGCATAACGCATAACGCATAACGCATAACGCATAACGCATAACGCATAACGCATAACGCATAACGCATAACGCATAACGCATAACGCATAACGCATAACGCATAACGCATAACGCATAACGCATAACGCATAAAGCATAACGCATAACGCATAACGCATAACGCATAACGCATAACGCATAACGCATAACGCGTAACGCATAACGTGTAACTCATAACGCATAACGCATAAAGCATAACGCATAACGCATAACGCATAACGCATATCGCATAACGCATAATATATAACGTATAACGCATAACGCATACCGTATAACGCATAACGCATAGCGCATAACGCAAACGTATAAGGCACAACGGATAACGCATAACGCATAACGCATAACATATAACGCATAACCCATAACGCATAAGGCTTGATGCATGACGCATATCGCATATCGCATAACGCATAAGGCTTGATGCATGACGCATATCGCATAACGCATAAGGCATAACGCATAACGCATAAGGCATAACGCATAACGCATAACGCATAACGCATAACCATAACGCATAACGCATAACGCATAACGCATAACGCATAACGCATAACGCATAAAGCATAACGCATAACGCATAACGCATTACGCATAACTTATAACTCATAACTCATAAGGAGTAACGCATAACGCATAAAGCATAACGCATAACGCATAACGCATAACGCATAACGCATAACGCATAACGCATAACGCATAACGCATAACGCATAACGCATAACGCATAACGCATAACGCATAACGCATAACGCATAACGCATAACGCATAACGCATAACGCATAACGCATAACGGATCACGCATAACGCATAACGCATAACACATAAAGCATAACGCATAACGCATAACGCATAACGCATAACGCATAACGCATAACGCATAACGCATAACGCATAACGCATAACGCATAACGCATACAGTATAACGCATAACGCATAACGCAAACGTATAACGCACAACGCATAACGCATAACGCATAACGCATAACGCATAACGCATAACGCATACCGTATAACGCATAACGCATAACGCATAACGCAAACGTATAACGCACAACGCATAACGCATAACGCATAACGCATAACGCATAACGCATAACGCATAACGCATAACGCATAACGCATAACGCATAACGCATAACGCATAACGCATAACGCATAACGCATAACGCATAACGCATAACGCATAACGCATAAAGCATAACGCATAACCCATAACCCTTAACGCATAACGCATAACGCATAATGCACAACGCTTAACGAATACCGCAAATCGCATAACGCCTAACGCATAACGGATCACGTATAACGCATAACGCATAACGCATAACGCAAACGTATAACGCACAACGTATAACGCATAACGCATAGCGCATAACGCAAACGTATAAGGCACAACGGATAACGCATAACGCATAACGCATAACATATAACGCATAACCCATAACGCATAAGGCTTGATGCATGACGCATATCGCATATCGCATAACGCATAAGGCTTGATGCATGACGCATATCGCATAACGCATAAGGCATAACGCATAACGCATAAGGCATAACGCATAACGCATAACGCATAACGCATAACCATAACGCATAACGCATAACGCATAACGCATAACGCATAACGCATAACGCATAAAGCATAACGCATAACGCATAACGCATTACGCATAACTTATAACTCATAACTCATAAGGAGTAACGCATAACGCATAAAGCATAACGCATAACGCATAACGCATAACGCATAACGCATAACGCATAACGCATAACGCATAACGCATAACGCATAACGCATAACGCATAACGCATAACGCATAACGCATAACGCATAACGCATAACGCATAACGCATAACGCATAACGGATCACGCATAACGCATAACGCATAACACATAAAGCATAACGCATAACGCATAACGCATAACGCATAACGCATAACGCATAACGCATAACGCATAACGCATAACGCATAACGCATAACGCATAACGCATACAGTATAACGCATAACGCATAACGCAAACGTATAACGCACAACGCATAACGCATAACGCATAACGCATAACGCATAACGCATACCGTATAACGCATAACGCATAACGCATAACGCAAACGTATAACGCACAACGCATAACGCATAACGCATAACGCATAACGCATAACGCATAACGCATAACGCATAACGCATAACGCATAACGCATAACGCATAAAGCATAACGCATAACCCATAACCCTTAACGCATAACGCATAACGCATAATGCACAACGCTTAACGAATACCGCAAATCGCATAACGCCTAACGCATAACGGATCACGTATAACGCATAACGCATAACGCATAACGCAAACGTATAACGCACAACGCATAACGCATAACGCATAACGCATAACGCATAACGCATAACGCATAACGCATAACGCATAACGCATAACGCATAACGCATAACGCATAACGCATAACGCATAACGCATAACGCATAACGCATAACGCATAACGCATAACGCATAACGCATAACGCATAACGCATAAAGCATAACGCATAACGCATAACGCATAACGCATAACGCATAACGCATAACGCGTAACGCATAACGTGTAACTCATAACGCATAACGCATAAAGCATAACGCATAACGCATAACGCATAACGCATATCGCATAACGCATAATACATAACGTATAACGCATAACGCATACCGTATAACGCATAACGCATAGCGCATAACGCAAACGTATAAGGCACAACGGATAACGCATAACGCATAACGCATAACATATAACGCATAACGCATAACGCATAACGCATAACGCATAACGCATAACGCATAACGCATAACGCATAACGTATAACGCATAACGCATAACGCATAACGCATAACGCATAACGCATAACGCATAACGCATAACGCATAACGCATAACCATAACGCATAACGCATAACCCATAACGCATAACGCATAACGCATACCGTATAACGCATAATGCATAACGCATAACGCATAACGCATAACGCATAACGCATAACGTATAACGCATAACGCATACCGTATAACGCATAACGCATAACGCATAACGCAAACGTATAGCGCACAACGCATAATGCATAAACCATAACCCTTACTTCATAACGCATAACGCATAATGCACAACGCATAACGAACACCGGAAAACCCATAACGCCTAACGCATAACGGATCACGAATAACGCATAAAGCATAACGCATAACGCATAACGCATAACGCACAACGCATAACGCATAACGCATAACGCATAACGCATAACGCATAACGCATAACGCATAACGCATAACGCATAACGCATAACGCATAACGCATAACGCATAACGCATAACGCATAACGCATAACGCATAACGCATAACGCATAACGCATAACGCATAACGCATAACGCATAACGCATACCGCATAACGCAAAACGCATAACGTTAACGCATAACCCATAACGCATAAGGCTTGATGCATGACGCATATCGCATATCGCATAACGCATAAGGCTTGATGCATGACGCATATCGCATAACGCATAAGGCATAACGTTAACGCATAACCCATAACGCATAAGGCTTGATGCATGACGCATATCGCATATCGCATAACGCATAAGGCTTGATGCATGACGCATATCGCATAACGCATAAGGCATAACGCATAATACATAACTTATAACGCATTATGCAGAACGCATAACGCATAACGCATAACGCATAACGCATAACGCATATCGCATAACACATACGCATAACGCATAAGGCATAACGCATTACGCATAACTTATAACTCATAACTCATAACGAATAACGCATAACGCAAAATGAATAACGCATAAAGCATAACGCATAACCCATAACCCATAACGCACAACGCATAAGGCATAATGCACAACGCATATCGAATACCGCAAAACGCATAACGCATAACGCATAACGCATAACGCATAACGCGTAACTCATAACGCATAACACATAACGCATAACGCACACCGTATAACGCATAACGCATAACGCATAACGCATAACGCATAACGCATAACGCATAACGCATAACGCATAAAGCAAAACGCATAACGCAAAAGTATAACGCAAAACGCATAACGCATAAAGCATAACGCATAACGCATAACGCATAACGCATAACGTATAACGCATAACGCATAACGCATAACGCAAACGCATAACGCATAACCATAACGCATAACGCATAACCCATAACGCATAACGCATAACGCATAACGTATAACGCATAACGCATACCGTATAACGCATAATGCATAACGCATAACGCATAACGCATAACGCATAACGCATAACGTATAACGCACAACGCATAATGCATAAACCATAACTCTTACTTCATATCGCATAACGCATAATGCACAACGCATAACGAACACCGGAAAACCCATAACGCCTAACGCATAACGGATCACGAATAACGCATAACCATAACGCATAACGCATAACCCATAACGCATAACGCATAACGCATAACGTATAACGCATAACGCATACCGTATAACGCATAATGCATAACGCATAACGCATAACGCATAACGCATAACGCATAACGTATAACGCATAACGCATACCGTATAACGCATAACGCATAATGCACAAGGCATAACGAACACCGGAAAACCCATAACGCCTAACGCATAACGGATCACGAATAACGCATATCCATAATGCACAACGCATAACGAACACCGGAAAACCCATAACGCCTAACGCATAACGGATCACGAATAACGCATAAAGCATAACGCATAACGCATAACGCATAACGCATAACGCATAACGCATAACGCATAACGTATAACGCATAACGCATACCGTATAACGCATAACGCATAACGCATAACGCAAACGTATAGCGCACAACGCATAATGCATAAACCATAGCCCTTACTTCATAACGCATGACGCATAATGCACAACGCATAACGAACACCGGAAAACCCATAACGCCTAACGCATAACGGATCACGAATAACGCATAAAGCATAACGCATAACGCATAACGCATAACGCATAACGCATAACGCATACCGCATAACGCAAATCGCATAACGTTAACGCATAACCCATAACGCATAAGGCTTGATGCATGACGCATATCGCATATCGCATAAGGCATAATGCACAACGCATAACGCATAACGCATAACGCATAACGCATAACGCATAACGCATAACGCATAACGCATAACGCATAACGCATAACGCATAACGCATAACGGATCACGCATAACGCATAACGCATAACACATAAAGCATAACGCATAACGCATAACGCATAACGCATAACGCATAACGCATAACGCATAACGCATAACGCATAACGCATAACGCATAACGCATACAGTATAACGCATAACGCATAACGCAAACGTATAACGCACAACGCATAACGCATAACGCATAACGCATAACGCATAACGCATAACGCATAACGCATAACGCATAACGCATAAAGCATAACGCATAACGCATAACGCATAACGCATAACGCATAACGCATAACGCATAACGCATAACGCATAACGCATAACGCATAACGCATAACGCATAACGCATAACGCATAACGCATAACGCATAACGCATAACGCATAACGGATCACGCATAACGCATAACGCATAACACATAAAGCATAACGCATAACGCATAACGCATAACGCATAACGCATAACGCATAACGCATAACGCATAACGCATAACGCATAACGCATAACGCATAACGCATAACGCATACAGTATAACGCATAACGCATAACGCAAACGTATAACGCACAACGCATAACGCATAACGCATAACGCATAACGCATAACGCATAACGCATACCGTATAACGCATAACGCATAACGCATAACGCAAACGTATAACGCACAACGCATAACGCATAACGCATAACGCATAACGCATAACGCATAACGCATAACGCATAACGCATAACGCATAACGCATAACGCATAACGCATAACGCATAACGCATAACGCATAACGCATAACGCATAACGCATAAAGCATAACGCATAACCCATAACCCTTAACGCATAACGCATAACGCATAATGCACAACGCTTAACGAATACCGCAAATCGCATAACGCCTAACGCATAACGGATCACGTATAACGCATAACGCATAACGCATAACGCAAACGTATAACGCACAACGTATAACGCATAACGCATAGCGCATAACGCAAACGTATAAGGCACAACGGATAACGCATAACGCATAACGCATAACATATAACGCATAACCCATAACGCATAAGGCTTGATGCACGACGCATATCGCATATCGCATAACGCATAAGGCTTGATGCATGACGCATATCGCATAACGCATAACGCATAACGCATAACGCATAACTCATAACGCATAACGCATAACGCATAACGCATAACGCATAACGCATAACGCATAACGCATAACTCATAACGCATAACGCATAACGCATAACGCATAACGCATAACGCATAACGCATAACGCATAACGCATAACGCATAACGCATAACGCATAACGCATAACGCATAACGGATCACGCATAACGCATAACGCATAACACATAAAGCATAACGCATAACGCATAACGCATAACGCATAACGCATAACGCATAACGCATAACGCATAACGCATAACGCATAACGCATAACGCATAACGCATACAGTATAACGCATAACGCATAACGCAAACGTATAACGCACAACGCATAACGCATAACGCATAACGCATAACGCATAACGCATACCGTATAACGCATAACGCATAACGCATAACGCAAACGTATAACGCACAACGCATAACGCATAACGCATAACGCATAACGCATAACGCATAACGCATAACGCATAACGCATAACGCATAACGCATAACGCATAACGCATAACGCATAACGCATAACGCATAACGCATAACGCATAACGCATAACGCATAACGCATAACGCATAACGCATAAAGCATAACGCATAACCCATAACCCTTAACGCATAACGCATAACGCATAATGCACAACGCTTAACGAATACCGCAAATCGCATAACGCCTAACGCATAACGGATCACGTATAACGCATAACGCATAACGCATAACGCAAACGTATAACGCACAACGCATAACGCATAACGCATAACGCATAACGCATAACGCATAACGTATAACGCATAACGCATAACGCATAACGCATAACGCATAACGCATAACGCATAACGCATAACGCATAACGCATAACGCATAACGCATAACGCATAACGCATAACGCATAACGCATAAAGCATAACGCATAACGCATAACGCATAACGCATAACGCATAACGCATAACGCGTAACGCATAACGTGTAACTCATAACGCATAACGCATAAAGCATAACGCATAACGCATAACGCATAACGCATATCGCATAACGCATAATACATAACGTATAACGCATAACGCATACCGTATAACGCATAACGCATAGCGCATAACGCAAACGTATAAGGCACAACGGATAACGCATAACGCATAACGCATAACATATAACGCATAACGCATAACGCATAACGCATAACGCATAACGCATAACGCATAACGCATAACGTATAACGCATAACGCATAACGCATAACGCATAACGCATAACGCATAACGCATAACGCATAACGCATAACGCATAACGCATAACGCATAACCATAACGCATAACGCATAACCCATAACGCATAACGCATAACGCATACCGTATAACGCATAATGCATAACGCATAACGCATAACGCATAACGCATAACGCATAACGTATAACGCATAACGCATACCGTATAACGCATAACGCATAACGCAAACGTATAGCGCACAACGCATAATGCATAAACCATAACCCTTACTTCATAACGCATAACGCATAATGCACAACGCATAACGAACACCGGAAAACCCATAACGCCTAACGCATAACGGATCACGAATAACGCATAAAGCATAACGCATAACGCATAACGCATAACGCACAACGCATAACGCATAACGCATAACGCATAACGCATAACGCATAACGCATAACGCATAACGCATAACGCATAACGCATAACGCATAACGCATAACGCATAACGCATAACGCATAACGCATAACGCATAACGCATAACGCATAACGCATAACGCATACCGCATAACGCAAAACGCATAACGTTAACGCATAACCCATAACGCATAAGGCTTGATGCATGACGCATATCGCATATCGCATAACGCATAAGGCTTGATGCATGACGCATATCGCATAACGCATAAGGCATAACGTTAACGCATAACCCATAACGCATAAGGCTTGATGCATGACGCATATCGCATATCGCATAACGCATAAGGCTTGATGCATGACGCATATCGCATAACGCATAACGCATAATACATAACTTATAACGCATTATGCAGAACGCATAACGCATAACGCATAACGCATAACGCATAACGCATATCGCATAACACATACGCATAACGCATAAGGCATAACGCATTACGCATAACTTATAACTCATAACTCATAACGAATAACGCATAACGCAAAATGAATAACGCATAAAGCATAACGCATAACCCATAACCCATAACGCACAACGCATAAGGCATAATGCACAACGCATATCGAATACCGCAAAACGCATAACGCATAACGCATAACGCATAACGCGTAACTCATAACGCATAACACATAACGCATAACGCACACCGTATAACGCATAACGCATAACGCATAACGCATAACGCATAACGCATAACGCATAACGCATAACGCATAAAGCAAAACGCATAACGCAAAAGTATAACGCAAAACGCATAACGCATAAAGCATAACGCATAACGCATAACGCATAACGCATAACGTATAACGCATAACGCATAACGCATAACGCATAACGCATAACGCATAACCATAACGCATAACGCATAACCCATAACGCATAACGCATAACGCATAACGTATAACGCATAACGCATACCGTATAACGCATAATGCATAACGCATAACGCATAACGCATAACGCATAACGCATAACGTATAACGCACAACGCATAATGCATAAACCATAACTCTTACTTCATATCGCATAACGCATAATGCACAACGCATAACGAACACCGGAAAACCCATAACGCCTAACGCATAACGGATCACGAATAACGCATAACCATAACGCATAACGCATAACCCATAACGCATAACGCATAACGCATAACGTATAACGCATAACGCATACCGTATAACGCATAATGCATAACGCATAACGCATAACGCATAACGCATAACGCATAACGTATAACGCATAACGCATACCGTATAACGCATAACGCATAATGCACAACGCATAACGAACACCGGAAAACCCATAACGCCTAACGCATAACGGATCACGAATAACGCATATCCATAATGCACAACGCATAACGAACACCGGAAAACCCATAACGCCTAACGCATAACGGATCACGAATAACGCATAAAGCATAACGCATAACGCATAACGCATAACGCATAACGCATAACGCATAACGCATAACGTATAACGCATAACGCATACCGTATAACGCATAACGCATAACGCATAACGCAAACGTATAGCGCACAACGCATAATGCATAAACCATAGCCCTTACTTCATAACGCATGACGCATAATGCACAACGCATAACGAACACCGGAAAACCCATAACGCCTAACGCATAACGGATCACGAATAACGCATAAAGCATAACGCATAACGCATAACGCATAACGCATAACGCATAACGCATACCGCATAACGCAAATCGCATAACGTTAACGCATAACCCATAACGCATAAGGCTTGATGCATGACGCATATCGCATATCGCATAAGGCATAATGCACAACGCATAACGAATACCGAAAAACGCATAACGCATAACGCATAACGCATAACTCATAACGCATAACGCATAACGCACACCGTATAACGCATAACGCATAACGCATAACGCATAAAGCATAACGCATAACGCATACCGTATAACGCATAACGCATAACGCATAACGCAAACGTATAACGCACAACGCATAACGCATAACGCATAACGCATAAAATATAACGCATAACGCATAACGCATAACGCATAACGCATAACGCATAACGCATAACGCATAAAGCATAACGCATAACTCATAACGCATAACGCATAACGCATAAGGCTTGATGCATGACGCATATCGCATAACGCATAAGGCTTGATGCATGACGCATATCGCATAACGCATAAGGCATAACGCATAATGCACAACGCATAACGAACACCGGAAAACCCATAACGCCTAACGCATAACGGATCACGAATAACGCATACAGCATAACGCATAACGCATAACGCATAACGCATAACGCATAACGCATAACGCATAACGCATAACGCATAACGCATAACGCATAACGCATAACGCATAACCATAACGCATAACGCATAACCCATAACGCATAACGCATTACGCATAACGCATAACGCATAACGTATAACGCATAACGCATACCGTATAACGCATAATGCATTACGCATAACGCATAACGCATAACGCATAAAGCAAAACGCATAACGCAACGTATAACGCACAACGCATAACGCATAACGCATAACGCATAACGCATAACGTATAACGCATAACGCATAACGCACAACGCATAACGCATAACGCATAACGCATAACGCATAACGCATAACGCATAACCATAACGCATAACGCATAACCCATAACGCATAACGCATAACGCATAACGTATAACGCATAACGCATAACGCATAACGTATAACGCATAACGCATACCGTATAACGCATAACGCATAACGCATAACGCAAACGTATAGCGCACAACGCATAATGCATAAACCATAACCCTTACTTCATAACGCATAACGCATAATGCACAACGCATAACGAACACCGGAAAACCCATAACGCCTAACGCATAACGGATCACGAATAACGCATAATGCATAACGCATAAAGCATAACGCATAACTCATAACGCATAACGCATAACGCATAAGGCTTGATGCATGACGCATATCGCATAACGCATAAGGCTTGATGCATGACGCATATCGCATAACGCATAAGGCATAACGCATAATGCACAACGCATAACGAACACCGGAAAACCCATAACGCCTAACGCATAACGGATCACGAATAACGCATACAGCATAACGCATAACGCATAACGCATAACGCATAACGCATAACGCATAACGCATAACGCATAACGCATAACGCATAACGCATAACGCATAACGCATAACGCATAACGCATAACGCATAACGCATAACGCATAACGCATAACGCATAACGCATAACGCATAACGCAAAACGCATAAGGCATAACGCATAACGCATAACGCATAAGGCTTGATGCATGACGCATATCGCATATCGCATAACGCATAAGGCTTGATGCATGACGCATATCGCATAACGCATAAGGCATAACGCATAATACATAACGTATAACGCATTATGCAGAACGCATAACGCATAACGCATAACGCATAACGCATAACGCATAACGCATAACGCATAACGCATAACGCATAACGCATAACGCATAACGCATAACGCATAACGCATAACGCATAACGCATAACGCATAACGCAAAACGCATAACGTTAACGCATAACCCATAACGCATAAGGCTTGATGCATGACGCATATCGCATATCGCATAACGCATAAGGCTTGATGCATGACGCATATCGCAGAACGCATAACGCATAACGCATAACGCATAACGCATAACGCATATCGCATAACACATACGCATAACGCATAAGGCATAACGCATTACTTATAACTCACAACTCATAACAAATAACGCATAACGCAAAATGAATAACGCATAAAGCATAACGCATAACCCATAACCCATAACGCACAACGCATAAGGCATAATGCACAACGCATAACGAATACCGCAAAACGCATAACGCATAACGCATAACGCATAACGCGTAACTCATAACGCATAACACATAACGCATAACGCACACCGTATAACGCATAACGCATAACGCATAACGCAAACGTATAGCGCACAACGCATAATGCATAAACCATAACCCTTACTTCATAACGCATAACGCATAATGCACAACGCATAACGAACACCGGAAAACCCATAACGCCTAACGCATAACGGATCACGAATAACGCATAATGCATAACGCATAAAGCATAACGCATAACGCATAACGCATAACGCATAACGCATAACGCATAACGCATAACGCATAACGCATAACGCATAACGCATAACGCATAACGCATAACGCATAACGCATAACGCATAACGCATAACGCATATCGCATAACGCATAAAGCAAAACGCATAACGCAAACGTATAACGCACAACGCATAACGCATAACGCATAACGCATAACGCATAACGCATAACGTATAACGCATAACGCATAACGCATAACGCATAACGCATAACGCATAACGCATAACGCATAACGCATAACGCATAACCATAACGCATAACGCATAACCCATAACGCATAACGCATAACGCATACCGTATAACGCATAATGCATAACGCATAACGCATAACGTATAACGCATAACGCATAACGTATAACGCATAACGCATACCGTATAACGCATATCGCATAAGGCTTGATACATGACGCATATCGCATAACGCATAAGGCATAACGTTAACGCATAACGCATAACGCATAAGGCTTGATGCATGACGCATATCGCATATCGCATAACGCATAAGGCTTGATGCATGACGCATATCGCATAACGCATAAGGCATAACGCATAATACATAACTTATAACGCATTATGCAGAACGCATAACGCATAACGCATAACGCATAACGCATATCGCATAACACATACGCATAACGCATAAGGCATAACGCATTACGCATAACTTATAACTCATAACTCATAACGAATAACGCATAACGCAAAATGAATAACGCATAAAGCATAACGCATAACCCATAACCCATAACGCACAACGCATAAGGCATAATGCACAACGCATATCGAATACCGCAAAACGCGTAACGCATAACGCATAACGCATAACGCGTAACTCATAACGCATAACACATAACGCATAACGCACACCGTATAACGCATAACGCATAACGCATAACGCAAACGTATAGCGCACAACGCATAATGCATAAACCATAACCCTTACTTCATAACGCATAACGCATAATGCACAACGCATAACGAACACCGGAAAACCCATAACGCCTAACGCATAACGGATCACGAATAACGCATAATGCATAACGCATAAAGCATAACGCATAACGCATAACGCATAACGCATAACGCATAACGCATAACGCATAACGCATAACGCATAACGCATAACGCATAACGCATAACGCATAACGCATAACGCATAACGCATAACGCATAACGCATATCGCATAACGCATAACGCATAACGCATAACGCAAAACGCATAACGCAAAAGTATAACGCACAACGCATAACGCATAAAGCATAACGCATAACGCATAACGCATAACGCATAACGTACAACGCATAACGCATAACGCATAACGCATAACGCATAACCATAACGCATAACGCATAACCCATAACGCATAACGCATAACGCATAACGTATAACGCATAACGCATTCCGTATAACGCATAATGCATAACGCATAACGCATAACGCATAACGCATAACGCATAACGCATACCGCATAACGCAAAACGCATAACGTTAACGCATAACCCATAACGCATAAGGCTTGATGCATGACGCATATCGCATATCGCATAAGGCATAATGCACAACGCATAACGAATACCGAAAAACGCATAACGCATAACGCATAACGCATAACTCATAACGCATAACGCATAACGCACACAGTATAACGCATAACGCATAACGCATAACGCATAAAGCATAACGCATAACGCATACCGTATAACGCATAACGCATAACGCATAACGCAAACGTATAACGCACAACGCATAACGCATAACGCATAACGCATAACGCATAAAATATAACGCATAACGCATAACGCATAACGCATAACGCATAACGCATAAAGCATAACGCATAACGCATAACGCATTACGCATAACGCATAACGCATAACGCATAACGCATAACGCATAACGCATAACGCATAACTCATAACGCATAACGCATAACGCATAACGCATAACGCATAACGCAAACGCATAACGCATAACGCATAACGCATAACGCATAACGCATAACGCAAAACGCATAACGCATAACGCATAACGCATAACTCATAACGCATAACGCATAACGCACACCGTATAACGCATAACCCATAACGCATAACGCATAAAGCATAACGCATAACGCATACCGTATAACGCATAACGCATAACGCATAACGCAAACGTATAACGCACAACGCATAACGCATAACGCATAACGCATAACGCATAACGCATAAAATATAACGCATAACGCATAACGCATAACGCATAACGCATAACGCATAACGCATAAAGCATAACGCATAACGCATAACGCATTACGCATAACGCATAACGCATAACGCATAACGCATAACGCATAACGCATAACGCATAACTCATAACGCATAACGCATAACGCATAACGCATAACGCATAACGCAAACGCATAACGCATAACGCATAACGCATAACGCATAACGCATAACGCATAACGCATAACGCATAACGCATAACGCAAAACGCATAACGCATAAAGCAAAACGCATAACGCAACGTATAACGCACAACGCATAACGCATAACGCATAACGCAGAACGCATAACGCATAACGCATAACGCATAACGGATCACGCATAACGCATAACGCATAACGCATATCGCATAACGCATAAATCATAACCCATAACGCACAACGCATAACGCATAATGCACAACGCATAACGCATAACGCATACCGTATAACGCATAACGCATAACGCATAACGCAAACGTATAACGCACAACGCATAACGCATAACGCATAACGCATAACATATAACGCATAACGCATAACGCATAACGCATAACGCATAACGCATAACGCATAACGCATAACGCATAACGCATAACGCATAACGCATATCGCATAACGCATAACGCATAACGTATAACGCATAACGCATACCGTATAACGCATAACGCATAACGCATAACGCAAACGTATAACGCACAACGCATAACGCATAACGCATAACGCATAACATATAACGCATAACGCATAACGCATAACGCATAACATATAACGCATAACGCATAACGCATAACGCATAACGCATAACATATAACGCATAACGCATAACGCATAACGCATAACGCATAAAGCATAACGCATAACGCATAACGCATAACGCATAACGCATAACCATAACGCATAACGCATAACCCATAACGCATAACGCATAACGCATAACGTATAACGCATAACGCATACCGTATAACGCATAATGCATAACGCATAAAGCATAACGCATAACGTATAACGCATAACGCATACCGTATAACGCATAATGCATAACGCATAAAGCATAACGCATAACGCATAACGCATAACGCATAACGCATAACGCATAACGCTTAACGCATAACGCATAACGCATAACGCATAACGCATAACGCATAACGCATAACGCATAACGCATAAGGCATAACGCATAACGCATACCGTATAACGCATAATGCATAACGCATAAAGCATAACGCATAACGCAAAACGCATAACGTTAACGCATAACCCATAACGCATAAGGCTTGATGCATGACGCATATCGCATAACGCAAAATGAGTAACGCATAACGCATAACGCATAACGCATAACGCATAACGCATAACGCATAACTCATAACGCATAACGCATAACGCACACCGTATAACGCATAACGCATTACGCATAACGCATAAAGCATAACGCATAACGCATACCGTATAACGCATAACGCATAACGCATAACGCAAACGTATAACGCACAACGCATAACGCAAAACGCATAACGCATAAAATATAACGCATAACGCATAACGCATAACGCATAACGCATAAAGCATAACGCATAACGCATAACGCATTACGCATAACGCATAACGCATAACGCATAACGCATAACGCATAACGCATAACGCATAACGCATAACTCATAACGCATAACGCATAACGCATAACGCATAACGCATAACGCATAACATATAACGCATAACGCATAACGCATAACGCATAACGCATAACGCATAACGCATAACGCATAACCCATAACGCATAACGCATAACGCATAACGTATAACGCATAACGCATACCGTATAACGCATAATGCATAACGCATAAAGCATAACGCATAACGTATAACGCATAACGCATACCGTATAACACATAATGCATAACGCATAAAGCATAACGCATAACGCATAACGCATAACGCATAACGCATAACGCATAACGCTTAACGCATAACGCATAACGCATAACGCATAACGCATAACGCATAACGCATAACGCATAACGCATAACGCATAAGGCATAACGCATAACGCATACCGTATAACGCATAATGCATAACGCATAAAGCATAACGCATAACGCAAAACGCATAACGTTAACGCATAACCCATAACGCATAAGGCTTGATGCATGACGCATATCGCATAACGCAAAATGAGTAACGCATAACGCATAACGCATAACGCATAACGCATAACGCATAACGCATAACTCATAACGCATAACGCATAACGCACACCGTATAACGCATAACGCATTACGCATAACGCATAAAGCATAACGCATAACGCATACCGTATAACGCATAACGCATAACGCATAACGCAAACGTATAACGCACAACGCATAACGCAAAACGCATAACGCATAAAATATAACGCATAACGCATAACGCATAACGCATAACGCATAAAGCATAACGCATAACGCATAACGCATTACGCATAACGCATAACGCATAACGCATAACGCATAACGCATAACGCATAACGCATAACGCATAACTCATAACGCATAACGCATAACGCATAACGCATAACGCATAACGCATAACGCATAACGCATAACGCATAACGCATAACGCATAACGCATAACGCAAAACGCATAACGCATAAAGCAAAACGCATAACGCAACGTATAACGCACAACGCATAACGCATAACGCATAACGCATAACGCATAACGCAAAATGAATAACGCATAACGCATAACGCATAACGCATAACGCATAACGCATAACGCATAACGCATAACGCATAACTCATAACGCATAACGCATAACGCATAACGCAAAATGAATAACGCATAACGCATAACGCATAACGCATAACGCATAACGCATAACGCATAACGCATAACGCATAACGCATAACGCATAACGCATAACGCATAACGCATAAAGCATAACGCATAACGCATAACGCATTACGCATAACTTATAACTCATAACTCATAAGGAGTAACGCATAACGCATAAAGCATAACGCATAACGCATAACGCATAACGCATAACGCATAACGCATAACGCATAACGCATAACGCATAACGTATAACGCAGAACGCATAACGCATAACGCATAACGCATAACGGATCACGCATAACGCATAACGCATAACGCATATCGCATAACGCATAAATCATAACCCATAACGCACAACGCATAACGCATAATGCACAACGCATAACGCATAACGCATAACGCATAACGCATAACCATAACGCATAACGCATAACCCATAACGCATAACGCATAACGCATAACGTATAACGCATAACGCATACCGTATAACGCATAATGCATAACGCATAAAGCATAACGCATAACGTATAACCATAACGCATAACGCATAACCCATAACGTATAACGCATAACGCATAACGCATAACGCAAACGTATAACGCACAACGCATAACGCATAACGCATAAAATATAACGCATAACGCATAACGCATAACGCATAACGCATAAAGCATAACGCATAACGCATAACGCATTACGCATAACGCATAACGCATAACGCATAACGCATAACGCATAACGCATAACGCATAACGCATAACTCATAACGCATAACGCATAACGCATAACGCATAACGCATAACGCATAACGCATAACGCATAACGCATAACGCATAACGCATAACGCATAACGCATAACGCATAACGCATAACGCATAACGCAAAACGCATAACGCATAAAGCAAAACGCATAACGCAACGTATAACGCACAACGCATAACGCATAACGCATAACGCATAACGCATAACGCAAAATGAATAACGCATAACGCATAACGCATAACGCATAACGCATAACGCATAACGCATAACGCATAACGCATAACGCAAAATGAATAACGCATAACGCATAACGCATAACGCATAACGCATAACGCATAACGCATAACGCATAACGCATAACGCATAACGCATAACGCATAACGCATAACGCATATCGCATAACGCATAACGCATAACGTATAACGCATAACGCATACCGTATAACGCATAACGCATAACGCATAACGCAAACGTATAACGCACAACGCATAACGCATAACGCATAACGCATAACATATAACGCATAACGCATAACGCATAACGCATAACATATAACGCATAACGCATAACGCATAACGCATAACATATAACGCATAACGCATAACGCATAACGCATAACGCATAACGCATAAAGCATAACGCATAACGCATAACGCATAACGCATAACGCATAACCATAACGCATAACGCATAACCCATAACGCATAACGCATAACGCATAACGTATAACGCATAACGCATACCGTATAACGCATAATGCATAACGCATAAAGCATAACGCATAACGTATAACGCATAACGCATACCGTATAACGCATAATGCATAACGCATAAAGCATAACGCATAACGCATAACGCATAACGCATAACGCATAACGCATAACGCTTAACGCATAACGCATAACGCATAACGCATAACGCATAACGCATAACGCATAACGCATAACGCATAAGGCATAACGCATAACGCATACCGTATAACGCATAATGCATAACGCATAAAGCATAACGCATAACGCATAACGCAAAACGCATAACGTTAACGCATAACCCATAACGCATAAGGCTTGATGCATGACGCATATCGCATATCGCATAACGCATAAGGCTTGATGCATGACGCATATCGCATAACGCATAAGGCATAACGCATAACGCATAAGGCATAACGCATAACGCATAACGCATAACGCATAACCATAACGCATAACGCATAACGCATAACGCATAACGCATAACGCATAACGCATAAAGCATAACGCATAACGCATAACGCATTACGCATAACTTATAACTCATAACTCATAAGGAGTAACGCATAACGCATAAAGCATAACGCATAACGCATAACGCATAACGCATAACGCATAACGCATAACGCATAGCGCATAACGCATAACGCATAACGCATAACGCATAACGCATAACGCATAACGCATAACGCATAACGCATAACGCATAACGCATAACGCATAACGCATAACGCATAACGCATAACGGATCACGCATAACGCATAACGCATAACACATAAAGCATAACGCATAACGCATAACGCATAACGCATAACGCATAACGCATAACGCATAACGCATAACGCATAACGCATAACGCATAACGCATACAGTATAACGCATAACGCATAACGCAAACGTATAACGCACAACGCATAACGCATAACGCATAACGCATAACGCATAACGCATACCGTATAACGCATAACGCATAACGCATAACGCAAACGTATAACGCACAACGCATAACGCATAACGCATAACGCATAACGCATAACGCATAACGCATAACGCATAACGCATAACGCATAACGCTTAACGCATAACGCATAACGCATAACGCATAACGCATAACGCATAACGCATAACGCATAAAGCATAACGCATAACCCATAACCCTTAACGCATAACGCATAACGCATAATGCACAACGCTTAACGAATACCGCAAATCGCATAACGCCTAACGCATAACGGATCACGTATAACGCATAACGCATAACGCATAACGCAAACGTATAACGCACAACGCATAACGCATAACGCATAACGCATAACGCATAACGCATAACGCATAACGCATAACGCATAACGCATAACGCATAACGCATAACGCATAACGCATAACGCATAACGCATAACGCATAACGCATAACGCATAACGCATAACGCATAAAGCATAACGCATAACGCATAACGCATAACGCATAACGCATAACGCATAACGCGTAACGCATAACGTGTAACTCATAACGCATAACGCATAAAGCATAACGCATAACGCATAACGCATAACGCATAACGCATATCGCATAACGCATAATACATAACGTATAACGCATAACGCATACCGTATAACGCATAACGCATAGCGCATAACGCAAACGTATAAGGCACAACGGATAACGCATAACGCATAACGCATAACATATAACGCATAACCCATAACGCATAAGGCTTGATGCATGACGCATATCGCATATCGCATAACGCATAAGGCTTGATGCATGACGCATATCGCATAACGCATAAGGCATAACGCATAACGCATAAGGCATAACGCATAACGCATAACGCATAACGCATAACCATAACGCATAACGCATAACGCATAACGCATAACGCATAACGCATAACGCATAAAGCATAACGCATAACGCATAACGCATTACGCATAACTTATAACTCATAACTCATAAGGAGTAACGCATAACGCATAAAGCATAACGCATAACGCATAACGCATAACGCATAACGCATAACGCATAAAGCATAACGCATAACGCATAACGCATAACGCATAACGCATAACGCATAACGCATAACGCATAACGCATACAGTATAACGCATAACGCATAACGCAAACGTATAACGCACAACGCATAACGCATAACGCATAACGCATAACGCATAACGCATACCGTATAACGCATAACGCATAACGCATAACGCAAACGTATAACGCACAACGCATAACGCATAACGCATAACGCATAACGCATAACGCATAACGCATAACGCATAACGCATAAAGCATAACGCATAACCCATAACCCTTAACGCATAACGCATAACGCATAATGCACAACGCTTAACGAATACCGCAAATCGCATAACGCCTAACGCATAACGGATCACGTATAACGCATAACGCATAACGCATAACGCAAACGTATAACGCACAACGCATAACGCATAACGCATAACGCATAACGCATAACGCATAACGCATAACGCATAACGCATAACGCATAACGCATAACGCATAACGCATAACGCATAACGCATAACGCATAACGCATAACGCATAACGCATAACGCATAACGCATAACGCATAACGCATAACGCATAACGCATAAAGCATAACGCATAACGCATAACGCATAACGCATAACGCATAACGCATAACGCGTAACGCATAACGTGTAACTCATAACGCATAACGCATAAAGCATAACGCATAACGCATAACGCATAACGCATATCGCATAACGCATAATACATAACGTATAACGCATAACGCATACCGTGTAACGCATAACGCATAGCGCATAACGCAAACGTATAAGGCACAACGGATAACGCATAACGCATAACGCATAACATATAACGCATAACGCATAACGCATAACGCATAACGCATAACGCATAACGCATAACGCATAACGTATAACGCATAACGCATAACGCATAACGCATAACGCATAAAGCATAACGCATAACGCATAACGCATAACGCATAACGCATAACCATAACGCATAACGCATAACCCATAACGCATAACGCATAACGCATACCGTATAACGCATAATGCATAACGCATAACGCATAACGCATAACGCATAACGCATAACGTATAACGCATAACGCATACCGTATAACGCATAACGCATAACGCATAACGCAAACGTATAGCGCACAACGCATAATGCATAAACCATAACCCTTACTTCATAACGCATAACGCATAATGCACAACGCATAACGAACACCGGAAAACCCATAACGCCTAACGCATAACGGATCACGAATAACGCATAAAGCATAACGCATAACGCATAACGCATAACGCATAACGCATAACGCATAACGCATAACGTATAACGCATAACGCATACCGTATAACGCATAACGCATAACGCATAACGCATAACGCAAACGTATAGCGCACAACGCATAATGCATAAACCATAGCCCTTACTTCATAACGCATGACGCATAATGCACAACGCATAACGAACACCGGAAAACCCATAACGCCTAACGCATAACGGATCACGAATAACGCATAAAGCATAACGCATAACGCATAACGCATAACGCATAACGCATAACGCATACCGCATAACGCAAATCGCATAACGTTAACGCATAACCCATAACGCATAAGGCTTGATGCATGACGCATATCGCATATCGCATAAGGCATAATGCACAACGCATAACGAATACCGAAAAACGCATAACGCATAACGCATAACGCATAACTCATAACGCATAACGCATAACGCACACCGTATAACGCATAACGCATAACGCATAACGCATAAAGCATAACGCATAACGCATACCGTATAACGCATAACGCATAACGCATAACGCAAACGTATAACGCACAACGCATAACGCATAACGCATAACGCATAAAATATAACGCATAACGCATAACGCATAACGCATAACGCATAACGCATAACGCATAAAGCATAACGCATAACTCATAACGCATAACGCATAACGCATAAGGCTTGATGCATGACGCATATCGCATAACGCATAAGGCTTGATGCATGACGCATATCGCATAACGCATAAGGCATAACGCATAATGCAAAACGCATAACGAACACCGGAAAACCCATAACGCCTAACGCATAACGGATCACGAATAACGCATACAGCATAACGCATAACGCATAACGCATAACGCATAACGCATAACGCATAACGCATAACGCATAACGCATAACGCATAACGCATAACGCATAACGCATAACCATAACGCATAACCCATAACGCATAACGCATTACGCATAACGCATAACGCATAACGTATAACGCATAACGCATACCGTATAACGCATAAGGCATTACGCATAACGCATAACGCATAACGCATAAAGCAAAACGCATAACGCAACGTATAACGCACAACGCATAACGCATAACGCATAACGCATAACGCATAACGTATAACGCATAACGCATAACGCACAACGCATAACGCATAACGCATAACGCATAACGCATAACGCATAACGCATAACCATAACGCATAACGCATAACCCATAACGCATAACGCATAACGCATAACGTATAACGCATAACGCATAACGCATAACGTATAACGCATAACGCATACCGTATAACGCATAACGCATAACGCATAACGCAAACGTATAGCGCACAACGCATAATGCATAAACCATAACCCTTACTTCATAACGCATAACGCATAATGCACAACGCATAACGAACACCGGAAAACCCATAACGCCTAACGCATAACGGATCACGAATAACGCATAATGCATAACGCATAAAGCATAACGCATAACTCATAACGCATAACGCATAACGCATAAGGCTTGATGCATGACGCATATCGCATAACGCATAAGGCTTGATGCATGACGCATATCGCATAACGCATAAGGCATAACGCATAATGCACAACGCATAACGAACACCGGAAAACCCATAACGCCTAACGCATAACGGATCACGAATAACGCATACAGCATAACGCATAACGCATAACGCATAACGCATAACGCATAACGCATAACGCATAACGCATAACGCATAACGCATAACGCATAACGCATAACGCATAACGCATAACGCATAACGCATAACGTATAACGCATAACGCATAACGCATAACGCATAACGCATAACGCAAAACGCATAAGGCATAACGCATAACGCATAACGCATAAGGCTTGATGCATGACGCATATCGCATATCGCATAACGCATAAGGCTTGATGCATGACGCATATCGCATAACGCATAAGGCATAACGCATAATACATAACGTATAACGCATTATGCAGAACGCATAACGCATAACGCATAACGCATAACGCATAACGCATAACGCATAACGCATAACGCATAACGCATAACGCATAACGCATAACGCATAACGCATAACGCATAACGCAAAACGCATAACGTTAACGCATAACCCATAACGCATAAGGCTTGATGCATGACGCATATCGCATATCGCATAACGCATAAGGCTTGATGCATGACGCATATCGCAGAACGCATAACGCATAACGCATAACGCATAACGCATAACGCATATCGCATAACACATACGCATAACGCATAAGGCATAACGCATTACTTATAACTCACAACTCATAACGAATAACGCATAACGCAAAATGAATAACGCATAAAGCATAACGCATAACCCATAACCCATAACGCACAACGCATAAGGCATAATGCACAACGCATAACGAATACCGCAAAACGCATAACGCATAACGCATAACGCATAACGCGTAACTCATAACGCATAACACATAACGCATAACGCACACCGTATAACGCATAACGCATAACGCATAACGCAAACGTATAGCGCACAACGCATAATGCATAAACCATAACCCTTACTTCATAACGCATAACGCATAATGCACAACGCATAACGAACACCGGAAAACCCATAACGCCTAACGCATAACGGATCACGAATAACGCATAATGCATAACGCATAAAGCATAACGCATAACGCATAACGCATAACGCATAACGCATAACGCATAACGCATAACGCATAACGCATAACGCATAACGCATAACGCATAACGCATAACGCATAACGCATAACGCATAACGCATAACGCATAACGCATAACGCATAACGCAAAACGCATATCGCATAACGCATAAAGCAAAACGCATAACGCAAACGTATAACGCACAACGCATAACGCATAACGCATAACGCATAACGCATAACGTATAACGCATAACGCATAACGCATAACGCATAACGCATAACGCATAACGCATAACGCATAACGCATAACGCATAACCATAACGCATAACGCATAACCCATAACGCATAACGCATAACGCATACCGTATAACGCATAATGCATAACGCATAACGCATAACGTATAACGCATAACGCATAACGTATAACGCATAACGCATACCGTATAACGCATATCGCATAAGGCTTGATGCATGACGCATATCGCATAACGCATAAGGCATAACGTTAACGCATAACCCATAACGCATAAGGCTTGATGCATGACGCATATCGCATATCGCATAACGCATAAGGCTTGATGCATGACGCATATCGCATAACGCATAATGCATAACGCATAATACATAACTTATAACGCATTATGCAGAACGCATAACGCATAACGCATAACGCATAACGCATATCGCATAACACATACGCATAACGCATAAGGCATAACGCATTACGCATAACTTATAACTCATAACTCATAACGAATAACGCATAACGCAAAATGAATAACGCATAAAGCATAACGCATAACCCATAACCCATAACGCACAACGCATAAGGCATAATGCACAACGCATATCGAATACCGCAAAACGCGTAACGCATAACGCATAACGCATAACGCGTAACTCATAACGCATAACACATAACGCATAACGCACACCGTATAACGCATAACGCATAACGCATAACGCAAACGTATAGCGCACAACGCATAATGCATAAACCATAACCCTTACTTCATAACGCATAACGCATAATGCACAACGCATAACGAACACCGGAAAACCCATAACGCCTAACGCATAACGGATCACGAATAACGCATAATGCATAACGCATAAAGCATAACGCATAACGCATAACGCATAACGCATAACGCATAACGCATAACGCATAACGCATAACGTATAACGCATAACGCATAACGCATAACGCATAACGCATAACGCATAACGCATAACGCATAACGCATAACGCATAACCATAACGCATAACGCATAACCCATAACGCATAACGCATAACGCATACCGTATAACGCATAATGCATAACGCATAACGCATAACGTATAACGCATAACGCATAACGTATAACGCATAACGCATACCGTATAACGCATATCGCATAAGGCTTGATGCATGACGCATATCGCATAACGCATAAGGCATAACGTTAACGCATAACCCATAACGCATAAGGCTTGATGCATGACGCATATCGCATATCGCATAACGCATAAGGCTTGATGCATGACGCATATCGCATAACGCATAAGGCATAACGCATAATACATAACTTATAACGCATTATGCAGAACGCATAACGCATAACGCATAACGCATAACGCATATCGCATAACACATACGCATAACGCATAAGGCATAACGCATTACGCATAACTTATAACTCATAACTCATAACGAATAACGCATAACGCAAAATGAATAATGCATAAAGCATAACGCATAACCCATAACCCATAACGCACAACGCATAAGGCATAATGCACAACGCATATCGAATACCGCAAAACGCGTAACGCATAACGCATAACGCATAACGCGTAACTCATAACGCATAACACATAACGCATAACGCACACCGTATAACGCATAACGCATAACGCATAACGCAAACGTATAGCGCACAACGCATAATGCATAAACCATAACCCTTACTTCATAACGCATAACGCATAATGCACAACGCATAACGAACACCGGAAAACCCATAACGCCTAACGCATAACGGATCACGAATAACGCATAATGCATAACGCATAAAGCATAACGCATAACGCATAACGCATAACGCATAACGCATAACGCATAACGCATAACGCATAACGCATAACGCATAACGCATAACGCATAACGCATAACGCATAACGCATAACGCATAACGCATAACGCATAACGCATAACGCATAACGCATAACGCATAGAGCAAAACGCATAACGCAAAAGTATAACGCACAACGCATAACGCATAAAGCATAACGCATAACGCATAACGCATAACGCATAACGTACAACGCATAACGCATAACGCATAACGCATAACGCATAACGCATAACGCATAACCATAACGCATAACGCATAACCCATAACGCATAACGCATAACGCATAACGTATAACGCATAACGCATTCCGTATAACGCATAATGCATAACGCATAACGCATAACGCATAACGCATAACGCATAACGCATACCGCATAACGCAACACGCATAACGTTAACGCATAACCCATAACGCATAAGGCTTGATGCATGACGCATATCGCATATCGCATAAGGCATAATGCACAACGCATAACGAATACCGAAAAACGCATAACGCATAACGCATAACGCATAACTCATAACGCATAACGCATAACGCACACCGTATAACGCATAACGCATAACGCATAACGCATAAAGCATAACGCATAACGCATACCGTATAACGCATAACGCATAACGCATAACGCAAACGTATAACGCACAACGCATAACGCATAACGCATAACGCATAACGCATAAAATATAACGCATAACGCATAACGCATAACGCATAACGCATAACGCATAAAGCATAACGCATAACGCATAACGCATTACGCATAACGCATAACGCATAACGCATAACGCATAACGCATAACGCATAACGCATAACTCATAACGCATAACGCATAACGCATAACGCATAACGCAAACGCATAACGCATAACGCATAACGCATAACGCATAACGCATAACGCAAAACGCATAACGCATAACGCATAACGCATAACTCATAACGCATAACGCATAACGCACACCGTATAACGCATAACGCATAACGCATAACGCATAAAGCATAACGCATAACGCATACCGTATAACGCATAACGCATAACGCATAACGCAAACGTATAACGCACAACGCATAACGCATAACGCATAACGCATAACGCATAACGTATAAAATATAACGCATAACGCATAACGCATAACGCATAACGCATAACGCATAAAGCATAACGCATAACGCATAACGCATTACGCATAACGCATAACGCATAACGCATAACGCATAACGCATAACGCATAACTCATAACGCATAACGCATAACGCATAACGCAAACGCATAACGCATAACGCATAACGCATAACGCATAACGCATAACGCATAACGCATAACGCATAACGCATAACGCAAAACGCATAACGCATAAAGCAAAACGCATAACGCAACGTATAACGCACAACGCATAACGCATAACGCATAACGCATAACGCAGAACGCATAACGCATAACGCATAACGCATAACGGATCACGCATAACGCATAACGCATAACGCATATCGCATAACGCATAAATCATAACCCATAACGCACAACGCATAACGCATAATGCACAACGCATAACGCATAACGCATACCGTATAACGCATAACGCATAACGCATAACGCAAACGTATAACGCACAACGCATAACGCATAACGCATAACGCATAACATATAACGCATAACGCATAACGCATAACGCATAACGCATAACGCATAACGCATAACGCATAACGCATAACGCATAACGCATAACGCATATCGCATAACGCATAACGCATAACGTATAACGCATAACGCATACCGTATAACGCATAACGCATAACGCATAACGCAAACGTATAACGCACAACGCATAACGCATAACGCATAACGCATAACATATAACGCATAACGCATAACGCATAACGCATAACATATAACGCATAACGCATAACGCATAACGCATAACATATAACGCATAACGCATAACGCATAACGCATAACGCATAAAGCATAACGCATAACGCATAACGCATAACGCATAACGCATAACCATAACGCATAACGCATAACCCATAACGCATAACGCATAACGCATAACGTATAACGCATAACGCATACCGTATAACGCATAATGCATAACGCATAAAGCATAACGCATAACGTATAACGCATAACGCATACCGTATAACGCATAATGCATAACGCATAAAGCATAACGCATAACGCATAACGCATAACGCATAACGCATAACGCATAACGCTTAACGCATAACGCATAACGCATAACGCATAACGCATAACGCATAACGCATAACGCATAACGCATAAGGCATAACGCATAACGCATACCGTATAACGCATAATGCATAACGCATAAAGCATAACGCATAACGCATAACGCAAAACGCATAACGTTAACGCATAACCCATAACGCATAAGGCTTGATGCATGACGCATATCGCATAACGCAAAATGAGTAACGCATAACGCATAACGCATAACGCATAACGCATAACGCATAACGCATAACTCATAACGCATAACGCATAACGCACACCGTATAACGCATAACGCATTACGCATAACGCATAAAGCATAACGCATAACGCATACCGTATAACGCATAACGCATAACGCATAACGCAAACGTATAACGCACAACGCATAACGCAAAACGCATAACGCATAAAATATAACGCATAACGCATAACGCATAACGCATAAAGCATAACGCATAACGCATAACGCATTACGCATAACGCATAACGCATAACGCATAACGCATAACTCATAACGCATAACGCATAACGCATAACGCATAACGCATAACGCATAACGCATAACGCATAACGCATAACGCATAACGCATAACGCATAACGCATAACGCATAACGCAAAACGCATAACGCATAAAGCAAAACGCATAACGCAACGTATAACGCACAACGCATAACGCATAACGCATAACGCATAACGCAAAATGAATAACGCATAACGCATAACGCATAACGCATAACGCATAACGCATAACGCATAACGCATAACGCATAACTCATAACGCATAACGCATAACGCATAACGCAAAATGAATAACGCATAACGCATAACGCATAACGCATAACGCATAACGCATAACGCATAACGCATAACGCATATCGCATAACGCATAACGCATAACGCATAACGCATAAAGCATAACGCATAACGCATAACGCATTACGCATAACTTATAACTCATAACTCATAAGGAGTAACGCATAACGCATAAAGCATAACGCATAACGCATAACGCATAACGCATAACGCATAACGCATAACGCATAACGCATAACGCATAACGTATAACGCAGAACGCATAACGCATAACGCATAACGCATAACGGATCACGCATAACGCATAACGCATAACGCATATCGCATAACGCATAAATCATAACCCATAACGCACAACGCATAACGCATAATGCACAACGCATAACGCATAACGCATAACGCATAACGCATAACCATAACGCATAACGCATAACCCATAACGCATAACGCATAACGCATAACGTATAACGCATAACGCATACCGTATAACGCATAATGCATAACGCATAAAGCATAACGCATAACGTATAACCATAACGCATAACGCATAACCCATAACGTATAACGCATAACGCATAACGCATAACGCAAACGTATAACGCACAATGCATAACGCATAACGCATAACGCATAAAATATAACGCATAACGCATAACGCATAACGCATAACGCATAAAGCATAACGCATAACGCATAACGCATTACGCATAACGCATAACGCATAACGCATAACGCATAACGCATAACGCATAACGCATAACGCATAACGCATAACTCATAACGCATAACGCATAACGCATAACGCATAACGCATAACGCATAACGCATAACGCATAACGCATAACGCATAACGCATAACGCATAACGCATAACGCATAACGCAAAACGCATAACGCATAAAGCAAAACGCATAACGCAACGTATAACGCACAACGCATAACGCATAACGCATAACGCATAACGCATAACGCAAAATGAATAACGCATAACGCATAACGCATAACGCATAACGCATAACGCATAACGCATAACGCATAACGCATAACGCAAAATGAATAACGCATAACGCATAACGCATAACGCATAACGCATAACGCATAACGCATAACGCATAACGCATAACGCATAACGCATAACGCATAACGCATAACGCATAACGCATAACGCATAACGCATAACGCATAACGCATATCGCATAACGCATAACGCATAACGTATAACGCATAACGCATACCGTATAACGCATAACGCATAACGCATAACGCAAACGTATAACGCACAACGCATAACGCATAACGCATAACGCATAACATATAACGCATAACGCATAACGCATAACGCATAATGTTCGAGATTGGCGCGCTCGGGCGCCATACTGCCGAATAGATCGCCGCGTGGCTCTGGTGCCGTACCGCCAAACAGCCATAGATAAACGCCTGTCATCGAGGCTCGCGCGGGCGCGATCTCGCAATCATGATTGGCTGGTTCCATTCTCGATCCTTCTGGAAGGTTCTCGAACGCGAAACCGGAATCACCGGCGCGTGACGAACTTCCAGAAGGATCGAGATAATAAAAGGAACAGAGACAACCGTTTTCTTGTGACTCTCTGTCTAACATTCACGCAGCTGATTACTGTCAAATCTCCATCGAGCGTTTCAATCTTTATTTTCACGTGGTCATTATACACTTTTGTACAGAGCTTGTTTGTGATTAAGTTTGTTAATTAAGTGACAAAATACAGTTTAATTTATTGTAAATCCACATTCTCTCTCAATTTCATTTCCTTTCACACTCCATTCAAATTCGTCCGTTACAGTCTCTCACTCAATCATTCCTCAATTCCTTTCTCTGCCTTTTCTCAATCATCCTTCAAGCATTCTTCAATCTCGTCATTCACGCCTTTACATTTTTGGTCCTTCGAGCCGGATTTACAATAAAAACCAGTGAAAACCAGTGGTGAAATAGCCTCCTGTTCAAGTGAGATTCAACCAGTGATTCTATCTCACATTCAAATGGATCTCACACCAGAAGGGCTGCTCCTATCGCAGCAGGAACTCGCTGGAAAGATCGAAAGAACGATGGGGAACTTCAAAAAGTCGATGGCTCAGTCCAAGATAACGGCAGGAACTGTCCAAACCAGAATCAACCTGCTGGAAAAGTACTGGTCAGAATTCTCGGAGAATCACCGAGTGATTATGTACAAACGGAGCGACGAGTTCAAAACATCGGACTACGTTACCAAGCGACTCGCTGACCTTGTGGAAGAGTCGTACGTCCAACAGCGGAGTGCTCTTCATGACCTGGCGTTAAAATATTGTAGCGGCGACAAGGGCTCTGGGAGCTCGGGAACGCCCAAGGAGGAAAGCAGCCAAGGGACAGCGCCGCTTCCTAGACTGCACTTGCCCGAGTTTGACGGGGCCTACGTAGAATGGCCTGCCTTCAAGGACCTGTTCAAGTCAGTGGTGGAGCGCAACAGAAACCTGTCCGACGTAGACCGGTTACAATACCTGAAGACCAGTCTCAGTGGTGAAGCAGCTGACCTCGTAAAGAATCTTCCGACCACCGGTGAAAATTATGAGCGAGCCTGGAACATTCTCGAGGAGCAGTACGAGAACAAGCGAATCCTCGTACGAGCCTGCCTCGACAAACTCGCCTCCATACCCAAAATGAGGGAGAGCTCATCGAGGGAGATCATCCACGTGCAGAAGGAAGTGGCTACGGTCGTGAACACGCTGGAAGGACTGGGGCGACCTATCAACAAAACGGAAGATTGGTTCGTGTACTCAGTGGTCCGTTTATTCGATCAAGGAACAAAGAATAAATGGGAGGAAGCACTAGCAGGCACCAGCGAACCACCCACTTTCTCTGAGTTGAAGGAGTTCCTGACCAAACGACGTCATCAACTGGAGGCATCCATCGAGTCCAATCCCACGATGCCGTCGCAAGGATCCAGTCGCCACCCCAGCAGGAACTCCGAAGCACGGTCGAACCAGAGCCAAAGGAGACCTAAAGAAAACAATCAGACATTCAGGGCGAATCACATTCAACAAGGGCAGAAACCATCTTGTCCAATGTGCAACAGGGAGCATTACCTGATGCAGTGCCCAGACTACAAGGCACTTCCTCCGGCGGAACGTCGAGGGTACGCCGAGAAGCATCGACATTGCAGCAACTGCCTGGGGAAACACTCCGCTGCAACCTGTACCTCCACGAGGGGCTGCTCATCCTGCGGGGAGAGGCATCACTCGCTGCTCCATGATGCATTCAGAGACGAGCCTAAAACAGCAAGGACGGTTCATCATACCTTGAATTGTCAGCACGTGGAGGGTAAGGTTCTCCTAGCCACTGCGATAATTCAAATTTCAGATTACCATGGCAGGCGGCAGGAGGTGAGAGCGCTCATAGACCAGGGCTCCGAGGTCTCTATGGTGAGCGAAGGGTTGGTGCAGCGGCTTCAGCTACCCCGAGCAGCCACGTCGGTGGACATTTACGGGGTCGGCGGGCAGCAATTGGCCAGGGCTCGAGGCAAGGTCAGCCTAGACATTTGCGGCAGGCACGGCGATTCCGCAATCAAGGTCTCGGCCATTGTGCTTCCAAAACTGACGGCGTACACTCAGGGCTGTTCAGTGCCACGCCGCTCATGGAGTCACCTGCAGGGTCTACAATTGGCCGATCCCAGTACAGCAGTGAGCAGACCAATCGAGGTGTTGCTGGGAGCTGACGTGTACCCTGCGATAATAAGAGAAGGGGTTAGGAAGGGCCAACCAAATGAACCCGTTGCACAACGCACCTTGTTTGGCTGGATCGTCACTGGAATTGCAGGGTCAGCAGGCAATTCGTCGCACGCTCAAGTGCACCAAACAACCGTTGGCGATTCCTTAAGCTCGCTGGTACGGAGGTTCTGGGAACAGGAGGACTTCGGGGACGCTCACTCAACGCTGACAGCGGAGGAGATAGAGTGCGAGAACCACTTCAAAACGACGCATTCTCGTACTCCTGAGGGTCGTTATATGGTGAGGCTCCCGTTCCGTACGCCAGATCCAGCCTCTTCAGGATCGAGGACAGCAGCCTGGCATTCCCTCAGACGGATGGAACAGCGCTTCAGAAGGGACGAACAATTCAAGTCTTTATACTGCTCTTTCGTCAAAGAGTACGAGGAATTGCAACATATGTCGCTGGTCAGCGAACCCACAAACAATGAGCCAGCGCACTACCTGCCACATCATGGGGTCCTCAAGCCTAGCAGCACCACGACGAAATTGAGGGTGGTCTTCAACGGTTCGTGGTCAGAACCAGATCAGCCATCCCTCAACGACTGCCTTCACCCAGGACCGAACCTTCTGCCGCTCCTTGCTGACGTTCTGATGAGGTGGCGCAAGCACCTCTTCGTGGTGACTGCCGATGTAACCAAGATGTATCGGCAAATCCTAGTACATCCGGAGGATCGAACCCATCAAAGGATCCTGTGGAGAGAGAGCGAGTCACAGCACGTGAGTGAATTTCAACTGAACACTGTCACTTACGGGTTGTCTTGCGCCCCTTTCCTTGCAGTCAGAACGTTGCACCAGCTAGCGGAGGACGAAGGCAGTCGATATCCAATCGGAGCACAGGCACTCCGACACGACTCGTACGTTGACGACATCCTCACGGGAGCTGACACCATTCCTGCCTTAAAAGACGCAGCGAACCAACTTCACCAGCTGTGCAAGGCGGGCGGCTTCCCGCTGCAGAAGTGGGCCTCCAACGTGGCGGCCTTGCACGACGTCACTCCACAGTCACCGCAAGGCACAGACACTGAGCTTCCGTCACAACAAGTACTGAAAACGTGGACGGATGCACTACACTCTACGCTGGGGCTCCAATGGTCACCGCAAGAAGACAGCTTCCTCTTCTCCAACGTCAGTGGGCTGTCACAACCTTCTACCAAGCGAGGCGTGGTATCAGGAGCGGCGCAGCTGTTTGACCCTCTCGGGTGGCTCACTCCAACCGTAGTTCGAGCCAAAATAATCATTCAGGCCACATGGTTATTGGCGCTAGGCTGGGATGACCCGCTTCCTCCAACGTTGGCCAAGGAATGGGCTGATTACTGTGCCGAATTGAAGCACATTGAGCAGGTGAGGGTACCACGACCTTTGTTTTCCAGCACCCACGGAGAGAGAGAGCTCCATGGCTTCGCCGATGCATCGGAGCGTGCATATGGAGCTGTCGTTTATATGCGGACACGTGACCTGGAAGGACGATGGAAGGTGTCGTTAGTCACGGCGAAAAGCAAGGTGGCACCACTCCAGCAAGTGTCCCTGCCTCGCCTCGAACTCTGCGCAGCACACCTCCTCGCTCGCTTGACACAGCGCACTATCACGACGCTGGCACTTCATAACATTCCAACTCACCTGTGGTCCGACTCCACGGTGGCCTTAGGGTGGATCCAGGCGCACCCATCCAGGTGGAAAACCTACGTGGCTAACCGGGTGGCGGACATCCAGCGCAGAGTTCCAGAGGCTCAATGGCACCACGTGGCAGGAGTCGACAATCCTGCGGACTGTGCCTCCCGGGGCCTGGCTCCGTCGCAGCTTCTCAGCTGGAACCTCTGGTGGAGTGGGCCAGAGTTTCTGCACTGCGACAATGGGTTCGCTCCTCCAGAACCCGCCGACCTTGCGCTTCTACCAGAAGCGAAAGGTCCCATCGTCGCTGCAGTCACCAAGGGGAAGACGGATGCCGAGGACAACGCAGTACTGCAGCGGTTCTCCTCTTACACCAGGCTGTTACGGGTCACCGCCTGGTGCCGCAGATGGCTCCGGAAGCGCAATGCTGTGTCAACGTCCTCGCCAGCAGACACACTAACGCCAGTACTGAGCGTTGACGAGATCGTTGCAGCAGAGAGAGGGTTGATTCGCCGGACGCAGCAAACCACCTACGTCGAGGAGAAGACTGCGTTAGCAAAGGGGCAATGCGTTTCAAGCCGAAGCAGCCTAGCATCGTTGTCTCCGATAGTAGACAACAACGGGCTCATGAGAGTGGGAGGCAGATTAAGCAACGCACTCCTAAACCCGGACGAGGCTTACCCAATCATCCTGCCTCCTAAATCCCGACTCACCCTCTTAATTATTGAGCGTGCCCACAGAGTCAATCTTCATGGAGGTGTTCAGGCCACCTTGGGAGCAGTCCGGCAGCAGTTTTGGGTGCCAAAGGGACGAGCCGCTGTCAAAGCCACCATCGGCAAGTGTGTGATTTGCGCTCGATGGCGGGCGGAATTGGCTAGCCAGCTGATGGGACAGCTGCCAGCGCATCGTGTCACGCCAGCACGTCCCTTCCATTCCACCGGGGTCGATTACGCTGGTCCAATCTGGTTGCGAACCACTGCAGGCCGAGGTCACAAGGCGTACAAGGGTTACCTTGCAGTCTTTGTCTGCACGGTGACCAAGGCAGTACATCTCGAGGTCGTCTCAGATTATTCCTCCGAGGCGTTCCTGGCTGCGTTCAAGAGGTTCGTATCCCGCCGAGGCATCTGTGCTCATGTTCACAGTGACTGCGGAACCACCTTCACGGGAGCCGACGGAGAGCTGCGCCGACTCTTCACTGCAAGCAGCCAGGAGAACCGTGCCATCAGGAGCCACCTGCGAGACCTGAAAACGCAATGGCACTTTAATCCACCTGGTGCCCCGCACTTTGGTGGACTGTGGGAGGCTGCGGTCAAATCTACCAAGCACCACCTCCGACGAACCATCGGGGAAACACGCCTCACCTTCGAGGAAATGACGACGCTGCTCACGCAGGTGGAGGCCTGCCTCAATTCAAGGCCGCTCGCCGCTCTCTCCGACGACCCAGCAGACTTGACGGCGCTGACACCCGGACACTTCCTCATCGGCTCGGCGCTGAACTCTCTGCCGGAGCCGTCCCTGGTCGACGTAACGACCAACCGGCTCTCGCGTTGGCAACTGCTAACAAAAATGAGAGATGAATTTTGGGCAAGATGGCAGCGAGAGTACCTGCAAGGACTTACCACGCGTCCACGATGGCGTCAGACGAAGGACGATTTAGCAGCCGGGCGCCTTTGCATCATCGTCGGAGAAAATGCACCTCCCTCCCAGTGGCCACTCGCGCGCGTCAAGGAGGTGCACCCGGGCCCCGATGGCAAAGTTCGCGTCGCAACGTTGTGCACCGCGTCCGGAGAATTTTTACGCCCCGTGCACAAGCTCGTAGTTCTTCCGATCGACGAGAACGATCAATGAACGCGTCAATACCGTCACTGCACATACACACTGCGCAGCTTACAACTGCGTAGTACGCGACGCGGAGTATCAATGCGCCGACGCACTTCATTCATGTTCATCACAACACGTACCATAACCGCACTTCGCGCCGCCCGAGCACATTTCGAGTCTGTCGCACCTTTCATTTCATTCGTGGTAATACGTTTCACTTTGTTTCACAACCGCTGATTATTTCGAGTCATCCGAGCAATTGTACGTGAGCAAGAGTCATTTCGACAAGTCGAGGCGGGCGGAATGTTCGAGATTGGCGCGCTCGGGCGCCATACTGCCGAATAGATCGCCGCGTGGCTCTGGTGCCGTACCGCCAAACAGCCATAGATAAACGCCTGTCATCGAGGCTCGCGCGGGCGCGATCTCGCAATCATGATTGGCTGGTTCCATTCTCGATCCTTCTGGAAGGTTCTCGAACGCGAAACCGGAATCACCGGCGCGTGACGAACTTCCAGAAGGATCGAGATAATAAAAGGAACAGAGACAACCGTTTTCTTGTGACTCTCTGTCTAACATTCACGCAGCTGATTACTGTCAAATCTCCATCGAGCGTTTCAATCTTTATTTTCACGTGGTCATTATACACTTTTGTACAGAGCTTGTTTGTGATTAAGTTTGTTAATTAAGTGACAAAATACAGTTTAATTTATTGTAAATCCACATTCTCTCTCAATTTCATTTCCTTTCACACTCCATTCAAATTCGTCCGTTACAGTCTCTCACTCAATCATTCCTCAATTCCTTTCTCTGCCTTTTCTCAATCATCCTTCAAGCATTCTTCAATCTCGTCATTCACGCCTTTACACATAACATATAACGCATAACGCATAACGCATAACGCATAACATATAACGCATAACGCATAACGCATAACGCATAACGCATAACGCATAAAGCATAACGCATAACGCATAACGCATAACGCATAACGCATAACCATAACGCATAACGCATAACCCATAACGCATAACGCATAACGCATAACGTATAACGCATAACGCATACCGTATAACGCATAATGCATAACGCATAAAGCATAACGCATAACGTATAACGCATAACGCATACCGTATAACGCATAATGCATAACGCATAAAGCATAACGCATAACGCATAACGCATAACGCATAACGCATAACGCATAACGCTTAACGCATAACGCATAACGCATAACGCATAACGCATAACGCATAACGCATAACGCATAACGCATAACGCATAAGGCATAACGCATAACGCATACCGTATAACGCATAATGCATAACGCATAAAGCATAACGCATAACGCATAACGCAAAACGCATAACGTTAACGCATAACCCATAACGCATAAGGCTTGATGCATGACGCATATCGCATATCGCATAACGCATAAGGCTTGATGCATGACGCATATCGCATAACGCATAAGGCATAACGCATAACGCATAAGGCATAACGCATAACGCATAACGCATAACGCATAACCATAACGCATAACGCATAACGCATAACGCATAACGCATAACGCATAACGCATAAAGCATAACGCATAACGCATAACGCATTACGCATAACTTATAACTCATAACTCATAAGGAGTAACGCATAACGCATAAAGCATAACGCATAACGCATAACGCATAACGCATAACCATAACGCATAACGCATAACGCATAACGCATAACGCATAACGCATAACGCATAAAGCATAACGCATAACGCATAACGCATTACGCATAACTTATAACTCATAACTCATAAGGAGTAACGCATAACGCATAAAGCATAACGCATAACGCATAACGCATAACGCATAACGCATAACGCATAACGCATAACGCATAACGCATAACGCATAACGCATAACGCATAACGCATAACGCATAACGCATAACGCATAACGCATAACGCATAACGCATAACGCATAACGCATAACGGATCACGCATAACGCATAACGCATAACACATAAAGCATAACGCATAACGCATAACGCATAACGCATAACGCATAACGCATAACGCATAACGCATAACGCATAACGCATAACGCATAACGCATAACGCATAACGCATAACGCATAACGCATAACGCATACAGTATAACGCATAACGCATAACGCAAACGTATAACGCACAACGCATAACGCATAACGCATAACGCATAACGCATAACGCATACCGTATAACGCATAACGCATAACGCATAACGCAAACGTATAACGCACAACGCATAACGCATAACGCATAACGCATAACGCATAACGCATAACGCATAACGCATAACGCATAACGCATAACGCATAACGCATAACGCATAACGCATAACGCATAACGCATAACGCATAACGCATAAAGCATAACGCATAACCCATAACCCTTAACGCATAACGCATAACGCATAATGCACAACGCTTAACGAATACCGCAAATCGCATAACGCCTAACGCATAACGGATCACGTATAACGCATAACGCATAACGCATAACGCAAACGTATAACGCACAACGCATAACGCATAACGCATAACGCATAACGCATAACGCATAACGCATAACGCATAACGCATAACGCATAACGCATAACGCATAACGCATAACGCATAACGCATAACGCATAACGCATAACGCATAACGCATAACGCATAACGCATAAAGCATAACGCATAACGCATAACGCATAACGCATAACGCATAACGCATAACGCGTAACGCATAACGTGTAACTCATAACGCATAACGCGTAAAGCATAACACATAACGCATAACGCATAACGCATATCGCATAACGCATAATACATAACGTATACCGCATAACGCATACCGTATAACGCATAACGCATAGCGCATAACGCAAACGTATAAGGCACAACGGATAACGCATAACGCATAACGCATAACATATAACGCATAACCCATAACGCATAAGGCTTGATGCATGACGCATATCGCATATCGCATAACGCATAAGGCTTGATGCATGACGCATATCGCATAACGCATAAGGCATAACGCATAACGCATAAGGCATAACGCATAACGCATAACGCATAACGCATAACCATAACGCATAACGCATAACGCATAACGCATAACGCATAACGCATAACGCATAAAGCATAACGCATAACGCATAACGCATTACGCATAACTTATAACTCATAACTCATAAGGAGTAATGCATAACGCATAAAGCATAACGCATAACGCATAACGCATAACGCATAACGCATAACGCATAACGCATAACGCATAAAGCATAACGCATAACGCATAACGCATAACGCATAACGCATAACGCATAACGCATAACGCATAACGCATAACGCATAACGCATAACGCATAACGCATAACGGATCACGCATAACGCATAACGCATAACACATAAAGCATAACGCATAACGCATAACGCATAACGCATAACGCATAACGCATAACGCATAACGCATAACGCATAACGCATAACGCATAACGCATAACGCATACAGTATAACGCATAACGCATAACGCAAACGTATAACGCACAACGCATAACGCATAACGCATAACGCATAACGCATAACGCATACCGTATAACGCATAACGCATAACGCATAACGCAAACGTATAACGCACAACGCATAACGCATAACGCATAACGCATAACGCATAACGCATAACGCATAACGCATAACGCATAACGCATAACGCATAACGCATAACGCATAACGCATAACGCATAACGCATAACGCATAACGCATAACGCATAACGCATAACGCATAACGCATAAAGCATAACGCATAACCCATAACCCTTAACGCATAACGCATAACGCATAATGCACAACGCTTAACGAATACCGCAAATCGCATAACGCCTAACGCATAACGGATCACGTATAACGCATAACGCATAACGCATAACGCAAACGTATAACGCACAACGCATAACGCATAACGCATAACGCATAACGCATAACGCATAACGCATAACGCATAACGCATAACGCATAACGCATAACGCATAACGCATAACGCATAACGCATAACGCATAACGCATAACGCATAACGCATAAAGCAAAACGCATAACGCAAAAGTATAACGCAAAACGCATAACGCATAAAGCATAACGCATAACGCATAACGCATAACGCATAACGCATAACGCATAACGCATAACGCATAACGCATAACGCATAACGCATAACCATAACGCATAACGCATAACCCATAACGCATAACGCATAACGCATAACGTATAACGCATAACGCATACCGTATAACGCATAATGCATAACGCATAACGCATAACGCATAACGCATAACGCATAACGCATAACGTATAACGCACAACGCATAATGCATAAACCATAACTCTTACTTCATATCGCATAACGCATAATGCACAACGCATAACGAACACCGGAAAACCCATAACGCCTAACGCATAACGGATCACGAATAACGCATAACCATAACGCATAACGCATAACCCATAACGCATAACGCATAACGCATAACGTATAACGCATAACGCATACCGTATAACGCATAATGCATAACGCATAACGCATAACGCATAACGCATAACGCATAACGCATAACGTATAACGCATAACGCATACCGTATAACGCATAACGCATAATGCACAAGGCATAACGAACACCGGAAAACCCATAACGCCTAACGCATAACGGATCACGAATAACGCATATCCATAATGCACAACGCATAACGAACACCGGAAAACCCATAACGCCTAACGCATAACGGATCACGAATAACGCATAAAGCATAACGCATAACGCATAACGCATAACGCATAACGCATAACGCATAACGTATAACGCATAACGCATACCGTATAACGCATAACGCATAACGCATAACGCAAACGTATAGCGCACAACGCATAATGCATAAACCATAGCCCTTACTTCATAACGCATGACGCATAATGCACAACGCATAACGAACACCGGAAAACCCATAACGCCTAACGCATAAAATATAACGCATAACGCATAACGCATAACGCATAACGCATAACGCATAACGCATAACGCATAACGCATAACGCATAACTCATAACGCATAACGCATAACGCATAAGGCTTGATGCATGACGCATATCGCATAACGCATAAGGCTTGATGCATGACGCATATCGCATAACGCATAAGGCATAACGCATAATGCACAACGCATAACGAACACCGGAAAACCCATAACGCCTAACGCATAACGGATCACGAATAACGCATACAGCATAACGCATAACGCATAACGCATAACGCATAACGCATAACGCATAACGCATAACGCATAACGCATAACGCATAACGCATAACCATAACGCATAACGCATAACCCATAACGCATAACGCATTACGCATAACGCATAACGCATAACGTATAACGCATAACGCATACCGTATAACGCATAATGCATTACGCATAACGCATAACGCATAACGCATAAAGCAAAACGCATAACGCAACGTATAACGCACAACGCATAACGCATAACGCATAACGCATAACGCATAACGCATAACGCATAACGCATAACGCAAAACGCATAACGCATAACCCATAACGCATAACGCATTACGCATAACGCATAACGCATAACGTATAACGCATAACGCATACCGTATAACGCATAATGCATTACGCATAACGCATAACGCATAACGCATAAAGCAAAACGCATAACGCAACGTATAACGCACAACGCATAACGCATAACGCATAACGCATAACGCATAACGCATAACGCATAACGCATAACGCATAACGCATAACGGATCACGCATAACGCATAATGCATAACACATAAAGCATAACGCATAACGCATAACGCATAACGCATAACGCATAACGCATAACGCATAACGCATAACGCATAACGCATAACGCATAACGCATAACGCATAACGCATACAGTATAACGCATAACGCATAACGCAAACGTATAACGCACAACGCATAACGCATAACGCATAACGCATAACGCATAACGCATACCGTATAACGCATAACGCATAACGCATAACGCAAACGTATAACGCACAACGCATAACGCATAACGCATAACGCATAACGCATAACGCATAACGCATAACGCATAACGCATAACGCATAACGCATAACGCATAACGCATAACGCATAACGCATAACGCATAACGCATAACGCATAACGCATAACGCATAACGCATAACGCATAAAGCATAACGCATAACCCATAACCCTTAACGCATAACGCATAACGCATAATGCACAACGCTTAACGAATACCGCAAATCGCATAACGCCTAACGCATAACGGATCACGTATAACGCATAACGCATAACGCATAACGCAAACGTATAACGCACAACGCATAACGCATAACGCATAACGCATAACGCATAACGCATAACGCATAACGCATAACGCATAACGCATAACGCATAACGCATAACGCATAACGCATAACGCATAACGCATAACGCATAAAGCAAAACGCATAACGCAAAAGTATAACGCAAAACGCATAACGCATAAAGCATAACGCATAACGCATAACGCATAACGCATAACGCATAACGCATAACGCATAACGCATAACGCATAACGCATAACGCATAACCATAACGCATAACGCATAACCCATAACGCATAACGCATAACGCATAACGTATAACGCATAACGCATACCGTATAACGCATAATGCATAACGCATAACGCATAACGCATAACGCATAACGCATAACGTATAACGCACAACGCATAATGCATAAACCATAACTCTTACTTCATATCGCATAACGCATAATGCACAACGCATAACGAACACCGGAAAACCCATAACGCCTAACGCATAACGGATCACGAATAACGCATAACCATAACGCATAACGCATAACCCATAACGCATAACGCATAACGCATAACGTATAACGCATAACGCATACCGTATAACGCATAATGCATAACGCATAACGCATAACGCATAACGCATAACGCATAACGCATAACGCATAACGTATAACGCATAACGCATACCGTATAACGCATAACGCATAATGCACAAGGCATAACGAACACCGGAAAACCCATAACGCCTAACGCATAACGGATCACGAATAACGCATATCCATAATGCACAACGCATAACGAACACCGGAAAACCCATAACGCCTAACGCATAACGGATCACGAATAACGCATAAAGCATAACGCATAACGCATAACGCATAACGCATAACGCATAACGCATAACGTATAACGCATAACGCATACCGTATAACGCATAACGCATAACGCATAACGCAAACGTATAGCGCACAACGCATAATGCATAAACCATAGCCCTTACTTCATAACGCATGACGCATAATGCACAACGCATAACGAACACCGGAAAACCCATAACGCCTAACGCATAAAATATAACGCATAACGCATAACGCATAACGCATAACGCATAACGCATAACGCATAACGCATAACGCATAACGCATAACTCATAACGCATAACGCATAACGCATAAGGCTTGATGCATGACGCATATCGCATAACGCATAAGGCTTGATGCATGACGCATATCGCATAACGCATAAGGCATAACGCATAATGCACAACGCATAACGAACACCGGAAAACCCATAACGCCTAACGCATAACGGATCACGAATAACGCATACAGCATAACGCATAACGCATAACGCATAACGCATAACGCATAACGCATAACGCATAACGCATAACGCATAACGCATAACGCATAACCATAACGCATAACGCATAACCCATAACGCATAACGCATTACGCATAACGCATAACGCATAACGTATAACGCATAACGCATACCGTATAACGCATAATGCATTACGCATAACGCATAACGCATAACGCATAAAGCAAAACGCATAACGCAACGTATAACGCACAACGCATAACGCATAACGCATAACGCATAACGCATAACGCATAACGCATAACGCATAACGCAAAACGCATAACGTTAACGCATAACCCATAACGCATAAGGCTTGATGCATGACGCATATCGCATATCGCATAACGCATAAGGCTTGATGCATGACGCATATCGCAGAACGCATAACGCATAACGCATAACGCATAACGCATATCGCATAACACATACGCATAACGCATAAGGCATAACGCATTACTTATAACTCACAACTCATAACGAATAACGCATAACGCAAAATGAATAACGCATAAAGCATAACGCATAACCCATAACCCATAACGCACAACGCATAAGGCATAATGCACAACGCATAACGAATACCGCAAAACGCATAACGCATAACGCATAACGCATAACGCGTAACTCATAACGCATAACACATAACGCATAACGCACACCGTATAACGCATAACGCATAACGCATAACGCAAACGTATAGCGCACAACGCATAATGCATAAACCATAACCCTTACTTCATAACGCATAACGCATAATGCACAACGCATAACGAACACCGGAAAACCCATAACGCCTAACGCATAACGGATCACGAATAACGCATAATGCATAACGCATAAAGCATAACGCATAACGCATAACGCATAACGCATAACGCATAACGCATAACGCATAACGCATAACGCATAACGCATAACGCATAACGCATAACGCATAACGCATAACGCATAACGCATAACGCATAACGCATATCGCATAACGCATAAAGCAAAACGCATAACGCAAACGTATAACGCACAACGCATAACGCATAACGCATAACGCATAACGCATAACGCATAACGTATAACGCATAACGCATAACGCATAACGCATAACGCATAACGCATAACGCATAACGCATAACGCATAACGCATAACGCATAACCATAACGCATAACGCATAACCCATAACGCATAACGCATAACGCATACCGTATAACGCATAATGCATAACGCATAACGCATAACGTATAACGCATAACGCATAACGTATAACGCATAACGCATACCGTATAACGCATATCGCATAAGGCTTGATGCATGACGCATATCGCATAACGCATAAGGCATAACGTTAACGCATAACCCATAACGCATAAGGCTTGATGCATGACGCATATCGCATATCGCATAACGCATAAGGCTTGATGCATGACGCATATCGCATAACGCATAAGGCATAACGCATAATACATAACTTATAACGCATTATGCAGAACGCATAACGCATAACGCATAACGCATAACGCATATCGCATAACACATACGCATAACGCATAAGGCATAACGCATTACGCATAACTTATAACTCATAACTCATAACGAATAACGCATAACGCAAAATGAATAACGCATAAAGCATAACGCATAACCCATAACCCATAACGCACAACGCATAAGGCATAATGCACAACGCATATCGAATACCGCAAAACGCGTAACGCATAACGCATAACGCATAACGCGTAACTCATAACGCATAACACATAACGCATAACGCACACCGTATAACGCATAACGCATAACGCATAACGCAAACGTATAGCGCACAACGCATAATGCATAAACCATAACCCTTACTTCATAACGCATAACGCATAATGCACAACGCATAACGAACACCGGAAAACCCATAACGCCTAACGCATAACGGATCACGAATAACGCATAATGCATAACGCATAAAGCATAACGCATAACGCATAACGCATAACGCATAACGCATAACGCATAACGCATAACGCATAACGCATAACGCATAACGCATAACGCATAACGCATAACGCATAACGCATAACGCATAACGCATAGAGCAAAACGCATAACGCAAAAGTATAACGCACAACGCATAACGCATAAAGCATAACGCATAACGCATAACGCATAACGCATAACGTACAACGCATAACGCATAACGCATAACGCATAACGCATAACGCATAACCATAACGCATAACGCATAACCCATAACGCATAACTCATAACTCATAACGTATAACGCATAACGCATTCCGTATAACGCATAATGCATAACGCATAACGCATAACACATAACGCATAACGCATAACGTATAACGCACAACGCATAATGCATAAACCATAACTCTTACTTCATATCGCATAACGCATAATGCACAACGCATAACGAACACCGGAAAACCCATAACGCCTAACGCATAACGGATCACGAATAACGCATAACCATAACGCATAACGCATAACCCATAACGCATAACGCATAACGCATAACGCATAACGTATAACGCATAACGCATACCGTATAACGCATAATGCATAACGCATAACGCATAACGCATAACGCATAACGTATAACGCATAACGCATACCGTATAACGCATAACGCATAACGCATAATGCAAAACGCATAACGCATAACTCATAACGCATAACGCATAACGCATAACGCATAACGCATAACGCATAACGCATAACGCATAACGCATAACGCATAACGCATAACGCATAACGCAAACCGCATAACGCATAAAGCAAAACGCATAACGCAACGTATAACGCACAACGCATAACGCATAACGCATAACGCATAACGCATAACGCATAACGCAAAATGAATAACGCATAACGCATAACGCATAACGCATAACGCATAACGCATAACGCATAACGCATAACGCATAACGCATAACGCATAACGCATAACGCATAACGCATAACGCATAAAGCATAACGCATAACGCATAACGCATTACGCATAACTTATAACTCATAACTCATAAGGAGTAACGCATAACGCATAAAGCATAACGCATAACGCATAACGCATAACGCATAACGCATAACGCATAACGCATAACGCATAACGCATAACGCATAACGTATAACGCAGAACGCATAACGCATAACGCATAACGCATAACGCATAACGCATAACCATAACGCATAACGCATAACCCATAACGCATAACGCATAACGCATAACGTATAACGCATAACGCATACCGTATAACGCATAATGCATAACGCATAAAGCATAACGCATAACATATAACGCATAACGCATACCGTATAACGCATAATGCATAACGCATAAAGCATAACGCATAACGCATAACGCATAACGCATAACGCATAACGCATAACGCTTAACGCATAACGCATAACGCATAACGCATAACGCATAACGCATAACGCATAACGCATAACGCATAACGCATAACGCATAACGGATCACGCATAACGCATAACGCATAACACATAAAGCATAACGCATAACGCATAACGCATAACGCATAACGCATAACGCATAACGCATAACGCATAACGCATAACGCAAAACGCATACAGTATAACGCATAACGCATAACGCAAACGTATAACGCACAACGCATAACGCATAACGCATAACGCATAACGCATAACGCATACCGTATAACGCATAACGCATAACGCATAACGCAAACGTATAACGCACAACGCATAACGCATAACGCATAACGCATAACGCATAACGCATAACGCATAACGCATAACGCATAACGCATAACGCATAACGCATAACGCATAACGCATAACGCATAAAGCATAACGCATAACCCATAACCCTTAACGCATAACGCATAACGCATAATGCACAACGCTTAACGAATACCGCAAATCGCATAACGCCTAACGCATAACGGATCACGCATGACGCATAAAGCATAACGCATAACGCATAACGCATAACGCATAACGCATAACGCATAACGCATATCGCTTAACGCATAAATCATAACCCATAACGCACAACGTATAACGCATAATGCACAACGCATAACGAATAACGCATAACGCATAACGCAAACGTATAACGCACAACGCATAACGCATAACGCATAACGCATAACGCATAACGCATAACGCATAACGGATCACGCATAACGCATAACGCATAACACATAAAGCATAACGCATAACGCATAACGCATAACGCATAACGCATAACGCATAACGCATAACGCATAAAGCATAACGCATAACCCATAACCCTTAACGCATAACGCATAACGCATAACGCATAATGCATAACGCATAACGCATAACGCATAACGCATAACACATAACGCATAACGCATAACGCATAACGCATAACGCATAACGCATAACGCATAAAGCATAACGCATAACGCATAACGCATAACGCATATCGCATAACGCATAACGCATAACGCATAACGCATAAAGCATAACGCATAACGCATAACGCATAACGCATAACGCATAATGCATAACACATAAAGCATAACGCATAACGCATAACGCATAACGCATAACGCATAACGCATAACGCATAACGCATAACGCATAACGCATAACGCATAACGCATAACGCATAACGCATAACGCATAACGCATAACGCATAACGCATACCGTATAACGCATAACGCATAACGCATAACGCAAACGTATAACGCACAACGCATAACGCATAACGCATAACGCATATCGCATAACGCGTAAATCATAACCCATAACGCACAACGCATAAGGCATAATGCACAACGCATAACGAATACCGCAAAACGCATAACGCATAACGCATAACGCATAACGCATAACTCATAACGCATAACGCATAACGCACACCGTCTAACGCATAACGCAGAACGCATAACGCATAAAGCATAACGCATAACGCATAACGCATAATGCAAACGTATAACGCCCAACGCATAAAGCATAAACGAACAACCCATAACGCATAATCCATAACGCATAACGCATAACGCATAACGCATAAAGTATAACGCATAACGCATAACGCATAACGCATAACGCAAACTTATAACGCACAACGCATAGCGCATAACGCATAACGCATAACGCATAACGCATTACGCATAACGCATAACGCATAACGCATTACGCATAACTTATTACTCATAACTCATAAGGAGTAACGCATAACGCATAAAGCATAACGCATAACGCATAACGCATAACGCATAACGCATAACGCATAACGCATAACGCATAAAGCATAACGCATAACGCATAACGCATTACGCATAACTTATAACTCATAACTCATAAGGAGTAACGCATAACGCATAAAGCATAACGCATAACGCATAACGCATAACGCATAACGCATAACGCATAATGCATAACGCATAAGGCATAACGCATTACGCATAACTTATAACTCATAACGAATAACGCATAACGCAAAATGAATAACGCATAAAGCATAACGCATAATGCATAACGTATAACGCATAACGCATACCGTATAACGCATAATGCATAACGCATAACGCATAACGCATAACGCAAACGTATAGCGCACAACGCATAATGCATAAACCATAACCCTTACTTCATAATGCATAACGCATAATGAACAACGCATAACGAACACCGGAAAACCCATAACGCCTAACGCATTACGGATCACGAATAACGCATAATGCATAACGCATAAAGCATAACGCATAACGCATAACGCATAACGCATAACGCATAACGCATAACGCATAACGCATAACGCATAACGCATAACGCATAACGCATAACGCATAACGCATAACGTATAACGCATAACGCATAACGCATAACGCATAACGCCTAACGCATAACGCATAACGCATAACGCATAACGCATAACCTATAACGCATAACGCATAACGCATAACGTATAACGCATAACGCATACCGTATAACGCATAATGCATAACGCATAACGCATAACGCATATCGCATAACGCATAACGTATAACACATAACGCATACCGTAAAACGCATAACGCATAACGCATAACGCAAACGTATAGCGCACAACGCATAATGCATAAACCATAACCCTTACTTCATAACGCATAACGCATAATGCACAACGCATAACGAACACCGGAAAACCCATAACTCATAACTCATAACGAATAACGCATAACGCAAAATGAATAACGCATATCGCATAACGCATAAATCATAACCCATAACGCACAACGCATAAGGCATAATGCACAACGCATAACGAATACCGCAAAACGCATAAAGCATAACGCATAACGCATAACGCATAATGCAAACGTATAACGCCCAACGCATAAAGCACAACGAACAACCCATAACGCATAATCCATAACGCATAACGCATAACGCATAACGCATAAAGTATAACGCATAACGCATAAGGCAAACTTATAACGCACAACGCATAGCGCATAACGCATAACGCATAACGCATAACGCATAACGGATCACGCATGACGCATAAAGCATAACGCATAATGCATAACGCATAAGGCATAACGCATTACGCATAACTTATAACTCATAACGAATAACGCATAACGCAAAATGAATAACGCATAAAGCATAACGCATAATGCATAACGTATAACGCATAACGCATACCGTATAACGCATAATGCATAACGCATAACGCATAACGCATAACGCATGACGCATAACGCATAACGCATAACGCATAACGCATAACGCATAACGCATAACGCATAACGCATAACGCATAACGCATAACGCATAACGCATAACGCATAACGCATAACGCATAACGCATAACGCATAACGCATAACGCATAACGCATAACGCCTAACGCATAACGCATAACGCATAACGCATAACCATTACGCATAACGCATAACGCATAACCTATAACGCATAACGCATAACGCATAACGTATAACGCATAACGCATACCGTATAACGCATAATGCATTACGCATAACGCATAACGCATATCGCATAACGCATAACGTATAACGCATAACGCATACCGTAAAACGCATAACGCATAACGCATAACGCAAACGTATAGCGCACAACGCATAATGCATAAACCATAACACTTACTTCATAACGCATAACGCATAATGCACAACGCATAACGAACACCGGAAAACCCATAACGCCTAACGCATAACGGATCACGAATAACGCATAATGCATAACGCATAAAGCATAACGCATAACGCATAACGCATAACGCATAACGCATAACGCATAACGCATAACGCATAACGCATAACGCATAACGCATAACGCATAACGCATAACGCATAACGCATAACGCATAACGCATAACGCATAACGCATAACGCATAACGGATCACGCATAACGCATAACGCATAACACATAAAGCATAACGCATAACGCATAACGCATAACGCATAACGCATAACGCATAACGCATAACGCATAACGCATACCGTGTAACGCATAATGCATAACGCATAAAGCATAACGCATAACGCATAACGCAAAGCGCATAACGTTAACGCATAACCCATGACGCATAAGGCTTGATGCATGACGCATATCGCATATCGCATAACGCATAAGGCTTGATGCATGACGCACATCGCATAACGCATAAGGCATAACGCATAACGCATAAGGCATAACGCTTAACGTATAACGCATAACGCAAAACGCATACCGTATAACGCATAATGCATAACGCATAAAGCATAACTCATAACGCATAACGCATAACGCATATCACATAACACATACGCATAACGCATAAGGCATAACGTATTACGCATAACTTATAACTCATAACTCATAACGAATAACGCATAACGCAAAATGAATAACGCATAAAGCATAACGCATAACCCATAACCCTTAACGCATAACGCATAACGCATAACGCATAACGCATAGCGCATAACGCATAACGCATAAAGCATAACGCATAACGCATAACGCATTACGCATAACTTATAACTCATAACTCATAAGGAGTAACGCATAACGCATAAAGCATAACGCATAGCGCATAACGCATAACGCATAACGCATAACGCATAACGGATCACGCATAACGCATAACGCATAACGCATAACGCAAACGCATAACGCATAACGCATAAAGCATAACGCATAACGCATAACGCGTTACGCATAACTTATAACTCATAACTCATAAGGAGTAACGCATAACGCATAAAGCATAACGCATAACGCATAACGCATAACGCATAACGCATAACGCATAACGCATAACGCATAACGCATAACGCATAACGCATAACGCATAAGGCATAACGCATAACGCATACCGTATAACGCATAATGCATAACGCATAAAGCATAACGCATAACGCATAACGCAAAACGCATAACGTTAACGCATAACCCATAACGCATAAGGCTTGATGCATGACGCATATCGCATATCGCATAACGCATAAGGCTTGATGAATGACGCATATCGCATATCGCATAACGCATAAGGCATAACGCATAACGCATAAGGCTTGATGCATGACGCATATCGCATATCGCATAACGCATAAGGCTAAACGTATAACGCATAAGGCTTGATGCATGACGCATATCGCATATCGCATAACGCATAAGGCATAACGCATAACGCATAAGGCTTGATGCATGACGCATATCGCATATCGCATAACGCATAAGGCATAACGCATAACGCATAACGCATAACGCATAACGCATAACGCATAACGCATAACGCATAACGCATAACGCATAACGCATAACGCATAACGCATAACGCATTACGCATAACGCATAAGGCATAACGCATAACGCATAACGCATAACGCATAACGCATAACGCATAACGCATAACGCATAACGCATAACGCATAACGCATAACGCATAACGCATAACGCATAACGCATAACGCATAACGCATAACGCATAAAGCAAAACGCATAACGCAAACGTATAACGCACAACGCATAACGCATAACGCATAACGCATAACGCATAACGCATAACGCATAACGCATAACGCATAACGCATAACGCATAACGCATAACGCATAACGCATAACGCATAACGCATAACGCATAACGCATAACGCATAACGCATAACGCATAACGCATTACGCATAACGCATAAGGCATAACGCATAACGCATAACGCATAACGCATAACGCATAACGCATAACGCATAACGCATAACGCATAACGCATAACGCATAACGCATAACGCATAACGCATAACGCATAACGCATAACGCATTACGCATAACGCATAAAGCAAAACGCATAACGCAAACGTATAACGCACAACGCATAACGCATAACGCATAACGCATAACGCATAACGCATAACGTATAACGCATAACGCATAACGCATAACGCATAACGCATAACGCATAACGCATAACGCATAACGCATAAAGCATAACGCATAACGCATAACGCATTACGCATAACTTATAACTCATAACTCATAAGGAGTAACGCATAACGCATAAAGCATAACGCATAACGCATAACGCATAACGCATAACGCATAACGCATAACGCATAACGCATAACGCATAACGCATAACGCATAACGCATAACGCATAACGCATAACGCATAACGCATAACGCATAACGCATTACGCATAACGCATAAGGCATAACGCATAACGCATACCGTATAACGCATAATGCATAACGCATAAAGCATAACGCATAACGCATAACGCAAAACGCATAACGTTAACGCATAACCCATAACGCATAAGGCTTGATGCATGACGCATAACGCATACCGTATAACGCATAATGCATAACGCATAAGGCATAAAGCATAACGCATGACGCATAACGCATAACGTATAACGCATTACGCATAACGCATAACGCATAACCATAACGCATAACGCATAACCCATAACGCATAACGCATAACGCATAACGCATAACGCATAACGCATACCGTATAACGCATAATGCATAACGCATAAAGCATGACGCATAACGCATAACGCATAACGCATATCGCATAACACATACGCATAACGCATAAGGCATAACGCAGTACGCATAACTTATAACTCATAACTCATAACGAATAACGCATAACGCAAAATGAATAACGCATAAAGCATAACGCATAACCCATAACCCTTAACGCATAACGCATAACGCATAACGCATAACGCATAACGCATAACGCATAACGCATAAAGCATAACGCATAACGCATAACGCATTACGCATAACTTATAACTCATAACTCATAACGCATAAGGCTTGATGCATGACGCATATCGCATATCGCATAACGCATAAGGCTTGATGCATGACGCACATCGCATAACGCATAAGGCATAACGCATAACGCATAAGGCATAACGCATAACGCATAACGCATAACCATAACGCATAACGCATAACCCATAACGCATAACGCATAACGCATAACGTATAACGCATAACGCATACCGTATAACGCATAATGCATAACGCATAAAGCATGACGCATAACGCATAACGCATAACGCATATCGCATAACACATACGCATAACGCATAAGGCATAACGCAGTACGCATAACTTATAACTCATAACTCATAACGAATAACGCATAATGCAAAATGAATAACGCATAAAGCATAACGCATAACCCATAACCCTTAACGCATAACACATAACGCATAACGCATAACGCATAACGCATAACGCATAACGCATAACGCATAAAGCATAACGCATAACGCATAACGCATTACGCATAACTTATAACTCATAACTCATAAGGAGTAACGCATAACGCATAAAGCATAACGCATAGCGCATAACGCATAACGCATAACGCATAACGCATAACGCATAACGCATAACGCATAACGGATCACGCATAACGCATAACGCATAACGCATAACGCATAACGCATAACGCATAACGCATAACGCATAACGCATAACGCATAACGCATAAAGCATAACGCATAACGCATAACGCATTACGCATAACTTATAACTCATAACTCATAAGGAGTAACGCATAACGCATAAAGCATAACGCATAACGCATAACGCATAACGCATAACGCATAACGCATAACGCATAACGCATAACGCATAAGGCATAACGCATAACGCATACCGTATAACGCATAATGCATAACGCATAAAGCATAACGCATAACGCATAACGCATAACGCAAAACGCATAACGCATAACCATAACGCATAACGCATAACCCATAACGCATAACGCATAACGCATAACGTATAACGCATAACGCATACCGTATAACGCATAATGCATAACGCATAAAGCATAACGCATAACGCATAACGCATAACGCATAACGCATAACGCATAACGCATAACGCATAACGCATAACGCATAACGCATAACGCATAACGCATAAGGCATAACGCATAACGCATACCGTATAACGCATAATGCATAACGCATAAAGCATAACGCATAACGCAAAACGCATAACGTTAACGCATAACCCATAACGCATAAGGCTTGATGCATGACGCATATCGCATATCGCATAACGCATAAGGCTTGATGCATGACGCATATCGCATATCGCATAACGCATAAGGCATAACGCATAACGCATAAGGCTTGATGCATGACGCATATCGCATATCGCATAACGCATAAGGCATAACGCATAACGCATAAGGCTTGATGCATGACGCATATCGCATATCGCATAACGCATAAGGCATAACGCATAACGCATAACGCATAACGCATAACGCATAACGCATAACGCATAACGCATAACGCATAACGCATAACGCATAACGCATAACGCATAACGCATAACGCATAACGCATACCGTATAACGCATAATGCATAACGCATAAAGCATAACGCATAACGCATAACGCATAACGCATAACGCATAACGCATAACGCATATCGCATAACACATACGCATAACGCATAACGCATAACGCATAACGCATTACGCATAACGCATAAGGCATAACGCATAACGCATAACGCATAACGCATAACGCTTAACGCATAACGCATAACGCATAACCATAACGCATAACGCATAACGCATAAAGCATAACGCATAACGCATAACGCATAACGCATAACGCATAACGCATAACGCATAACGCATAACGCGTAACGCATAACGCATAACGCATAACGCATAACGCATAACGCATAACGCATAACGCATAACGCATAAAGCAAAACGCATAACGCAAACGTATAACGCACAACGCATAACGCATAACGCATAACGCATAACGCATAACGCATAACGTATAACGCATAACGCATAACGCATAACGCATAACGCATAACGCATAACGCATAACGCATAACGCATAACGCATAAAGCATAACGCATAACGCATAACGCATTACGCATAACTTATAACTCATAACTCATAAGGAGTAACGCATAACGCATAAAGCATAACGCATAACGCATAACGCATAACGCATAACGCATAACGCATAACGCATAACGCATAACGCATAACGCATAACGCATAACGCATAACGCATAACGCATAACGCATAACGCATAACGCATAACGCATAACGCATTACGCATAACGCATAAGGCATAACGCATAACGCATACCGTATAACGCATAATGCATAACGCATAAAGCATAACGCATAATGCATAACGCAAAACGCATAACGTTAACGCATAACCCATAACGCATAAGGCTTGATGCATGACGCATAACGCATACCGTATAACGCATAATGCATAACGCATAAGGCATAAAGCATAACGCATGACGCATAACGCATAACGTATAACGCATTACGCATAACGCATAACGCATAACCATAACGCATAACGCATAACCCATAACGCATAACGCATAACGCATAACGTATAACGCATAACGCATACCGTATAACGCATAATGCATAACGCATAAAGCATGACGCATAACGCATAACGCATAACGCATATCGCATAACACATACGCATAACGCATAAGGCATAACGCAGTACGCATAACTTATAACTCATAACTCATAACGAATAACGCATAACGCAAAATGAATAACGCATAAAGCATAACGCATAACCCATAACCCTTAACGCATAACGCATAACGCATAACGCATAACGCATAACGCATAACGGATCACGCATAACGCATAACGCATAACGCATAACGCATAACGCATAACGCATAACGCATAACGCATAACGCATAACGCATAAAGCATAACGCATAACGCATAACGCATTACGCATAACTTATAACTCATAACTCATAAGGAGTAACGCATAACGCATAAAGCATAACGCATAACGCATAACGCATAACGCATAACGCATAACGCATAACGCATAACGCATAACGCATAACGCATAACGCATAAGGCATAACGCATAACGCATACCGTATAACGCATAATGCATAACGCATAAAGCATAACGCATAACGCATAACGCAAAACGCATAACGTTAACGCATAACCCATAACGCATAAGGCTTGATGCATGACGCATATCGCATATCGCATAACGCATAAGGCTTGATGCATGACGCATATCGCATATCGCATAACGCATAAGGCTTGATGCATGACGCATATCGCATATCGCATAACGCATAAGGCACAACGCATAACGCATAAGGCTTGATGCATGACGCATATCGCATATCGCATAACGCATAAGGCATAACGCATAACGCATAACGCATAACCATAACGCATAACGCATAACCCATAACGCATAACGCATAACGCATAACGTATAACGCATAACGCATACCGTATAACGCATAATGCATAACGCATAAAGCATAACGCATAACGCATAACGCATAACGCATAACGCATATCGCATAACACATACGCATAACGCATAAGGCATAACGCATTACGCATAACTTATAACTCATAACTCATAACGAATAACGCATAACGCAAAATGAATAACGCATAAAGCATAACGCATAACCCATAACCCTTAACGCATAACGCATAACGCATAACGCATAATGCACAACGCTTAACGAATACCGCAAATCGCATAACGCCTAACGCATAGGGGATCACGCATGACGCATAAAGCATAACGCATAACGCATAACGCATAACGCATAACGCATAACGCATAACGCATAACGCATAACGCATAACGCATAACGCATAACGCATATCGCATAACGCATAAATCATAACCCATAACGCACAACGCATGAGGCATAATACACAACGCATAACGAATAACGCAAAACGCATAACGCATAACGCATAACGCATAACGCATAACTCATAACGCATAACGCATAACGCATAACGCACACCGTATAACGCATAACGCATAACGCATAACGCATAACGTATAACGGATCACGCATAACGCATAACGCATAACGCATAACGCATAACGCATAACGCATAACGCATAAAGCATAACGCATAACGCATAACGCATTACGCATAACTTATAACGCATAACGCATACCGTATAACGCATAATGCATAACGCATAAAGCATAACGCATAACGCATAACGCATAACGCATAACGCATAACGCATAACGCTTAACGCATAACGCATAACGCATAACGCATAACCATAACGCATAACGCATAACGCATAACGCATAACGCATAACGTATAACGCATAACGCATACTGTATAACGCATAACGCATAACGTATAACGCAAACGTATAACGCACAACGCATAACGCATAACGCATAACGCATAACATATAACGCATAACGCATAACGCAAACGTATAACGCACAACGCATAACGCATAACGCATAACGCATAACATATAAAGCATATCGCATAACGCATAACGCATAACGCATAACGCATAACGCATAACGCATATCGCATAACGCATAACGCATAACGTATAACGCATAACGCATACCGTATAACGCATAACGCATAACGCAAACGTATAACGCACAACGCATAACGCATAACGCATAACGCATAACATATAACGCATAACGCATAACGCATAACGCATAACATATAACGCATAACGCATAACGCATAACATATAACGCATAACGCATAACGCATAACGCATAACGCATAACGCATAAAGCATAACGCATAACGCATAACGCATAACGCATAACGCATAACGCATAACCATAACGCATAACGCATAACCCATAACGCATGACGCATAACGCATAACGTATAACGCATAACGCATACCGTATAACGCATAATGCATAACGCATAAAGCATAACGCATAACGTATAACGCATAACGCATACCGTATAACGCATAATGCATAACGCATAGAGCATAACGCATAACGCATAACGCATAACGCATAACGCTTAACGCATAACGCATAACGCATAACCATAACGCATAACGCATAACGCATAACGCATAACGCATAACGCATAACGTATAACGCATAACGCATACTGTATAACGCATAACGCATAACGCATAACGCAAACGTATAACGCACAACGCATAACGCATAACGCATAACATATAACGCATAACGCATAACGCATAACGCATAACATACAACGCAAAACGCATAACATATAACGCATAACGCATAACGCATAACGCATAAAGCATAACGCATAACGTATAACGCATAACGCATACCGTATAACGCATAATGCATAACGCATAAAGCATAACGCACAACGCATAACGCATAACGAATACCGCAAAACGCATAACGCATAACGCATAACGCATAACGGATAACTCATAACGCATAACGCATAACGCATAACGCACACCGTATAACGCATAACGCATAACGCATAACACATAACGTATAACGGATCACGCATAACGCATAACGCATAACGCATAACGCATAACGCATAACGCATAACGCATAAAGCATAACGCATAACGCATAACGCATTACGCATAACTATTAACGCATAACGCATACCGTATAACGCATAATGCATAACGCATAAAGCATAACGCATAACGCATAACGCATAACACATAACGTATAACGCATAACGCATACTGTATGACGCATAACGCATAACGCATAACGCAAACGTATAACGCACAACGCATTACGCATAACGCATAACGCATAACATATAACGCATAACGCATAACGCAAACGTATAACGCACAACGCATAACGCATAACGCATAACGCATAACATATAACGCATAACGCATAACGCATAACGCATAACGCATAACGCATATCGCATAACGCATAACGCATAACGTATAACGCATAACGCATACCGTATAACGCATAACGCATAACGCATAACGCAAACGTATAACGCACAACGCATAACGCATAACGCATAACGCATAACATATAACGCATAACGCATAACGCATAACATATAACGCATAACGCATAACGCATAACGCATAACATATAACGCATAACGCATAACGCATAACGCATAACGCATAACGCATAAAGCATAACGCATAACGCATAACGCATAACGCATAACGCATAACGCATAACCATAACGCATAACGCATAACCCATAACGCATAACTCATAACGCATAACGCATAACGCATAACGCACACCGTATAACGCATAACGCATAACGCATAACGCATAACCATAACGCATAACTCATAACGCATAACGCATAACGCATAACGCACACCGTATAACGCATAACGCATAACGCATAACGCATAACGCATAACGTATAACGGATCACGCATAACGCATAACGCATAACGCATAACGCATAACGCATAACGCATAACGCATAACATATAACGCATAACGCATAACGCATAACGCATAACGCATAACATATAACGCATAACGCATAACGCATAACATATAACGCATAACGCATAACGCATAACGCATAACGCATAAAGCATAACGCATAACGCATAACGCATAACGCATAACGCATAACGCATAACCATAACGCATAACGCATAACCCATAACGCATAACGCATAACGCATAACGTATAACGCATAACGCATACCGTATAACGCATAATGCATAACGCATAAAGCACAACGCATAACGTATAATGCATAACGCATACCGTATAACGCATAATGCATAACGCATAAAGCATAACGCATAACGCATAACGCATAACGCATAACGCATAACGCATAACGCATAACGCATAACGCATAACGCATAACGCATAACGCATAACGTATAACGCATAACGCATAACGCATAACGCATAAAGCAAAACGCATAACGCAAACGCACAACGCATAACGCATAACGCATAACGCATAACGCATAACGCATAACGCATAACGCATAACGCATAACGCATAACGCATAAAGCAAAACGCATAACGCAAACGTATAACGCACAACGCATAACGCATAACGCATAACGCATAACGCATAATGTATAACGCATAACGCATAACGCATACCGTATAACGCATAATGCATAACGCATAAAGCATAACGCATAACGTATAACGCATAACGCATATCGTATAACGCATAATGCATAACGCATAAAGCATAACGCATAACGCATAACGCATAACGCATAACGCATAACGCTTAACGCATAACGCATAACGCATAACCATAACGCATAACGCATAACGCATAACGCATAACGCATAACGCATAACGTATAACGCATAACGCATACTGTAAAACGCATAACGCATAACGAATAACGCAAACGTATAACGCACAACGCATAACGCATAACGCATAACGCATAACATATAACGTATAACGCATAACGCATAACTCATAACATATAACGCATAACGCATAACGCATAACATATAACGCATAACGCATAACGCATAACGCATAACGCATAAAGCATAACGCATAACGCATAACGCAAAACGCATAACGCATAACGCATAACCATAACGCATAACGCATAACCCATAACGCATAACGCATAACGCATAACGCATAACGTATAACGCATAACGCATACCGTATAACGCATAATGCATAACGCATAAAGCATAACGCATAACGCATAACCATAACGCATAACGCATAACGCATAAAGCATAACGCATAACGCATAACGCATAACGCATAACGCATAACCATAACGCATAACGCATAACGCATAACGCATAACGCATAACGTATAACGCATAACGCATACTGTATAACGCATAACGCATAACGCATAACGCAAACGTATAACGCACAACGCATAACGCATAACATATAACGCATAACGCATAACGCATACCGTATAACGCTTAATGCATAACGCATAAAGCATAACGCATAACGCATAACGCATAACGCATAACGCATAACGCATAACGCATAACGCTTAACGCATAACGCATAACGCATAACCATAACGCATAACGCATAACGCATAACGCATAACGTATAACGTATAACGCATAACGCATACTGTATAACGCATAACGCATAACGCATAACGCAAACGTATAACGCACAACGCATAACGCATAACGCATAACGCATAACATATAACGCATAACGCATAACGCAAACGTATAACGCACAACGCATAACGCATAACGCATAACATATAACGCATAACGCATAACGCATAACGCATAACGCATAACGCATATCGCATAACGCATAACGCATAACGCATAACGTATAACGGATCACGCAGAACGCATAACGCATAACGCATAACGCATAACGCATAACGCATAACGCATAACGCATAACGCATAACGCATAACGCATAACGCATTACGCATAACTTATAACGCATAACGCATACCGTATAACGCATAATGCATAACGCATAAAGCATAACGCATAACGCATAACGCATAACGCATAACGCATAACGCTTAACGCATAACGCATAACGCATAACCATAACGCATAACGCATAACGCATAACGCATAACGCATAACGTATAACGCATAACGCATACTGTATAACGCATAACGCATAACGCATAACGCAAACGTATAACGCACAACGCATAACGCATAACGCATAACGCATAACATATAACGCATAACGCATAACGCAAACGTATAACGCACAACGCATAACGCATAACGCATAACATATAACGCATAACGCATAACGCATAACGCATAACGCATAACGCATAACGCATATCGCATAACGCATAACGCATAACGCATAACGCATAACGCATAACGCATAAAGCATAACGCATAACGCATAACGCAAAACGCATAACGCATAACCATAACGCATAACGCATAACCCATAACGCATAACGCATAACGCATAACGCATAACGTATAACGCATAACGCATACCGTATAACGCATAATGCATAACGCATAAAGCATAACGCATAACGCATAACCATAACGCATAACGCATAACGCATAAAGCATAACGCATAACGCATAACGCATAACGCATAACGCATAACCATAACGCATAACGCATAACGCATAACGCATAACGCATAACGTATAACGCATAACGCATACTGTATAACGCATAACGCATAACGCATAACGCAAACGTATAACGCACAACGCATAACGCATAACATATAACGCATAACGCATAACGCATACCGTATAACGCATAATGCATAACGCATAAAGCATAACGCATAACGCATAACGCATAACGCATAACGCATAACGCATAACGCATAACGCTTAACGCATAACGCATAACGCATAACCATAACGCATAACGCATAACGCATAACGCATAACGCATAACGTATAACGCATAACGCATACTGTATAACGCATAACGCATAACGCATAACGCAAACGTATAACGCACAACGCATAACGCATAACGCATAACGCATAACATATAACGCATAACGCATAACGCAAACGTATAACGCATAACGCATAACGCATAACGCATAACATATAACGCATAACGCATAACGCATAACGCATAACGCATAACGCATAACGCATAACGCATATCGCATAACGCATAACGCATAACGTATAACGCATAACGCATACCGTATAACGCATAACGCATAACGCATAACGCAAACGTATAACGCACAACGCATAACGCATAACGCATAACGCATAACATATAACGCATAACGCATAACGCATAACCATAACGCATAACGCATAACGCATAACGCATAACGCATAACGTATAACGCATAACGCATACTGTATAACGCATAACGCATAACGCATAACGCAAACGTATAACGCACAACGCATAACGCATAACATATAACGCATAACGCATAACGCATACCGTATAACGCATAATGCATAACGCATAAAGCATAACGCATAACGCATAACGCATAACGCATAACGCATAACGCATAACGCATAACGCTTAACGCATAACGCATAACGCATAACCATAACGCATAACGCATAACGCATAACGCATAACGCATAACGTATAACGCATAACGCATACTGTATAACGCATAACGCATAACGCATAACGCAAACGTATAACGCACAACGCATAACGCATAACGCATAACGCATAACATATAACGCATAACGCATAACGCAAACGTATAACGCACAACGCATAACGCATAACGCATAACATATAACGCATAACGCATAACGCATAACGCATAACGCATAACGCATAACGCATAACGCATATCGCATAACGCATAACGCATAACGCATAACGTATAACGGATCACGCAGAACGCATAACGCATAACGCATAACGCATAACGCATAACGCATAACGCATAAAGCATAACGCATAACGCATAACGCATTACGCATAACTTATAACGCATAACGCATACCGTATAACGCATAATGCATAACGCATAAAGCATAACGCATAACGCATAACGCATAACGCATAACGCATAACGCTTAACGCATAACGCATAACGCATAACCATAACGCATAACGCATAACGCATAACGCATAACGCATAACGTATAACGCATAACGCATACTGTATAACGCATAACGCATAACGCATAACGCAAACGTATAACGCACAACGCATAACGCATAACGCATAACGCATAACATATAACGCATAACGCATAACGCAAACGTATAACGCATAACGCATAACGCATAACATATAACGCATAACGCATAACGCATAACGCATAACGCATAACGCATAACGCATATCGCATAACGCATAACGCATAACGTATAACGCATAACGCATACCGTATAACGCATAACGCATAACGCATAACGCAAACGTATAACGCACAACGCATAACGCATAACGCATAACGCATAACATATAACGCATAACGCATAACGCATAACGCATAACATATAACGCATAACGCATAACGCATAACGCATAAAATATAACGCATAACGCATAACGCATAACGCATAACGCATAAAGCATAACGCATAACGCATAACGCATAACGCATAACCATAACGCATAACGCATAACCCACAACGCATAACGCATAACGCATAACGTATAATGCATAATGCATAACGCATAAAGCATAACGCATAACGCATAACGCATAACGCATAACGCATAACGCTTAACGCATAACGCATAACGCATAACCATAACGCATAACGCATAACGCATAACGCATAACGCATAACGTATAACGCATAACGCATACTGTATAACGCATAACGCATAACGCATAACGCAAACGTATAACGCACAACGCATAACGCATAACGCATAACGCATAACATATAACGCATAACGCATAACGCATAACGCATAACGCATAAAGCATAACGCATAACGCATAACGCATAACGCATAACGCATAACCATAACGCATAACGCATAACCCATAACGCATAACGCATAACGCATAACGCATAACGCATAACGCTTAACGCATAACGCATAACGCATAACCATAACGCATAACGCATAACGCATAACGCATAACGCATAACGTATAACGCATAACGCATACTGTATAACGCATAACGCATAACGCATAACGCAAACGTATAACGCACAACGCATAACGCATAACGCATAACGCATAACATATAACGCATAACGCATAACGCATAACGCATAACATACAACGCATAACGCATAACGCATAACGCATAACATATAACGCATAACGCATAACGCATAACGCATAACGCATAAATCATAACGCATAACGCATAACGCATAACGCATAACGCATAACGCATAACCATAACGCATAACGCATAACCCATAACGCATAACGCATAACGCATAACGTGTAACGCATAACGCATACCGTATAACGCATAACGCATAACGCATAACGCATAACATATAACGCTTAACGCATAACGCATAACGCATAACCATAACGCATAACGCATAACGCATAACGCATAACGCATAACGTATAACGCATAACGCATACTGTATAACGCATAACGCATAACGCATAACGCAAACGTATAACGCACAACGCATAACGCATAACGCATAACGCATAACATATAACGCATAACGCATAACGCATAACGCATAACATACAACGCATAACGCATAACGCATAACGCATAACGCATAACGCATAACGCATAACGCATAACGCATAAAGCATAACGCATAACGCATAACGCATAACGCATAACGCATAACCATAACGCATAACGCATAACCCATAACGCATAACGCATAACGCACAACGCATAACGCATAACATATAACGCATAACGCATAACGCATTCCGTATAACGCATAATGCATAACGCATAAAGCATAACGCATAACGCATAACGCATAACGCATAACGCATAACGCATAACGCATAACGCTTAACGCATAACGCATAACGCATAACCATAACGCATAACGCATAACGCATAACGCATAACGCATAACGTATAACGCATAACGCATACTGTATAACGCATAACGCATAACGCATAACGCAAACGTATAACGCACAACGCATAACGCATAACGCATAACGCATAACATATAACGCATAACGCATAACGCAAACGTATAACGCACAACGCATAACGCATAACGCATAACATATAGCGCATAACGCATAACGCATAACGCATAACGCATAACGCATAACGCATATCGCATAACGCATAACGCATAACGCATAACGTATAACGGATCACGCAGAACGCATAACGCATAACGCATAACGCATAACGCATAACGCATAACGCATAACGCATAACGCATAAAGCATAACGCATAACGCATAACGCATTACGCATAACTTATAACGCATAACGCATACCGTATAACGCATAATGCATAACGCATAAAGCATAACGCATAACGCATAACGCATAACGCATAACGCATAACGCTTAACGCATAACGCATAACGCATAACCATAACGCATAACGCATAACGCATAACGCATAACGCATAACGTATAACGCATAACGCATACTGTATAACGCATAACGCATAACGCATAACGCAAACGTATAACGCACAACGCATAACGCATAACGCATAACGCATAACATATAACGCATAACGCATAACGCGAACGTATAACGCATAACGCATAACGCATAACGCATAACATATAACGCATAACGCATAACGCATAACGCATAACGCATAACGCATAACGCATAACGCATAACGCATATCGCATAACGCATAACGCATAACGTATAACGCATAACGCATACCGTATAACGCATAACGCATAACGCATAACGCAAACGTATAACGCACAACGCATAACGCATAACGCATAACGCATAACATATAACGCATAACGCATAACGCATAACGCATAACATATAACGCATAACGCATAACGCATAACGCATAACATATAACGCATAACGCATAACGCATAACGCATAACGCATAAAGCATAACGCATAACGCATAACGCATAACGCATAACCATAACGCATAACGCATAACCCATAACGCATAACGCATAACGCATAACGTATAACGCATAATGCATAACGCATAAAGCATAACGCATAACGCATAACGCATAACGCATAACGCATAACGCTTAACGCATAACGCATAACGCATAACCATAACGCATAACGCATAACGCATAACGCATAACGCATAACGTATAACGCATAACGCATACTGTATAACGCATAACGCATAACGCATAACGCAAACGTATAACGCACAACGCATAACGCATAACGCATAACGCATAACGCATAACATATAACGCATAACGCATAACGCATAACGCATAACGCATAAAGCATAACGCATAACGCATAACGCATAACGCATAACGCATAACCATAACGCATAACGCATAACCCATAACGCATAACGCATAACGCATAACGCATAACGCATAACGCTTAACGCATAACGCATAACGCATAACCATAACGCATAACGCATAACGCATAACGCATAACGCATAACGTATAACGCATAACGCATACTGTATAACGCATAACGCATAACGCATAACGCAAACGTATAACGCACAACGCATAACGCATAACGCATAACGCATAACATATAACGCATAACGCATAACGCATAACGCATAACATACAACGCATAACGCATAACGCATAACGCATAACATATAACGCATAACGCATAACGCATAACGCATAACGCATAAATCATAACGCATAACGCATAACGCATAACGCATAACGCATAACCATAACGCATAACGCATAACCCATAACGCATAACGCATAACGCATAACGCATAACGTATAACGCATAACGCATACCGTATAACGCATAATGCATAACGCATAAAGCATAACGCATAACGTATAACGCATAACGCATACCGTACAACGCATAATGCATAACGCATAAAGCATAACGCATAACGCATAACGCATAACGAATACCGCAAAACGCATAACGCATAACGCATAACTCATAACGCATAACGCATAACGCATAACGCACACCGTATAACGCATAACGCATAACGCATAACGCATAACGTATAACGGATCACGCATAACGCATAACGCATAACGCATAACGCATAACGCATAACGCATAACGCATAACGCATAACGCATAAAGCATAACGCATAACGCATAACGCATTACGCATAACTTATAACGCATAACGCATACCGTATAACGCATAATGCATAACGCATAAAGCATAACGCATAACGCATAACGCATAACGCATAACGCATAACGCTTAACGCATAACGCATAACGCATAACCATAACGCATAACGCATAACGCATAACGCATAACACATAACGTATAACGCATAACGCATACTGTATGACGCATAACGCATACCGTATAACGCATAACGCATAACGCATAACGCAAACGTATAACGCACAACGCATAACGCATTACGCATAACATATAACGCATAACGCATAACGCATAACGCATAACATATAACGCATAACGCATAACGCATAACGCATAACATATAACGCATAACGCATAACGCATAACGCATAACGCATAACGCATAAAGCATAACGCATAACGCATAACGCATAACGCATAACGCATAACCATAACGCATAACGCATAACCCATAACGCATAACGCATAACGCATAACGTATAACGCATAACGCATAACGCATAACGCATAACGCATAACGCTTAACGCATAACGCATAACCATAACGCATAACTCATAACGCATAACGCATAACGCATAACGCACACCGTATAACGCATAACGCATAACGCATAACGCTTAACCATAACGCATAACTCATAACGCATAACGCATAACGCATATCGTATAACGCATAACGCATACCGTATAACGCATAACGCATAACGCATAACGCATAACGCTTAACGCATAACGCATAACCATAACGCATAACTCATAACGCATAACGCATAACGCATAACGCACACCGTATAACGCATAACGCATAACGCATAACGCATAACCATAACGCATAACTCATAACGCATAACGCATAACGCACACCGTATAACGCATAACGCATAACGCATAACGCATAACGTATAACGGATCACGCATAACGCTTAAGGCATAACGCATAACGCATAACGCATAACGCATAACCATAACGCATAACGCATAACCCATAACGCATAACGCATAACGCATAACGCATAACGTATAACGCATAACGCATACCGTATAACGCATAACGCATAACGCATAACGCAAACGTATAACGCACAACGCATAACGCATAACGCATAACGCATAACATATAACGCATAACGCATAACGCATAACGCATAACATATAACGCATAACGCATAACGCATAACGCATAACATATAACGCATAACGCATAACGCATAACGCATAACGCATAAAGCATAACGCATAACGCATAACGCATAACGCATAACCATAACGCATAACGCATAACCCATAACGCATAACGCATAACGCATAACGTATAACGCATAATGCATAACGCATAAAGCATAACGCATAACGCATAACGCATAACGCATAACGCATAACGCTTAACGCATAACGCATAACGCATAACCATAACGCATAACGCATAACGCATAACGCATAACGCATAACGTATAACGCATAACGCATACTGTATAACGCATAACGCATAACGCATAACGCAAACGTATAACGCACAACGCATAACGCATAACGCATAACGCATAACATATAACGCATAACGCATAACGCATAACGCATAACGCATAAAGCATAACGCATAACGCATAACGCATAACGCATAACGCATAACCATAACGCATAACGCATAACCCATAACGCATAACGCATAACGCATAACGCATAACGCATAACGCTTAACGCATAACGCATAACGCATAACCATAACGCATAACGCATAACGCATAACGCATAACGCATAACGCATAACGTATAACGCATAACGCATACTGTATAACGCATAACGCATAACGCATAACGCAAACGTATAACGCACAACGCATAACGCATAACGCATAACGCATAACATATAACGCATAACGCATAACGCATAACGCATAACATACAACGCATAACGCATAACGCATAACGCATAACATATAACGCATAACGCATAACGCATAACGCATAAATCATAACGCATAACGCATAACGCATAACGCATAACGCATAACCATAACGCATAACGCATAACCCATAACGCATAACGCATAACGCATAACGCATAACGTGTAACGCATAACGCATACCGTATAACGCATAATGCATAACGCATAAAGCATAACGCATAACGTATAACGCATAACGCATACCTTACAACGCATAATGCATAACGCATAAAGCATAACGCATAACGCATAACGCATAACGAATACCGCAAAACGCATAACGCATAACGCATAACTCATAACGCATAACGCATAACGCATAACGCACACCGTATAACGCATAACGCATAACGCATAACGCATAACGTATAACGGATCACGCATAACGCATAACGCATAACGCATAACGCATAACGCATAACGCATAACGCATAACGCATAACGCATAAAGCATAACGCATAACGCATAACGCATTACGCATAACTTATAACGCATAACGCATACCGTATAACGCATAATGCATAACGCATAAAGCATAACGCATAACGCATAACGCATAACGCATAACGCTTAACGCATAACGCATAACGCATAACCATAACGCATAACGCATAACGCATAACGCATAACACATAACGTATAACGCATAACGCATACTGTATGACGCATAACGCATACCGTATAACGCATAACGCATAACGCATAACGCAAACGTATAACGCACAACGCATAACGCATAACGCATAACATATAACGCATAACGCATAACGCATAACGCATAACATATAACGCATAACGCATAACGCATAACGCATAACATATAACGCATAACGCATAACGCATAACGCATAACGCATAACGCATAAAGCATAACGCATAACGCATAACGCATAACGCATAACGCATAACCATAACGCATAACGCATAACCCATAACGCATAACGCATAACGCATAACGTATAACGCATAACGCATAACGCATAACGCATAACGCATAACGCTTAACGCATAACGCATAACCATAACGCATAACTCATAACGCATAACGCATAACGCATAACGCACACCGTATAACGCATAACGCATAACGCATAACGCTTAACCATAACGCATAACTCATAACGCATAACGCATAACGCATATCGTATAACGCATAACGCATACCGTATAACGCATAACGCATAACGCATAACGCATAACGCTTAACGCATAACGCATAACCATAACGCATAACTCATAACGCATAACGCATAACGCATAACGCACACCGTATAACGCATAACGCATAACGCATAACGCATAACCATAACGCATAACTCATAACGCATAACGCATAACGCACACCGTATAACGCATAACGCATAACGCATAACGCATAACGTATAACGGATCACGCATAACGCTTAAGGCATAACGCATAACGCATAACGCATAACATATAACGCATAACGCATAACGCATAACATATAACGCATAACGCATAACGCATAACATATAACGCATAACGCATAACGCATAACGCATAAAGCATAACGCATAACGCATAACGCATAACGCATAACGCATAACCATAACGCATAACGCATAACGCATAACCCATAACGCATAACGCATAACGCATAACGTATAACGCATAACGCATACCGTATAACGCATAATGCATAACGCATAAAGCACAACGCATAACGTATAACGCATAACGCATACCGTATAACGCATAACGCATACTGTATAACACATAACGCATAACGCATAACGCAAACGTATAACGCACAACGCATAACGCATAACGCATAACGCATAACGCATAACGCATAACGCATAACGCATAACGCATAACGCATAACGCATAACGCATAAAGCATAACGCATAACGCATAACGCATAACGCATAACGCATAACCATAACGCATAACGCATAACCCATAACGCATAACGCATAACGCATAACGTATAACGCATAACGCATAACGCATAACGCATAACATATAACGCATAACGCATAACGCATAACATATAACGCATAACGCATAACGCATAACGCATAACGCATAACGCATAACGCATAACGCATAACGCATAACGCATAACGCATAACGCATAACCATAACGCATAACGCATAACCCATAACGCATAACGCATAACGCATAACGTATAACGCATAACGCATACCGTATAACGCATAATGCATAACGCATAAAGCACAACGCATAACGTATAACGCATAACGCATACCGTATAACGCATAATGCATAACGCATAAAGCATAACGCATAACGCATAACGCATAACGCATAACGCATAACGCATAACGCATAACGCATAACGCATAACGCATAACGCATAACGCATAACGCACAAAGCAAAACGCATAACGCAAACGTATAACGCACAACGCATAACGCATAACGCATAACGCATAACGCATAACGCATAATGTATAACGCATAACGCATAACGCATACCGTATAACGCATAACGCATAACGCATAACGCAAACGTATAACGCACAACGCATAACGCATAACGCATAACGCATAACGCATAACATATAACGCATAACGCATAACGCATAACGCATAACATATAACGCATAACGCATAACGCATAACATATAACGCATAACGCATAACGCATAACGCATAACGCATAAAGCATAACGCATAACGCATAACGCATAACGCATAACGCATAAAGCATAACGCATAACGCATAACGCATAACGCATAACCATAACGCATAACGCATAACCCATAACGCATAACGCATAACGCATAACGTATAACGCATAATGCATAACGCATAAAGCATAACGCATAACGCATAACGCATAACGCTTAACGCATAACGCATAACGCATAACCATAACGCATAACGCATAACGCATAACGCATAACGTATAACGCATAACGCATACTGTATAACACATAACGCATAACGCATAACGCAAACGTATAACGCACAACGCATAACGCATAACGCATAACGCATAACATATAACGCATAACGCATAACGCATAACGCATAACGCATAACGCATAAAGCATAACGCATAACGCATAACGCATAACGCATAACGCATAACCATAACGCATAACGCATAACCCATAACGCATAACGCATAACGCATAACGTATAACGCATAATGCATGACGCATAAAGCATAACGCATAACGCATAACGCATAACGCATAACCATAACGCATAACGCATAACGCATAACGCATAACGCATAACGTATAACGAATAACGCATACTGTATAACGCATAACGCATAACGCATAACGCAAACGTATAACGCACAACGCATAACGCATAACGCATAACGCATAACATATAACGCATAACGCATAACGCATAACGCATAACATACAACGCATAACGCATAACGCATAACGCATAACATATAACGCATAACGCATAACGCATAACGCATAACGCATAACGCATAAAGCATAACGCATAACGCATAACGCATAACGCATAACGCATAACGCATAACCATAACGCATAACGCATAACACATAACGTATAACGCATAACGCATACTGTATGACGCATAACGCATAACGCAAACGTATAACGCACAACGCATAACGCATAACGCATAACGCATAACATATAACGCATAACGCATAACGCAAACGTATAACGCACAACGCATAACGCATAACGCATAACGCATAACGCATAACATATAACGCATAACGCATAACGCATAACGCATAACGCATATCGCATAACGTATAACGCATATCGTATAACGCATAACGCATACCGTATAACGCATAACGCATAACGCATAACGCAAACGTATAACGCACAACGCATAACGCATAACGCATAACGTATAACGCATAACGCATAACGCATAACGCATAACATATAACGTATAACGCATAACGCATAACGCATAACGCATAACATATAACGCATAACGCATAACGCATAACGCATAACGCATAAAGCATAACGCATAACGCATAACGCATAACGCATAACGCTTAACGCATAACGCATAACGCATAACCATAACGCATAACGCATAACGCATAACGCATAACGCATAACGCATAACCATAACGCATAACGCATAACCCATAACGCATAACGCATAACGCATAACGTATAACGCATAACGCATACCGTATAACGCATAACGCATAACGCATAACGTATAACGCATAACGCATACCGTATAACGCATAACGCATAACGCATAACGCATAACGCATAACGCATATCGCATAACGCATAACGCATAACGTATAACGCATAACGCATACCGTATAACGCACAACGCATAACGCATAACGCAAACGTATAACGCACAACGCATAACGCATAACGCATAACGCATAACATATAACGCATAACGCATAACGCATAACGCATAACATATAACGCATAACGCATAACGCATAACGCATAACATATAACGCATAACGCATAACGCATAACGCATAACGCATAAAGCATAACGCATAACGCATAACGCATAACGCATAACGCATAACCATAACGCATAACGCATAACCCATAACGCATAACGCATAACGCATAACGTATAACGCATAACGCATACCGTATAACGCATAATGCATAACGCATAAAGCATAACGCATAACGTATAACGCATAACGCATACCGTATAACGCATAATGCATAACGCATAAAGCATAACGCATAACGCATAACGCATAACGCATAACGCATAACGCATAACACTTAACGCATAACGCATAACGCATAACCATAACGCATAACGCATAACGCATAACGCATAACGCATAACGTATAACGCATAACGCATACTGTATAACGCATAACGCATAACGCATAACGCAAACGTATAACGCACAACGCATAACGCATAACGCATAACGCATAACATATAACGCATAACGCATAACGCATAACGCATAACATATAACGCATAACGCATAACGCATAACGCATAACATATAACGCATAACGCATAACGCATAACGCATAACGCATAACGCATAAAGCATAACGCATAACGCATAACGCATAACGCATAACGCATAACGCATAACCATAACGCATAACGCATAACCCATAACGCATAACGCAAAACGCATAACGTATAACGCATAACATATAACGCATAACGCATAACGCATACCGTATAACGCATAATGCATAACGCATAAAGCATAACGCATAACGCATAACGCATAACGCATAACGCATAACGCATAACGCATAACGCTTAACGCATAACGCATAACGCATAACCATAACGCATAACGCATAACGCATAACGCATAACGCATAACGTATAACGCATAACGCATACTGTATAACGCATAACGCATAACGCATAACGCAAACGTATAACGCACAACGCATAACGCATAACGCATAACGCATAACATAGAACGCATAACGCATAACGCAAACGTATAACGCACAACGCATAACGCATAACGCATAACATATAACGCATAACGCATAACGCATAACGCATAACGCATAACGCATAACGCATAACGCATATCGCATAACGCATAACGCATAACGCATAACGTATAACGGATCACGCAGAACGCATAACGCATAACGCATAACGCATAACGCATAACGCATAACGCATAACGCATAAAGCATAACGCATAACGCATAACGCATTACGCATAACTTATAACGCATAACGCATACCGTACAACGCATAATGCATAACGCATAAAGCATAACGCATAACGCATAACGCATAACGCATAACGCATAACGCTTAACGCATAACGCATAACGCATAACCATAACGCATAACGCATAACGCATAACGCATAACGCATAACGTATAACGCATAACGCATACTGTATAACGCATAACGCATAACGCATAACGCAAACGTATAACGCACAACGCATAACGCATAACGCATAACGCATAACATATAACGCATAACGCATAACGCGAACGTATAACGCATAACGCATAACGCATAACGCATAACATATAACGCATAACGCATAACGCATAACGCATAACGCATAACGCATAACGCATAACGCATATCGCATAACGCATAACGCATAACGTATAACGCATAACGCATACCGTATAACGCATAACGCATAACGCATAACGCAAACGTATAACGCACAACGCATAACGCATAACGCATAACGCATAACATATAACGCATAACGCATAACGCATAACGCATAACATATAACGCATAACGCATAACGCATAACGCATAACATATAACGCATAACGCATAACGCATAACGCATAACGCATAACGCATAAAGCATAACGCATAACGCATAACGCATAACGCATAACCATAACGCATAACGCATAACCCATAACGCATAACGCATAACGCATAACGTATAACGCATAATGCATAACGCATAAAGCATAACGCATAACGCATAACGCATAACGCATAACGCATAACGCTTAACGCATAACGCATAACGCATAACCATAACGCATAACGCATAACGCATAACGCATAACGCATAACGTATAACGCATAACGCATACTGTATAACGCATAACGCATAACGCATAACGCAAACGTATAACGCACAACGCATAACGCATAACGCATAACGCATAACATATAACGCATAACGCATAACGCATAACGCATAACGCATAAAGCATAACGCATAACGCATAACGCATAACGCATAACGCATAACCATAACGCATAACGCATAACCCATAACGCATAACGCATAACGCATAACGCATAACGCATAACGCTTAACGCATAACGCATAACGCATAACCATAACGCATAACGCATAACGCATAACGCATAACGCATAACGTATAACGCATAACGCATACTGTATAACGCATAACGCATAACGCATAACGCAAACGTATAACGCACAACGCATAACGCATAACGCATAACGCATAACATATAACGCATAACGCATAACGCATAACGCATAACATACAACGCATAACGCATAACGCATAACGCATAACATATAACGCATAACGCATAACGCATAACGCATAACGCATAAATCATAACGCATAACGCATAACGCATAACGCATAACGCATAACGCATAACCATAACGCATAACGCATAACCCATAACGCATAACGCATAACGCATAACGCATAACGTGTAACGCATAACGCATACCGTATAACGCATAATGCATAACGCATAAAGCATAACGCATAACGTATAACGCATAACGCATACCGTACAACGCATAATGCATAACGCATAAAGCATAACGCATAACGCATAACGCATAACGAATACCGCAAAACGCATAACGCATAACGCATAACTCATAACGCATAACGCATAACGCATAACGCACACCGTATAACGCATAACGCATAACGCATAACGCATAACGTATAACGGATCACGCATAACGCATAACGCATAACGCATAACGCATAACGCATAACGCATAACGCATAACGCATAACGCATAAAGCATAACGCATAACGCATAACGCATTACGCATAACTTATAACGCATAACGCATACCGTATAACGCATAATGCATAACGCATAAAGCATAACGCATAACGCATAACGCATAACGCATAACGCTTAACGCATAACGCATAACGCATAACCATAACGCATAACGCATAACGCATAACGCATAACACATAACGTATAACGCATAACGCATACTGTATGACGCATAACGCATAACGCATAACGCAAACGTATAACGCACAACGCATAACGCATAACGCATAACCCATAACGCATAACGCATAACGCATAACGTATAACGCATAATGCATAACGCATAAAGCATAACGCATAACGCATAACGCATAACGCATAACGCTTAACGCATAACGCATAACGCATAACCATAACGCATAACGCATAACGCATAACGCATAACGTATAACGCATAACGCATACTGTATAACACATAACGCATAACGCATAACGCAAACGTATAACGCACAACGCATAACGCATAACGCATAACGCATAACATATAACGCATAACGCATAACGCATAACGCATAACGCATAACGCAAAAAGCATAACCCAAAACGCATAACGCATAACGCATAACGCATAACCATAACGCATAACGCATAACCCATAACGCATAACGCATAACGCATAACGTATAACGCATAATGCATGACGCATAAAGCATAACGCATAACGCATAACGCATAACGCATAACCATAACGCATAACGCATAACGCATAACGCATAACGCATAACGTATAACGAATAACGCATACTGTATAACGCATAACGCATAACGCATAACGCAAACGTATAACGCACAACGCATAACGCATAACGCATAACGCATAACATATAACGCATAACGCATAACGCATAACGCATAACATACAACGCGTAACGCATAACGCATAACGCATAACATATAACGCATAACGCATAACGCATAACGCATAACGCATAACGCATAAAGCATAACGCATAACGCATAACGCATAACGCATAACGCATAACGCATAACCATAACGCATAACGCATAACACATAACGTATAACGCATAACGCATACTGTATGACGCATAACGCATAACGCAAACGTATAACGCACAACGCATAACGCATAACGCATAACGCATAACATATAACGCATAACGCATAACGCAAACGTATAACGCACAACGCATAACGCATAACGCATAACGCATAACATATAACGCATAACGCATAACGCATAACGCATAACGCATATCGCATAACGTATAACGCATATCGTATAACGCATAACGCATACCGTATAACGCATAACGCATAACGCATAACGCAAACGTATAACGCACAACGCATAACGCATAACGCATAACATATAACGCATAACGCATAACGCATAACGCATAACATATAACATATAACGCATAACGCATAACGCATAACGCATAACATATAACGCATAACGCATAACGCATAACGCATAACGCATAAAGCATAACGCATAACGCATAACGCATAACGCATAACGCTTAACGCATAACGCATAACGCATAACCATAACGCATAACGCATAACACATAACGCATAACGCATAACGCATAACCATAACGCATAACGCATAACCCATAACGCATAACGCATAACGCATAACGTATAACGCATAACGCATACCGTATAACGCATAACGCATAACGCATAACGTATAACGCATAACGCATACCGTATAACGCATAACGCATAACGCATAACGCATAACGCATAACGCATATCGCATAACGCATAACGCATAACGTATAACGCATAACGCATACCGTATAACGCACAACGCATAACGCATAACGCAAACGTATAACGCACAACGCATAACGCATAACGCATAACGCATAACATATAACGCATAACGCATAACGCATAACATATAACGCATAACGCATAACGCATAACGCATAACATATAACGCATAACGCATAACGCATAACGCATAACGCATAAAGCATAACGCATAACGCATAACGCATAACGCATAACGCATAACCATAACGCATAACGCATAACCCATAACGCATAACGCATAACGCATAACGTATAACGCATAACGCATACCGTATAACGCATAATGCATAACGCATAAAGCATAACGCATAACGTATAACGCATAACGCATACCGTATAACGCATAATGCATAACGCATAAAGCATAACGCATAACGCATAACGCATAACGCATAACGCATAACGCATAACACTTAACGCATAACGCATAACGCATAACCATAACGCATAACGCATAACGCATAACGCATAACGCATAACGTATAACGCATAACGCATACTGTATAACGCATAACGCATAACGCATAACGCAAACGTATAACGCACAACGCATAACGCATAACGCATAACGCATATCATATAACGCATAACGCATAACGCATAACGCATAACATATAACGCATAACGCATAACGCATAACGCATAACATATAACGCATAACGCATAACGCATAACGCATAACGCATAACGCATAAAGCATAACGCATAACGCATAACGCATAACGCATAACGCATAACGCATAACCATAACGCATAACGCATAACCCATAACGCATAACGCAAAACGCATAACGTATAACGCATAACATATAACGCATAACGCATAACGCATACCGTATAACGCATAATGCATAACGCATAAAGCATAACGCATAACGCATAACGCATAACGCATAACGCATAACGCATAACGCATAACGCTTAACGCATAACGCATAACGCATACCGTATAACGCATAATGCATAACGCATAAAGCATAACGCATAACGCATAACGCATAACGCATAACGCATAACGCATAACACTTAACGCATAACGCATAACGCATAACCATAACGCATAACGCATAACGCATAACGCATAACGCATAACGTATAACGCATAACGCATACTGTATAACGCATAACGCATAACGCATAACGCAAACGTATAACGCACAACGCATAACGCATAACGCATAACGCATAACATATAACGCATAACGCATAACGCATAACGCATAACATATAACGCATAACGCATAACGCATAACGCATAACATATAACGCATAACGCATAACGCATAACGCATAACGCATAACGCATAAAGCATAACGCATAACGCATAACGCATAACGCATAACGCATAACGCATAACCATAACGCATAACGCATACCGTATAACGCATAATGCATAACGCATAAAGCATAACGCATAACGCATAACGCATAACGCATAACGCATAACGCATAACACTTAACGCATAACGCATAACGCATAACCATAACGCATAACGCATAACGCATAACGCATAACGCATAACGTATAACGCATAACGCATACTGTATAACGCATAACGCATAACGCATAACGCAAACGTATAACGCACAACGCATAACGCATAACGCATAACGCATAACATATAACGCATAACGCATAACGCATAACGCATAACATATAACGCATAACGCATAACGCATAACGCATAACATATAACGCATAACGCATAACGCATAACGCATAACGCATAACGCCTAAAGCATAACGCATAACGCATAACGCATAACGCATAACGCATAACGCATAACCATAACGCATAACGCATAACCCATAACGCATAACGCAAAACGCATAACGTATAACGCATAACATATAACGCATAACGCATAACGCATACCGTATAACGCATAATGCATAACGCATAAAGCATAACGCATAACGCATAACGCATAACGCATAACGCATAACGCATAACGCATAACGCTTAACGCATAACGCATAACGCATAACCATAACGCATAACGCATAACGCATAACGCATAACGCATAACGCATAACGTATAACGCATAACGCATACTGTATAACGCATAACGCATAACGCATAACGCATACCGTATAACGCATAACGCATAACGCATAACGCATAACGCATAACCATAACGCATAACCATAACGCATAACTCATAACGCATAACGCATAACGCATAACGCACACCGTATAACGCATAACGCATAACGCATAACGCATAACCATAACGCATAACTCATAACGCATAACGCATAACGCACACCGTATAACGCATAACGCATAACGCATAACGCATAACGTATAACGGATCACGCATAACGCTTAAGGCATAACGCATAACGCATAACGCATAACATATAACGCATAACGCATAACGCATAACGCATAACATATAACGCATAACGCATAACGCATAACATATAACGCATAACGCATAACGCATAACGCATAACGCATAAAGCATAACGCATAACGCATAACGCATAACGCATAACGCATAACCATAACGCATAACGCATAACCCATAACGCATAACGCATAACGCATAACGTATAACGCATAACGCATACCGTATAACGCATAATGCATAACGCATAAAGCACAACGCATAACGTATAACGCATAACGCATACCGTATAACGCATAACGCATACTGTATAACACATAACGCATAACGCATAACGCAAACGTATAACGCACAACGCATAACGCATAACGCATAACGCATAACGCATAACGCATAACGCATAACGCATAACGCATAACGCATAACGCATAACGCATAACGCATAAAGCATAACGCATAACGCATAACGCATAACGCATAACGCATAACCATAACGCATAACGCATAACCCATAACGCATAACGCATAACGCATAACGTATAACGCATAACGCATAACGCATAACGCATAACATATAACGCATAACGCATAACGCATAACATATAACGCATAACGCATAACGCATAACGCATAACGCATAACGCATAACGCATAACGCATAACGCATAACGCATAACGCATAACCATAACGCATAACGCATAACCCATAACGCATAACGCATAACGCATAACGTATAACGCATAACGCATACCGTATAACGCATAATGCATAACGCATAAAGCACAACGCATAACGTATAACGCATAACGCATACCGTATAACGCATAATGCATAACGCATAAAGCATAACGCATAACGCATAACGCATAACGCATAACGCATAACGCATAACGCATAACGCATAACGCATAACGCATAACGCATAACGCACAAAGCAAAACGCATAACGCAAACGTATAACGCACAACGCATAACGCATAACGCATAACGCATAACGCATAACGCATAATGTATAACGCATAACGCATAACGCATACCGTATAACGCATAACGCATAACGCATAACGCAAACGTATAACGCACAACGCATAACGCATAACGCATAACGCATAACGCATAACATATAACGCATAACGCATAACGCATAACGCATAACATATAACGCATAACGCATAACGCATAACATATAACGCATAACGCATAACGCATAACGCATAACGCATAAAGCATAACGCATAACGCATAACGCATAACGCATAACGCATAAAGCATAACGCATAACGCATAACGCATAACGCATAACCATAACGCATAACGCATAACCCATAACGCATAACGCATAACGCATAACGTATAACGCATAATGCATAACGCATAAAGCATAACGCATAACGCATAACGCATAACGCATAACGCTTAACGCATAACGCATAACGCATAACCATAACGCATAACGCATAACGCATAACGCATAACGTATAACGCATAACGCATACTGTATAACACATAACGCATAACGCATAACGCAAACGTATAACGCACAACGCATAACGCATAACGCATAACGCATAACATATAACGCATAACGCATAACGCATAACGCATAACGCATAACGCATAAAGCATAACGCATAACGCATAACGCATAACGCATAACGCATAACCATAACGCATAACGCATAACCCATAACGCATAACGCATAACGCATAACGTATAACGCATAATGCATGACGCATAAAGCATAACGCATAACGCATAACGCATAACGCATAACCATAACGCATAACGCATAACGCATAACGCATAACGCATAACGTATAACGAATAACGCATACTGTATAACGCATAACGCATAACGCATAACGCAAACGTATAACGCACAACGCATAACGCATAACGCATAACGCATAACATATAACGCATAACGCATAACGCATAACGCATAACATACAACGCATAACGCATAACGCATAACGCATAACATATAACGCATAACGCATAACGCATAACGCATAACGCATAACGCATAAAGCATAACGCATAACGCATAACGCATAACGCATAACGCATAACGCATAACCATAACGCATAACGCATAACACATAACGTATAACGCATAACGCATACTGTATGACGCATAACGCATAACGCAAACGTATAACGCACAACGCATAACGCATAACGCATAACGCATAACATATAACGCATAACGCATAACGCAAACGTATAACGCACAACGCATAACGCATAACGCATAACGCATAACGCATAACATATAACGCATAACGCATAACGCATAACGCATAACCCATAACGCATAACGCATAACGCATAACGTATAACGCATAATGCATAACGCATAAAGCATAACGCATAACGCATAACGCATAACGCATAACGCTTAACGCATAACGCATAACGCATAACCATAACGCATAACGCATAACGCATAACGCATAACGTATAACGCATAACGCATACTGTATAACACATAACGCATAACGCATAACGCAAACGTATAACGCACAACGCATAACGCATAACGCATAACGCATAACATATAACGCATAACGCATAACGCATAACGCATAACGCATAACGCATAAAGCATAACGCATAACGCATAACGCATAACGCATAACGCATAACCATAACGCATAACGCATAACCCATAACGCATAACGCATAACGCATAACGTATAACGCATAATGCATGACGCATAAAGCATAACGCATAACGCATAACGCATAACGCATAACCATAACGCATAACGCATAACGCATAACGCATAACGCATAACGTATAACGAATAACGCATACTGTATAACGCATAACGCATAACGCATAACGCAAACGTATAACGCACAACGCATAACGCATAACGCATAACGCATAACATATAACGCATAACGCATAACGCATAACGCATAACATACAACGCATAACGCATAACGCATAACGCATAACATATAACGCATAACGCATAACGCATAACGCATAACGCATAACGCATAAAGCATAACGCATAACGCATAACGCATAACGCATAACGCATAACGCATAACCATAACGCATAACGCATAACACATAACGTATAACGCATAACGCATACTGTATGACGCATAACGCATAACGCAAACGTATAACGCACAACGCATAACGCATAACGCATAACATATAACGCATAACGCATAACGCAAACGTATAACGCACAACGCATAACGCATAACGCATAACGCATAACGCATAACATATAACGCATAACGCATAACGCATAACGCATAACGCATATCGCATAACGTATAACGCATATCGTATAACGCATAACGCATACCGTATAACGCATAACGCATAACGCATAACGCAAACGTATAACGCACAACGCATAACGCATAACGCATAACATATAACGCATAACGCATAACGCATAACGCATAACATATAACATATAACGCATAACGCATAACGCATAACGCATAACATATAACGCATAACGCATAACGCATAACGCATAAAGCATAACGCATAACGCATAACGCATAACGCATAACGCTTAACGCATAACGCATAACGCATAACCATAACGCATAACGCATAACGCATAACGCATAACGCATAACGCATAACCATAACGCATAACGCATAACCCATAACGCATAACGCATAACGCATAACGTATAACGCATAACGCATACCGTATAACGCATAACGCATAACGCATAACGTATAACGCATAACGCATACCGTATAACGCATAACGCATAACGCATAACGCATAACGCATAACGCATATCGCATAACGCATAACGCATAACGTATAACGCATAACGCATACCGTATAACGCACAACGCATAACGCATAACGCAAACGTATAACGCACAACGCATAACGCATAACGCATAACGCATAACATATAACGCATAACGCATAACGCATAACGCATAACATATAACGCATAACGCATAACGCATAACGCATAACATATAACGCATAACGCATAACGCATAACGCATAACGCATAAAGCATAACGCATAACGCATAACGCATAACGCATAACGCATAACCATAACGCATAACGCATAACCCATAACGCATAACGCATAACGCATAACGTATAACGCATAACGCATACCGTATAACGCATAATGCATAACGCATAAAGCATAACGCATAACGTATAACGCATAACGCATACCGTATAACGCATAATGCATAACGCATAAAGCATAACGCATAACGCATAACGCATAACGCATAACGCATAACGCATAACACTTAACGCATAACGCATAACGCATAACCATAACGCATAACGCATAACGCATAACGCATAACGCATAACGTATAACGCATAACGCATACTGTATAACGCATAACGCATAACGCATAACGCAAACGTATAACGCACAACGCATAACGCATAACGCATAACGCATAACATATAACGCATAACGCATAACGCATAACGCATAACATATAACGCATAACGCATAACGCATAACGCATAACATATAACGCATAACGCATAACGCATAACGCATAACGCATAACGCATAAAGCATAACGCATAACGCATAACGCATAACGCATAACGCATAACGCATAACCATAACGCATAACGCATAACCCATAACGCATAACGCAAAACGCATAACGTATAACGCATAACATATAACGCATAACGCATAACGCATACCGTATAACGCATAATGCATAACGCATAAAGCATAACGCATAACGCATAACGCATAACGCATAACGCATAACGCATAACGCATAACGCTTAACGCATAACGCATAACGCATAACCATAACGCATAACGCATAACGCATAACGCATAACGCATAACGTATAACGCATAACGCATACTGTATAACGCATAACGCATAACGCATAACGCAAACGTATAACGCACAACGCATAACGCATAACGCATAACGCATAACATATAACGCATAACGCATAACGCAAACGTATAACGCACAACGCATAACGCATAACGCATAACATATAACGCATAACGCATAACGCATAACGCATAACGCATAACGCATAACGCATATCGCATAACGCATAACGCATAACGCATAACGTATAACGGATCACGCAGAACGCATAACGCATAACGCATAACGCATAACGCATAACGCATAACGCATAACGCATAAAGCATAACGCATAACGCATTACGCATAACTTATAACGCATAACGCATACCGTACAACGCATAATGCATAACGCATAAAGCATAACGCATAACGCATAACGCATAACGCATAACGCATAACGCTTAACGCATAACGCATAACGCATAACCATAACGCATAACGCATAACGCATAACGCATAACGCATAACGTATAACGCATAACGCATACTGTATAACGCATAACGCATAACGCATAACGCAAACGTATAACGCACAACGCATAACGCATAACGCATAACGCATAACATATAACGCATAACGCATAACGCGAACGTATAACGCATAACGCATAACGCATAACGCATAACATATAACGCATAACGCATAACGCATAACGCATAACGCATAACGCATAACGCATAACGCATATCGCATAACGCATAACGCATAACGTATAACGCATAACGCATACCGTATAACGCATAACGCATAACGCATAACGCAAACGTATAACGCACAACGCATAACGCATAACGCATAACGCATAACATATAACGCATAACGCATAACGCATAACGCATAACATATAACGCATAACGCATAACGCATAACGCATAACATATAACGCATAACGCATAACGCATAACGCATAACGCATAAAGCATAACGCATAACGCATAACGCATAACGCATAACCATAACGCATAACGCATAACCCATAACGCATAACGCATAACGCATAACGTATAACGCATAATGCATAACGCATAAAGCATAACGCATAACGCATAACGCATAACGCATAACGCATAACGCTTAACGCATAACGCATAACGCATAACCATAACGCATAACGCATAACGCATAACGCATAACGCATAACGTATAACGCATAACGCATACTGTATAACGCATAACGCATAACGCAAACGTATAACGCACAACGCATAACGCATAACGCATAACGCATAACATATAACGCATAACGCATAACGCATAACGCATAACGCATAAAGCATAACGCATAACGCATAACGCATAACGCATAACGCATAACCATAACGCATAACGCATAACCCATAACGCATAACGCATAACGCATAACGCATAACGCATAACGCTTAACGCATAACGCATAACGCATAACCATAACGCATAACGCATAACGCATAACGCATAACGCATAACGTATAACGCATAACGCATACTGTATAACGCATAACGCATAACGCATAACGCAAACGTATAACGCACAACGCATAACGCATAACGCATAACGCATAACATATAACGCATAACGCATAACGCATAACGCATAACATACAACGCATAACGCATAACGCATAACGCATAACATATAACGCATAACGCATAACGCATAACGCATAACGCATAAATCATAACGCATAACGCATAACGCATAACGCATAACGCATAACGCATAACCATAACGCATAACGCATAACCCATAACGCATAACGCATAACGCATAACGCATAACGTGTAACGCATAACGCATACCGTATAACGCATAATGCATAACGCATAAAGCATAACGCATAACGTATAACGCATAACGCATACCGTACAACGCATAATGCATAACGCATAAAGCATAACGCATAACGCATAACGCATAACGAATACCGCATAACGCATAACGCATAACGCATAACTCATAACGCATAACGCATAACGCATAACGCACACCGTATAACGCATAACGCATAACGCATAACGCATAACGTATAACGGATCACGCATAACGCATAACGCATAACGCATAACGCATAACGCATAACGCATAACGCATAACGCATAACGCATAACGCATAACGCATAACGCATAACGCATTACGCATAACTTATAACGCATAACGCATACCGTATAACGCATAATGCATAACGCATAAAGCATAACGCATAACGCATAACGCATAACGCATAACGCTTAACGCATAACGCATAACGCATAACCATAACGCATAACGCATAACGCATAACGCATAACACATAACGTATAACGCATAACGCATACTGTATGACGCATAACGCATAACGCATAACGCAAACGTATAACGCACAACGCATAACGCATAACGCATAACCCATAACGCATAACGCATAACGCATAACGTATAACGCATAATGCATAACGCATAAAGCATAACGCATAACGCATAACGCATAACGCATAACGCTTAACGCATAACGCATAACGCATAACCATAACGCATAACGCATAACGCATAACGCATAACGTATAACGCATAACGCATACTGTATAACACATAACGCATAACGCATAACGCAAACGTATAACGCACAACGCATAACGCATAACGCATAACGCATAACATATAACGCATAACGCATAACGCATAACGCATAACGCATAACGCATAAAGCATAACGCATAACGCATAACGCATAACGCATAACGCATAACCATAACGCATAACGCATAACCCATAACGCATAACGCATAACGCATAACGTATAACGCATAATGCATGACGCATAAAGCATAACGCATAACGCATAACGCATAACGCATAACCATAACGCATAACGCATAACGCATAACGCATAACGCATAACGTATAACGAATAACGCATACTGTATAACGCATAACGCATAACGCATAACGCAAACGTATAACGCACAACGCATAACGCATAACGCATAACGCATAACATATAACGCATAACGCATAACGCATAACGCATAACATACAACGCGTAACGCATAACGCATAACGCATAACATATAACGCATAACGCATAACGCATAACGCATAACGCATAACGCATAAAGCATAACGCATAACGCATAACGCATAACGCATAACGCATAACGCATAACCATAACGCATAACGCATAACACATAACGTATAACGCATAACGCATACTGTATGACGCATAACGCATAACGCAAACGTATAACGCACAACGCATAACGCATAACGCATAACGCATAACATATAACGCATAACGCATAACGCAAACGTATAACGCACAACGCATAACGCATAACGCATAACGCATAACATATAACGCATAACGCATAACGCATAACGCATAACGCATATCGCATAACGTATAACGCATATCGTATAACGCATAACGCATACCGTATAACGCATAACGCATAACGCATAACGCAAACGTATAACGCACAACGCATAACGCATAACGCATAACATATAACGCATAACGCATAACGCATAACGCATAACATATAACATATAACGCATAACGCATAACGCATAACGCATAACATATAACGCATAACGCATAACGCATAACGCATAACGCATAAAGCATAACGCATAACGCATAACGCATAACGCATAACGCTTAACGCATAACGCATAACGCATAACCATAACGCATAACGCATAACGCATAACGCATAACGCATAACGCATAACCATAACGCATAACGCATAACCCATAACGCATAACGCATAACGCATAACGTATAACGCATAACGCATACCGTATAACGCATAACGCATAACGCATAACGTATAACGCATAACGCATACCGTATAACGCATAACGCATAACGCATAACGCATAACGCATAACGCATATCGCATAACGCATAACGCATAACGTATAACGCATAACGCATACCGTATAACGCACAACGCATAACGCATAACGCAAACGTATAACGCACAACGCATAACGCATAACGCATAACGCATAACATATAACGCATAACGCATAACGCATAACGCATAACATATAACGCATAACGCATAACGCATAACGCATAACATATAACGCATAACGCATAACGCATAACGCATAACGCATAAAGCATAACGCATAACGCATAACGCATAACGCATAACGCATAACCATAACGCATAACGCATAACCCATAACGCATAACGCATAACGCATAACGTATAACGCATAACGCATACCGTATAACGCATAATGCATAACGCATAAAGCATAACGCATAACGTATAACGCATAACGCATACCGTATAACGCATAATGCATAACGCATAAAGCATAACGCATAACGCATAACGCATAACGCATAACGCATAACGCATAACGCATAACACTTAACGCATAACGCATAACGCATAACCATAACGCATAACGCATAACGCATAACGCATAACGCATAACGTATAACGCATAACGCATACTGTATAACGCATAACGCATAACGCATAACGCAAACGTATAACGCACAACGCATAACGCATAACGCATAACGCATAACATATAACGCATAACGCATAACGCATAACGCATAACATATAACGCATAACGCATAACGCATAACGCATAACATATAACGCATAACGCATAACGCATAACGCATAACGCATAACGCATAAAGCATAACGCATAACGCATAACGCATAACGCATAACGCATAACGCATAACCATAACGCATAACGCATAACCCATAACGCATAACGCAAAACGCATAACGCATAACGCATAACATATAACGCATAACGCATAACGCATACCGTATAACGCATAATGCATAACGCATAAAGCATAACGCATAACGCATAACGCATAACGCATAACGCATAACGCATAACGCATAACGCTTAACGCATAACGCATAACGCATAACCATAACGCATAACGCATAACGCATAACGCATAACGCATAACGTATAACGCATAACGCATACTGTATAACGCATAACGCATAACGCATAACGCAAACGTATAACGCACAACGCATAACGCATAACGCATAACGCATAACATATAACGCATAACGCATAACGCAAACGTATAACGCACAACGCATAACGCATAACGCATAACATATAACGCATAACGCATAACGCATAACGCATAACGCATAACGCATAACGCATATCGCATAACGCATAACGCATAACGCATAACGTATAACGGATCACGCAGAACGCATAACGCATAACGCATAACGCATAACGCATAACGCATAACGCATAACGCATAAAGCATAACGCATAACACATAACGCATTACGCATAACTTATAACGCATAACGCATACCGTATAACGCATAATGCATAACGCATAAAGCATAACGCATAACGCATAACGCATAACGCATAACGCATAACGCTTAACGCATAACGCATAACGCATAACCATAACGCATAACGCATAACGCATAACGCATAACGCATAACGTATAACGCATAACGCATACTGTATAACGCATAACGCATAACGCATAACGCAAACGTATAACGCACAACGCATAACGCATAACGCATAACGCATAACATATAACGCATAACGCATAACGCGAACGTATAACGCATAACGCATAACGCATAACGCATAACATATAACGCATAACGCATAACGCATAACGCATAACGCATAACGCATAACGCATATCGCATAACGCATAACGCATAACGTATAACGCATAACGCATACCGTATAACGCATAACGCATAACGCATAACGCAAACGTATAACGCACAACGCATAACGCATAACGCATAACGCATAACATATAACGCATAACGCATAACGCATAACGCATAACATATAACGCATAACGCATAACGCATAACGCATAACATATAACGCATAACGCATAACGCATAACGCATAAAGCATAACGCATAACGCATAACGCATAACGCATAACCATAACGCATAACGCATAACCCATAACGCATAACGCATAACGCATAACGTATAACGCATAATGCATAACGCATAAAGCATAACGCATAACGCATAACGCATAACGCATAACGCATAACGCTTAACGCATAACGCATAACGCATAACCATAACGCATAACGCATAACGCATAACGCATAACGCATAACGCATAACGCATAACGCATACTGTATAACGCATAACGCATAACGCATAACGCAAACGTATAACGCACAACGCATAACGCATAACGCATAACGCATAACATATAACGCATAACGCATAACGCATAACGCATAACGCATAAAGCATAACGCATAACGCATAACGCATAACGCATAACGCATAACCATAACGCATAACGCATAACCCATAACGCATAACGCATAACGCATAACGCATAACGCATAACGCATAACGCATAACGCATAACGCATAACCATAACGCATAACGCATAACGCATAACGCATAACGCATAACGCATAACGCATAACGCATACCGTATAACGCATAACGCATAACGCATAACGCAAACGTATAACGCACAACGCATAACGCATAACGCATAACGCATAACATATAACGCATAACGCATAACGCATAACGCATAACATACAACGCATAACGCATAACGCATAACGCATAACATATAACGCATAACGCATAACGCATAACGCATAACGCATAAATCATAACGCATAACGCATAACGCATAACGCATAACGCATAACGCATAACCATAACGCATAACGCATAACCCATAACGCATAACGCATAACGCATAACGCATAACGTGTAACGCATAACGCATACCGTATAACGCATAATGCATAACGCATAAAGCATAACGCATAACGTATAACGCATAACGCATACCGTATAACGCATAATGCATAACGCATAAAGCATAACGCATAACGCATAACGCATAACGAATACCGCAAAACGCATAACGCATAACGCATAACTCATAACGCATAACGCATAACGCATAACGCACACCGTATAACGCATAACGCATAACGCATAACGCATAACGTATAACGGATCACGCATAACGCATAACGCATAACGCATAACGCATAACGCATAACGCATAACGCATAACGCATAAAGCATAACGCATAACGCATAACGCATTACGCATAACTTATAACGCATAACGCATACCGTATAACGCATAATGCATAACGCATAAAGCATAACGCATAACGCATAACGCATAACGCATAACGCTTAACGCATAACGCATAACGCATAACCATAACGCATAACGCATAACGCATAACGCATAACACATAACGTATAACGCATAACGCATACTGTATGACGCATAACGCATAACGCATAACGCAAACGTATAACGCACAACGCATAACGCATAACGCATAACGCATAACATATAACGCATAACGCAAACGTATAGCGCACAACGCATAACGCATAACGCATAACGCATAACGCATAACATATAACGCATAACGCATAACGCATAACGCATAACGCATAACGCATATCGCATAACGTATAACGCATATCGTATAACGCATAACGCATACCGTATAACGCATAACGCATAACGCATAACGCAAACGTATAACGCACAACGCATAACGCATAACGCATAACATATAACGCATAACGCATAACGCATAACGCATAACATATAACGCATAACGCATAACGCATAACGCATAACATATAACGCATAACGCATAACGCATAACGCATAACGCATAACGCATAAAGCATAACGCATAACGCATAACGCATAACGCATAACGCATAACCATAACGCATAACGCATAACCCATAACGCATAACGCATAACGCATAACGTATAACGCATAACGCATAACGCATAACGCATAACGCATAACGCTTAACGCATAACGCATAACCATAACGCATAACTCATAACGCATAACGCATAACGCATAACGCACACCGTATAACGCATAACGCATAACGCATAACGCATAACCATAACGCATAACTCATAACGCATAACGCATAACGCATATCGTATAACGCATAACGCATACCGTATAACGCATAACGCATAACGCATAACGCATAACGCTTAACGCATAACGCATAACCATAACGCATAACTCATAACGCATAACGCATAACGCATAACGCACACCGTATAACGCATAACGCATAACGCATAACGCATAACCATAACGCATAACTCATAACGCATAACGCATAACGCACACCGTATAACGCATAACGCATAACGCATAACGCATAACGTATAACGGATCACGCATAACGCTTAAGGCATAACGCATAACGCATAACGCATAACATATAACGCATAACGCATAACGCATAACGCATAACATATAACGCATAACGCATAACGCATAACATATAACGCATAACGCATAACGCATAACGCATAACGCATAAAGCATAACGCATAACGCATAACGCATAACGCATAACGCATAACCATAACGCATAACGCATAACCCATAACGCATAACGCATAACGCATAACGTATAACGCATAACGCATACCGTATAACGCATAATGCATAACGCATAAAGCACAACGCATAACGTATAACGCATAACGCATACCGTATAACGCATAACGCATACTGTATAACACATAACGCATAACGCATAACGCAAACGTATAACGCACAACGCATAACGCATAACGCATAACGCATAACGCATAACGCATAACGCATAACGCATAACGCATAACGCATAACGCATAACGCATAACGCATAACGCATAAAGCATAACGCATAACGCATAACGCATAACGCATAACGCATAACCATAACGCATAACGCATAACCCATAACGCATAACGCATAACGCATAACGTATAACGCATAACGCATAACGCATAACATATAACGCATAACGCATAACGCATAACATATAACGCATAACGCATAACGCATAACGCATAACGCATAACGCATAACGCATAACGCATAACGCATAACCATAACGCATAACGCATAACCCATAACGCATAACGCATAACGCATAACGTATAACGCATAACGCATACCGTATAACGCATAATGCATAACGCATAAAGCACAACGCATAACGTATAACGCATAACGCATACCGTATAACGCATAACGCATAACGCATAAAGCATAACGCATAACGCATAACGCATAACGCATAACGCATAACGCATAACGCATAACGCATAACGCATAACGCATAACGCATAACGCACAAAGCAAAACGCATAACGCAAACGTATAACGCACAACGCATAACGCATAACGCATAACGCATAACGCATAACGCATAATGTATAACGCATAACGCATAACGCATACCGTATAACGCATAACGCATAACGCATAACGCAAACGTATAACGCACAACGCATAACGCATAACGCATAACGCATAACGCATAACATATAACGCATAACGCATAACGCATAACGCATAACATATAACGCATAACGCATAACGCATAACATATAACGCATAACGCATAACGCATAACGCATAACGCATAAAGCATAACGCATAACGCATAACGCATAACGCATAACGCATAAAGCATAACGCATAACGCATAACGCATAACGCATAACCATAACGCATAACGCATAACCCATAACGCATAACGCATAACGCATAACGTATAACGCATAATGCATAACGCATAAAGCATAACGCATAACGCATAACGCATAACGCATAACGCTTAACGCATAACGCATAACGCATAACGTATAACGCATAACGCATACTGTATAACACATAACGCATAACGCATAACGCATAACGTGTAACGCATAACGCATACCGTATAACGCATAACGCATAACGCATAACGCATAACATATAACGCTTAACGCATAACGCATAACGCATAACATATAACGCTTAACGCATAACGCATAACGCATAACCATAACGCATAACGCATAACGCATAACGCATAACGCATAACGTATAACGCATAACGCATACCGTATAACGCATAATGCATAACGCATAAAGCATAACGCATAACGCATAACCATAACGCATAACGCATAACGCATAAAGCATAACGCATAACGCATAACGCATAACGCATAACGCATAACCATAACGCATAACGCATAACGCATAACGCATAACGCATAACGTATAACGCATAACGCATAACGCATAACGTATAACGCATAATGCATAACGCATAAAGCATAACGCATAACGCATAACATATAACGTATAACGCATAACGCATAACTCATAACATATAACGCATAACGCATAACGCATAACATATAACGCATAACGCATAACGCATAACGCATAACGCATAAAGCATAACGCATAACGCATAACGCAAAACGCATAACGCATAACGCATAACCATAACGCATAACGCATAACCCATAACGCATAACGCATAACGCATAACGCATAACGTATAACGCATAACGCATACCGTATAACGCATAATGCATAACGCATAAAGCATAACGCATAACGCATAACCATAACGCATAACGCATAACGCATAAAGCATAACGCATAACGCATAACGCATAACGCATAACGCATAACCATAACGCATAACGCATAACGCATAACGCATAACGCATAACGTATAACGCATAACGCATACTGTATAACGCATAACGCATAACGCATAACGCAAACGTATAACGCACAACGCATAACGCATAACATATAACGCATAACGCATAACGCATACCGTATAACGCTTAATGCATAACGCATAAAGCATAACGCATAACGCATAACGCATAACGCATAACGCATAACGCATAACGCATAACGCTTAACGCATAACGCATAACGCATAACCATAACGCATAACGCATAACGCATAACGCATAACGCATAACGCATAACGTATAACCCATAACGCATACTGTATAACGCATAACGCATAACGCAAACGTATAACGCACAACGCATAACGCATAACGCATAACGCATAACATATAACGCATAACGCATAACGCAAACGTATAACGCACAACGCATAACGCATAACGCATAACATATAACGCATAACGCATAACGCATAACGCATAACGCATAACGCATATCGCATAACGCATAACGCATAACGCATAACGTATAACGGATCACGCAGAACGCATAACGCATAACGCATAACGCATAACGCATAACGCATAACGCATAACGCATAAAGCATAACGCATAACGCATAACGCATTACGCATAACTTATAACGCATAACGCATACCGTATAACGCATAATGCATAACGCATAAAGCATAACGCATAACGCATAACGCATAACGCATAACGCATAACGCTTAACGCATAACGCATAACGCATAACCATAACGCATAACGCATAACGCATAACGCATAACGCATAACGTATAACGCATAACGCATACTGTATAACGCATAACGCATAACGCATAACGCAAACGTATAACGCACAACGCATAACGCATAACGCATAACGCATAACATATAACGCATAACGCATAACGCAAACGTATAACGCACAACGCATAACGCATAACGCATAACATATAACGCATAACGCATAACGCATAACGCATAACGCATAACGCATAACGCATATCGCATAACGCATAACGCATAACGCATAACGCATAACGCATAACGCATAAAGCATAACGCATAACGCATAACGCAAAACGCATAACGCATAACCATAACGCATAACGCATAACCCATAACGCATAACGCATAACGCATAACGCATAACGTATAACGCATAACGCATACCGTATAACGCATAATGCATAACGCATAAAGCATAACGCATAACGCATAACCATAACGCATAACGCATAACGCATAAAGCATAACGCATAACGCATAACGCATAACGCATAACGCATAACCATAACGCATAACGCATAACGCATAACGCATAACGCATAACGTATAACGCATAACGCATACTGTATAACGCATAACGCATAACGCATAACGCAAACGTATAACGCACAACGCATAACGCATAACATATAACGCATAACGCATAACGCATACCGTATAACGCATAATGCATAACGCATAAAGCATAACGCATAACGCATAACGCATAACGCATAACGCATAACGCATAACGCATAACGCTTAACGCATAACGCATAACGCATAACCATAACGCATAACGCATAACGCATAACGCATAACGCATAACGTATAACGCATAACGCATACTGTATAACGCATAACGCATAACGCATAACGCAAACGTATAACGCACAACGCATAACGCATAACGCATAACGCATAACATATAACGCATAACGCATAACGCAAACGTATAACGCACAACGCATAACGCATAACGCATAACATATAACGCATAACGCATAACGCATAACGCATAACGCATAACGCATAACGCATATCGCATAACGCATAACGCATAACGCATAACGTATAACGGATCACGCAGAACGCATAACGCATAACGCATAACGCATAACGCATAACGCATAACGCATAACGCATAAAGCATAACGCATAACGCATAACGCATTACGCATAACTTATAACGCATAACGCATACCGTATAACGCATAATGCATAACGCATAAAGCATAACGCATAACGCATAACGCATAACGCATAACGCATAACGCATAACGCATAACGCATAACGCATAACCATAACGCATAACGCATAACGCATAACGCATAACGCATAACGCATAACGCATAACGCATACCGTATAACGCATAACGCATAACGCATAACGCAAACGTATAACGCACAACGCATAACGCATAACGCATAACGCATAACATATAACGCATAACGCATAACGCAAACGTATAACGCATAACGCATAACGCATAACGCATAACATATAACGCATAACGCATAACGCATAACGCATAACGCATAACGCATAACGCATATCGCATAACGCATAACGCATAACGTATAACGCATAACGCATACCGTATAACGCATAACGCATAACGCATAACGCAAACGTATAACGCACAACGCATAACGCATAACGCATAACGCATAACATATAACGCATAACGCATAACGCATAACCATAACGCATAACGCATAACGCATAACGCATAACGCATAACGTATAACGCATAACGCATACTGTATAACGCATAACGCATAACGCATAACGCAAACGTATAACGCACAACGCATAACGCATAACATATAACGCATAACGCATAACGCATACCGTATAACGCATAATGCATAACGCATAAAGCATAACGCATAACGCATAACGCATAACGCATAACGCATAACGCATAACGCTTAACGCATAACGCATAACGCATAACCATAACGCATAACGCATAACGCATAACGCATAACGCATAACGTATAACGCATAACGCATACTGTATAACGCATAACGCATAACGCATAACGCAAACGTATAACGCACAACGCATAACGCATAACGCATAACGCATAACATATAACGCATAACGCATAACGCAAACGTATAACGCACAACGCATAACGCATAACGCATAACATATAACGCATAACGCATAACGCATAACGCATAACGCATAACGCATAACGCATATCGCATAACGCATAACGCATAACGCATAACGTATAACGGATCACGCAGAACGCATAACGCATAACGCATAACGCATAACGCATAACGCATAACGCATAACGCATAAAGCATAACGCATAACGCATAACGCATTACGCATAACTTATAACGCATAACGCATACCGTATAACGCATAATGCATAACGCATAAAGCATAACGCATAACGCATAACGCATAACGCATAACGCATAACGCTTAACGCATAACGCATAACGCATAACCATAACGCATAACGCATAACGCATAACGCATAACGCATAACGTATAACGCATAACGCATACTGTATAACGCATAACGCATAACGCATAACGCAAACGTATAACGCACAACGCATAACGCATAACGCATAACGCATAACATATAACGCATAACGCATAACGCAAACGTATAACGCATAACGCATAACGCATAACATATAACGCATAACGCATAACGCATAACGCATAACGCATAACGCATAACGCATAACGCATATCGCATAACGCATAACGCATAACGTATAACGCATAACGCATACCGTATAACGCATAACGCATAACGCATAACGCAAACGTATAACGCACAACGCATAACGCATAACGCATAACGCATAACATATAACGCATAACGCATAACGCATAACGCATAACGCATAACATATAACGCATAACGCATAACGCATAACGCATAACATATAACGCATAACGCATAACGCATAACGCATAACGCATAAAGCATAACGCATAACGCATAACGCATAACGCATAACCATAACGCATAACGCATAACCCACAACGCATAACGCATAACGCATAACGTATAACGCATAATGCATAACGCATAAAGCATAACGCATAACGCATAACGCATAACGCATAACGCATAACGCTTAACGCATAACGCATAACGCATAACCATAACGCATAACGCATAACGCATAACGCATAACGCATAACGTATAACGCATAACGCATACTGTATAACGCATAACGCATAACGCATAACGCAAACGTATAACGCACAACGCATAACGCATAACGCATAACGCATAACATATAACGCATAACGCATAACGCATAACGCATAACGCATAAAGCATAACGCATAACGCATAACGCATAACGCATAACGCATAACCATAACGCATAACGCATAACGCATAACCCACAACGCATAACGCATAACGCATAACGTATAACGCATAATGCATAACGCATAAAGCATAACGCATAACGCATAACGCATAACGCATAACGCATAACGCTTAACGCATAACGCATAACGCATAACGCATAACGCATAACGCATAACGCATAACGCATAACGCTTAACGCATAACGCATAACGCATAACCATAACGCATAACGCATAACGCATAACGCATAACGCATAACGCATAACGCATAACGCATAACGCATAACATATAACGCATAACGCATAACGCATAACGCATAACATATAACGCATAACGCATAACGCATAACGCATAACGCATAAAGCATAACGCATAACGCATAACGCATAACGCATAACCATAACGCATAACGCATAACCCACAACGCATAACGCATAACGCATAACGTATAACGCATAATGCATAACGCATAAAGCATAACGCATAACGCATAACGCATAACGCATAACGCATAACGCTTAACGCATAACGCATAACGCATAACCATAACGCATAACGCATAACGCATAACGCATAACGCATAACGTATAACGCATAACGCATACTGTATAACGCATAACGCATAACGCATAACGCAAACGTATAACGCACAACGCATAACGCATAACGCATAACGCATAACATATAACGCATAACGCATAACGCATAACGCATAACGCATAAAGCATAACGCATAACGCATAACGCATAACGCATAACGCATAACCATAACGCATAACGCATAACGCATAACCCACAACGCATAACGCATAACGCATAACGTATAACGCATAATGCATAACGCATAAAGCATAACGCATAACGCATAACGCATAACGCATAACGCATAACGCTTAACGCATAACGCATAACGCATAACCATAACGCATAACGCATAACGCATAACGCATAACGCATAACGTATAACGCATAACGCATACTGTATAACGCATAACGCATAACGCATAACGCAAACGTATAACGCACAACGCATAACGCATAACGCATAACGCATAACATATAACGCATAACGCATAACGCATAACGCATAACGCATAAAGCATAACGCATAACGCATAACGCATAACGCATAACGCATAACCATAACGCATAACGCATAACCCATAACGCATAACGCATAACGCATAACGCATAACGCATAACGCTTAACGCATAACGCATAACGCATAACCATAACGCATAACGCATAACATATAACCCTTAACGCATAACGCATAACGCATAACCATAACGCATAACGCATAACGCATAACGCATAACGCATAACGTATAACGCATAACGCATACTGTATAACGCATAACGCATAACGCATAACGCAAACGTATAACGCACAACGCATAACGCATAACGCATAACATATAACGCATAACGCATAACGCATAACGCATAACATACAACGCATAACGCATAACGCATAACGCATAACGCATAACGCATAACGCATAACGCATAACGCATAAAGCATAACGCATAACGCATAACGCATAACGCATAACGCATAACCATAACGCATAACGCATAACCCATAACGCATAACGCATAACGCACAACGCATAACGCATAACATATAACGCATAACGCATAACGCATACCGTATAACGCATAATGCATAACGCATAAAGCATAACGCATAACGCATAACGCATAACGCATAACGCATAACGCATAACGCATAACGCTTAACGCATAACGCATAACGCATAACCATAACGCATAACGCATAACGCATAACGCATAACGCATAACGTATAACGCATAACGCATACTGTATAACGCATAACGCATAACGCATAACGCAAACGTATAACGCACAACGCATAACGCATAACGCATAACGCATAACATATAACGCATAACGCATAACGCAAACGTATAACGCACAACGCATAACGCATAACGCATAACATATAACGCATAACGCTTAACGCATAACGCATAACGCATAACGCATAACGCATATCGCATAACGCATAACGCATAACGCATAACGCATAACGTATAACGGATCACGCAGAACGCATAACGCATAACGCATAACGCATAACGCATAACGCATAACGCATAACGCATAAAGCATAACGCATAACGCATAACGCATTACGCATAACTTATAACGCATAACGCATACCGTATAACGCATAATGCATAACGCATAAAGCATAACGCATAACGCATAACGCATAACGCATAACGCATAACGCATAACGCATAACGCTTAACGCATAACGCATAACGCATAACCATAACGCATAACGCATAACGCATAACGCATAACGCATAACGTATAACGCATAACGCATACTGTATAACGCATAACGCATAACGCATAACGCAAACGTATAACGCACAACGCATAACGCATAACGCATAACGCATAACATATAACGCATAACGCATAACGCGAACGTATAACGCATAACGCATAACGCATAACGCATAACATATAACGCATAACGCATAACGCATAACGCATAACGCATAACGCATAACGCATAACGCATATCGCATAACGCATAACGCATAACGTATAACGCATAACGCATACTGTATAACGCATAACGCATAACGCATAACGCAAACGTATAACGCACAACGCATAACGCATAACGCATAACGCATAACATATAAAGCATAACGCATAACGCATAACGCATAACGCATAACCATAACGCATAACGCATAACCCATAACGCATAACGCATAACGCATAACGTATAACGCATAATGCATAACGCATAAAGCATAACGCATAACGCATAACGCATAACGCATAACGCATAACGCTTAACGCATAACGCATAACGCATAACCATAACGCATAACGCATAACGCATAACGCAAACGTATAACGCACAACGCATAACGCATAACGCATAACGCATAACATATAACGCATAACGCATAACGCATAACGCACAACGCATAACGCATAACGCATAACGCATAACGCATAACATATAACGCATAACGCATAACGCATAACGCATAACATACAACGCATAACGCATAACGCATAACGCATAACATATAACGCATAACGCATAACGCATAACGCATAACGCATAAATCATAACGCATAACGCATAACGCATAACGCATAACGCATAACGCATAACCATAACGCATAACGCATAACCCATAACGCATAACGCATAACGCATAACGCATAACGCATAACGTGTAACGCATAACGCATACCGTATAACGCATAATGCATAACGCATAAAGCATAACGCATAACGTATAACGCATAACGCATACCGTACAACGCATAATGCATAACGCATAAAGCATAACGCATAACGCATAACGCATAACGAATACCGCAAAACGCATAACGCATAACGCATAACTCATAACGCATAACGCATAACGCATAACGCACACCGTATAACGCATAACGCATAACGCATAACGCATAACGTATAACGGATCACGCATAACGCATAACGCATAACGCATATCGCATAACGCATAACGCATAACGCATAACGCATAACGCATAAAGCATAACGCATAACGCATAACGCATTACGCATAACTTATAACGCATAACGCATACCGTATAACGCATAATGCATAACGCATAAAGCATAACGCATAACGCATAACGCATAACGCATAACGCTTAACGCATAACGCATAACGCATAACCATAACGCATAACGCATAACGCATAACGCATAACACATAACGTATAACGCATAACGCATACTGTATGACGCATAACGCATACCGTATAACGCATAACGCATAACGCATAACGCAAACGTATAACGCACAACGCATAACGCATAAAGCATAACGCATAACGCATAACGCATAACGCATAACGCTTAACGCATAACGCATAACGCATAACCATAACGCATAACGCATAACGCATAACGCATTACGCATAACTTATAACGCATAACGCATACCGTATAACGCATAATGCATAACGCATAAAGCATAACGCATAACGCATAACGCATAACGCATAACGCTTAACGCATAACGCATAACGCATAACCATAACGCATAACGCATAACGCATAACGCATAACGCTTAACGCATAACGCATAACGCATAACCATAACGCATAACGCATAACGCATAACGCATAACACATAACGTATAACGCATAACGCATACTGTATGACGCATAACGCATACCGTATAACGCATAACGCATAACGCATAACGCATAACGCATAACGTATAACGGATCACGCATAACGCTTAAGGCATAACGCATAACGCATAACGCATAACATATAACGCATAACGCATAACGCATAACGCATAACATATAACGCATAACGCATAACGCATAACATATAACGCATAACGCATAACGCATAACGCATAACGCATAAAGCATAACGCATAACGCATAACGCATAACGCATAACGCATAACCATAACGCATAACGCATAACCCATAACGCATAACGCATAACGCATAACGTATAACGCATAACGCATACCGTATAACGCATAATGCATAACGCATAAAGCACAACGCATAACGTATAACGCATAACGCATACCGTATAACGCATAACGCATACTGTATAACACATAACGCATAACGCATAACGCAAACGTATAACGCACAACGCATAACGCATAACGCATAACGCATAACGCATAACGCATAACGCATAACGCATAACGCATAACGCATAACGCATAACGCATAACGCATAAAGCATAACGCATAACGCATAACGCATAACGCATAACGCATAACCATAACGCATAACGCATAACCCATAACGCATAACGCATAACGCATAACGTATAACGCATAACGCATAACGCATAACATATAACGCATAACGCATAACGCATAACATATAACGCATAACGCATAACGCATAACGCATAACGCATAACGCATAACGCATAACGCATAACGCATAACGCATAACGCATAACCATAACGCATAACGCATAACCCATAACGCATAACGCATAACGCATAACGTATAACGCATAACGCATACCGTATAACGCATAATGCATAACGCATAAAGCACAACGCATAACGTATAACGCATAACGCATACCGTATAACGCATAATGCATAACGCATAACGCATAACGCATAACGCATAACGCATAACGCATAACGCATAACGCATAACGCATAACGCATAACGCATAACGCATAACGCATAACGCACAAAGCAAAACGCATAACGCAAACGTATAACGCACAACGCATAACGCATAACGCATAACGCATAACGCATAACGCATAACACATAACGCATAACGCATAACGCATACCGTATAACGCATAACGCATAACGCATAACGCAAACGTATAACGCACAACGCATAACGCATAACGCATAACGCATAACGCATAACATATAACGCATAACGCATAACGCATAACGCATAACATATAACGCATAACGCATAACGCATAACATATAACGCATAACGCATAACGCATAACGCATAACGCATAAAGCATAACGCATAACGCATAACGCATAACGCATAACGCATAAAGCATAACGCATAACGCATAACGCATAACGCATAACCATAACGCATAACGCATAACCCATAACGCATAACGCATAACGCATAACGTATAACGCATAATGCATAACGCATAAAGCATAACGCATAACGCATAACGCATAACGCATAACGCTTAACGCATAACGCATAACGCATAACCATAACGCATAACGCATAACGCATAACGCATAACGTATAACGCATAACGCATACTGTATAACACATAACGCATAACGCATAACGCAAACGTATAACGCACAACGCATAACGCATAACGCATAACGCATAACATATAACGCATAACGCATAACGCATAACGCATAACGCATAACGCATAAAGCATAACGCATAACGCATAACGCATAACGCATAACGCATAACCATAACGCATAACGCATAACCCATAACGCATAACGCATAACGCATAACGTATAACGCATAATGCATGACGCATAAAGCATAACGCATAACGCATAACGCATAACGCATAACCATAACGCATAACGCATAACGCATAACGCATAACGCATAACGTATAACGAATAACGCATACTGTATAACGCATAACGCATAACGCATAACGCAAACGTATAACGCACAACGCATAACGCATAACGCATAACGCATAACATATAACGCATAACGCATAACGCATAACGCATAACATACAACGCATAACGCATAACGCATAACGCATAACGCATAACATATAACGCATAACGCATAACGCATAACGCATAACGCATAACGCATAAAGCATAACGCATAACGCATAACGCATAACGCATAACGCATAACGCATAACCATAACGCATAACGCATAACACATAACGTATAACGCATAACGCATACTGTATGACGCATAACGCATAACGCAAACGTATAACGCACAACGCATAACGCATAACGCATAACGCATAACATATAACGCATAACGCATAACGCAAACGTATAACGCACAACGCATAACGCATAACGCATAACGCATAACATATAACGCATAACGCATAACGCATAACGCATAACGCATATCGCATAACGTATAACGCATATCGTATAACGCATAACGCATAACGCATACCGTATAACGCATAACGCATAACGCATAACGCAAACGTATAACGCACAACGCATAACGCATAACGCATAACATATAACGCATAACGCATAACGCATAACATATAACATATAACGCATAACGCATAACGCATAACGCATAACATATAACGCATAACGCATAACGCATAACGCATAACGCATAAAGCATAACGCATAACGCATAACGCATAACGCATAACGCTTAACGCATAACGCATAACGCATAACCATAACGCATAACGCATAACGCATAACGCATAACGCATAACGCATAACCATAACGCATAACGCATAACCCATAACGCATAACGCATAACGCATAACGTATAACGCATAACGCATACCGTATAACGCATAACGCATAACGCATAACGTATAACGCATAACGCATACCGTATAACGCATAACGCATAACGCATAACGCATAACGCATAACGCATATCGCATAACGCATAACGCATAACGTATAACGCATAACGCATACCGTATAACGCACAACGCATAACGCATAACGCAAACGTATAACGCACAACGCATAACGCATAACGCATAACGCATAACATATAACGCATAACGCATAACGCATAACGCATAACATATAACGCATAACGCATAACGCATAACGCATAACATATAACGCATAACGCATAACGCATAACGCATAACGCATAAAGCATAACATATAACGCATAACGCATAAAGCACAACGCATAACGTATAACGCATAACGCATACCGTATAACGCATAACGCATACTGTATAACACATAACGCATAACGCATAACGCAAACGTATAACGCACAACGCATAACGCATAACGCATAACGCATAACGCATAACGCATAACGCATAACGCATAACGCATAACGCATAACGCATAACGCATAACGCATAACGCATAACGCATAAAGCATAACGCATAACGCATAACGCATAACGCATAACGCATAACCATAACGCATAACGCATAACCCATAACGCATAACGCATAACGCATAACGTATAACGCATAACGCATAACGCATAACATATAACGCATAACGCATAACGCATAACATATAACGCATAACGCATAACGCATAACGCATAACGCATAACGCATAACGCATAACGCATAACGCATAACGCATAACGCATAACCATAACGCATAACGCATAACCCATAACGCATAACGCATAACGCATAACGTATAACGCATAACGCATACCGTATAACGCATAATGCATAACGCATAAAGCACAACGCATAACGTATAACGCATAACGCATACCGTATAACGCATAATGCATAACGCATAAAGCATAACGCATAACGCATAACGCATAACGCATAACGCATAACGCATAACGCATAACGCATAACGCATAACGCATAACGCATAACGCACAAAGCAAAACGCATAACGCAAACGTATAACGCACAACGCATAACGCATAACGCATAACGCATAACGCATAACGCATAATGTATAACGCATAACGCATAACGCATACCGTATAACGCATAACGCATAACGCATAACGCAAACGTATAACGCACAACGCATAACGCATAACGCATAACGCATAACGCATAACATATAACGCATAACGCATAACGCATAACGCATAACATATAACGCATAACGCATAACGCATAACATATAACGCATAACGCATAACGCATAACGCATAACGCATAAAGCATAACGCATAACGCATAACGCATAACGCATAACGCATAAAGCATAACGCATAACGCATAACGCATAACGCATAACCATAACGCATAACGCATAACCCATAACGCATAACGCATAACGCATAACGTATAACGCATAATGCATAACGCATAAAGCATAACGCATAACGCATAACGCATAACGCATAACGCTTAACGCATAACGCATAACGCATAACCATAACGCATAACGCATAACGCATAACGCATAACGTATAACGCATAACGCATACTGTATAACACATAACGCATAACGCATAACGCAAACGTATAACGCACAACGCATAACGCATAACGCATAACGCATAACATATAACGCATAACGCATAACGCATAACGCATAACGCATAACGCATAAAGCATAACGCATAACGCATAACGCATAACGCATAACGCATAACCATAACGCATAACGCATAACCCATAACGCATAACGCATAACGCATAACGTATAACGCATAATGCATGACGCATAAAGCATAACGCATAACGCATAACGCATAACGCATAACCATAACGCATAACGCATAACGCATAACGCATAACGCATAACGTATAACGAATAACGCATACTGTATAACGCATAACGCATAACGCATAACGCAAACGTATAACGCACAACGCATAACGCATAACGCATAACGCATAACATATAACGCATAACGCATAACGCATAACGCATAACATACAACGCATAACGCATAACGCATAACGCATAACGCATAACATATAACGCATAACGCATAACGCATAACGCATAACGCATAACGCATAAAGCATAACGCATAACGCATAACGCATAACGCATAACGCATAACGCATAACCATAACGCATAACGCATAACACATAACGTATAACGCATAACGCATACTGTATGACGCATAACGCATAACGCAAACGTATAACGCACAACGCATAACGCATAACGCATAACGCATAACATATAACGCATAACGCATAACGCAAACGTATAACGCACAACGCATAACGCATAACGCATAACGCATAACATATAACGCATAACGCATAACGCATAACGCATAACGCATATCGCATAACGTATAACGCATATCGTATAACGCATAACGCATAACGCATACCGTATAACGCATAACGCATAACGCATAACGCAAACGTATAACGCACAACGCATAACGCATAACGCATAACATATAACGCATAACGCATAACGCATAACATATAACATATAACGCATAACGCATAACGCATAACGCATAACATATAACGCATAACGCATAACGCATAACGCATAACGCATAAAGCATAACGCATAACGCATAACGCATAACGCATAACGCTTAACGCATAACGCATAACGCATAACCATAACGCATAACGCATAACGCATAACGCATAACGCATAACGCATAACCATAACGCATAACGCATAACCCATAACGCATAACGCATAACGCATAACGTATAACGCATAACGCATACCGTATAACGCATAACGCATAACGCATAACGTATAACGCATAACGCATACCGTATAACGCATAACGCATAACGCATAACGCATAACGCATAACGCATATCGCATAACGCATAACGCATAACGTATAACGCATAACGCATACCGTATAACGCACAACGCATAACGCATAACGCAAACGTATAACGCACAACGCATAACGCATAACGCATAACGCATAACATATAACGCATAACGCATAACGCATAACGCATAACATATAACGCATAACGCATAACGCATAACGCATAACATATAACGCATAACGCATAACGCATAACGCATAACGCATAAAGCATAACGCATAACGCATAACGCATAACGCATAACGCATAACCATAACGCATAACGCATAACCCATAACGCATAACGCATAACGCATAACGTATAACGCATAACGCATACCGTATAACGCATAATGCATAACGCATAAAGCATAACGCATAACGTATAACGCATAACGCATACCGTATAACGCATAATGCATAACGCATAAAGCATAACGCATAACGCATAACGCATAACGCATAACGCATAACGCATAACACTTAACGCATAACGCATAACGCATAACCATAACGCATAACGCATAACGCATAACGCATAACGCATAACGTATAACGCATAACGCATACTGTATAACGCATAACGCATAACGCATAACGCAAACGTATAACGCACAACGCATAACGCATAACGCATAACGCATAACATATAACGCATAACGCATAACGCATAACGCATAACATATAACGCATAACGCATAACGCATAACGCATAACATATAACGCATAACGCATAACGCATAACGCATAACGCATAACGCATAAAGCATAACGCATAACGCATAACGCATAACGCATAACGCATAACGCATAACCATAACGCATAACGCATAACCCATAACGCATAACGCAAAACGCATAACGTATAACGCATAACATATAACGCATAACGCATAACGCATACCGTATAACGCATAATGCATAACGCATAAAGCATAACGCATAACGCATAACGCATAACGCATAACGCATAACGCATAACGCATAACGCTTAACGCATAACGCATAACGCATAACCATAACGCATAACGCATAACGCATAACGCATAACGTATAACGCATAACGCATACTGTATAACGCATAACGCATAACGCATAACGCAAACGTATAACGCACAACGCATAACGCATAACGCATAACGCATAACATATAACGCATAACGCATAACGCAAACGTATAACGCACAACGCATAACGCATAACGCATAACATATAACGCATAACGCATAACGCATAACGCATAACGCATAACGCATAACGCATATCGCATAACGCATAACGCATAACGCATAACGTATAACGGATCACGCAGAACGCATAACGCATAACGCATAACGCATAACGCATAACGCATAACGCATAACGCATAAAGCATAACGCATAACGCATAACGCATTACGCATAACTTATAACGCATAACGCATACCGTATAACGCATAATGCATAACGCATAAAGCATAACGCATAACGCATAACGCATAACGCATAACGCATAACGCTTAACGCATAACGCATAACGCATAACCATAACGCATAACGCATAACGCATAACGCATAACGCATAACGTATAACGCATAACGCATACTGTATAACGCATAACGCATAACGCATAACGCAAACGTATAACGCACAACGCATAACGCATAACGCATAACGCATAACATATAACGCATAACGCATAACGCGAACGTATAACGCATAACGCATAACGCATAACGCATAACATATAACGCATAACGCATAACGCATAACGCATAACGCATAACGCATAACGCATAACGCATATCGCATAACGCATAACGCATAACGTATAACGCATAACGCATACCGTATAACGCATAACGCATAACGCATAACGCAAACGTATAACGCACAACGCATAACGCATAACGCATAACGCATAACATATAACGCATAACGCATAACGCATAACGCATAACATATAACGCATAACGCATAACGCATAACATATAACGCATAACGCATAACGCATAACGCATAACGCATAAAGCATAACGCATAACGCATAACGCATAACGCATAACCATAACGCATAACGCATAACCCATAACGCATAACGCATAACGCATAACGTATAACGCATAATGCATAACGCATAAAGCATAACGCATAACGCATAACGCATAACGCATAACGCATAACGCTTAACGCATAACGCATAACGCATAACCATAACGCATAACGCATAACGCATAACGCATAACGCATAACGTATAACGCATAACGCATACTGTATAACGCATAACGCATAACGCATAACGCAAACGTATAACGCACAACGCATAACGCATAACGCATAACGCATAACATATAACGCATAACGCATAACGCATAACGCATAACGCATAAAGCATAACGCATAACGCATAACGCATAACGCATAACGCATAACCATAACGCATAACGCATAACCCATAACGCATAACGCATAACGCATAACGCATAACGCATAACGCTTAACGCATAACGCATAACGCATAACCATAACGCATAACGCATAACGCATAACGCATAACGCATAACGTATAACGCATAACGCATACTGTATAACGCATAACGCATAACGCATAACGCAAACGTATAACGCACAACTCATAACGCATAACGCATAACGCATAACAAATAACGCATAACGCATAACGCATAACGCATAACATACAACGCATAACGCATAACGCATAACGCATAACATATAACGCATAACGCATAACGCATAACGCATAACGCATAAATCATAACGCATAACGCATAACGCATAACGCATAACGCATAACCATAACGCATAACGCATAACCCATAACGCATAACGCATAACGCATAACGCATAACGTGTAACGCATAACGCATACCGTATAACGCATAATGCATAACGCATAAAGCATAACGCATAACGTATAACGCATAACGCATACCGTACAACGCATAATGCATAACGCATAAAGCATAACGCATAACGCATAACGCATAACGAATACCGCAAAACGCATAACGCATAACGCATAACTCATAACGCATAACGCATAACGCATAACGCACACCGTATAACGCATAACGCATAACGCATAACGCATAACGTATAACGGATCACGCATAACGCATAACGCATAACGCATAACGCATAACGCATAACGCATAACGCATAACGCATAACGCATAAAGCATAACGCATAACGCATAACGCATTACGCATAACTTATAACGCATAACGCATACCGTATAACGCATAATGCATAACGCATAAAGCATAACGCATAACGCATAACGCATAACGCATAACGCTTAACGCATAACGCATAACGCATAACCATAACGCAAACGTATAACGCACAACGCATAACGCATAACGCATAACGCATAACATATAACGCATAACGCAAACGTATAGCGCACAACGCATAACGCATAACGCATAACGCATAACGCATAACATATAACGCATAACGCATAACGCATAACGCATAACGCATAACGCATATCGCATAACGTATAACGCATATCGTATAACGCATAACGCATACCGTATAACGCATAACGCATAACGCATAACGCATAACGCATAACATATAACGCATAACGCATAACGCATAACGCATAACATATAACGCATAACGCATAACGCATAACGCATAACGCATAACGCATAAAGCATAACGCATAACGCATAACGCATAACGCATAACGCATAACCATAACGCATAACGCATAACCCATAACGCATAACGCATAACGCATAACGTATAACGCATAACGCATAACGCATAACGCATAACGCATAACGCTTAACGCATAACGCATAACCATAACGCATAACTCATAACGCATAACGCATAACGCATAACGCACACCGTATAACGCATAACGCATAACGCATAACGCATAACCATAACGCATAACTCATAACGCATAACGCATAACGCATATCGTATAACGCATGACGCATACCGTATAACGCATAACGCATAACGCATAACGCATAACGCTTAACGCATAACGCATAACCATAACGCATAACTCATAACGCATAACGCATAACGCATAACGCACACCGTATAACGCATAACGCATAACGCATAACGCATAACCATAACGCATAACTCATAACGCATAACGCATAACGCACACCGTATAACGCATAACGCATAACGCATAACGTATAACGGATCACGCATAACGCTTAAGGCATAACGCATAACGCATAACGCATAACATATAACGCATAACGCATAACGCATAACGCATAACATATAACGCATAACGCATAACGCATAACATATAACGCATAACGCATAACGCATAACGCATAACGCATAAAGCATAACGCATAACGCATAACGCATAACGCATAACGCATAACCATAACGCATAACGCATAACCCATAACGCATAACGCATAACGCATAACGTATAACGCATAACGCATACCGTATAACGCATAATGCATAACGCATAAAGCACAACGCATAACGTATAACGCATAACGCATACCGTATAACGCATAACGCATACTGTATAACACATAACGCATAACGCATAACGCAAACGTATAACGCACAACGCATAACGCATAACGCATAACGCATAACGCATAACGCATAACGCATAACGCATAACGCATAACGCATAACGCATAACGCATAACGCATAACGCATAAAGCATAACGCATAACGCATAACGCATAACGCATAACGCATAACGCATAACGCATAACGCATAACGCATAACGCATAACGCATAACCATAACGCATAACGCATAACACATAACGTATAACGCATAACGCATACTGTATGACGCATAACGCATAACGCAAACGTATAACGCACAACGCATAACGCATAACGCATAACGCATAACGCATAACGCATAATGTATAACGCATAACGCATAACGCATACCGTATAACGCATAACGCATAACGCATAACGCAAACGTATAACGCACAACGCATAACGCATAACGCATAACGCATAACGCATAACATATAACGCATAACGCATAACGCATAACGCATAACATATAACGCATAACGCATAACGCATAACATATAACGCATAACGCATAACGCATAACGCATAACGCATAAAGCATAACGCATAACGCATAACGCATAACGCATAACGCATAAAGCATAACGCATAACGCATAACGCATAACGCATAACCATAACGCATAACGCATAACCCATAACGCATAACGCATAACGCATAACGTATAACGCATAATGCATAACGCATAAAGCATAACGCATAACGCATAACGCATAACGCATAACGCTTAACGCATAACGCATAACGCATAACCATAACGCATAACGCATAACGCATAACGCATAACGTATAACGCATAACGCATACTGTATAACACATAACGCATAACGCAAACGTATAACGCACAACGCATAACGCATAACGCATAACGCATAACATATAACGCATAACGCATAACGCATAACGCATAACGCATAACGCATAAAGCATAACGCATAACGCATAACGCATAACGCATAACGCATAACCATAACGCATAACGCATAACCCATAACGCATAACGCATAACGCATAACGTATAACGCATAATGCATGACGCATAAAGCATAACGCATAACGCATAACGCATAACGCATAACCATAACGCATAACGCATAACGCATAACGCATAACGCATAACGTATAACGAATAACGCATACTGTATAACGCATAACGCATAACGCATAACGCAAACGTATAACGCACAACGCATAACGCATAACGCATAACGCATAACATATAACGCATAACGCATAACGCATAACGCATAACATACAACGCATAACGCATAACGCATAACGCATAACATATAAGGCATAACGCATAACGCATAACGCATAACGCATAACGCATAAAGCATAACGCATAACGCATAACGCATAACGCATAACGCATAACGCATAACCATAACGCATAACGCATAACACATAACGTATAACGCATAACGCATACTGTATGACGCATAACGCATAACGCAAACGTATAACGCACAACGCATAACGCATAACGCATAACGCATAACATATAACGCATAACGCATAACGCATAACGCATAACGCATATCGCATAACGTATAACGCATATCGTATAACGCATAACGCATACCGTATAACGCATAACGCATAACGCATAACGCAAACGTATAACGCACAACGCATAACGCATAACGCATAACATATAACGCATAACGCATAACGCATAACGCATAACATATAACATATAACGCATAACGCATAACGCATAACGCATAACATATAACGCATAACGCATAACGCATAACGCATAACGCATAAAGCATAACGCATAACGCATAACGCATAACGCATAACGCTTAACGCATAACGCATAACGCATAACCATAACGCATAACGCATAACGCATAACGCATAACGCATAACGCATAACCATAACGCATAACGCATAACCCATAACGCATAACGCATAACGCATAACGTATAACGCATAACGCATACCGTATAACGCATAACGCATAACGCATAACGTATAACGCATAACGCATACCGTATAACGCATAACGCATAACGCATAACGCATAACGCATAACGCATATCGCATAACGCATAACGCATAACGTATAACGCATAACGCATACCGTATAACGCACAACGCATAACGCATAACGCAAACGTATAACGCACAACGCATAACGCATAACGCATAACGCATAACATATAACGCATAACGCATAACGCATAACGCATAACATATAACGCATAACGCATAACGCATAACGCATAACATATAACGCATAACGCATAACGCATAACGCATAACGCATAACGTATAACGCATAACGCATACCGTATAACGCATAATGCATAACGCATAAAGCATAACGCATAACGCATAACGCATAACGCATAACGCATAACGCATAACACTTAACGCATAACGCATAACGCATAACCATAACGCATAACGCATAACGCATAACGCATAACGCATAACGCATAACGTATAACGCATAACGCATACTGTATAACGCATAACGCATAACGCATAACGCAAACGTATAACGCACAACGCATAACGCATAACGCATAACGCATAACATATAACGCATAACGCATAACGCATAACATATAACGCATAACGCATAACGCGTAACGCATAACATATAACGCATAACGCATAACGCATAACGCATAACGCATAACGCATAAAGCATAACGCATAACGCATAACGCATAACGCATAACGCATAACGCATAACCATAACGCATAACGCATAACCCATAACGCATAACGCAAAACGCATAACGTATAACGCATAACGCATACCGTATAACGCATAATGCATAACGCATAAAGCATAACGCATAACGTATAACGCATAACGCATACCGTATAACGCATAATGCATAACGCATAAAGCATAACGCATAACGCATAACGCATAACGCATAACGCATAAAGCATAACGCATAACGCATAACGCATAACGCATAACGCATAACGCATAACGCATAACGTATAACGCATAACGCATAACGCATAACGCATAACGCATAACGCATAAAGCAAAACGCATAACGCAAACGTATAACGCACAACGCATAACGCATAACGCATAACGCATAACGCATAACGCATAACGCATAACGTATAACGCATAACGCATAACGCATAACGCATAACGTATTACGCATAACGCGTAACGCATAACGCATAACCATAACGCATAACGCATAACGCATAACGCATAACGCATAAAGCATAACGCATAACGCATAACGCATAACGCATAACGCATAACCATAACGCATAACGCATAACCCATAACGCATAACGCATAACGCATAACGCATAACGCATAAAGCAAAACGCATAACGCATAACGCATAACGCATAACGCATAACGCATAACGTATAACGCATAACGCATAACGCATAACGCATAACATATAACGCATAACGCATAACGCATAACGCATAACATATAACGCATAACGCATAACGCATAACGCATAACATATAACGCATAACGCATAACGCATAACGCATAACGCATAACGCATAAAGCATAACGCATAACGCATAACGCATAACGCATAACGCATAACGCATAACCATAACGCATAACGCATAACCCATAACGCATAACGCAAAACGCATAACGTATAACGCATAACGCATACCGTATAACGCATAATGCATAACGCATAAAGCATAACGCATAACGTATAACGCATAACGCATACCGTATAACGCATAATGCATAACGCATAAAGCATAACGCATAACGCATAACGCATAACGCATAACGCATAACGCATAACGCATAACGCATAACGCTTAACGCATAACGCATAACGCATAACCATAACGCATAACGCATAACGCATAAAGCATAACGCATAACGCATAACGCATAACGCATAACGCATAACGCATAACGCATAACGTATAACGCATAACGCATAACGCATAACGCAAAACGCATAACGCAAACGTATAACGCACAACGCATAACGCATAACGCATAACGCATAACGCATAACGCATAACGTATAACGCATAACGCATAACGCATAACGCATAACGTATTACGCATAACGCGTAACGCATAACGCATAACCATAACGCATAACGCATAACGCATAACGCATAACGCATAAAGCATAACGCATAACGCATAACGCATAACGCATAACGCATAACCATAACGCATAACGCATAACCCATAACGCATAACGCATAACGCATAACGCATAAAGCAAAACGCATAACGCATAAAGCAAAACGCATAACGCAAACGTATAACGCACAACGCATAACGCATAACGCATAACGCATAACGCATAACGCATAACGCATAACGTATAACGTATAACGCATAACGCATACCGTATAACGCATAATGCATAACGCATAAAACATAACGCATAACGTATAACGCATAACGCATACCGTATAACGCATAATGCATAACGCATAAAGCATAACGCATAACGCATAACGCATAACGCATAACGCATAACGCATAACGCTTAACGCATAACGCATAACGCATAACCATAACGCATAACGCATAACGCATAACGCATAACGCATAACGTATAACGCATAACGCATACCGTATATCGCATAATGCATAACGCATAAAGCATAACGCATAACGCATAACGCATAACGCATAACGCATAACGCTTAACGCATAACGCATAACGCATAACCATAACGCATAACGCATAACGCATAACGCATAACGTATAACGCATAACGCATACTGTATAACGCATAACGCATAACGCATAACGCAAACGTATAACGCACAACGCATAACGCATAACGCATAACGCATAACATATAACGCATAACGCATAACGCATAACGCATAACGCATAACATATAACGCATAACGCATAACGCATAACACATAACATATAACGCATAACGCATAACGCATAACGCATAACGCATAAAGCATAACGCATAACGCATAACGCATAACGCATAACGCATAACGCATAACCCATAACGCATAACGCAAAACGCATAACGTATAACGCATAACGCATACCGTATAACGCATAATGCATAACGCATAAAGCATAACGCATAACGTATAACGCATAACGCATACCGTATAACGCATAATGCATAACGCATAAAGCATAACGCATAACGCATAACGCATAACGCATAACGCATAACGCATAACGCATAACGCTTAACGCATAACGCATAACGCATAACCATAACGCATAACGCATAACGCATAAAGCGTAACGCATAACGCATAACGCATAACGCATAACGCATAACGCATAACGCATAACGTATAACGCATAACGCATAACGCATAACGCATAACGCATAACGCATAAAGCAAAACGCATAACGCAAACGTATAACGCACAACGCATAACGCATAACGCATAACGCATAACGCATAACGCATAACGTATAACGCATAACGCATAACGCATAACGCATAACGCATTACGCATAACGCATAACGCATAACGCATAACCATAACGCATAACGCATAACGCATAACGCATAACGCATAAAGCATAACGCATAACGCATAACGCATTACGCATAACGCATAACGCATAACGCATAACCATAACGCATAACGCATAACGCATAAAGCAAAACGCATAACGCAAACGTATAACGCACAACGCATAACGCATAACGCATAACGCATAACGCATAACGCATAACGTATAACGCATAACGCATAACGCATAACGCATAACGCATAACGCATAACGCATAACGCATAACGCATAACGCATAACGCATAAAGCATAACGCATAACGCATAACGCATTACGCATAACTTATAACTCATAACGCATAACGCATAACGCATAACGCATAACCATAACGCATAACGCATAACGCATAAAGCATAACGCATAACGCATAACGCATTACGCATAACTTATAACTCATAACTCATAAGGAGTAACGCATAACGCATAAAGCATAACGCATAACGCATAACGCATAACGCATAACGCATAACGCATAACGCATAACGCATAACGCATAACGCATAACGCATAACCATAACGCATAACGCATAACGCATAACGCATAACGCATAACGCATAACGTATAACGCATAACGCATACTGTATAACGCATAACGCATAACGCATAACCATAACGCATAACGCATAACGCATAACGCATAACGCATAACGTATAACGCATAACGCATACTGTATAACGCATAACGCATAACGCAAACGTATAACGCACAACGCATAACGCATAACGCATAACGCATAACATATAACGCATAACGCATAACGCATAACGCATAACATATAACGCATAACGCATAACGCATAACGCATAACATATAACGCATAACGCATAACGCATAACGCATAACGCATAACGCATAACGCATAACGCATAAAGCATAACGCATAACGCATAACGCATAACGCATAACGCATAACCATAACGCATAACGCATAACCCATAACGCATAACGCATAACGCATAACGTATAACGCATAACGCATACCGTATAACGCATAATGCATAACGCATAAAGCATAACGCATAACGTATAGCGCATAACGCATACCGTATAACGCATAATGCAGAACGCATAAAGCATAACGCATAACGCATAACGCATAACGCATAACGCATAACGCTTAACGCATAACGCATAACGCATAACCATAACGCATAACGCATAACGCATAACGCATTACGCATAACGCATAACGCATAACGCATAACGCATAACCATAACGCATAACGCATAACGCATAACGCATTACGCATAACTTATAACTCATAACTCATAAGGAGTAACGCATAACGCATAAAGCATAACGCATAACGCATAACGCATAACGCATAACGCATAACGCATAACGCATAACGCATAACGCATAACGCATAACGCATAACGCATAACCATAACGCATAACGCATAACGCATAACGCATAACGCATAACGCATAACGTATAACGCATAACGCATACTGTATAACGCATAACGCATAACGCATAACGCATAACCATACCGCATAACGCATAACGCATAACGCATAACGCATAACGTATAACGCATAACGCATACTGTATAACGCATAACGCATAACGCAAACGTATAACGCACAACGCATAACGCATAACGCATAACGCATAACGCATTACGCATAACGCATAACCATAACGCATAACGCATAACCCATAACGCATAACGCAAAACGCATAACGTATAACGCATAACGCATACCGTATAACGCATAATGCATAACGCATAAAGCATAACGCATAACGTATAACGCATAACGCATACCGTATAACGCATAATGCATAACGCATAAAGCATAACGCATAACGCATAACGCATAACGCATAACGCATAACGCATAACGCATAACGCATAACGCTTAACGCATAACGCATAACGCATAACCATAACGCATAACGCATAACGCATAAAGCATAACGCATAACGCATAACGCATAACGCATAACGCATAACGCATAACGCATAACGTATAACGCATAACGCATAACGCATAACGCAAAACGCATAACGCAAACGTATAACGCACAACGCATAACGCATAACGCATAACGCATAACGCATAACGCATAACGTATAACGCATAACGCATAACGCATAACGCATAACGTATTACGCATAACGCGTAACGCATAACGCATAACCATAACGCATAACGCATAACGCATAACGCATAACGCATAAAGCATAACGCATAACGCATAACGCATAACGCATAACGCATAACCATAACGCATAACGCATAACCCATAACGCATAACGCATAACGCATAACGCATAAAGCAAAACGCATAACGCATAAAGCAAAACGCATAACGCAAACGTATAACGCACAACGCATAACGCATAACGCATAACGCATAACGCATAACGCATAACGCATAACGTATAACGTATAACGCATAACGCATACCGTATAACGCATAATGCATAACGCATAAAGCATAACGCATAACGTATAACGCATAACGCATACCGTATAACGCATAATGCATAACGCATAAAGCATAACGCATAACGCATAACGCATAACGCATAACGCATAACGCATAACGCTTAACGCATAACGCATAACGCATAACCATAACGCATAACGCATAACGCATAACGCATAACGCATAACGTATAACGCATAACGCATACCGTATATCGCATAATGCATAACGCATAAAGCATAACGCATAACGCATAACGCATAACGCATAACGCATAACGCTTAACGCATAACGCATAACGCATAACCATAACGCATAACGCATAACGCATAACGCATAACGTATAACGCATAACGCATACTGTATAACGCATAACGCATAACGCATAACGCAAACGTATAACGCACAACGCATAACGCATAACGCATAACGCATAACATATAACGCATAACGCATAACGCATAACGCATAACGCATAACATATAACGCATAACGCATAACGCATAACACATAACATATAACGCATAACGCATAACGCATAACGCATAACGCATAAAGCATAACGCATAACGCATAACGCATAACGCATAACGCATAACGCATAACCCATAACGCATAACGCAAAACGCATAACGTATAACGCATAACGCATACCGTATAACGCATAATGCATAACGCATAAAGCATAACGCATAACGTATAACGCATAACGCATACCGTATAACGCATAATGCATAACGCATAAAGCATAACGCATAACGCATAACGCATAACGCATAACGCATAACGCATAACGCATAACGCTTAACGCATAACGCATAACGCATAACCATAACGCATAACGCATAACGCATAAAGCGTAACGCATAACGCATAACGCATAACGCATAACGCATAACGCATAACGCATAACGTATAACGCATAACGCATAACGCATAACGCATAACGCATAACGCATAAAGCAAAACGCATAACGCAAACGTATAACGCACAACGCATAACGCATAACGCATAACGCATAACGCATAACGCATAACGTATAACGCATAACGCATAACGCATAACGCATAACGCATTACGCATAACGCATAACGCATAACGCATAACCATAACGCATAACGCATAACGCATAACGCATAACGCATAAAGCATAACGCATAACGCATAACGCATTACGCATAACGCATAACGCATAACGCATAACCATAACGCATAACGCATAACGCATAAAGCAAAACGCATAACGCAAACGTATAACGCACAACGCATAACGCATAACGCATAACGCATAACGCATAACGCATAACGTATAACGCATAACGCATAACGCATAACGCATAACGCATAACGCATAACGCATAACGCATAACGCATAACGCATAACGCATAAAGCATAACGCATAACGCATAACGCATTACGCATAACTTATAACTCATAACGCATAACGCATAACGCATAACGCATAACCATAACGCATAACGCATAACGCATAAAGCATAACGCATAACGCATAACGCATTACGCATAACTTATAACTCATAACTCATAAGGAGTAACGCATAACGCATAAAGCATAACGCATAACGCATAACGCATAACGCATAACGCATAACGCATAACGCATAACGCATAACGCATAACGCATAACGCATAACCATAACGCATAACGCATAACGCATAACGCATAACGCATAACGCATAACGTATAACGCATAACGCATACTGTATAACGCATAACGCATAACGCATAACCATAACGCATAACGCATAACGCATAACGCATAACGCATAACGTATAACGCATAACGCATACTGTATAACGCATAACGCATAACGCAAACGTATAACGCACAACGCATAACGCATAACGCATAACGCATAACATATAACGCATAACGCATAACGCATAACGCATAACATATAACGCATAACGCATAACGCATAACGCATAACATATAACGCATAACGCATAACGCATAACGCATAACGCATAACGCATAACGCATAAAGCATAACGCATAACGCATAACGCATAACGCATAACGCATAACCATAACGCATAACGCATAACCCATAACGCATAACGCATAACGCATAACGTATAACGCATAACGCATACCGTATAACGCATAATGCATAACGCATAAAGCATAACGCATAACGTATAGCGCATAACGCATACCGTATAACGCATAATGCAGAACGCATAAAGCATAACGCATAACGCATAACGCATAACGCATAACGCATAACGCTTAACGCATAACGCATAACGCATAACCATAACGCATAACGCATAACGCATAACGCATTACGCATAACGCATAACGCATAACGCATAACGCATAACCATAACGCATAACGCATAACGCATAACGCATTACGCATAACTTATAACTCATAACTCATAAGGAGTAACGCATAACGCATAAAGCATAACGCATAACGCATAACGCATAACGCATAACGCATAACGCATAACGCATAACGCATAACGCATAACGCATAACGCATAACGCATAACGCATAACCATAACGCATAACGCATAACGCATAACGCATAACGCATAACGCATAACGTATAACGCATAACGCATACTGTATAACGCATAACGCATAACGCATAACGCATAACCATACCGCATAACGCATAACGCATAACGCATAACGCATAACGTATAACGCATAACGCATACTGTATAACGCATAACGCATAACGCAAACGTATAACGCACAACGCATAACGCATAACGCATAACGCATAACATATAAGGCATAACGCATAACGCATAACGCATAACATATAACGCATAACGCATAACGCATAACGCATAACATATAACGCATAACGCATAACGCATAACGCATAACGCATAACGCATAACGCATAACGCATAAAGCATAACGCATAACGCATAACGCATAACGCATAACGCATAACCATAACGCATAACGCATAACCCATAACGCATAACGCATAACGCATAACGTATAACGCATAACGCATACCGTATAACGCATAATGCATAACGCATAAAGCATAACGCATAACGTATAGCGCATAACGCATACCGTATAACGCATAATGCATAACGCATAAAGCATAACGCATAACGCATAACGCATAACGCATAACGCATAACGCTTAACGCATAACGCATAACGCATAACCATAACGCATAACGCATAACGCATAACGCATTACGCATAACGCATAACTCATAACGCATAACGCATAACCATAACGCATAACGCATAACGCATAACGCATAACGCATACAGCATAACGCATAACGCATAACGCATTACGCATAACTTATAACTCATAACTCATAAGGAGTAACGCATAACGCATAAAGCATAACGCATAGCGCATAACGCATAACGCATAACGCATAACGCATAACGCATAACGCATAAAGCATAACGCATAACGCATAACGCATAACGCATTACGCATAACTTATAACTCATAACTCATAAGGACTAACGCATAACGCATAAAGCATAACGCATAACGCATAACGCATAACGCATAACGCATAACGCATAACGCATAACTCATAACGCATAACGCATAACGCATAACGCATAACGCATAACGCATAACGCATAACGTATAACGCATAACGCATACCGTATAACGCATAACCATAACGCATAACGCATAACGCATAACGCATAACGCATAACGCATAACGCATAACGCATAACGTATAACGCATAACGCATACTGTATAACGCATAACGCATAACGCATAACCATAACGCATAACGCATAACGCATAACGCATAACGCATAACGTATAACGCATAACGCATACTGTATAACGCATAACGCATAACGCAAACGTATAACGCACAACGCATAACGCATAACGCATAACGCATAACATATAACGCATAACGCATAACGCATAACGCATAACATATAACGCATAACGCATAACGCATAACGCATAACATATAACGCATAACGCATAACGCATAACGCATAACGCATAACGCATAACGCATAAAGCATAACGCATAACGCATAACGCATAACGCATAACGCATAACCATAACGCATAACGCATAACGCATAACCATAACGCATAACGCATAACCCATAACGCATAACGCATAACGCATAACGTATAACGCATAACGCATACCGTATAACGCATAATGCATAACGCATAAAGCATAACGCATAACGTATAGCGCATAACGCATACCGTATAACGCATAATGCAGAACGCATAAAGCATAACGCATAACGCATAACGCATAACGCATAACGCATAACGCATATCGCTTAACGCATAACGCATAACGCATAACCATAACGCATAACGCATAACGCATAACGCATTACGCATAACGCATAACGCATAACGCATAACGCATAACCATAACGCATAACGCATAACGCATAACGCATTACGCATAACTTATAACTCATAACTCATAAGGAGTAACGCATAACGCATAAAGCATAACGCATAACGCATAACGCATAACGCATAACGCATAACGCATAACGCATAACGCATAACGCATAACGCATAACGCATAACGCATAACCATAACGCATAACGCATAACGCATAACGCATAACGCATAACGCATAACGTATAACGCATAACGCATACTGTATAACGCATAACGCATAACGCATAACGCATAACCATAACGCATAACGCATAACGCATAACGCATAACGCATAACGTATAACGCATAACGCATACTGTATAACGCATAACGCATAACGCAAACGTATAACGCACAACGCATAACGCATAACGCATAACGCATAACATATAAGGCATAACGCATAACGCATAACGCATAACATATAACGCATAACGCATAACGCATAACGCATAACATATAACGCATAACGCATAACGCATAACGCATAACGCATAACGCATAACGCATAAAGCATAACGCATAACGCATAACGCATAACGCATAACGCATAACGCATAAAGCATAACGCATAACGCATAACGCATTACGCATAACTTATAACTCATAACTCATAAGGACTAACGCATAACGCATAAAGCATAACGCATAACGCATAACGCATAACGCATAACGCATAACGCATAACGCATAACTCATAACGCATAACGCATAACGCATAACGCATAACGCATAACGCATAACGCATAACGCATAACGCATAACGCATAAGGCATAACGCATAACGCATACCGTATAACGCATAATGCATAACGCATAAAGCATAACGCATAACGCATAACGCAAAACGCATAACGTTAACGCATAACCCATAACGCATAAGGCTTGATGCATGACGCATATCGCATATCGCATAACGCATAAGGCTTGATGCATGACGCATATCGCATAACGCGTAACGCATAACGCATAACGCATAACGCATAACGCATAACTTATAACTCATAACTCATAAGGAGTAACGCATAACGCCTAAAGCATAACGCATAGCGCATAACGCATAACGCATAACGCATAACGCATAACGCATAACGCATAACGCATAAAGCATAACGCATAACGCATAACGCATTACGCATAACTTATAACTCATAACTCATAAGGACTAACGCATAACGCATAAAGCATAACGCATAACGCATAACGCATAACGCATAACGCATAACGCATAACTCATAACGCATAACGCATAACGCATAACGCATAACGCATAATGCAGAACGCATAAAGCATAACGCATAACGCATAACGCATAACGCATAACGCATAACGCATAACGCTTAACGCATAACGCATAACGCATAACCATAACGCATAACGCATAACGCATAACGCATTACGCATAACGCATAACGCATAACGCATAACGCATAACCATAACGCATAACGCATAACGCATAACGCATTACGCATAACTTATAACTCATAACTCATAAGGAGTAACGCATAACGCATAAAGCATAACGCATAACGCATAACGCATAACGCATAACGCATAACGCATAACGCATAACGCATAACGCATAACGCATAACGCATAACGCATAACCATAACGCATAACGCATAACGCATAACGCATAACGCATAACGCATAACGTATAACGCATAACGCATACTGTATAACGCATAACGCATAACGCATAACGCATAACCATAACGCATAACGCATAACGCATAACGCATAACGCATAACGTATAACGCATAACGCATACTGTATAACGCATAACGCATAACGCAAACGTATAACGCACAACGCATAACGCATAACGCATAACGCATAACATATAAGGCATAACGCATAACGCATAACGCATAACATATAACGCATAACGCATAACGCATAACGCATAACATATAACGCATAACGCATAACGCATAACGCATAACGCATAACGCATAACGCATAAAGCATAACGCATAACGCATAACGCATAACGCATAACGCATAACCATAACGCATAACGCATAACCCATAACGCATAACGCATAACGCATAACGTATAACGCATAACGCATACCGTATAACGCATAATGCATAACGCATAAAGCATAACGCATAACGTATAGCGCATAACGCATACCGTATAACGCATAATGCATAACGCATAAAGCATAACGCATAACGCATAACGCATAACGCATAACGCATAACGCTTAACGCATAACGCATAACGCATAACCATAACGCATAACGCATAACGCATAACGCATTACGCATAACGCATAACTCATAACGCATAACGCATAACCATAACGCATAACGCATAACGCATAACGCATAACACATAAAGCATAACGCATAACGCATAACGCATTACGCATAACTTATAACTCATAACTCATAAGGAGTAACGCATAACGCATAAAGCATAACGCATAGCGCATAACGCATAACGCATAACGCATAACGCATAACGCATAACGCATAACGCATAAAGCATAACGCATAACGCATAACGCATTACGCATAACTTATAACTCATAACTCATAAGGACTAACGCATAACGCATAAAGCATAACGCATAACGCATAACGCATAACGCATAACGCATAACGCATAACTCATAACGCATAACGCATAACGCATAACGCATAACGCATAACGCATAACGCATAACGCATAACGCATAACGCATAAGGCATAACGCATAACGCATACCGTATAACGCATAATGCATAACGCATAAAGCATAACGCATAACGCATAACGCAAAACGCATAACGTTAACGCATAACCCATAACGCATAAGGCTTGATGCATGACGCATATCGCATATCGCATAACGCATAAGGCTTGATGCATGACGCATATCGCATAACGCGTAACGCATAACGCATAACGCATAACGCATAACGCATAACTTATAACTCATAACTCATAAGGAGTAACGCATAACGCCTAAAGCATAACGCATAGCGCATAACGCATAACGCATAACGCATAACGCATAACGCATAACGCATAACGCATAACGCATAACGCATAACGCATAACGCATAACGGATCACGCATAACGCATAACGCATAACGCATAACGCATAACGCATAACGCATAACGCATAACGCATAAAGCATAACGCATAACGCATAACGCATAACGCATAACGCATAAGGCATAACGCATAACGCATACCGTATAACGCATAATGCATAACGCATAAAGCATAACGCATAACGCATAACGCAAAACGCATAACGTTAACGCATAACCCATAACGCATAAGGCTTGATGCATGAATCATATCGCATATCGCATAACGCATAAGGCTTGATGCATGACGCATATCGCATATCGCATAACGCATAAGGCATAACGCATAACGCATAAGGCTTGATGCATGACGCATATCGCATATCGCATAACGCATAAGGCATAACGCATAACGCATAACGCATAACCAAAACGCATAAAACATAACCCATAACGCATAACGCATAACGCATAACGCATAACGCATAACGCATAACCATAACGCATAACGCATAACGCATAACGCATAACGCATAACGCATAACGTATAACGCATAACGCATACTGTATAACGCATAACGCATAACGCATAACGCATAACCATAACGCATAACGCATAACGCATAACGCATAACGCATAACGTATAACGCATAACGCATACTGTATAACGCATAACGCATAACGCAAACGTATAACGCACAACGCATAACGCATAACGCATAACGCATAACGCATAACGCATAACGCATAACTCATAACGCATAACGCATAACGCATAACGCACACCGTATAACGCATAACGCATAACGCATAACGCATAACGCATAACGCATAACGCATAACGCATAACGCATAACGCATAACGCATAAAGCATAACGCATAACGCATAACGCATAATGCAAACGTATAACGCCCAACGCATAAAGCATAACGAACAACCCATAACGTATAATCCATAACGCATAACGCATAACGCAAACTTATAACGCACAACGCATAGCGCATAACGCATAACGCATAACGCATAACGCATAACGCATAACGCATAACGCATAACGCATAAGCATAACGCATAACGCATAACGCATAACGCATAACGCATAACGCATAACGCATAACGCATAACGCATAACGCATAACGCATAACGCATAAAGCATAACGCAAACGTATAACGCACAACGCATAACTTATAACGCATAACGCATAACATATAACGCATAACGCATAACGCATAACGCATAACATATAACGCATAACGCATAACGCATAACGCATAACATATAACGCATAACGCATAACGCATAACGCATAACGCATAAAGCATAACGCATAACGCATAACGCATAACGCATAACGCATAACCATAACGCATAACGCATAACCCAAAACGCATAACGCAAAACGCATAACGTATAACGCATAACGCATACCGTATAACGCATAATGCATAACGCATAAAGCATAACGCATAACGTATAACGCATAACGCATACCGTATAACGCATAATGCATAACGCATAAAGCATAACGCATAACGCATAACGCATAACGCATAACGCATAACGCATAACGCATAACGCATAACGCTTAACGCATAACGCATAACGCATAACCATAACGCATAACGCATAACGCATAAAGCATAACGCATAACGTATAACGCATAACGCATAACGTATAACGCATAACGCATAACGCATAACGCATAACGCATAACGCATAAAGCAAAACGCATAACGCAAACGTATAACGCACAACGCATAACGCATATCGCATAACGCATAACGCATAACGCATAACGCATAACGCATAACGCATAACGCATAACGCATAACGCATAACGCATAAAGCATAACGCAAACGTATAACGCACAACGCATAACTTATAACGCATAACGCATAACATATAACGCATAACGCATAACGCATAACGCATAACATATAACGCATAACGCATAACGCATAACATATAACGCATAACGCATAACGCATAACGCATAACGCATAAAGCATAACGCATAACGCATAACGCATAACGCATAACGCATAACCATACCGCATAACGCATAACCCAAAACGCATAACGCAAAACGCATAACGTATAACGCATAACGCATACCGTATAACGCATAATGCATAACGCATAAAGCATAACGCATAACGTATAACGCATAACGCATACCGTATAACGCATAATGCATAACGCATAAAGCATAACGCATAACGCATAACGCATAACGCATAACGCATAACGCATAACGCATAACGCATAACGCATAACGCATAACGCATAACGCATAACCATAACGCATAACGCATAACGCATAAAGCGTAACGCATAACGCATAACGCATAACGCATAACGCATAACGCATAACGCATAACGCATAACGCATAACGCATAACGCATAAGGCATAACGCATAACGCATAAAGCAAAACGCATAACGCAAACGTATAACGCACAACGCATAACGCATATCGCATAACGCATAAGGCATAACGCATAACGCATAAGGCTTGATGCATGACGCATATCGCATATCGCATAACGCATAAGGCATAACGCATAACGCATAACCAAAACGCATAAAACATAACCCATAACGCATAACGCATAACGCATAACGTATAACGCATAACGCATACCGTATAACGCATAATGCATAACGCATAAAGCATAACGCATAACGCATAACGCATAACGCATATCGCATAACACATACGCATAACGCATAAGGCATAACGCATTACGCATAACTTATAACTCATAACTCATAACGAATAACGCATAACGCAAAATGAATAACGCATAAAGCATAACGCATAACCCATAACCCTTAACGCATAACGCATAACGCATAACGCATAACGCATAACGCATCACTCATAACGCATAACGCATAACGCATAACGCACACCGTATAACGCATAACGCATAACGCATAACGCATAACGCATAACGCATAAAGCATAACGCATAACGCATAACGCATAATGCAAACGTATAACGCCCAACGCATAAAGCATAACGAACAACCCATAACGTATAATCCATAACGCATAACGCATAACGCAAACTTATAACGCACAACGCATAGCGCATAACGCATAACGCATAACGCATAACGCATAACCATAACGCATAACGCATAACCCAAAACGCATAACGCAAAACGCATAACGTATAACGCATAACGCATACCGTATAACGCATAATGCATAACGCATAAAGCATAACGCATAACGTATAACGCATAACGCATACCGTATAACGCATAATGCATAACGCATAAAGCATAACGCATAACGCATAACGCATAACGCATAACGCATAACGCATAACGCATAACGCATAACGCTTAACGCATAACGCATAACGCATAACCATAACGCATAACGCATAACGCATAAAGCGTAACGCATAACGCATAACGCATAACGCATAACGCATAACGCATAACGCATAACGTATAACGCATAACGCATAACGCATAAGGCATAACGCATAACGCATAAAGCAAAACGCATAACGCAAACGTATAACGCACAACGCATAACGCATATCGCATAACGCATAAGGCATAACGCATAACGCATAAGGCTTGATGCATGACGCATATCGCATATCGCATAACGCATAAGGCATAACGCATAACGCATAACCAAAACGCATAAAACATAACCCATAACGCATAACGCATAACGCATAACGTATAACGCATAACGCATACCGTATAACGCATAATGCATAACGCATAAAGCATAACGCATAACGCATAACGCATAACGCATATCGCATAACACATACGCATAACGCATAAAGCATAACGCACAACGCATAACGCATAACGCATAACGCATAACATATAACGCATAACGCATAACGCATAACGCATAACATATAACGCATAACGCATAACGCATAACGCATAACATATAACGCATAACGCATAACGCATAACGCATAACGCATAAAGCATAACGCATAACGCATAACGCATAACGCATAACCATAACGCATAACGCATAACCCATAACGCATAACGCAAAACGCATAACGTATAACGCATAACGCATACCGTATAACGCATAATGCATAACGCATAAAGCATAACGCATAACGTATAACGCATAACGCATACCGTATAACGCATAATGCATAACGCATAAAGCATAACGCATAACGCATAACGCATAACGCATAACGCATAACGCATAACGCTTAACGCATAACGCATAACGCATAACCATAACGCATAACGCATAACGCATAAAGCGTAACGCATAACGCATAACGCATAACGCATAAAGCAAAACGCATAACGCAAACGTATAACGCACAACGCATAACGCATAACGCATAACGCATTACGCATAACGCATAACGCATAACGCATAACCATAACGCATAACGCATAACGCATAACGCATAACGCATAAAGCATAACGCATAACGCATAACGCATTACGCATAACTTATAACTCATAACTCATAAGGAGTAACGCATAACGCATAAAGCATAACGCATAGCGCATAACGCATAACGCATAACGCATAACGCATAACGCATAACGCATAACGCATAACGCATAACGCATAACGCATAACGCATAACGCATAACGCATAACGCATAACGCATAACGCATAACGCATAACGCATAACGCATAACGCATAACGCATAACGCATAACGCATAACGCATAAAGCATAACGCATAACGCATAACGCATTACGCATAACTTATAACTCATAACTCATAAGGAGTAACGCATAACGCATAAAGCATAACGCATAACGCATAACGCATAACGCATAACGCATAACGCATAACGCATAACGCATAACGCATAACGCATAACCATAACGCATAACGCATAACGCATAACGCATAACGCATAACGTATAACGCATAACGCATACTGTATAACGCATAACGCATAACGCATAACGCAAACGTATAACGCACAACGCATAACGCATAACGCATAACGCATAACATATAACCCATAACGCATAACGCATAACGCATAACGCATAACGTATAACGCATAACGCATACCGTATAACGCATAATGCATAACGCATAAAGCATAACGCATAACGTATAACGCATAACGCATACCGTATAACGCATAATGCATAACGCATAAAGCATAACGCATAACGTATAACGCATAACGCATACCGTATAACGCATAATGCATAACGCATAAAGCATAACGCATAACGCATAACGCATAACGCATAACGCATAACGCTTAACGCATAACGCATAACGCATAACCATAACGCATAACGCATAACGCATAACGCATAACGCATAACGTATAACGCATAACGCATACTGTATAACGCATAACGCATAACGCATAACGCAAACGTATAACGCACAACGCATAACGCATAACGCATAACGCATAACATATAACGCATAACGCATAACGCATAACGCATAACATATAACGCATAACGCATAACGCATAACGCATAACATATAACGCATAACGCATAACGCATAACGCATAACGCATAACGCATAACGCATAAAGCATAACGCATAACGCATAACGCATAACGCATAACGCATAACCATAACGCATAACGCATAACCCATAACGCATAACGCATAACGCATAACGTATAACGCATAACGCATACCGTATAACGCATAATGCATAACGCATAAAGCATAACGCATAACGTATAACGCATAACGCATACCGTATAACGCATAATGCATAACGCATAAAGCATAACGCATAACGCATAACGCATAACGCATAACGCATAACGCATAACGCTTAACGCATAACGCATAACGCATAACCATAACGCATAACGCATAACGCATAATGCATGACGCATAACGCATAAAGCATAACGCATAACGCATAACGCATAACGCATAACGCATATCGTATAACGCATAACGCATAACGCATAGCGCATAACGCATAACGCATAACTTATAACTCATAACTCATAAGGAGTAACGCATAACGCATAAAGCATAACGCATAACGCATAACGCATAACGCATAACGCATAACGCATAACGCATAACGCATAACGCATAACGCATAACCATAACGCATAACGCATAACGCATAACGCATAACGCATAACGTATAACGCATAACGCATACTGTATAACGCATAACGCATAACGCATAACGCAAACGTATAACGCACAACGCATAACGCATAACGCATAACGCATAACATATAACCCATAACGCATAACGCATAACGCATAACGCATAACGTATAACGCATAACGCATACCGTATAACGCATAATGCATAACGCATAAAGCATAACGCATAACGTATAACGCATAACGCATACCGTATAACGCATAATGCATAACGCATAAAGCATAACGCATAACGTATAACGCATAACGCATACCGTATAACGCATAATGCATAACGCATAAAGCATAACGCATAACGCATAACGCATAACGCATAACGCATAACGCTTAATTCATAACGCATAACGCATAACCATAACGCATAACGCATAACGCATAACGCATAACGCATAACGTATAACGCATAACGCATACTGTATAACGCATAACGCATAACGCATAACGCAAACGTATAACGCACAACGCATAACGCATAACGCATAACGCATAACATATAACGCATAACGCATAACGCATAACGCATAACATATAACGCATAACGCATAACGCATAACGCATAACATATAACGCATAACGCATAACGCATAACGCATAACGCATAACGCATAACGCATAAAGCATAACGCATAACGCATAACGCATAACGCATAACGCATAACCATAACGCATAACGCATAACCCATAACGCATAACGCATAACGCATAACGTATAACGCATAACGCATACCGTATAACGCATAATGCATAACGCATAAAGCATAACGCATAACGTATAACGCATAACGCATACCGTATAACGCATAATGCATAACGCATAAAGCATAACGCATAACGCATAACGCATAACGCATAACGCATAACGCATAACGCTTAACGCATAACGCATAACGCATAACCATAACGCATAACGCATAACGCATAACGCATAAAGCATAACGCATAACGCATAACGCATAACGCATAACGCATAACGCATATCGTATAACGCATAACGCATAACGCATAACGCATAACGCATAAAGCAAACCGCATAACGCAAACGTATAACGCACAACGCATAACGCATAACGCATAACGCATAACGCATAACGCATAACGCATAACGTATAACACATAACGCATAACGCATAACGCATAACGCATAACGCATTACGCATAACGCATAACGCATAACGCATAACCATAACGCATAACGCATAACGCATAACGCATAACGCATAAAGCATAACGCATAACGCATAACGCATTACGCATAACTTATAACTCATAACTCATAAGGAGTAACGCATAACGCATAAAGCATAACGCATAGCGCATATCGCATAACGCATAACGCATAACGCATAACGCATAACGCATAACGCATAAAGCATAACGCATAACGCATAACGCATTACGCATAACTTATAACTCATAACTCATAAGGACTAACGCATAACGCATAAAGCATAACGCATAACGCATAACGCATAACGCATAACGCATAACGCATAACGCATAACGCATAACGCATAACGCATAACGCATAACGCATAACGCATAACGCATAACGCATAACGCATAACGCATAACGCATAACGCATAACGCATAACGCATAACGCATAACGCATAAGGCATAACGCATAACGCATACCGTATAACGCATAATGCATAACGCATAAAGCATAACGCATAACGCATAACGCAAAACGCATAACGTTAACGCATAACCCATAACGCATAAGGCTTGATGCATGACGCATATCGCATATCGCATAACGCATAAGGCTTGATCCATGACGCATATCGCATAACGCGTAACGCATAACGCATAACGCATAACGCATAACGCATTACGCATAACTTATAACTCATAACTCATAAGGAGTAACGCATAACGCATAAAGCATAACGCATAGCGCATAACGCATAACGTATAACGCATAACGCATAACGCATAACGCATAACGCATAACGCATAAAGCAAAACGCATAACGCAAACGTATAACGCACAACGCATAACGCATATCGCATAACGCATAACGCATAACGCATAACGCATAACGCATAACGCATAACGCATAACGCATAACGCATAACGCATAACGCATAAAGCATAACGCAAACGTATAACGCACAACGCATAACTTATAACGCATAACGCATAACATATAACGCATAACGCATAACGCATAACGCATAACATATAACGCATAACGCATAACGCATAACATATAACGCATAACGCATAACGCATAACGCATAACGCATAAAGCATAACGCATAACGCATAACGCATAACGCATAACGCATAACCATACCGCATAACGCATAACCCAAAACGCATAACGCAAAACGCATAACGTATAACGCATAACGCATACCGTATAACGCATAATGCATAACGCATAAAGCATAACGCATAACGTATAACGCATAACGCATACCGTATAACGCATAATGCATAACGCATAAAGCATAACGCATAACGCATAACGCATAACGCATAACGCATAACGCATAACGCATAACGCATAACGCTTAACGCATAACGCATAACGCATAACCATAACGCATAACGCATAACGCATAAAGCGTAACGCATAACGCATAACGCATAACGCATAACGCATAACGCATAACGCATAACGTATAACGCATAACGCATAACGCATAAGGCATAACGCATAACGCATAAAGCAAAACGCATAACGCAAACGTATAACGCACAACGCATAACGCATATCGCATAACGCATAAGGCATAACGCATAACGCATAAGGCTTGATGCATGACGCATATCGCATATCGCATAACGCATAAGGCATAACGCATAACGCATAACCAAAACGCATAAAACATAACCCATAACGCATAACGCATAACGCATAACGTATAACGCATAACGCATACCGTATAACGCATAATGCATAACGCATAAAGCATAACGCATAACGCATAACGCATAACGCATATCGCATAACACATACGCATAACGCATAAGGCATAACGCATTACGCATAACTTATAACTCATAACTCATAACGAATAACGCATAACGCAAAATGAATAACGCATAAAGCATAACGCATAACCCATAACCCTTAACGCATAACGCATAACGCATAACGCATAACGCATAACGCATCACTCATAACGCATAACGCATAACGCATAACGCACACCGTATAACGCATAACGCATAACGCATAACGCATAACGCATAACGCATAAAGCATAACGCATAACGCATAACGCATAATGCAAACGTATAACGCCCAACGCATAAAGCATAACGAACAACCCATAACGTATAATCCATAACGCATAACGCATAACGCAAACTTATAACGCACAACGCATAGCGCATAACGCATAACGCATAACGCATAACGCATAACCATAACGCATAACGCATAACCCAAAACGCATAACGCAAAACGCATAACGTATAACGCATAACGCATACCGTATAACGCATAATGCATAACGCATAAAGCATAACGCATAACGTATAACGCATAACGCATACCGTATAACGCATAATGCATAACGCATAAAGCATAACGCATAACGCATAACGCATAACGCATAACGCATAACGCATAACGCATAACGCATAACGCATAACGCTTAACGCATAACGCATAACGCATAACCATAACGCATAACGCATAACGCATAAAGCGTAACGCATAACGCATAACGCATAACGCATAACGCATAACGCATAACGCATAACGTATAACGCATAACGCATAACGCATAAGGCATAACGCATAACGCATAAAGCAAAACGCATAACGCAAACGTATAACGCACAACGCCTAACGCATATCGCATAACGCATAAGGCATAACGCATAACGCATAAGGCTTGATGCATGACGCATATCGCATATCGCATAACGCATAAGGCATAACGCATAACGCATAACCAAAACGCATAAAACATAACCCATAACGCATAACGCATAACGCATAACGTATAACGCATAACGCATACCGTATAACGCATAATGCATAACGCATAAAGCATAACGCATAACGCATAACGCATAACGCATATCGCATAACACATACGCATAACGCATAAAGCATAACGCACAACGCATAACGCATAACGCATAACGCATAACATATAACGCATAACGCATAACGCATAACGCATAACATATAACGCATAACGCATAACGCATAACGCATAACATATAACGCATAACGCATAACGCATAACGCATAACGCATAAAGCATAACGCATAACGCATAACGCATAACGCATAACCATAACGCATAACGCATAACCCATAACGCATAACGCAAAACGCATAACGTATAACGCATAACGCATACCGTATAACGCATAATGCATAACGCATAAAGCATAACGCATAACGTATAACGCATAACGCATACCGTATAACGCATAATGCATAACGCATAAAGCATAACGCATAACGCATAACGCATAACGCATAACGCATAACGCATAACGCTTAACGCATAACGCATAACGCATAACCATAACGCATAACGCATAACGCATAAAGCGTAACGCATAACGCATAACGCATAACGCATAAAGCAAAACGCATAACGCAAACGTATAACGCACAACGCATAACGCATAACGCATAACGCATTACGCATAACGCATAACGCATAACGCATAACCATAACGCATAACGCATAACGCATAACGCATAACGCATAAAGCATAACGCATAACGCATAACGCATTACGCATAACTTATAACTCATAACTCATAAGGAGTAACGCATAACGCATAAAGCATAACGCATAGCGCATAACGCATAACGCATAACGCATAACGCATAACGCATAAGGCATAACGCATAACGCATAACGCATAACGCATAACGCATAACGCATAACGCATAACGCATAACGCATAACGCATAACGCATAACGCATAACGCATAACGCATAACGCATAACGCATAACGCATAACGCATAAAGCATAACGCATAACGCATAACGCATTACGCATAACTTATAACTCATAACTCATAAGGAGTAACGCATAACGCATAAAGCATAACGCATAACGCATAACGCATAACGCATAACGCATAACGCATAACGCATAACGCATAACGCATAACCATAACGCATAACGCATAACGCATAACGCATAACGCATAACGTATAACGCATAACGCATACTGTATAACGCATAACGCATAACGCATAACGCAAACGTATAACGCACAACGCATAACGCATAACGCATAACGCATAACATATAACCCATAACGCATAACGCATAACGCATAACGCATAACGTATAACGCATAACGCATACCGTATAACGCATAATGCATAACGCATAAAGCATAACGCATAACGTATAACGCATAACGCATACCGTATAACGCATAATGCATAACGCATAAAGCATAACGCATAACGTATAACGCATAACGCATACCGTATAACGCATAATGCATAACGCATAAAGCATAACGCATAACGCATAACGCATAACGCATAACGCATAACGCTTAACGCATAACGCATAACGCATAACCATAACGCATAACGCATAACGCATAACGCATAACGCATAACGTATAACGCATAACGCATACTGTATAACGCATAACGCATAACGCATAACGCAAACGTATAACGCACAACGCATAACGCATAACGCATAACGCATAACATATAACGCATAACGCATAACGCATAACGCATAACATATAACGCATAACGCATAACGCATAACGCATAACATATAACGCATAACGCATAACGCATAACGCATAACGCATAACGCATAACGCATAACGCATAAAGCATAACGCATAACGCATAACGCATAACGCATAACGCATAACCATAACGCATAACGCATAACCCATAACGCATAACGCATAACGCATAACGTATAACGCATAACGCATACCGTATAACGCATAATGCATAACGCATAAAGCATAACGCATAACGTATAACGCATAACGCATACCGTATAACGCATAATGCATAACGCATAAAGCATAACGCATAACGCATAACGCATAACGCATAACGCATAACGCATAACGCTTAACGCATAACGCATAACGCATAACCATAACGCATAACGCATAACGCATAATGCATGACGCATAACGCATAAAGCATAACGCATAACGCATAACGCATAACGCATAACGCATATCGTATAACGCATAACGCATAACGCATAGCGCATAACGCATAACGCATAACTTATAACTCATAACTCATAAGGAGTAACGCATAACGCATAAAGCATAACGCATAACGCATAACGCATAACGCATAACGCATAACGCATAACGCATAACGCATAACGCATAACCATAACGCATAACGCATAACGCATAACGCATAACGCATAACGTATAACGCATAACGCATACTGTATAACGCATAACGCATAACGCATAACGCAAACGTATAACGCACAACGCATAACGCATAACGCATAACGCATAACATATAACCCATAACGCATAACGCATAACGCATAACGCATAACGTATAACGCATAACGCATACCGTATAACGCATAATGCATAACGCATAAAGCATAACGCATAACGTATAACGCATAACGCATACCGTATAACGCATAATGCATAACGCATAAAGCATAACGCATAACGTATAACGCATAACGCATACCGTATAACGCATAATGCATAACGCATAAAGCATAACGCATAACGCATAACGCATAACGCATAACGCATAACGCTTAATTCATAACGCATAACGCATAACCATAACGCATAACGCATAACGCATAACGCATAACGCATAACGTATAACGCATAACGCATACTGTATAACGCATAACGCATAACGCATAACGCAAACGTATAACGCACAACGCATAACGCATAACGCATAACGCATAACATATAACGCATAACGCATAACGCATAACGCATAACATATAACGCATAACGCATAACGCATAACGCATAACATATAACGCATAACGCATAACGCATAACGCATAACGCATAACGCATAACGCATAAAGCATAACGCATAACGCATAACGCATAACGCATAACGCATAACCATAACGCATAACGCATAACCCATAACGCATAACGCATAACGCATAACGTATAACGCATAACGCATACCGTATAACGCATAATGCATAACGCATAAAGCATAACGCATAACGTATAACGCATAACGCATACCGTATAACGCATAATGCATAACGCATAAAGCATAACGCATAACGCATAACGCATAACGCATAACGCATAACGCATAACGCTTAACGCATAACGCATAACGCATAACCATAACGCATAACGCATAACGCATAATGCATAACGCATAACGCATAAAGCATAACGCATAACGCATAACGCATAACGCATAACGCATAACGCATATCGTATAACGCATAACGCATAACGCATAACGCATAACGCATAAAGCAAACCGCATAACGCAAACGTATAACGCACAACGCATAACGCATAACGCATAACGCATAACGCATAACGCATAACGCATAACGTATAACACATAACGCATAACGCATAACGCATAACGCATAACGCATTACGCATAACGCATAACGCATAACGCATAACCATAACGCATAACGCATAACGCATAACGCATAACGCATAAAGCATAACGCATAACGCATAACGCATTACGCATAACTTATAACTCATAACTCATAAGGAGTAACGCATAACGCATAAAGCATAACGCATAGCGCATATCGCATAACGCATAACGCATAACGCATAACGCATAACGCATAACGCATAACGCATAAAGCATAACGCATAACGCATAACGCATTACGCATAACTTATAACTCATAACTCATAAGGACTAACGCATAACGCATAAAGCATAACGCATAACGCATAACGCATAACGCATAACGCATAACGCATAACGCATAACGCATAACGCATAACGCATAACGCATAACGCATAACGCATAACGCATAACGCATAACGCATAACGCATAACGCATAACGCATAACGCATAACGCATAACGCATAACGCATAAGGCATAACGCATAACGCATACCGTATAACGCATAATGCATAACGCATAAAGCATAACGCATAACGCATAACGCAAAACGCATAACGTTAACGCATAACCCATAACGCATAAGGCTTGATGCATGACGCATATCGCATATCGCATAACGCATAAGGCTTGATCCATGACGCATATCGCATAACGCGTAACGCATAACGCATAACGCATAACGCATAACGCATTACGCATAACTTATAACTCATAACTCATAAGGAGTAACGCATAACGCATAAAGCATAACGCATAGCGCATAACGCATAACGCATAACGCATAACGCATAACGCATAACGCATAACGCATAACGCATAACGCATAACGCATAACGCATAACGCATAACGGATCACGCATAACGCATAACGCATAACGCATAACGCATAACGCATAACGCATAACGCATAAAGCATAACGCATAACGCATAACGCATAACGCATAACGCATAAGGCATAACGCATAACGCATACCGTATAACGCATAATGCATAACGTATAAAGCATAACGCATAACGCATAACGCAAAACGCATAACGTTAACGCATAACCCATAACGCATAAGGCTTGATGCATGAATCATATCGCATATCGCATAACGCATAAGGCTTGATGCATGACGCATATCGCATATCGCATAACGCATAAGGCATAACGCATAACGCATAAGGCTTGATGCATGACGCATATCGCATATCGCATAACGCATAAGGCATAACGCATAACGCATAACGCATAACCAAAACGCATAAAACATAACCCATAACGCATAACGCATAACGCATAACGTATAACGCATAACGCATACCGTATAACGCATAATGCATAACGCATAAAGCATAACGCATAACGCATAACGCATAACGCATATCGCATAACACATACGCATAACGCATAAGGCATAACGCATTACGCATAACTTATAACTCATAACTCATAACGAATAACGCATAACGCAAAATGAATAACGCATAAAGCATAACGCATAACGCATAACGCATAACGCATAACGCATAACGCATAACGCATAACTCATAACGCATAACGCATAACGCATAACGCACACCGTATAACGCATAACGCATAACGCATAACGCATAACGCATAACGCATAAAGCATAACGCATAACGCATAACGCATAATGCAAACGTATAACGCCCAACGCATAAAGCATAACGAACAACCCATAACGTATAATCCATAACGCATAACGCATAACGCAAACTTATAACGCACAACGCATAGCGCATAACGCATAACGCATAACGCATAACGCATAACGCATAACGCATAACGCATAACGCATAACGCATAAGCATAACGCATAACGCATAACGCAAAACGCATAACGCATAACGCATAACGCATAACGCATAACGCATAAAGCATAACGCATAACGCATAACGCATAACGCATTGCACATAACTTATAACTCATAAGGAGTAACGCATAACGCATAAAGCATAACGCATAACGCATAACGCATAACGCATAACGCATAACGCATAACGCATAACGCATAACGCATAACGCATAATGCATAAAGCATAACTCATAACGCATAACTTATAACTCATTACTCATAACGAATAACGCATAACGCATAACGCATATCGCATAACGCATAACGCATAATGCATAACGCATAAAGCATAACGCATAACGCATAACGCATAACGCATAACGCATAACGCATAACGCATAACGCATAACGCATAACGCATAACGCATAACGCATAACGCATAACGCATAACGCATAACGCATAACGCATAACGCATAACGCATAACGCATAACCCATAACGCATAACGCATAACGCATAACGCATAACGTATAACGCATAACGCATACCGTATAACGCTTAACGCATAACGCATAACGCAAACGCATAACGCATAACATATAACGCATAACGCATAACGCATAACGCATAACGCATAACGCATAACGCATAACGCATAACACATAACGCATAACGCATAACGCAAACGCATAACGCATAACATATAACGCATAACGCATAACGCATAAAGCATAACGCATAACGCATAACGCATAACGCATAACGCATAATGCATAAAGCATAACGCATAACGCATAACTTATAACTCATTACTCATAACGAATAACGCATAACGCATAACGCATAACGCATATCGCATAACGCATAACGCATAATGCATAACGCATAAAGCGTAACGCATAACGCATAAATCATAACGCATAACGCATAACGCATAACGCATAACGCATACCGTATAACGCATAACGCATAACGCATAACGCATAACGCATAACGCATAACGCATAACGCATAACGCATAACGCATAACGCATAACGCATAACGCATAACGCATAACGTATAACGCATAACGCATAACGCATAACGCATAACGCATAACGCATAACGCATAACGCATACCGTATAACGCATAACGGATAACGCATAACGCAAACGTATAACGCACAACGCATAACGCATAACGCATAACGCATAACGCATAACGCATAACATATAACGCATAACGCATAACGCATAACGCATAACGCAGAACGCATAACGCATAAAGCATAACGCATAACGCATAACGCATAACGCATAACGCATAACACATAACGCATAACGCATAACGCATAACGCATAACGCATAACGCATAACGCATAACGCATAACGCATAACCATAACGCATAACGCATAACGCATAAAGCATAACGCATAACCATAACGAATAACGCATAACGCATAACGCATAAAGCGTAACGCATAACGCATAACGCATAACGCATAACGCATAACGCATAACGCATAACGCATAACGTATAACGCATAACGCATAACGCATAAGGCATAACGCATAACGCATAAAGCAAAACGCATAACGCAAACGTATAACGCACAACGCATAACGCATATCGCATAACGCATAAGGCATAACGCATAACGCATAAGGCTTGATGCATGACGCATATCGCATATCGCATAACGCATAAGGCATAACGCATAACGCATAACGCATAACCAAAACGCATAAAACATAACCCATAACGCATAACGCATAACGCATAACGGATAACGTATAACGCATAACGCATACCGTATAACGCATAATGCATAACGCATAAAGCATAACGCATAACGCATAACGCATAACGCATATCGCATAACACATACGCATAACGCATAAGGCATAACGCATTACGCATAACTTATAACTCATAACTCATAACGAATAACGCATAACGCAAAATGAATAACGCATAAAGCATAACGCATAACCCATAACCCTTAACGCATAACGCATAACGCATAACGCATAACGCATAACGCATCACTCATAACGCATAACGCATAACGCATAACGCACACCGTATAACGCATAACGCATAACGCATAACGCATAACGCATAACGCATAACGCATAAAGCATAACGCATAACGCATAACGCATAATGCAAACGTATAACGCCCAACGCATAAAGCATAACGAACAACCCATAACGTATAATCCATAACGCATAACGCATAACGCAAACTTATAACGCACAACGCGTAGCGCATAACGCATAACGCATAACGCATAACGCATAACGCATAACGCATAACGCATAACGCATAAGCATAACGCATAACGCATAACGCATAACGCATAACGCATAACGCATAACGGATCACGCATAACGCATAACGCATAACGCATAACGCATAACGCATAACGCATAACGCATAACGCATAACGCATAACGCATAACGCATAAAGCATAACGCACAACGCATAACGCATAACGCATAACGCATAACATATAACGCATAACGCATAACGCATAACGCATAACATATAATGCATTACGCATAACGCATAACGCATAACATATAACGCGTAACGCATAACGCATAACGCATAACGCATAAAGCATAACGCAAACTTATAACGCACAACGCATAGCGCATAACGCATAACGCATAACGCATAACGCATAACGCATAACGCATAAAGCATAACGCATAGCGCATAACGCATAACGCATAACGCATAACGCATAACGCATAACGCATAACGCATAACGCATAACGCATAACGCATAACGCATAACGCATAACGCATAACGCATAACGCATAACGCATAACGCATAACGCATAACGCATAACGCATAACGCATAACGCATAACGCATAACGCATAACGCATAACGCATAACGCATAACCATAAGGCATAACGCATAACCCATAACGCATAACGCATAACGCATAACGCATAACGCATAACGCATAACGCATACCGTATAACGCATAACGGATAACGCATAACGCAAACGTATAACGCACAACGCATAACGCATAACGCATAACGCATAACGCATAACGCATAACATATAACGCATAACGCATAACGCATAACGCATAACGCAGAACGCATAACGCATAAAGCATAACGCATAACGCATAACGCATAACGCATAACGCATAACACATAACGCATAACGCATAACGCATAACGCATAACGCATAACGCATAACGCATAACGCATAACGCATAACGCATAACGCATAACCATAACGCATAACGCATAACGCATAAAGCATAACGCATAACCATAACGAATAACGCATAACGCATAACGCATAAAGCGTAACGCATAACGCATAACGCATAACGCATAACGCATAACGCATAACGCATAACGCATAACGTATAACGCATAACGCATAACGCATAAGGCATAACGCATAACGCATAAAGCAAAACGCATAACGCAAACGTATAACGCACAACGCATAGCGCATATCGCATAACGCATAAGGCATAACGCATAACGCATAAGGCTTGATGCATGACGCATATCGCATATCGCATAACGCATAAGGCATAACGCATAACGCATAACGCATAACCAAAACGCATAAAACATAACCCATAACGCATAACGCATAACGCATAATGTATAACGCATAACGCATACCGTATAACGCATAATGCATAACGCATAAAGCATACCGCATAACGCATAACGCATAACGCATAACGCATAACGCATAACGCATAACGCATAACGCATAACGCATAAGCATAACGCATAACGCATAACGCATAACGCATAACGCATAACGCATAACGGATCACGCATAACGCATAACGCATAACGCATAACGCATAACGCATAACGCATAACGCATAAAGCATAACGCACAACGCATAACGCATAACGCATAACGCATAACATATAACGCATAACGCATAACGCATAACGCATAACATATAACGCATAACGCATAACGCATAACGCATAACATATAACGCATAACGCATAACGCATAACGCATAACGCATAAAGCATAACGCAAACTTATAACGCACAACGCATAGCGCATAACGCATAACGCATAACGCATAACGCATAACGCATAACGCATAAAGCGTAACGCATAACGCATAACGCATAACGCATAAAGCAAAACGCATAACGCAAACGTATAACGCACAACGCATAACGCATAACGCATAACGCATTACGCATAACGCATAACGCATAACGCATAACCATAACGCATAACGCATAACGCATAACGCATAACGCATAAAGCATAACGCATAACGCATAACGCATTACGCATAACTTATAACTCATAACTCATAAGGAGTAACGCATAACGCATAAAGCATAACGCATAGCGCATAACGCATAACGCATAACGCATAACGCATAACGCATAACGCATAACGCATAACGCATAACGCATAACGCATAACGCATAACGCATAACGCATAACGCATAACGCATAACGCATAACGCATAACGCATAACGCATAACGCATAACGCATAACGCATAACGCATAACGCATAACGCATAACGCATAACGCATAACGCATAACGCATAAAGCATAACGCATAACGCATAACGCATTATGCATAACTTATAACTCATAACTCATAAGGAGTAACGCATAACGCATAAAGCATAACGCATAACGCATAACGCATAACGCATAACGCATAACGCATAACGCATAACGCATAACGCATAACGCATAACGCATAACGCATAACCATAACGCATAACGCATAACGCATAACGCATAACGCATAACGTATAACGCATAACGCATAACGCATAACGCAAAACGCATAACGTTAACGCATAACCCATAACGCATAAGGCTTGATGCATGAATCATATCGCATATCGCATAACGCATAAGGCTTGATGCATGACGCATATCGCATATCGCATAACGCATAAGGCATAACACATACGCATAACGCATAAGGCATAACGCATTACGCATAACTTATAACTCATAACTCATAACGAATAACGCATAACGCAAAATGAATAACGCATAAAGCATAACGCATAACCCATAACCCTTAACGCATAACGCATAACGCATAACGCATAACGCATAACGCATAACGCATAACTCATAACGCATAACGCATAACGCACACCGTATAACGCATAACGCATAACGCATAACGCATAACGCATAACGCATAACGCATAAAGCATAACGCATAACGCATAACGCATAATGCAAACGTATAACGCCCAACGCATAAAGCATAACGAACAACCCATAACGTATAATCCATAACGCATAACGCATAACGCAAACTTATAACGCACAACGCATAGCGCATAACGCATAACGCATAACGCATAACGCATAACGCATAACGCATAACGCATAACGCATAACGCATAAGCATAACGCATAACGCATAACGCAAAACGCATAACGCATAACGCATAACGCATAACGCATTGCACATAACTTATAACTCATAAGGAGTAACGCATAACGCATAAAGCATAACGCATAACGCATAACGCATAACGCATAACGCATAACGCATAACGCATAAGGCATAACGCATAATGCATAAAGCATAACGCATAACGCATAACTTATAACTCATTACTCATAACGAATAACGCATAACGCATAACGCATATCGCATAACGCATAACGCATAATGCATAACGCATAAAGCATAACGCATAACGCATAACGCATAACGCATAACGCATAACGCATAACGCATAACGCATAACGCATAACGCATAACGCATAACGCATAACGCATAACGCATAACGCATAACGCATAACGCATAACGCATAACGCATAACGCATAACGCATAACCCATAACGCATAACGCATAACGCATAACGCATAACGTATAACGCATAACGCATACCGTATAACGCTTAACGCATAACGCATAACGCAAACGCATAACGCATAACATATAACGCATAACGCATAACGCATAACGCATAACGCATAACGCATAACGCATAACGCATAACACATAACGCAAAACGCATAACGCAAACGCATAACGCATAACATATAACGCATAACGCATAACGCATAAAGCATAACGCATAACGCATAACGCATAACGCATAACGCATAACGCATAATGCATAAAGCATAACGCATAACGCATAACTTATAACTCATTACTCATAACGAATAACGCATAACGCATAACGCATAACGCATATCGCATAACGCATAACGCATAATGCATAACGCATAAAGCGTAACGCATAACGCATAAATCATAACGCATAACGCATAACGCATAACGCATAACGCATACCGTATAACGCATAACGCATAACGCATAACGCATAACGCATAACGCATAACGCATAACGCATAACGCATAACGCATAACGCATAACGCATAACGCATAACGCATAACGCATAACGCATAACGCATAACGCATAACGCATAACGCATAACGCATAACGCATAACGCATAACGCATAACCATAAGGCATAACGCATAACCCATAACGCATAACGCATAACGCATAACGCATAACGCATAACGCATACCGTATAACGCATAACGGATAACGCATAACGCAAACGTATAACGCACAACGCATAACGCATAACGCATAACGCATAACGCATAACGCATAACATATAACGCATAACGCATAACGCATAACGCATAACGCAGAACGCATAACGCATAAAGCATAACGCATAACGCATAACGCATAACACATAACGCATAACGCATAACGCATAACGCATAACGCATAACGCATAACGCATAACGCATAACGCATAACGCATAACGCATAACCATAACGCATAACGCATAACGCATAAAGCATAACGCATAACCATAACGAATAACGCATAACGCATAAAGCGTAACGCATAACGCATAACGCATAACGCATAACGCATAACGCATAACGCATAACGCATAACGTATAACGCATAACGCATAACGCATAAGGCATAACGCATAACGCATAAAGCAAAACGCATAACGCAAACGTATAACGCACAACGCATAACGCATATCGCATAACGCATAAGGCATAACGCATAACGCATAAGGCTTGATGCATGACGCATATCGCATATCGCATAACGCATAAGGCATAACGCATAACGCATAACGCATAACCAAAACGCATAAAACATAACCCATAACGCATAACGCATAACGCATAACGCATAACGTATAACGCATAACGCATACCGTATAACGCATAATGCATAACGCATAAAGCATAACGCATAACGCATAACGCATAACGCATATCGCATAACACATACGCATAACGCATAAGGCATAACGCATTACGCATAACTTATAACTCATGACTCATAACGAATAACGCATAACGCAAAATGAATAACGCATAAAGCATAACGCATAACCCATAACCCTTAACGCATAACGCATAACGCATAACGCATGACGCATATCGCATATCGCATAACGCATAAGGCATAACGCATAACGCATAACGCATAACCAAAACGCATAAAACATAACCCATAACGCATAACGCATATCGCATAACGCATAAGGCATAACGCATAACGCATAACGCATAACCAAAACGCATAAAACATAACCCATAACGCATAACGCATAACGTATAACGCATAACGCATACCGTATAACGCATAATGCATAACGCATAACGCATAACGCATAACGCATGACGCATATCGCATATCGCATAACGCATAAGGCATAACGCATAACGCATAACGCATAACCAAAACGCATAAAACATAACCCATAACGCATAACGCATAACGTATAACGCATAACGCATACCGTATAACGCATAATGCATAACGCATAACGCATAAGCATAACGCATAACGCATAACGCATAACGCATAACGCATAACGCATAACCCATAACGCATAACGCATAACGCATAACGCATAACGCATACCGTATAACGCATAACGGATAACGCATAACGCAAACGTATAACGCACAACGCATAACGCATAACGCATAACGCATAACGCATAACATATAACGCATAACGCATAACGCATAACGCATAACGCAGAACGCATAACGCATAAAGCATAACGCATAACGCATAACGCATAACGCATAACGCATAACGCATAACCATAACGCATAACGCATAACGCATAAAGCATAACGCATAACGCATAACGCATAACGCATAACGCATAACGCATAACGCATAACGCATACCGTATAACGCATAACGCATAACGCATAACGCATAACGCAAACGTATAACGCACAACGCATAACGCATAACGCATAACGCATAACGCATAACGCATAACGCATAACATATAACCCATAACGCATAACGCATAACGCATAATGCATAACGCATAAAGCATAACGCATAACGCATAACGCATAACGCATAACGCATAACGCATAACGCATAACGCATAACGCATAATGCATAACGCATAACGCATAACGCATAACGCATAACGCATGACGCATAACGCATAACGCATAACCATAACGCATAACGCATAACGCATAAAGCATAACGCATAACGCATAACGCATAACGCATAACGCATAACGCATAACCCATAACGCATATCGCATAACGCATAACGTATAACGCATAACGCATACCGTATAACGCATAATGCATAACGCATACCGTATAACGCATAATGCATAACGCATAACGCATAACGCATAACGCATAACGCATAACGTATAACGCATAACGCATACCGTATAACGCATAACGCATAACGCAAACGTATAGCGCACAACGCATAATGCATAAACCATAACCCTTACTTCATAACGCATAACGCATAATGCACAACGCATAACGAACACCGGAAAACCCATAACGCCTAACGCATAACGGATCACGAATAACGCATAATGCATAACGCATAAAGCATAACGCATAACGCATAACGCATAACGCATAACGCATAACGCATAACGTGTAACTCATAACGCATAACGCATAAAGCATAACGCATAACGCATAACGCATAACGCATAACGCATAACCCATAACGCATATCGCATAACGCATAACGTATAACGCATAACGCATACCGTATAACGCATAATGCATACCGTATAACGCATAATGCATAACGCATAACGAATAACGCATAACGCATAACGCATAACGCATAACGCATAACGCATATCGCATAACGCATAACGCATAATGCAAAACGCATAAAGCGTAACGCATAACGCATAAATCATAACGCATAACGCATAACGCATAACGCATAACGCATAACGCATACCGTATAACGCATAACGCATGACGCATAACGCATAACGCATAACGCATAACGCATAACGCATAACGCATAACGCATAGCGCATAACGCATAACGCATAACGCATAACGCATAACGCATAACGCATAACGCATAACGCATAACGCTTAACGCATAACGCATAATGCATAACGCATAACTCATAACTCATAAGGAGTAACGCATAACGCATAAAGCATAACGCATAACGCATAACGCATAACGCATAATGCATAAAGCATAACGCATAACGCATAACGCATAACTTATAACTCATTACTCATAACGAATAACGCATAACGCATAACGCATAACGCATAACGCATAACGCATAACGCATAACGCATAACGCATAACCATAAAGCATAACGCATAACCCATAACGCATAACGCATAACGCATAACGTATAACGCATAACGCATACCGTATAACGCATAACGCATAACGCATAACGCATAACGCAAACGTATAACGCACAACGCATAACGCATAACGCATAACGCATAACGCATAACGCATAACGCGTAAAGCATAACATATAACGCATAACGCATAACGCATAACGCATAACGCAGAACGCATAACGCATAAAGCATAACGCATAACGCATAACGCATAACGCATAACGCATACCGTATAACGCATAATGCATAACGCATACCGTATAACGCATAATGCATAACGCATAACGCATAACGCATAACGCATAACGTATAACGCATAACGCATAACGCATAACGCATGACGCATAACGCATAACGCATAACGCATAACGCATAACGCATAACGCATAACGCATAACGCATAACGTGTAACTCATAACGCATAACGCATAAAGCATAACGCATAACGCATAACGCATAACGCATAACGCATAACTCATATCGCATAACGCATAACGCATAACGTATAACGCATAACGCATACCGTATAACGCTTAACGCATAACGCATAACGCATAACGCACAACGCATAACGCATAACGCATAACGCATAACGCATAACGCATAACGCATAACATATAACCCATAACGCATAACGCATAACGCATAATGCATAACGCATAAAGCATAACGCATAACGCATAACGCATAACGCATAACGCATAACGCATAACGCATAACGCATAATGCATAACGCATAACGCATAACGCATAACGCATAACGCATGACGCATAACGCATAACGCATAACCATAACGCATAACGCATAACGCATAAAGCATAACGCATAACGCATAACGCATAACGCATAACGCATAACCCATAACGCATATCGCATAACGCATAACGTAAAACGCATAACGCATACCGTATAACGCATAATGCATAACGCATACCGTAGAACGCATAATGCATAACGCATAACGCATAACGCATAACGCATAACGCATAACGTATAACGCATAACGCATACCGTATAACGCATAACGCATAACGCAAACGTATAGCGCACAACGCATAATGCATAAACCATAACCCTTACTTCATAACGCATAACGCATAATGCACAACGCATAACGAACACCGGAAAACCCATAACGCCTAACGCATAACGGATCACGAATAACGCATAATGCATAAAGCATAAAGCATAACGCATAACGCATAACGCATAACGCATAACGCATAACGCATAACGCATAACGCATAACGCATAACGTGTAACTCATAACGCATAACGCATAAAGCATAACGCATAACGCATAACGCATAACGCATAACGCATAACCCATAACGCATATCGCATAACGCATAACGTATAACGCATAACGCATACCGTATAACGCATAATGCATACCGTATAACGCATAATGCATAACGCATAACGAATAACGCATAACGCATAACGCATAACGCATAACGCATATCGCATAACGCATAACGCATAATGCAAAACGCATAAAGCGTAACGCATAACGCATAAATCATAACGCATAACGCATAACGCATAACGCATAACGCATACCGTATAACGCATAACGCATAACGCATAACGCATAACGCATAACGCATAACGCATAACGCATAACGCATAACGCATAACGCATAGCGCATAACGCATAACGCATAACGCATAACGCATAACGCATAACGCATAACGCATAACGCATAACGCTTAACGCATAACGCATAATGCATAACGCATAACTCATAACTCATAAGGAGTAACGCATAACGCATAAAGCATAACGCATAACGCATAACGCATAACGCATAACGCATAATGCATAAAGCATAACGCATAACGCATAACGCATAACTTATAACTCATTACTCATAACGAATAACGCATAACGCATAACGCATAACGCATAACGCATAACGCATAACGCATAACCATAAGGCATAACGCATAACCCATAACGCATAACGCATAACGCATAACGTATAACGCATAACGCATAACGCATAACGTATAACGCATAACGCATACCGTATAACGCATAACGCATTACGGATAACGCAAACGTATAACGCACAACGCATAACGCATAACGCATAACGCATAACGCATAACATATAACGCATAACGCATAACGCATAACGCATAACGCATAACGCAGAACGCATAACGCATAAAGCATAACGCATAACGCATAACGCATAACGCATAACGCATACCGTATAACGCATAATGCATAACGCATACCGTATAACGCATAATGCATAACGCATAACGCATAACGCATAACGCATAACGTATAACGCATAACGCATAACGCATGACGCATAACGCATAACGCATAACGCATAACGCATAACGCATAACGCATTACGTGTAACTCATAACGCATAACGCATAAAGCATAACGCATAACGCATAACGCATAACGCATAACGCATAACTCATATCGCATAACGCATAACGCATAACGTATAACGCATAACGCATACCGTATAAAGCTTAACGCATAACGCATAACGCAAACGCATAACGCATAACATATAACGCATAACGCATAACGCATAACGCATAACGCATAACGCATAACGCATAACGCATAACGCATAACGCATAACGCATAACGCATAACACATAACGCATAACGCATAACGCAAACGCATAACGCATAACATATAACGCATAACGCATAACGCATAAAGCATAACGCATAACGCATAACGCATAACGCATAACGCATAACGTATAACGCATAACGCATACCGTATAACGCATAACGCATAACGGATAACGCAAACGTATAACGCACAACGCATAACGCATAACGCATAACGCATAACGCATAACATATAACGCATAACGCATAACGCATAACGCAGAACGCATAACGCATAAAGCATAACGCATAACGCATAACGCATAACGCATAACGCATAACGCATAACACATAACGCATAACGCATAACGCATAACGCATAACGCATAACGTATAACGCATAACTATAACGCATAACGCATAACGCATAAAGCATAACGCATAACGCATAACGCATAACGCATAACGCATAACGCATAACGCATAACGCATAACGCATACCGTATAACGCATAACGCATAACGCATAACGCATAACGCAAACGTATAACGCACAACGCATAACGCATAACGCATAACGCATAACGCATAACATATAACGCATAACGCATAACGCATGACGCATAATGCATAACGCATAAAGCATAACGCATAACGCATAACGCATAACGCATAACGCATAACGCATAACGCATAACTCATATCGCATAACGCATAACGCATAACGCATAACGTATAACGCATAACGCATACCGTATAACGCTTAACGCATAACGCATAACGCAAACGCATAACGCATAACATATAACGCATAACGCATAACGCATAACGCATAACGCATAACGCATAACACATAACGCATAACGCATAACGCATAATGCATAAAGCATAACGCATAACGCATAACTTATAACTCATTACTCATAACGAATAACGCATAACGCATAACGCATAACGCATATCGCATAACGCATAACGCATAATGCAAAACGCATAAAGCGTAACGCATAACGCATAAATCATAACGCATAACGCATAACGCATAACGCATAACGCATACCGTATAACGCATAACGCATAACGCATAACGCATAACGTATCACGCATAACGCATAACGCATAACGCATAACGCATAACGCATAACGCATAACGCATAACGCATAACGCATAACGCATAACGCATAACGCATAACGCATAACGCTTAACGCATAACGCATAATGCATAACGCATAACTCATAACTCATAAGGAGTAACGCATAACGCATAAAGCATAACGCATAACGCATAACGCATAACGCATAACGCATAATGCATAATGCATAACGCATAACGCATAACGCATAACTTATAACTCATTACTCATAACGAATAACGCATAACGCATAACGCATAACGCATAACGCATAACGCATAACGCATAACGCATAACGCATAACGCATAACCCATAACGCATATCGCATAACGCATAACGTATAACGCATAACGCATACCGTATAACGCATAATGCATACCGTATAACGCATAATGCATAACGCATAACGAATAACGCATAACGCATAACGCATAACGCATAACGCATATCGCATAACGCATAACGCATAATGCAAAACGCATAAAGCGTAACGCATAACGCATAAATCATAACGCATAACGCATAACGCATAACGCATAACGCATACCGTATAACGCATAACGCATAACGCATAACGCATAACGCATAACGCATAACGCATAACGCATAACGCATAACGCATAGCGCATAACGCATAACGCATAACGCATAACGTATAACGCATAACGCATAACGCATAACGCATAACGCATAACGCATAACGCATAACGCATAACGCATAACGCATAACTCATATCGCATAACGCATAACGCATAACGCATAACGTATAACGCATAACGCATACCGTATAACGCTTAACGCATAACGCATAACGCAAACGCATAACGCATAACATATAACGCATAACGCATAACGCATAACGCATAACGCATAACGCATAACACATAACGCATAACGCATAACGCATAATGCATAAAGCATAACGCATAACGCATAACTTATAACTCATTACTCATAACGAATAACGCATAACGCATAACGCATAACGCATATCGCATAACGCATAACGCATAATGCAAAACGCATAAAGCGTAACGCATAACGCATAAATCATAACGCATAACGCATAACGCATAACGCATAACGCATACCGTATAACGCATAACGCATAACGCATAACGCATAACGTATCACGCATAACGCATAACGCATAACGCATAACGCATAACGCATAACGCATAACGCATAACGCATAACGCATAACGCATAACGCATAACGCATAACGCATAACGCTTAACGCATAACGCATAATGCATAACGCATAACTCATAACTCATAAGGAGTAACGCATAACGCATAAAGCATAACGCATAACGCATAACGCATAACGCATAACGCATAACGCATAATGCATAACGCATAACGCATAACGCATAACTTATAACTCATTACTCATAACGAATAACGCATAACGCATAACGCATAACGCATAACGCATAACGCATAACGCATAACGCATAACGCATAACGCATAACCCATAACGCATATCGCATAACGCATAACGTATAACGCATAACGCATACCGTATAACGCATAATGCATACCGTATAACGCATAATGCATAACGCATAACGAATAACGCATAACGCATAACGCATAACGCATAACGCATATCGCATAACGCATAACGCATAATGCAAAACGCATAAAGCGTAACGCATAACGCATAAATCATAACGCATAACGCATAACGCATAACGCATAACGCATACCGTATAACGCATAACGCATAACGCATAACGCATAACGCATAACGCATAACGCATAACGCATAACGCATAACGCATAGCGCATAACGCATAACGCATAACGCATAACGTATAACGCATAACGCATAACGCATAACGCATAACGCTTAACGCATAACGCATAATGCATAACGCATAACTCATAACTCATAAGGAGTAACGCATAACGCATAAAGCATAACGCATAACGCATAACGCATAACGCATAACGCATAATGCATAAAGCATAACGCATAACGCATAACGCATAACTTATAACTCATTACTCATAACGAATAACGCATAACGCATAACGCATAACGCATAACGCATAACGCATAACGCATAACCATAAGGCATAACGCATAACCCATAACGCATAACGCATAACGCATAACGTATAACGCATAACGCATAACGCATAACGCATAACGTATAACGCATAACGCATACCGTATAACGCATAACGCATAACGGATAACGCAAACGTATAACGCACAACGCATAACGCATAACGCATAACGCATAACGCATAACATATAACGCATAACGCATAACGCATAACGCATAACGCATAACGCAGAACGCATAACGCATAAAGCATAACGCATAACGCATAACGCATAACGCATAACGCATACCGTATAACGCATAATGCATAACGCATACCGTATAACGCATAATGCATAACGCATAACGCATAACGCATAACGCATAACGTATAACGCATAACGCATAACGCATGACGCATAACGCATAACGCATAACGCATAACGCATAACGCATAACGCATAACGTGTAACTCATAACGCATAACGCATAACGCATAACACATAACGCATAACGCATAACGCAAACGCATAACGCATAACATATAACGCATAACGCATAACGCATAAAGCATAACGCATAACGCATAACGCATAACGCATAACGCATAACGTATAACGCATAACGCATACCGTATAACGCATAACGCATAACGGATAACGCAAACGTATAACGCACAACGCATAACGCATAACGCATAACGCATAACGCATAACATATAACGCATAACGCATAACGCATAACGCATAACGCAGAACGCATAACGCATAAAGCATAACGCATAACGCATAACGCATAACGCATAACGCATAACGCATAACACATAACGCATAACGCATAACGCATAACGCATAACGCATAACGTATAACGCATAACTATAACGCATAACGCATAACGCATAAAGCATAACGCATAACGCATAACGCATAACGCATAACGCATAACGCATAACGCATAACGCATAACGCATACCGTATAACGCATAACGCATAACGCATAACGCATAACGCAAACGTATAACGCACAACGCATAACGCATAACGCATAACGCATAACGCATAACATATAACGCATAACGCATAACGCATGACGCATAATGCATAACGCATAAAGCATAACGCATAACGCATAACGCATAACGCATAACGCATAACGCATAACGCATAACGCATAACGTATAACGCATAACGCATACCGTATAACGCTTAACGCATAACGCATATCGCAAACGCATAACGCATAACATATAACGCATAACGCATAACGCATAACGCATAACGCATAACGCATAACACATAACGCATAACGCATTACTCATAACGAATAACGCATAACGCATAACGCATAACGCATATCGCATAACGCATAACGCAAAATGCAAAACGCATAAAGCGTAACGCATAACGCATAAATCATAACGCATAACGCATAACGCATAACGCATAACGCATACCGTATAACGCATAACGCATAACGCATAACGCATAACGTATAACGCATAACGCATAACGCATAACGCATAACGCATAACGCATAACGCATAGCGCATAACGCATAACGCATAACGCATAACGCATAACGCATAACGCTTAACGCATAACGCATAATGCATAACGCATAACTCATAACTCATAAGGAGTAACGCATAACGCATAAAGCATAACGCATAACGCATAACGCATAACGCATAACGCATAATGCATAATGCATAACGCATAACGCATAACGCATAACTTATAACTCATTACTCATAACGAATAACGCATAACGCATAACGCATAACGCATAACGCATAACGCATACCGTATAACGCATAACGCATAACGCAAACGTATAACGCACAACGCATAACGCATAACGCATAACGCATAACATATAACGCATAACTCATAACTCATAAGGAGTAACGCATAACGCATAAAGCATAACGCATAACGCATAACGCATAACGCATAATGCATAAAGCATAACGCATAACGCATAACGCATAACTTATAACTCATTACTCATAACGAATAACGCATAACGCATAACGCATAACGCATAACGCATAACGCATAACGCATAACGCATAACGCATAACGCATAACGCAGAACGCATAACCATAAGGCATAACGCATAACCCATAACGCATAACGCATAACGTATAACGCATAACGCATACCGTATAACGCATAACGCATAACGCATAACGCAAACGTATAACGCACAACGCATAACGCATAACGCATAACGCATAACGCATAACGCATAACATATAACGCATAACGCATAAGGCATAACGCAGAACGCATAACGCATAAAGCATAACGCATAACGCATAACGCATAACGCATAACGCATAACGCATAACACATAACGCATAACGCATAACGCATAACGCATAACGCATAACGCATAACGCATAACGCATAACGCATAACGCATAATGCATAACGCATAACGCATAACGCATAACGCATAACGCATAACGCATAACGCATAACCATAACGCATAACGCATAACGCATAAAGCATAACGCATAGCGCATAACGCATAACGCATAACGCATAACGCATAACGCATAACGCATAACCCATAACGCACATCGCATAACGCATAACGTATAACTCATAACGCATACCGTATAACGCATAATGCATAACGCATACCGTATAACGCATAATGCATAACGCATAACGCATAACGCATAACGTATAACGCATAACGCATACCGTATAACGCATAACGCATAACGCATAACGCAAACGTATAGCGCACAACGCATAATGCATAAACCATAACCCTTACTTCATAACGCATAACGCATAATGCACAACGCATAACGAACACCGGAAAACCCATAACGCCTAACGCATAACGGATCACGAATAACGCATAATGCATAACGCATAAAGCATAACGCATAACGCATAACGCATAAAGCATAACGCATAACGCATAACGCATAACGCATAACGCATAACCCATAACGCATATCGCATAACGCATAACGTATAACGCATAACGCATACCGTATAACGCATAATGCATACCGTATAACGCATAATGCATAACGCATAACGAATAACGCATAACGCATAACGCATAACGCATAACGCATAACGCATAACGCATAATGCAAAACGCATAAAGCGTAACGCATAACGCATAAATCATAACGCATAACGCATAACGCATAACGCATAACGCATACCGTATAACGCATAACGCATAACGCATAACGCATAACGCATAACGCATAACGCATAACGCATAACGCATAACGCATAGCGCATAACGCATAACGCATAACGCATAACGCATAACGCATAACGCATAACGCATAACGCATAACGCTTAACGCATAACGCATAATGCATAACGCATAACTCATAACTCATAAGGAGGAACGCATAACGCATAAAGCATAACGCATAAGGCATAACGCATAACGCATAACGCATAATGCATAAAGCATAACGCATAACGCATAACGCATAACTTATAACTCATTACTCATAACGAATAACGCATAACGCATAACGCATAACGCATAACGCATAACGCATAACGCATAACCATAAGGCATAACGCATAACCCATAACGCATAACGCATAACGCATAACGTATAACGCATAACGCATTCCGTATAACGCATAACGCATAACGCATAACGCATAACGCAAACGTATAACGCACAACGCATAACGCATAACGCATAACGCATAACGCATAACGCATAACGCATAACATATAACGCATAACGCATAACGCATAACGCATAACGCATAACGCAGAACGCATAACGCATAAAGCATAACGCATAACGCATAACGCATAACGCATAACGCATACCGTATAACGCATAATGCATAACGCATACCGTATAACGCATAATGCATAACGCATAACGCATAACGCATAACGCATAACGTATAACGCATAACGCATAACGCATAACGCATGACGCATAACGCATAACGCATAACGCATAACGCATAACGCATAACGCATAACGCATAACGCATAACGTGTAACTCATAACGCATAACGCATAAAGCATAACGCATAACGCATAACGCATAACGCATAACGCATAACTCATATCGCATAACGCATAACGCATAACGTATAACGCATAACGCATACCGTATAACGCTTAACGCATAACGCATAACGCAAACGCATAACGCATAACATATAACGCATAACGCATAACGCATAGCGCATAACGCATAACGCATAACGCATAACGCATAACGCATAACGCATAACGCATAACGCATAACGCATAACGCATAACGCATAACACATAACGCATAACGCATAACGCATAACGCATAACGCATAACGCATAACGCACAACGCATAACGCATAACGCATAACGCATAACATATAACGCATAACTCATAACTCATAAGGAGTAACGCATAACGCATAAAGCATAACGCATAACGCATAACGCATAACGCATAATGCATAAAGCATAACGCATAACGCATAACGCATAACTTATAACTCATTACTCATAACGAATAACGCATAACGCATAACGCATAACGCATAACGCATAACGCATAACGCATAACGCATAACGCATAACGCATAACGCATAACGCATAACGCAGAACGCATAACCATAAGGCATAACGCATAACCCATAACGCATAACGCATAACGTATAACGCATAACGCATACCGAATAACGCATAACGCATAACGCATAACGCAAACGTATAACGCACAACGCATAACGCATAACGCATAACGCATAACGCATAACGCATAACATATAACGCATAACGCATAACGCATAACGCAGAACGCATAACGCATAAAGCATAACGCATAACGCATAACGCATAACGCATAACGCATAACGCATAACACATAACGCATAACGCATAACGCATAACGCATAACGCATAACGCATAACGCATAACGCATAACGCATAACGCATAACGCATAATGCATAACGCATAACGCATAACGCACATCGCATAACGCATAACGTATAACTCATAACGCATACCGTATAACGCATAATGCATAACGCATACCGTATAACGCATAATGCATAACGCATAACGCATAACGCATAACGTATAACGCATAACGCATACCGTATAACGCATAACGCATAACGCATAACGCAAACGTATAGCGCACAACGCATAATGCATAAACCATATCCCTTACTTCATAACGCATAACGCATAATGCACAACGCATAACGAACACCGGAAAACCCATAACGCCTAACGCATAACGGATCACGAATAACGCATAATGCATAACGCATAAAGCATAACGCATAACGCATAACGCATAAAGCATAACGCATAACGCATAACGCATAACGCATAACGCATAACCCATAACGCATATCGCATAACGCATAACGTATAACGCATAACGCATACCGTATAACGCATAATGCATACCGTATAACGCATAATGCATAACGCATAACGAATAACGCATAACGCATAACGCATAACGCATAACGCATATCGCATAACGCATAACGCATAATGCAAAACGCATAAAGCGTAACGCATAACGCATAAATCATAACGCATAACGCATAACGCATAACGCATAACGCATACCGTATAACGCATAACGCATAACGCATAACGCATAACGCATAACGCATAACGCATAACGCATAACGCATAGCGCATAACGCATAACGCATAACGCATAACGCATAACGCATAACGCATAACGCATAACGCATAACGCTTAACGCATAACGCATAATGCATAACGCATAACTCATAACTCATAAGGAGTAACGCATAACGCATAAAGCATAACGCATAACGCATAACGCATAACGCATAACGCATAATGCATAAAGCATAACGCATAACGCATAACGCATAACGCATAACGCATAACGCATAACGCATAACCCATAACGCACATCGCATAACGCATAACGTATAACTCATAACGCATACCGTATAACGCATAATGCATAACGCATACCGTATAACGCATAATGCATAACGCATAACGCATAACGCATAACGTATAACGCATAACGCATACCGTATAACGCATAACGCATAACGCATAACGCAAACGTATAGCGCACAACGCATAATGCATAAACCATAACCCTTACTTCATAACGCATAACGCATAATGCACAACGCATAACGAACACCGGAAAACCCACAACGCCTAACGCATAACGGATCACGAATAACGCATAATGCATAACGCATAAAGCATAACGCATAACGCATAACGCATAACGCATAACGCATAACGCATAACGCATAACGCATAACGCAGAACGCATAACGCATAAAGCATAACGCATAACGCATAACGCATAACGCATAACGCATAACGCATAACGCATAAAGCATAACGCATAACGCATAACGCATAACGCATAACGCATAACGCATAACGCATAACGCATACCGTATAACGCATAACGCATAACGCAAACGTATAACGCACAACGCATAACGCATAACGCATAACGCATAACATATAACGCATAACGCATAACGCATAACGCATAGCGCATAACGCATAACGCATAACGCATATGGCATAACGCATAACGCATAACGCATAAAGCATAACGCATAACGCATAACGCATACGTATAACGCACAACGCATAACGCATAACGCATAACGCAAAACGCATAACGCATAACGCATAACGCATAACGCATAAAGCATAACGCATAACGCATAACGCATAACGCATAACGCATAACGCATAACATATAACGCATAACGCATAACGCATAACGCATAACGCATAACGCATGACGCATAACGCATAACGCATAACGCATAACACATAACGCATAACGCATAACGCAAACGCATAACGCATAACATATAACGCATAACGCATAACGCATAAAGCATAACGCATAACGCATAACGCATAACGCATAACGCATAACGTATAACGCATAACGCATACCGTATAACGCATAACGCATAACGGATAACGCAAACGTATAACGCACAACGCATAACGCATAACGCATAACGCATAACGCATAACATATAACGCATAACGCATAACGCATAACGCAGAACGCATAACGCATAAAGCATAACGCATAACGCATAACGCATAACGCATAACGCATAACGCATAACGCATAACACATAACGCATAACGCATAACGCATAACGCATAACGCATAACGTATAACGCATAACTATAACGCATAACGCATAACGCATAAAGCATAACGCATAACGCATAACGCATAACGCATAACGCATAACGCATAACGCATAACGCATAACGCATACCGTATAACGCATAACGCATAACGCATAACGCATAACGCAAACGTATAACGCACAACGCATAACGCATAACGCATAACGCATAACGCATAACATATAACGCATAACGCATAACGCATGACGCATAATGCATAACGCATAAAGCATAACGCATAACGCATAACGCATAACGCATAACGCATAACGCATAACGCATAACGCATAACGCATAACGCATAACGCATAACTCATATCGCATAACGCATAACGCATAACGTATAACGCATAACGCATACCGTATAACGCTTAACGCATAACGCATAACGCAAACGCATAACGCATAACATATAACGCATAACGCATAACGCATAACGCATAACGCATAACGCATAACACATAACGCATAACGCATAACGCATAATGCATAAAGCATAACGCATAACGCATAACTTATAACTCATTACTCATAACGAATAACGCATAACGCATAACGCATAACGCATATCGCATAACGCATAACGCATAATGCAAAACGCATAAAGCGTAACGCATAACGCATAAATCATAACGCATAACGCATAACGCATAACGCATAACGCATACCGTATAACGCATAACGCATAACGCATAACGCATAACGTATAACGCATAACGCATAACGCATAACGCATAACGCATAACGCATAACGCATAGCGCATAACGCATAACGCATAACGCATAACGCATAACGCATAACGCATAACGCATAACGCTTAACGCATAACGCATAATGCATAACGCATAACTCATAACTCATAAGGAGTAACGCATAACGCATAAAGCATAACGCATAACGCATAACGCATAACGCATAACGCATAATGCATAATGCATAACGCATAACGCATAACGCATAACGCATAACTTATAACTCATTACTCATAACGAATAACGCATAACGCATAACGCATAACGCATAACGCATAACGCATAACGCATACCGTATAACGCATAACGCATAACGCAAACGTATAACGCACAACGCATAACGCATAACGCATAACGCATAACATATAACGCATAACTCATAAGGAGTAAGGAGTAACGCATAACGCATAAAGCATAACGCATAACGCATAACGCATAACGCATAACGCATAATGCATAAAGCATAACGCATAACGCATAACGCATAACTTATAACTCATTACTCATAACGAATAACGCATAACGCATAACGCATAACGCATAACGCATAACGCATAACGCATAACGCATAACGCATAACGCATAACGCATAACGCATAACGCATAACGCAGAACGCATAACCATAAGGCATAACGCATAACCCATAACGCATAACGCATAACGTATAACGCATAACGCATACCGTATAACGCATAACGCATAACGCATAACGCAAACGTATAACGCACAACGCATAACGCATAACGCATAACGCATAACGCATAACGCATAACATATAACGCATAACGCATAACGCATAACGCAGAACGCATAACGCATAAAGCATAACGCATAACGCATAACGCATAACGCATAACGCATAACACATAACGCATAACGCATAACGCATAACGCATAACGCATAACGCATAACGCATAACGCATAACGCATAACGCATAACGCATAACCATAACGCATAACGCATAACGCATAAAGCATAACGCATAACGCATAACGCATAACGCATAACGCATAACGCATAACGCATAACGCATACCGTATAACGCATAACGCATAACGCATAACGCATAACGCAAACGTATAACGCACAACGCATAACGCATAACGCATAACGCATAACGCATAACGCATAACATATAACGCATAACGCATAACGCATAACGCATAATGCCTAACGCATAAAGCATAACGCATAACGCATAACGCATAACGCATAACGCATAACGCATAACGCATAACGCATAATGCATAACGCATAACGCATAACGCATAACGCATAACGCATAACCATAACGCATAACGCATAACGCATAAAGCATAACGCATAGCGCATAACGCATAACGCATAACGCATAACGCATAACGCATAACGCATAACCCATAACGCACATCGCATAACGCATAACGTATAACTCATAACGCATACCGTATAACGCATAATGCATAACGCATACCGTATAACGCATAATGCATAACGCATAACGCATAACGCATAACGTATAACGCATAACGCATACCGTATAACGCATAACGCATAACGCATAACGCAAACGTATAGCGCACAACGCATAATGCATAAACCATAACCCTTACTTCATAACGCATAACGCATAATGCACAACGCATAACGAACACCGGAAAACCCATAACGCCTAACGCATAACGGATCACGAATAACGCATAATGCATAACGCATAAAGCATAACGCATAACGCATAACGCATAACGCATAACGCATAACGCATAACGCATAACGCATAACGCATAACGCATAACGCATAACGCAGAACGCATAACGCATAAAGCATAACGCATAACGCATAACGCATAACGCATAACGCATAACGCATAACGCATAAAGCATAACGCATAACGCATAACGCATAACGCATAACGCATAACGCATAACGCATAACGCATAACGCATAACGCATAACGCATACCGTATAACGCATAACGCATAACGCAAACGTATAACGCACAACGCATAACGCATAACGCATAACGCATAACATATAACGCATAACGCATAACGCATAACGCATAGCGCATAACGCATAACGCATAACGCATATGGCATAACGCATAACGCATAACGCATAAAGCATAACGCATAACGCATAACGCATACGTATAACGCACAACGCATAACGCATAACGCATAACGCAAAACGCATAACGCATAACGCATAACGCATAACGCATAAAGCATAACGCATAACGCATAACGCATAACGCATAACGCATAACGCATAACGCATAACGCATAACGCATAACGCATAACGCATAACGCATACCGTATAACGCATAACGCATAACGCAAACGTATAACGCACAACGCATAACGCATAACGCATAACGCATAACATATAACGCATAACGCATAACGCATAACGCATAGCGCATAACGCATAACGCATAACGCATATGGCATAACGCATAACGCATAACGCATAAAGCATAACGCATAACGCATAACGCATACGTATAACGCACAACGCATAACGCATAACGCATAACGCAAAACGCATAACGCATAACGCATAACGCATAACGCATAACGCATAACCATAACGCATAACGCATAACCCATAACGCATAACGGATAACGCATAACGTATAACGCATAACGCATACCTTATAACGCATAATGCATAACGCATAAAGCATAACGCATAACGCATAACGCATAACGCATAACGCATAACGCATAACGCATAACGCATAACGCATAACGCATAACGCATAACGCATAACCATAACGCATAACGCATAACGCATAAAGCATAACGCATAACGCATAACGCATAACGCATAACGCATAACGCATAACGCATAACGCATACCGTATAACGCATAACGCATAACGCATAACGCATAACGCAAACGTATAACGCACAACGCATAACGCATAACGCAAAACGCATAACGCATAACATATAACGCATAACGCATAACGCATAACGCATAATGCCTAACGCATAAAGCATAACGCATAACGCATAACGCATAACGCATAACGCATAACGCATAACGCATAACGCATAATGCATAACGCATAACGCATAACGCATAACGCATAACGCATAACGCATAACGCATAACCATAACGCATAACGCATAACGCATAAAGCATAACGCATAGCGCATAACGCATAACGCATAACGCATAACGCATAACGCATAACGCATAACCCATAACGCATATCGCATAACGCATAACGTATAACTCATAACGCATACCGTATAACGCATAATGCATAACGCATACCGTATAACGCATAATGCATAACGCATAACGCATAACGCATAACGTATAACGCATAACGCATACCGTATAACGCATAACGCATAACGCATAACGCAAACGTATAGCGCACAACGCATAATGCATAAACCATAACCCTTACTTCATAACGCATAACGCATAATGCACAACGCATAACGAACACCGGGAAACCCATAACGCCTAACGCATAACGGATCACGAATAACGCATAATGCATAACGCATAAAGCATAACGCATAACGCATAACGCATAACGCATAACGCATAACGCATAACGCATAACGCATAACGCAGAACGCATAACGCATAAAGCATAACGCATAACGCATAACGCATAACGCATAACGCATAACGCATAACGCATAAAGCATAACGCATAACGCATAACGCATAACGCATAACGCATAACGCATAACGCATAACGCATAACGCATAACGCATACCGTATAACGCATAACGCATAACGCAAACGTATAACGCACAACGCATAACGCATAACGCATAACATATAACGCATAACGCATAACGCATAACGCATAGCGCATAACGCATAACGCATAACGCATATGGCATAACGCATAACGCATAACGCATAAAGCATAACGCATAACGCATAACGCATACGTATAACGCACAACGCATAACGCATAACGCATAACGCAAAACGCATAACGCATAACGCATAACGCATAACGCATAACGCATAACGCATAACCATAACGCATAACGCATAACCCATAACGCATAACGGATAACGCATAACGTATAACGCATAACGCATACCTTATAACGCATAATGCATAACGCATAAAGCATAACGCATAACGCATAACGCATAACGCATAAAGCATAACGCATAACGCATAACGCATAACGCATAACGCATAACGCATAACGCATAACGCATAACGCATAACGCATAACGCATAACGCATAACGCATACCGTATAACGCATAACGCATAACGCAAACGTATAACGCACAACGCATAACGCATAACGCATAACGCATAACGCATAAAGCATAACGCATAACGCATAACGCATACGTATAACGCACAACGCATAACGCATAACGCATAACGCAAAACGCATAACGCATAACGCATAACGCATAACGCATAACGCATAACGCATAACGCATAACGCATAACGCATAACGCATAACGCATACCGTATAACGCATAACGCATAACGCAAACGTATAACGCACAACGCATAACGCATAACGCATAACGCATAACATATAACGCATAACGCATAACGCATAACGCATAGCGCATAACGCATAATGCATAACGCATAAAGCATAACGCATAACGCATAACGCATAACGCATAAAGCATAACGCATAACGCATAACGCATAACGCATAACGCATAACGCATAACGCATAACGCATAACGCATAACGCATAACGCATAACGCATAACGCATAACTCATAACCATAACGCATAACGCATAACGCACAAAGCATAACGCATAACGCATAACGCATAACGCATAACGTATAACGCATAACGCATACCGTATAACGCATAATGCATAACGCATAACGCATAACGCATAACGCATAACGCACAACGTATAACGCATATCGCATAACGCATAACGCATAACGTATAACGCATAACGCATACCGTATAACGCATAATGCATAACGCATAACGCATAACGCATAACGCATAACGCATAACGCATAACGCATAACGCATAACGTATAACGCATAACGCATAACGCATAACGCATGACGCATAACGCATAACGCATAACGCATAACGCATAACGCATAACGCATAACGCATAACGCATAACGCATAACGTGTAACTCATAACGCATAACGCATAAAGCATAACGCATATCGCATAACGCATAACGCATAACGCATAACTCATATCGCATAACGCATAACGCATAACGTATAACGCATAACGCATACCGTATAACGCTTAACGCATAACGCATAACGCAAACGCATAACGCATAACGCATAACGCATAACGCATAACGCATAACGCATAACGCATAACGCATAACACATAACGCATAACGCATAACGCAAACGCATAACGCATAACATATAACGCATAACGCATAACGCATAAAGCATAACGCATAACGCATAACGCATAACGCATAACGCATAACGCATAACGTATAACGCATAACGCATACCGTATAACGCATAACGCATAACGCATAACGCAAACGTATAACGCACAACGCATAACGCATAACGCATAACGCATAACGCATAACATATAACGCATAACGCATAACGCATACCGCATAACGCATACCGCATAACGCATAAAGCATAACGCATAACGCATAACGCATAACGCATAACGCATAACGCATAACGCATAAAACATAACGCATAACGCATAACGCATAACGCATAACGCATAACGTATAACGCATAACTATAACGCATAACGCATAACGCATAAAGCATAACGCATAACGCATAACGCATAACGCATAACGCATAACGCATAACGCATAACGCATAACGCATACCGTATAACGCATAACGCATAACGCATAACGCATAACGCAAACGTATAACGCACAACGCATAACGCATAACGCATAACGCATAACGCATAACGTATAACGCATAACGCATAACGCATGACGCATAATGCATAACGCATAAAGCATAACGCATAACGCATAACGCATAACGCATAACGCATAATGCATAACGCATAACGCATAACGCATAACGCATAACGCATAACGCATAACGCATAACCATAACGCATAACGCATAACGCATAAAGCATAACGCATAGCGCATAACGCATACCGTATAACGCATAACGCATAACGCATAACCCATAACGCATATCGCATAACGCATAACGTATAACGCATAACGCATACCGTATAACGCATAATGCATAACGCATACCGTATAACGCATAATGCATAACGCATAACGCATAACGCATAACGCATAACCCATAACGCATAACGCATAACGCATAACGTATAACGCATAACGCATACCGTATAACGCATAATGCATAACGCATACCGTATAACGCATAATGCATAACGCATAACGCATAACGCATAACGTATAACGCATAACGCATACCGTATAACGCATAACGCATAACGCATAACGCAAACGTATAGCGCACAACGCATAATGCATAAACCATAACCCTTACTTCATAACGCATAACGCATAATGCACAACGCATAACGAACACCGGAAAACCCATAACGCCTAACGCATAACGGATCACGAATAACGCATAATGCATAACGCATAAAGCATAACGCATAACGCATAACGCATAACGCATAACGCATAACGCATAACGCATAACGCATAACGCATAACGCATAACGCAGAACGCATAACGCATAAAGCATAACGCATAACGCATAACGCATAACGCATAACGCATAACGCATAACGCATAAAGCATAACGCATAACGCATAACGCATAACGCATAACGCATAACGCATAACGCATAACGCATAACGCATACCGTATAACGCATAACGCATAACGCAAACGTATAACGCACAACGCATAACGCATAACGCATAACATATAACGCATAACGCATAACGCATAACGCATAGCGCATAACGCATAACGCATAACGCATATGGCATAACGCATAACGCATAACGCATAACGCATAAAGCATAAGTGTAACTCATAACGCATAACGCATAAAGCATAACGCATAACGCATAACGCATAACGCATAACGCATAACGCATAACGCATAACGCAGAACGCATAACGCATAAAGCATAACGCATAACGCATAACGCATAACGCATAACGCATAACGCGTAACACATAACGCATAACGCATAACGCATAACGCAGAACGCATAACGCATAACGCATAACGCATAACGCATAACGCATAACGCATAACGCATAACGTATAACTCATAACGCATAACGCATAAAGCATAACGCATAACGCATAACGCATAACGCACAACGCATAACGCATAACGCATAACGCATAACGCATAACGCATAACGCATAACGCATAACGCATAACGCATAACGCATAACGCATAACATATAACGCATAACGCATAACGCATAACGCATAGCGCATAACGCATAACGCATAACGCATATGGCATAACGCATAACGCATAACGCATAAAGCATAACGCATAACGCATAACGCATACGTATAACGCACAACGCATAACGCATAACGCATAACGCAAAACGCATAACGCATAACGCATAACGCATAACGCATAACGCATAACGCATAACGCATAACGCATAACGCATAAAGCATAACGCATAACGCATAACGCATAACGCATAACGCATAACGCATAACGCATAACGCATAACGCATAACGCATAACGCATAACGCATAACGCATAACTCATAACCATAACGCATAACGCATAACGCACAAAGCATAACGCATAACGCATAACGCATAACGCATAACGTATAACGCATAACGCATACCGTATAACGCATAATGCATAACGCATAACGCATAACGCATAACGCATAACGCACAACGTATAACGCATATCGCATAACGCATAACGCATAACGTATAACGCATAACGCATACCGTATAACGCATAATGCATAACGCATAACGCATAACGCATAACGCATAACGCATAACGCATAACGCATAACGCATAACGTATAACGCATAACGCATAACGCATAACGCATGACGCATAACGCATAACGCATAACGCATAACGCATAACGCATAACGCATAACGCATAACGCATAACGCATAACGTGTAACTCATAACGCATAACGCATAAAGCATAACGCATATCGCATAACGCATAACGCATAACGCATAACTCATATCGCATAACGCATAACGCATAACGTATAACGCATAACGCATACCGTATAACGCTTAACGCATAACGCATAACGCAAACGCATAACGCATAACGCATAACGCATAACGCATAACGCATAACGCATAACGCATAACGCATAACACATAACGCATAACGCATAACGCAAACGCATAACGCATAACATATAACGCATAACGCATAACGCATAAAGCATAACGCATAACGCATAACGCATAACGCATAACGCATAACGCATAACGTATAACGCATAACGCATACCGTATAACGCATAACGCATAACGCATAACGCAAACGTATAACGCACAACGCATAACGCATAACGCATAACGCATAACGCATAACATATAACGCATAACGCATAACGCATACCGCATAACGCATACCGCATAACGCATAAAGCATAACGCATAACGCATAACGCATAACGCATAACGCATAACGCATAACGCATAAAACATAACGCATAACGCATAACGCATAACGCATAACGCATAACGTATAACGCATAACTATAACGCATAACGCATAACGCATAAAGCATAACGCATAACGCATAACGCATAACGCATAACGCATAACGCATAACGCATAACGCATAACGCATACCGTATAACGCATAACGCATAACGCATAACGCATAACGCAAACGTATAACGCACAACGCATAACGCATAACGCATAACGCATAACGCATAACATATAACGCATAACGCATAACGCATGACGCATAATGCATAACGCATAAAGCATAACGCATAACGCATAACGCATAACGCATAACGCATAATGCATAACGCATAACGCATAACGCATAACGCATAACGCATAACGCATAACGCATAACCATAACGCATAACGCATAACGCATAAAGCATAACGCATAGCGCATAACGCATACCGTATAACGCATAACGCATAACGCATAACCCATAACGCATATCGCATAACGCATAACGTATAACGCATAACGCATACCGTATAACGCATAATGCATAACGCATACCGTATAACGCATAATGCATAACGCATAACGCATAACGCATAACGCATAACCCATAACGCATATCGCATAACGCATAACGTATAACGCATAACGCATACCGTATAACGCATAATGCATAACGCATACCGTATAACGCATAATGCATAACGCATAACGCATAACGCATAACGTATAACGCATAACGCATACCGTATAACGCATAACGCATAACGCATAACGCAAACGTATAGCGCACAACGCATAATGCATAAACCATAACCCTTACTTCATAACGCATAACGCATAATGCACAACGCATAACGAACACCGGAAAACCCATAACGCCTAACGCATAACGGATCACGAATAACGCATAATGCATAACGCATAAAGCATAACGCATAACGCATAACGCATAACGCATAACGCATAACGCATAACGCATAACGCATAACGCATAACGCATAACGCAGAACGCATAACGCATAAAGCATAACGCATAACGCATAACGCATAACGCATAACGCATAACGCATAACGCATAAAGCATAACGCATAACGCATAACGCATAACGCATAACGCATAACGCATAACGCATAACGCATAACGCATACCGTATAACGCATAACGCATAACGCAAACGTATAACGCACAACGCATAACGCATAACGCATAACATATAACGCATAACGCATAACGCATAACGCATAACGCATAACGCATAACGCATAACGCATATGGCATAACGCATAACGCATAACGCATAACGCATAAAGCATAAGTGTAACTCATAACGCATAACGCATAAAGCATAACGCATAACGCATAACGCATAACGCATAACGCATAACGCATAACGCATAACGCAGAACGCATAACGCATAAAGCATAACGCATAACGCATAACGCATAACGCATAACGCATAACGCATAACGCATAACGCGTAACACATAACGCATAACGCATAACGCATAACGCAGAACGCATAACGCATAACGCATAACGCATAACGCATAACGCATAACGCATAACGCATAACGTATAACTCATAACGCATAACGCATAAAGCATAACGCATAACGCATAACGCATAACGCACAACGCATAACGCATAACGCATAACGCATAACGCATAACGCATAACGCATAACGCATAACGCATAACGCATAACGCATAACGCATAACATATAACGCATAACGCATAACGCATAACGCATAGCGCATAACGCATAACGCATAACGCATATGGCATAACGCATAACGCATAACGCATAAAGCATAACGCATAACGCATAACGCATACGTATAACGCACAACGCATAACGCATAACGCATAACGCAAAACGCATAACGCATAACGCATAACGCATAACGCATAACGCATAACGCATAACCATAACGCATAACGCATAACCCATAACGCATAACGGATAACGCATAACGTATAACGCATAATGCATAACGCATAAAGCATAACGCATAACGCATAACGCATAACGCATAACGCATAACGCATAACGCATAACGCATAACGCATAACGGATAACGCATAACGCATAAACCATAAGGCATAACGCATAACGCATAACGCATAACGCATAACGCATAACGCATAACGCATAACGCATGTCAGATCACGCATAACGCATAATGCATACCGCATAACGCATAACGCAAAACGTATAACCCATAACGCATACCGTATAACGCATAACGCATAACGCATAACGCATAACGTATAACGCATAACGCATACCGTATAACGCATAACGTATAACGCATAACGCATAACGCATAAAGCATAACGCATAACGCATAACGTATAACGCATAACGCATACCGTATAACGCATAACGCATAACGCAAAACGTATAACCCATAACGCATAACGCATAACGCATAACGCATAACGCATAACGCATAACGCATAACGCATAACGCATAACGCATAACGCATAACGCATAACACATAACGCATAACGCATAACGCATAACGCATAACGCATAACGCATAACGCATAACGCAAAACGTATAACCCATAACGCATACCGTATAACGCATAACGCATAACGCATAACGCATAACGCATAACGCATAACGCATAACGCATAACGCATAACGCATAACGCATAACGCACAACGCATTACGCATAACGCATAACGCATAACGCATAACGCATAACGCATAACGCATAACGCATAACGCATAACGCATAACGCATAACGCATAACGTATAACTCATAACGCATAACGCATAAAGCATAACGCATAACGCATAACGCATAACGCATAACGCATAACTTATAACGCATAACGCATAACGCATAATGCATAACGCATAACGCATAACGCATATCGCATAACGCATAACGCATAACGCATAACGCATAAAGCATAACACATAACGCATAACTCATGAAGCATAACCCATAACGCATAACGCATAACGCATAACGTATAACGCATAACGCATACCGTATAACGCATAACGCATACCGCATAACGCAAACGTATAGCGCACAACGCATAACGCATAAACCATAACCCATACTTCATAACGCATAACGCATAATGCACAACGCATAACGAACACCGGAAAACCCATATCGCCTAACGCATAACGGATCACGCATAACGCATAATGCATAACGCATAAAGCATAACGCATAACGCATAACGCATAACCCCTACCGCAATAACGCATAACGCATAACGCATAAAGCATAACGAGTAACTCATAACGCATAACGCATAAAGCATAACGCATAACGCATAACGCATAACGCATAACGCATAACGCATAACGCATTTCGCATAACGCATAACGCATACCGTATAACGCCTAACGCATACCGTACAACGCATAACGCATAACGCATAACGCAAACGTATAACGCAAACCATAAGGCATAAGGCATAAGGCATAACGCATAACGCATAACGCATAACGTATAACGCATAACGTATACCGTATAACGCATAATGCATAACGCATAACGCAAACGTATAACGCACAACGCATAACGCATAACGCATAACGCACAACGCATAACGCATAACGCAAAACGCATAACGCATAACGCATAACGCATAACGCATAACGCATAACGCATAACGCATAACGTATAACGCATAACGCATAACGCATAACGCATAACGTATAACTCATAACGCATAACGCATAAAGCATAACGCATAACGCATAACGCATAACGCATAACGCATAACGCATAACGCATAACGCATAACGCATAACGCATAACGCATAACGCAGAACGCATAACGCATAACGCATAACGCATAACGCATAAACCATAAGGCATAACGCATAACGCATAACGCATAACGCATAACGCATAACGCATAACGCATAACGCATAACGCATAACGCACGTCAGATCACGCATAACGCATAATGCATACCGCATAACGCATAACGCATAACGCAAAACGTATAACCCATAACGCATACCGTATACCGCATAACGCATAACGCATAACGCATAACGCATAACGCATAACGTATAACGCATAACGCATACCGTATAACGCATAACGCATAACGCATAACGCATAACGCATAAAGCATAACGCATAACGCATAACGTATAACGCATAACGCATACCGTATAACGCATAACGCATAACGCAAAACGTATAACCCATAACGCATAACGCATAACGCATAACGCATAACGCATAACGCATAACGCATAACGCATAACGCATAACGCATAACGCATAACGCATAACGCATAACGCATAACGCATAACGCATAACGCAAAACGTATAACCCATAACGCATACCGTATAACGCATAACGCATAACGCATAACGCATAACGCATAACGCATAACGCATAACGCATAACGCATTACGCATAACGCATAACGCATAACGCATAACGCATAACGCATAACGCATAACGTATAACTCATAACGCATAACGCATAAAGCATAACGCATAACGCATAACGCATAACGCATAACCCATACTTCATAACGCATAACGCATAATGCACAACGCATAACGAACACCGGAAAACCCATAACGCCTAACGCATAACGGATCACGCATAACGCATAATGCATAACGCATAAAGCATAACGCATAACGCATAACGCATAACCCCTAACGCAATAACGCATAACGCATAACGCATAAAGCATAACGAGTAACTCATAACGCATAACGCATACAGCATAACGCATAACGCATAACGCATAACGCATTTCGCATAACGCATAACGCATAACGTATAACGCCTAACGCATACCGTACAACGCATAACGCATAATGCATAACGCAAACGTATAACGCAAACCATAAGGCATAAGGCATAACGCATAACGCATAACGCATAACGCATAATGTAAAACGCATAACGTATACCGTATAACGCATAATGCATAACGCATAACGCAAACGTATAACGCACAACGCATAACGCATAACGCATAACGCACAACGCATAACGCATAACGCATAACGCATAACGCATAACGCATTACGCATAACGCATAACGCATAACGCATAACACATAACGCATAACGCATAACGCATAACGCATAACGCATAACGCATAACGTATAACGCATAACGCATACCGTATAACGCACAACGCATAACGCATAACGCATAAGGCATAACGCATAACGCATAACGCATAACGCATAACGCATAACGCATAAGGCATAACGCATAACGCATAACGCATAACGCATAACGCATAACGCATAACGCATAACGCATAACGCATAACGCATAACGCATAACGCATAACGCATAACGCATAACGCAGAACGCATAACGCATAACGCATAACGTATAACTCATAACGCATAACGCATAAAGCATAACGCATAACGCATAACGCATAACGCATAACGCATAACCCATACTTCATAACGCATAACGCATAATGCACAACGCATAACGAACACCGGAAAACCCATAACGCCTAACGCATAACGGATCACGCATAACGCATAATGCATAACGCATAAAGCATAACGCATAACGCATAACGCATAACCCCTAACGCAATAACGCATAACGCATAACGCATAAAGCATAACGAGTAACTCATAACGCATAACGCATACAGCATAACGCATAACGCATAACGCATAACGCATTTCGCATAACGCATAACGCATAACGTATAACGCCTAACGCATACCGTACAACGCATAACGCATAATGCATAACGCAAACGTATAACGCAAACCATAAGGCATAAGGCATAACGCATAACGCATAACGCATAACGTAAAACGAATAACGCATACCGTACAACGCATAACGCATAATGCATAACGCAAACGTATAACGCAAACCATAAGGCATAAGGCATAACGCATAACGCATAACGCATAACGCATAACGCATAACGCATAACGCATAACGCATAACGCATAACGCATAACGCATAACGCATAACGCATAACGCATAACGTATAACGCATAACGCATACCGTATAACGCACAACGCATAACGCATAACGCATAAGGCATAACGCATAACGCATAACGCATAACGCATAACGCATAACGCATAACGCATAACGCATAACGCATAACGCATAACGCATAACGCATAACGCATAATGCATAACGCATAACGCATAACGCATAACGCATAACGCATAACGTATAACGCATAACGCATAACGCATAACGCATAACGCATAACGTATAACTCATAACGCATAACGCATAAAGCATAACGCATAACGCATAACGCATAACGCATAACGCATAACGCATAACGCATAACGCATAACGCATAACGCATAACGCATAACGCATAACGCATAACGCAGAACGCATAACGCATAACGCATAACGCATAACGCATAACGCATAACGCAAAACGCATAACGCATAACGCATAACGCATAACGCATAACGCATAACGCATAACGCATAACGCATAACGCATAACGCATAACGCATAACGTATAACTCATAACGCATAACGCATAAAGCATAACGCATAACGCATAACGCATAAGGCATAACGCATAACGCATAACGCATAACGCATAACGCATAACGCATAACGCATAACGCATAACGCATAACGCATAACGCATAACGCATAACGCAAAACGTATAACCCATAACGCATACCGTATAACGCATAACGCATAACGCATAACGCATAACGCATAACGCATAACGCATAACGCATAACGCATAACGCATAACGCATAACGCATAACGCATAACGCATTACGCATAACGCATAACGCATAACCCATAACGCATAACGCATAACGCATAACGCATAACGCATAACGCATAACGCATGTCAGATCACGCATAACGCATAATGAATAACGCATAACGCATAACGCATAACGCAAAACGTATAACCCATAACGCATACCGTATAACGCATAACGCATAACGCATAACGCATAACGCATAACGTATAACGCATAACGCATACAGTATAACGCATAACGCATAACGCATAACGCATAACGCATAACGCATAAAGCATAACGCATAACGCATAACGCATACCGTATAACGCATAACGCATAACGCATAACGCAAAACGTATAACCCATAACGCATAACGCATAACGCATAACGCATAACGCATAACGCATAACGCATAACGCATAACGCATAACGCATAACGCATAACGCATAACGCATAACGCATAACGCATAACGCATAACGCATAACGCATAACGCATAACGCATAACGCAAAACGTATAACCCATAACGCATACCGTATAACGCATAACGCATAACGCATAACGCATAACGCATAGCGCATAACGCATAACGCATAACGCATAACGCATAACGCATAACGCATAACGCATTACGCATAACGCATAACGCATAACGCATAACGCATAACGCATAACGCATAACGCATAACGCATAACGCATAACGTGTAACTCATAACGCATAACGCATAAAGCATAACGCATAACGCATAACGCATAACGCATATCGCATAACGCATAACGCATAACGTATAACGCATAACGCATACCGTATAACGCATAACGCATAACGCATAACGCATAACGCATAACGCATAACGCATAACGCATAACGCATAACGCATAACGCATAACGCTTAACGCATAACGGATCACGCATAACGCGTATCTCATAACTCATAAGGTGTAACGCATAACGCATAATGCATAAAGCATAACGCATAACGCATAACGCATAAATCATACCGCATAACGCATAACGCATAACGCATAACGCTTACCGTATAACGCATAACGCATAACGCATAACGCATAACGCATAACGCATAACGCATAACGCATAACGCATAACGCATAACGCATAACGCATAACGCATAACGCATAACGCATAACGCATAACGCATAACGCATAACGCATAACGCATAACGCATAACGCATAACGCATAACGCATAACGCATAAAGCATAACGCATAACGCATAACGCAAACGTATAACGCACAACGCATAACGCATAACGCAAAACGCATAACGCATAACGAATAACGCATAACGCATAACCATAACGCATAACGCATAACCCATAACGCATAACGCATAACGCATAACGTATAACGCATAACGCATACCGTATAACGCATAATGCATAACGCATAAAGCATAACGCATAACGCATAAAGCATAACGCATAACGCATAACGCATAACGCATAACCATAACGCATAACGCATAACGCATAAACATAACGCATAACGCATAACGCATAACGCATAACGCATAACACATAACGCATAACGCATCACGCATCACGCATAACGCATAACGCATAACGCATAACGCATAACGCATAACGCATAACGCATAACGCATAACGCATAACGCATAACGCATAACGCAGAACGCATAACGCATAACGTATAACGCATAACGCATACCGTATAACGCATAACGCATAACGCATAACGCATAACGCATAACGCATAACGCATAACGCATAACGCATAACGCATAACGCATAACGCATAACGCTTAACGCATAACGGATCACGCATAACGCGTAACTCATAACTCATAAGGTGTAACGCATAACGCATAATGCATAAAGCATAACGCATAACGCATAACGCATAAATCATACCGCATAACGCATAACGCATAACGCATAACGCTTACCGTATAACGCATAACGCATAACGCATAACGCATAACGCATAACGCATAACGCATAACGCATAACGCATAACGCATAACGCATAACGCATAACGCATAACGCATAACGCATAACGCATAACGCATAACGCATAACGCATAACGCATAACGCATAACGCATAACGCATAAAGCATAACGCATAACGCATAACGCAAACGTATAACGCACAACGCATAACGCATAACGCATAACGCAAAACGCATAACGCATAACGAATAACGCATAACGCATAACCATAACGCATAACGCATAACCCATAACGCATAACGCATAACGCATAACGTATAACGCATAACGCATACCGTATAACGCATAATGCATAACGCATAAAGCATAACGCATAACGCATAAAGCATAACGCATAACGCATAACGCATAACGCATAACCATAACGCATAACGCATAACGCATAAACATAACGCATAACGCATAACGCATAACGCATAACGCATAACGCATAACGCATAACGCATCACGCATCACGCATAACGCATAACGCATAACGCATAACGCATAACGCATAACGCATAACGCATAACGCATAACGCATAACGCATAACGCATAACGCAGAACGCATAACGCATAACGCATAACGCATAACGCATAACGCATAACGCAAAACGCATAACGCATAACGCATAACGCATAACGCATAACGCATAACGCATAACGCATAACGCATAACGCATAACGCATAACGCATAACGCATAACGCATAACGCATAACGCATAACGCATAACGCAAAACGTATAACCCATAACGCATACCGTATAACGCATAACGCATAACGCATAACGCATAACGCATAACGCATAACGCATAACGCATAACGCATAACGCATAACGCATAACGCATAACGCATAACGCATAACGCATAACGCATAACGCATAACGCATAACGCATAACGCATAACGCATAACGCATAACGCATTACGCATAACGCATAACGCATCACCCATAACGCATAACGCATAACGCATAACGCATAACGCATAACGCATAACGCATAACGCATAACGCATGTCAGATCACGCATAACGCATAATGCATAACGCATAACGCATAACGCATAACGCAAAACGTATAACCCATAACGCATACCGTATAACGCATAACGCATAACGCATAACGCATAACGCATAACGTATAACGCATAACGCATACCGTATAACGCATAACGCATAACGCATAACGCATAACGCATAACGCATAAAGCATAACGCATAACGCATAACGCATACCGTATAACGCATAACGCATAACGCATAACGCAAAACGTATAACCCATAACGCATAACGCATAACGCATAACGCATAACGCATAACGCATAACGCATAACGCATAACGCATAACGCATAACGCATAACGCATAACGCATAACGCATAACGCATAACGCATAACGCATAACGCATAACGCATAACGCATAACGCATAACGCATAACGCAAAACGTATAACCCATAACGCATACCGTATAACGCATAACGCATAACGCATAACGCATAACGCATAGCGCATAACGCATAACGCATAACGCATAACGCATAACGCATAACGCATAACGCATAACGCATAACGCATAACGTGTAACTCATAACGCATAACGCATAAAGCATAACGCATAACGCATAACGCATAACGCATATCGCATAACGCATAACGCATAACGTATAACGCATAACGCATACCGTATAACGCATAACGCATAACGCATAACGCATAACGCATAACGCATAACGCATAACGCATAACGCATAACGCATAACGCATAACGCTTAACGCATAACGGATCACGCATAACGCGTAACTCATAACTCATAAGGTGTAACGCATAACGCATAATGCATAAAGCATAACGCATAACGCATAACTTATAACTCATTACTCATAACGAATAACGCATAACGCATAACGCATATCGTATAACGCATAACGCATAATGCATAACGCATAAAGCGTAACGCATAACGCATAAATCATACCGCATAACGCATAACGCATAACGCATAACGCTTACCGTATAACGCATAACGCATAACGCATAACGCATAACGCATAACGCATAACGCATAACGCATAACGCATAACGCATAACGCATAACGCATAACGCATAACGCATAACGCATAACGCATAACGCATAACGCATGACGCATAACGCATAACGCATAACGCATAAAGCATAACGCATAACGCATAACGCAAACGTATAACGCACAACGCATAACGCATAACGCATAACGCAAAACGCATAACGCATAACGCATAACGCATAACGCATAACCCATAACGCATAACGCATAACGAATAACGCATAACGCATAACCATAACGCATAACGCATAACCCATAACGCATAACGCATAACGCATAACGTATAACGCATAACGCATACCGTATAACGCATAATGCATAACGCATAAAGCATAACGCATAACGCATAACGCATAACGCATAACGCATAACGCATAACGCATAACGCATAACGCATAACGCATAACCATAACGCATAACGCATAACGCATAAAGCATAACGCATAACGCATAACGCATAACGCATAACGCATAACGCATAACGCATAACGCATAACGCATCACGCATAACGCATAACGCATAACGCATAACGCATAACGCATAACGCATAACGCATAACGCATGACGCATAACGCATAACGCATAACGCATAACGCATAAAGCAAAACGCATAACGCAAACGTATAACGCACAACGCATAACGCATAACGCATAACGCATAACGCATAACGCATAACGCTTAACGCATAACGGATCACGCATAACGCGTAACTCATAACTCATAAGGTGTAACGCATAACGCATAATGCATAAAGCAGAACGCATAACGCATAACTTATAACTCATTACTCATAACGAATAACGCATAACGCATAACGCACAACGCATAACGCACAACGCATAACGCAAAACGCATAACGCATAACGCATAACGCATAACGCATAACGCATTACGCATAACGCATAACGCATAACGCATAACGCATAACGCATAACGCATGACGCATAACGCATAACGCATAACGCATAACGCATAAAGCAAAACGCATAACGCAAACGTATAACGCACAACGCATAACGCATAACGCATAACGCATAACGCATAACGCATAACGTATAACGCATAACGCATAACGCATAATGCATAACGCATAACGCATAACCATAACGCATAACGCATAACCCATAACGCATAACGCATAACGCATAACGTATAACGCATAACGCATACCGTATAACGCATAATGCATAACACATAACGCATAACGCATAACGCATAACGCATAACGTATAACGCATAACGCATACCGTATAACGCATAACGCATAACGCATAACGCAAACGTATAGCGCACAACGCATAATGCATAAACCATAACCCTTACTTCATAACGCATAACGCATAACGTATAACGCATAACGCATAACGCATAATGCATAACGCATAACGCATAACCATAACGCATAACGAATAACGCATAACGCATAACCATAACGCATAACGCATAACCCATAACGCATAACGCATAACGCATAACGTATAACGCATAACCATAACGCATAACGCATAATGCATAACGCATAAAGCATAACGCATAACGTATAACGCATAACGCATACCGTATAACGCATAATGCATAACGCATAAAGCATAACGCATAACGCATAAAGCATAACGCATAACGCATTACGCATAACGCATAACGCATAACGCATAACGCATAACGCATAACGCATAACGCATAACGCATAACGCATAACGCATAACGCATAACGCATAACGCATGACGCATAACGCATAACGCATAACGCATAACGCATAAAGCAAAACGCATAACGCAAACGTATAACGCACAACGCATAACGCATAACGCATAACGCATAACGCATAACGCATAACGTATAACGCATAACGCATAACGCATAATGCATAACGCATAACGCATAACCATAACGCATAACGCATAACCCATAACGCATAACGCATAACGCATAACGTATAACGCATAACGCATACCGTATAACGCATAATGCATAACACATAACGCATAACGCATAACGCATAACGCATAACGTATAACGCATAACGCATACCGTATAACGCATAACGCATAACGCATAACGCAAACGTATAGCGCACAACGCATAATGCATAAACCATAACCCTTACTTCATAACGCATAACTCATAATGCACAACGCATAACGAACACCGGAAAACCCATAACGCCTAACGCATAACGGATCACGAATAACGCATAACGCATAACGCATAACGCATAACGCATAACGCATAACGCATAACGCATAACGCATAACGCATAACGTATAACGCATAACGCATACCGTATAACGCATAACGCATAACGCATAACGCATAACGCATAACGCATAACGCATAACGCATAACGCATAACGCTTAACGCATAACGGATCACGCATAACGCATAACGCATACCGTATAACGCATAACGCATAACGCATAACGCATATCGCATAACGCATAACGCATAACGCATAACGCATAACGCATAACGCATAACGCATAACGCATAACGCATAACGCATAACGCATAATGCATAACGCATAAAGCGTAACGCATAACGCATAAATCATAACGCATAACGCATAACGCTTACTGTATAACGCATAACGCATAACGCATAACGCATAACGCATAACGCATAACGCATAACGCATAACGCATAACGTATAACGCATAACGCATACCGTATAACGCATAACGCATAACGCATAACGCATAACGCATAACGCATAACGCATAACGCATAACGCATAACGCTTAACGCATAACGGATCACGCATAACGCATAACGCATACCGTATAACGCATAACGCATAACGCATAACGCATATCGCATAACGCATAACGCATAACGCATAACGCATAACGCATAACGCATAACGCATAACGCATAACGCATAACGCATAACGCATAATGCATAACGCATAAAGCGTAACGCATAACGCATAAATCATAACGCATAACGCATAACGCTTACTGTATAACGCATAACGCATAACGCATAACGGATAACGCATAACGCATAACCATAAGGCATAACGCATAACCCATAACGCATAACGCATAACGCATAACGTATAACGCATAACGCATAACGCATAACGCATAACGCATAGCTTATAACGCATAACGCATAACGCATAACGCATAACGCATAACGCATAACGTATAACTCATAACGCATAACGCATACAGCATAACGCATAACGCATAACGCATAACGCAAACGTATAACGCACAACGCATAACGCATAACGCATAACGCATAACGTATAACGCATAGCTTATAACGCATAACGCATAACGCATAACGCATAACGCATAACGCATAACGTATAACTCATAACGCATAACGCATACAGCATAACGCATACCGTATAACGCATAACGCATAACGCAAACGTATAACGCACAACGCATAACGCATAACGCATAACGCATAACGCATAACGCATAACGTATAGCGCATAACGCATAACGCATAACGCATAACGCATAACGCATAACGCATAACGCATAACGCATAATGCATAACGCATAACGCATAACGCATAACGCATAACGCATAACGCATAACCATAAAGCATAACGCATAACGCATAACGCAAACGTATAACGCACAACGCATAACGCATAACGCATAACGCATAACGCAAAACACATAACGCATAACGCATAACGCAACACGCATAACGCCTAACGCATAACGCATAACGCATAACGCATAACGCATAACGCATAACGCATAACGCATAACGCATAACGCATAACGCATAACGCATAACGCATAACCATAACGCATAACGCATAACAAATAAAGCATAACGCATAACGCATAACGCATAACGCATAACGCATAACGCATCACGCATAACGCATAACGCATAACGCATAACGCATAACGCATAACGCATGACGCATAACGCATAACGCATAACGTATAACGCATAAAGCAAAACGCATAACGCATAATGCATAACGCATAACGCATAACGCATAACCATAACGCATAACGCATAACCCATAACGCATAACGCATAACGCATAACGTATAACGCATAACGCATACCGTATAACGCATAATGCATAACGCAAAACGCATAACGCATAACGCATAACGCATAACGTATAACGCATAACGCATACCGTATAACGCATAACGCATAACGCATAACGCAAACGTATAGCGCACAACGCATAATGCGTAAACCATAACCCTTACTTCATAACGCATAACGCATAATGCACAACGCATAACGAACACCGGAAAACCCATAATGCCTAACGCATAACGGATCACGAATAACGCATAATGCATAACGCATAAAGCATAACGCATAACGCATAACGCAAACGTATAACGCACAACGCATAACGCATAACGCATAACGCATAACGCATAACGCATAACGTATAACTCATAACGCATAACGCATACAGCATAACGCATACCGTATAACGCATAACGCATAACGCAAACGTATAACGCACAACGCATAACGCATAACGCATAACGCATAACGCATAACGCATAACGTATAGCGCATAACGCATAACGCATAACGCATAACGCATAACGCATAACGCATAACGCATAACGCATAAAGCATAACGCATAACGCATAACGCAAACGTATAACGCACAACGCATAACGCATAACGCATAACGCAAAACACATAACGCATAACGCATAACGCATAACGCATAACGCCTAACGCATAACGCATAACGCATAACGCATAACGCATAACGCATAACGCATAACGCATAACGCATAACGCATAACGCATAACCATAACGCATAACGCATAACAAATAAAGCATAACGCATAACGCATAACGCATAACGCATAACGCATCACGCATAACGCATAACGCATAACGCATAACGCATAACGCATAACGCATAACGCATAACGCATGACGCATAACGCATAACGCATAACGTATAACGCATAAAGCAAAACGCATAACGCAAACGTATAACGCACAACGCATAACGCATAACGCATAACGCATAACGCATAACGCATAACGCATAACGTATAACGCATAACGCATAACGCATAACGCATAATGCATAACGCATAACGCATAACGCATAACCATAACGCATAACGCATAACCCATAACGCATAACGCATAACGCATAACGCATAACGTATAACGCATAACGCATACCGTATAACGCATAATGCATAACGCAAAACGCATAACGCATAACGCATAACGCATAACGTATAACGCATAACGCATAACGCATAACGCATAACGCATAACGCAAACGTATAGCGCACAACGCATAATGCGTAAACCATAACCCTTACTTCATAACGCATAACGCATAATGCACAACGCATAACGAACACCGGAAAACCCATAACGCCTAACGCATAACGGATCACGAATAACGCATAATGCATAACGCATAAAGCATAACGCATAACGCATAACGCATAACGCATAACGCATAACGCATAACGCATAACGCATAAAGCATAACGCATAACGCATAACGCATAACGCATAACGCATAACGCATAACGCATAACGCATAACGTGTAACTCATAACGCATAACGCATAAAGCATAACGCATAACGCATAACGCATAACGCATATCGCATAACGCATAACGCATAACGTATAACGCATAACGCATACCGTATAGCGCATAACGCATAACGCATAACGCATAACGCATAACGCATAACGCATAACGCATAACGCATAACGCATAACGCTTAAAGCATAACGGATCACGCATAACGCGTAACTCATAACTCATAAGGTGTAACGCATAACGCATAATGCATAAAGCATAACGCATAACTTATAACTCATTACTCATAACGAATAACGCATAACGCATAACGCATATCGCATAACGCATAACGCATAATGCATAACGCATAATGCAAAACGCATAAAGCGTAACGCATAACGCATAAATCATAACGCATAACGCTTAACGCATAACGCATAACGCTTACCGTATAACGCATAACGCATAACGCATAACGCATAACGCATAACGCATAACGCATAACGCATAACGCATAACGCATAACGCATAACGCATAACGCATAACGCATAACGCATAACGCATAACGCATAACGCATAACGCATAACGCATAACGCATAACGCATAACGCATAACGCATAACGCATAACGCATAACGCATAACGCATAACGCATAACGCATAACGCATAACGCATAACGCATAACGCATAACGCATAACGCATAACGCATAACGCATAAAGCATAACGCATAACGCATAACGCAAACGTATAACGCACAACGCATGACGCATAACGCATAACGCAAAACGCATAACGCATAACGCATAACGCATAACGCATAACGCATAACGCATAACCATAACGCATAACGCATAACCCATAACGCATAACGCATAACGCATAACGTATAACGCATAACGCATACCGTATAACGCATAATGCATAATGCATAAAGCATAACGCATAACGCATAACGCATAACGCATAACGCATAACGCATAACGCATAACGCATAACGCATAACGCATAACGCATAACGCATAACGCATAACGCATAACGCATAACGCATAACGCATAACGCATAACGCATAACCATAACGCATAACGCATAACGCATAAAGCATAACGCATAACGCATAACGCATAACGCATAACGCATAACGCATAACGCATAACGCATAACGCATAACGCATAACGCATAACGCATAACGCATAACGCATGACGCATAGCGCATAACGCATAACGCATAACGCATAAAGCAAAACGCATAACGCAAACGTATAACGCACAACGCATAACGCATAACGCATAACGCATAACGCATAACGCATAACGTATAACGCATAACGCATAACGCATAATGCATAACGCATAACGCATAACGCATAACCATAACGCATAACGCATAACCCATAACGCATAACGCATAACGCATAACGCATAACGTATAACGCATAACGCATACCGTATAACGCATAATGTATAACGCATAACGCATAACGCATAACGCATAACGCATAACGTATAACTCATAACGCATACCGTATAACGCATAACGCATAACGCATAACGCAAACGTATAGCGCACAACGCATAATGCATAAACCATAACCCTTACTTCATAACGCATAACGCATAATGCACAACGCATAACGAACACCGGAAAACCCATAACGCCTAACGCATAACGGATCACGAATAACGCATAATGCATTACGCATAAAGCATAACGCATAACGCATAACGCATAACGCATAACGCATAACGCATAACGCATAACGCATAACGCATAACGCATAACGCATAACGCATAACGCATAACGCATAACGCATAACGCATAACGCATAACGCATAACGCATAACGCATAACGCATAACGCATGACGCATAACGCATAACGCATAACGCATAACGCATAAAGCAAAACGCATAACGCAAACGTATAACGCACAACGCATAACGCATAACGCATAACGCATAACGCATAACGCATAACGTATAACGCATAACGCATAACGCATAATGCATAACGCATAACGCATAACGCATAACCATAACGCATAACGCATAACCCATAACACATAACGCATAACGCATAACGTATAACGCATAACGCATACCGTATAACGCATAATGTATAACGCATAACGCATAACGCATAACGTATAACTCATAACGCATACCGTATAACGCATAACGCATAACGCATAACGCAAACGTATAGCGCACAACGCATAATGCATAAACCATAACCCTTACTTCATAACGCATAACGCATAATGCACAACGCATAACGAACACCGGAAAACCCATAACGCCTAACGCATAACGGATCACGAAAAACGCATAATGCATTACGCATAAAGCATAACGCATAACGCATAACGCATAACGCATAACGCATAACGCATAACGCATAACGCATAACGCATAACGCATAACGCATAACGCATAACGCATAACGCATAACGCATAACGCATAACGCATAACGCATAACGCATAACGCATAACGCTTAACGCATAACGGATCACGCATAACGCGTAACTCATAACTCATACGGTGTAACGCATAACGCATAATGCATAAAGCATAACGCATAACGCATAACTTATAACTCATTACTCATAACGAATAACGCATACCGCATAACGCATATCGCATAACGCATAACGCATAATGCATAACGCATAAAGCGTAACGCATAACGCATAAATCATAACGCATAACGCATAACGCATAACGCATAACGCTTACCGTATAACGCACAACGCATAACGCATAACGCATAACGCATAACGCATAACGCATAACGCATAACGCATAACGCATAACGCATAACGCATAACGCATAACGCATAACGCATAACGCATAACGCATAACCATAAGGCATAACGCATAACCCATAACGCATAACGCATAACGCATAACGCTTAACGCATAACGGATCCCGCATAACGCGTAACTCATAACTCATAAAGTGTAACGCATAACGCATAAAGCATAACGCATAACGCATAACGCATAACGCATAACGCATAATGCATAAAGCATAACGCATAACGCATAACACATAACTCATTACTCATAACGAATAACGCATAACGCATAACGCATAACGCATATCGCATAACGCATAACGCATAACGCATAACGTGTAACTCATAACGCATAACGCATAATGCATAAAGCGTAACGCATAACGCATAACTTATAACTCATTACTCATAACGAATAACGCATAACGCATAACGCATATCGCATAACGCATAACGCATAATGCATAACGCATAAAGCATAACGCATAACGCATAACGCATAACGCATAACGGATAACGCATAACGCATAACGCATAACGCATAACGCATAACGCATAACGCATAAAGCATAACGCATAACGCATAACGCATAACGCATAACGCATAACGCATAACGCATAACGCATAACACATAACGCATAACGCATAACCATAACGCATAACGCATAACCCATAACGCATAACGCATAACAAATAACGTATAACGCATAACGCATACCGTATAACGCATAATGCATAACGCATAACGCATAACGCATAACGCATAACCCATAACGCATAACGTATAACGCATAACGCATACCGTATAACGCATAACGCATAACGCATAACGCAAACGTATAGCGCACAACGCATAATGCATAAACCATAACCCTTACTTCATAACGCATAACGCATAATGCACAACGCATAACGAACACCGGAAAACCCATAACGCCTAACGCATAACGGATCACGAATAACGCATAACGCATAACGCATAACGCATAACGCATAACGCATAACGCATAACGCATAACGCATAACGCATAACGCATAACGCATAACGCATAACGCATAACGCATAACGCATAACGCATAACGCATAACACATAACGCATAACGCATAACGCATAACGCATAACGCATAACGCATAACGCATAACGCATAACGCATAACGCATAACGCATATCGCATAACGCATAACGCATAAAGCATAACGCATAACGCATAACTTATAACTCATTACTCATAACGAATAACGCATAACGCATAACGCATATCGCATAACGCATAACGCATAATGCATAACGCATAAAGCGTAACGCATAACGCATAAATCATAACGCATAACGCATAACGCATAACGCATAACGCATACCGTATAACGCATAACGCATAACGCATAACGCATAACGCATAACGCATAACGCATAACGCATAACTCATAACTCATAAGGAGTAACGCATAACGCATAAAGCATAACGCATAACGCATAACGCATAATGCATAAAGCATAACGCATAACGCATAACGCATAACTTATAACTCATTACTCATAACGAATAACGCATAACGCATAACGCATAACGCATAACGCATAACGCATAACGCATAACGCATAACGCATAACGCATAACGCATAACGCATAACGCATAACGCATAACGCATAACGCATAACGCATAACGCATAACGCATAACGCATAACGCATAACGCATAACGCATAACGCATAACGCATAACGCATAACGCATAACGCATAACGCATAACGCATAACGCATAACGCATAACGCATAACGCATAACGCATAACCATAACGCATAACGCATAACGCATAAAGCATAACGCATAACGCATAACGCATAACGCATAACGCATAACGCATAACGCATAACGCATAACGCATAACGCATAACGCATAACGCATAACGCATAACGCATAACGCATAACGCATGACGCATAGCGCATAACGCATAACGCATAACGCATATCGCATAACGCATAACGCATAATGCATAACGCATAATGCATAACGCATAAAGCATAACGCATAACGCATAAATCATAACGCATAACGCTTAACGCATAACGCATAACGCTTACCGTATAACGCATAACGCATAACGCATAACGCATAACGCATAACGCATAACGCATAACGCATAACGCATAACGCATAACGCATAACGCATAACGCATAACGCATAACGCATAACGCATAACGCATAACGCATAACGCATAACGCATAACGCATAACGCATAACGCATAACGCATAACGCATAACGCATAACGCATAACGCATAACGCATAACGCATAACGCATAACGCATAACGCATAAAGCATAACGCATAACGCATAACGCATAACGCATAACGCAAACGTATAACGCACAACGCATAACGCAAAACGCATAACGCATAACGCATAACGCATAACGTATAACGCATAACGCATACCGTATAACGCATAATGCATAATGCATAAAGCATAACGCATAACGCATAACGCATAACGCATAACGCATAACGCATAACGCATAACCATAACGCATAACGCATAACGCATAAAGCATAACGCATAACGCATAACGCATAACGCATAACGCATAACGCATAACGCATAACGCATAACGCATAACGCATAACGCATAACGCATAACGCATAACATAACGCATAACGCATAACGCATAACGCATAACGCATGACGCATAGCGCATAACGCATAACGCATAACGCATAAAGCAAAACGCATAACGCAAACGTATAACGCACAACGCATAACGCATAACGCATAACGCATAACGCATAACGCATAACGTATAACGCATAACGCATAACGCATAATGCATAACGCATAACGCATAACGCATAACCATAACGCATAACGCATAACCCATAACGCATAACGCATAACGCATAACGCATAACCTATAACGCATAACGCATACCGTATAACGCATAATGTATAACGCATAACGCATAACGCATAACGCATAACGTATAACTCATAACGCATACCGTATAACGCATAACGCATAACGCATAACGCAAACGTATAGCGCACAACGCATAATGCATAAACCATAACCCTTACTTCATAACGCATAACGCATAATGCACAACGCATAACGAACACCGGAAAACCCATAACGCCTAACGCATAACGGATCACGAATAACGCATAATGCATTACGCATAAAGCATAACGCATAACGCATAACGCATAACGCATAACGCATAACGCATAACGCATAACGCATAACACATAACGCATAACGCATAACGCATAACGCATAACGCATAACGCATAACGCATAACGCATAACGCATAACGCATAACGCATAACGCATAACGCATAACGCATAACGCATGACGCATAACGCATAACGCATAACGCATAACGCATAAAGCAAAACGCATAACGCAAACGTATAACGCACAACGCATAACGCATAACGCATAACGCATAACGCATAACGCATAACGCATAACGCATAACGCATAACGCATAATGCATAACGCATAACGCATAACGCATAACCATAACGCATAACGCATAACCCATAACACATAACGCATAACGCATAACGTATAACGCATAACGCATACCGTATAACGCATAATGTATAACGCATAACGCATAACGCATAACGTATAACTCATAACGCATACCGTATAACGCATAACGCATAACGCATAACGCAAACGTATAGCGCACAACGCATAATGCATAAACCATAACCCTTACTTCATAACGCATAACGCATAATGCACAACGCATAACGAATACCGGAAAACCCATAACGCCTAACGCATAACGGATCACGAAAAACGCATAATGCATTACGCATAAAGCATAACGCATAACGCATAACGCATAACGCATAACGCATAACGCATAACGCATAACGCATAACGCATAACGCATAACGCATAACGCATAACGCATAACGCATAACGCATAACGCATAACGCATAACGCATAACGCTTAACGCATAACGGATCACGCATAACGCGTAACTCATAACTCATACGGTGTAACGCATAACGCATAATGCATAAAGCATAACGCATAACGCATAACTTATAACTCATTACTCATAACGAATAACGCATACCGCATAACGCATATCGCATAACGCATAACGCATAATGCATAACGCATAAAGCGTAACGCATAACGCATAAATCATAACGCATAACGCATAACGCATAACGCATAACGCTTACCGTATAACGCACAACGCATAACGCATAACGCATAACGCATAACGCATAACGCATAACGCATAACGCATAACGCATAACGCATAACGCATAACGCATAACGCATAACGCATAACGCATAACGCATAACGCATAACCATAAGGCATAACGCATAACCCATAACGCATAACGCATAACGCATAACGCTTAACGCATAACGGATCCCGCATAACGCGTAACTCATAACTCATAAAGTGTAACGCATAACGCATAAAGCATAACGCATAACGCATAACGCATAACGCATAATGCATAAAGCATAACGCATAACGCATAACTTATAACTCATTACTCATAACGAATAACGCATAACGCATAACGCATAACGCATATCGCATAACGCATAACGCATAACGCATAACGCATAACGTGTAACTCATAACGCATAACGCATAATGCATAAAGCGTAACGCATAACGCATAACTTATAACTCATTACTCATAACGAATAACGCATAACGCATAACGCATATCGCATAACGCATAACGCATAATGCATAACGCATAAAGCATAACGCATAACGCATAACGCATAACGCATAACGGATAACGCATAACGCATAACGCATAACGCATAACGCATAACGCATAACGCATAAAGCATAACGCATAACGCATAACGCATAACGCATAACGCATAACGCATAACACATAACGCATAACGCATAACCATAACGCATAACGCATAACCCATAACGCATAACGCATAACAAATAACGTATAACGCATAACGCATACCGTATAACGCATAATGCATAACGCATAACGCATAACTTATAACTCATTACTCATAACGAATAACGCATAACGCATAACGCATATCGCATAACGCATAACGCATAATGCATAACGCATAAAGCATAACGCATAACGCATAACGCATAACGCATAACGGATAACGCATAACGCATAACGCATAACGCATAACGCATAACGCATAACGCATAAAGCATAACGCATAACGCATAACGCATAACGCATAACGCATAACGCATAACGCATAACGCATAACACATAACGCATAACGCATAACCATAACGCATAACGCATAACCCATAACGCATAACGCATAACAAATAACGTATAACGCATAACGCATACCGTATAACGCATAATGCATAACGCATAACGCATAACGCATAACGCATAACCCATAACGCATAACGTATAACGCATAACGCATACCGTATAACGCATAACGCATAACGCATAACGCAAACGTATAGCGCACAACGCATAATGCATAAACCATAACCCTTACTTCATAACGCATAACGCATAATGCACAACGCATAACGAACACCGGAAAACCCATAACGCCTAACGCATAACGGATCACGAATAACGCATAACGCATAACGCATAACGCATAACGCATAACGCATAACGCATAACGCATAACGCATAACGCATAACGCATAACGCATAACGCATAACGCATAACGCATAACGCATAACGCATAACGCATAACGCATAACGCATAACGCATAACCATAACGCATAACGCATAACGCATAAAGCATAACGCATAACGCATAACGCATAACGCATAACGCATAACGCATAACGCATAACGCATAACGCATAACGCATAACGCATAACGCATAACGCATAACGCATAACGCATAACGCATAACGCATAACGCATGACGCATAGCGCATAACGCATAACGCATAACGCATATCGCATAACGCATAACGCATAATGCATAACGCATAATGCATAACGCATAAAGCGTAACGCATAACGCATAAATCATAACGCATAACGCTTAACGCATAACGCATAACGCTTACCGTATAACGCATAACGCATAACGCATAACGCATAACGCATAACGCATAACGCATAACGCATAACGCATAACGCATAACGCATAACGCATAACGCATAACGCATAACGCATAACGCATAACGCATAACGCATAACGCATAACGCATAACGCATAACGCATAACGCATAACGCATAACGCATAACGCATAACGCATAACGCATAACGCATAACGCATAACGCATAACGCATAAAGCATAACGCATAACGCATAACGCATAACGCATAACGCAAACGTATAACGCACAACGCATAACGCAAAACGCATAACGCATAACGCATAACGCATAACGTATAACGCATAACGCATACCGTATAACGCATAATGCATAATGCATAAAGCATAACGCATAACGCATAACGCATAACGCATAACGCATAACGCATAACGCATAACGCATAACCATAACGCATAACGCATAACGCATAAAGCATAACGCATAACGCATAACGCATAACGCATAACGCATAACGCATAACGCATAACGCATAACGCATAACGCATAACGCATAACGCATAACGCATAACGCATAACGCATAACGCATAACGCATGACGCATAGCGCATAACGCATAACGCATAACGCATAAAGCAAAACGCATAACGCAAACGTATAACGCACAACGCATAACGCATAACGCATAACGCATAACGCATAACGCATAACGTATAACGCATAACGCATAACGCATAATGCATAACGCATAACGCATAACGCATAACCATAACGCATAACGCATAACCCATAACGCATAACGCATAACGCATAACGCATAACCTATAACGCATAACGCATACCGTATAACGCATAATGTATAACGCATAACGCATAACGCATAACGCATAACGTATAACTCATAACGCATACCGTATAACGCATAACGCATAACGCATAACGCAAACGTATAGCGCACAACGCATAATGCATAAACCATAACCCTTACTTCATAACGCATAACGCATAATGCACAACGCATAACGAACACCGGAAAACCCATAACGCCTAACGCATAACGGATCACGAATAACGCATAATGCATTACGCATAAAGCATAACGCATAACGCATAACGCATAACGCATAACGCATAACGCATAACGCATAACGCATAACGCATAACGCATAACGCATAACGCATAACGCATAACGCATAACGCATAACGCATAACGCATAACGCATAACGCATAACGCATAACGCATGACGCATAACGCATAACGCATAACGCATAACGCATAAAGCAAAACGCATAACGCAAACGTATAACGCACAACGCATAACGCATAACGCATAACGCATAACGCATAACGCATAACGCATAACGCATAACGCATAACGCATAATGCATAACGCATAACGCATAACGCATAACCATAACGCATAACGCATAACCCATAACACATAACGCATAACGCATAACGTATAACGCATAACGCATACCGTATAACGCATAATGTATAACGCATAACGCATAACGCATAACGTATGACTCATAACGCATACCGTATAACGCATAACGCATAACGCATAACGCAAACGTATAGCGCACAACGCATAATGCATAAACCATAACCCTTACTTCATAACGCATAACGCATAATGCACAACGCATAACGAATACCGGAAAACCCATAACGCCTAACGCATAACGGATCACGAAAAACGCATAATGCATTACGCATAAAGCATAACGCATAACGCATAACGCATAACGCATAACGCATAACGCATAACGCATAACGCATAACGCATAACGCATAACGCATAACGCATAACGCATAACGCATAACGCATAACGCATAACGCATAACGCATAACGCATAACGCATAACGCATAACGCATAACGCATAACGCATAACGCATAAAGCATAACGCATAACACATAACGCATATCGCATAACGCATAACGCATAAAGCATAACGCATAACGCATTACGCAAACGTATAACGCACAACGCATGACGCATAAGGCATAACGCAAAACGCATAACGCATAACGCATAACGCATAACGCATAACGCATAACGCATAACGCATAACGCATAACGCATAACGCATAACGCATAACCATAACGCATAACGCATAACCCATAACGCATAACGCATAACGCATAACCATAAGGCATAACACATAACCCATAACGCATAACGCATAAAGCATAACGCATAACGCATAACGCATAACGCATAACGCATAACGCATAACGCATCACGCATAACGCATAACGCATAACGCATAACGCATAACGCATAAAGCATAACGCATAACGCATAACGCATAACGCATAACGCATAACGCATAACGCATAAAGCATAACGCATAACGCATTACGCAAACGTATAACGCACAACGCATGACGCATAACGCATAACGCAAAACACATAACGCATAACGCATAACGCATAACGCATAACGCATAACGCATAACGCATAACGCATAACGCATAACGCATAACCATAACGCATAACGCATAACCCATAACGCATAACGCATAACGCATAACGCATAACCATAAGGCATAACGCATAACCCATAACGCATAACGCATAAAGCATAACGCATAACGCATAACGCATAACGCATAACGCATAACGCATAACGCATAACGCATCACGCATAACGCATAACGCATAACGCATAACGCATAACGCATAACGCATAACGCATAACGCATGACGCATAACGCATAACGCATAACGCATAAAGCAAAACGCATAACGCAAACGTATAACGCACAACGCATAACGCATAACCCATAACGCATAACGCATAACGCATAACGCATAACGTATAACGCATAACGCATACCGTATAACGCATAATGCATAACGCAAAACGCATAACGCATAACGCATAACGCATAACGCATAACGCATAACGCATAACGCATAACGCATAACGCATAACGCAAACGTATAGCGCACAACGCATAATGCGTAAACCATAACCCTTACTTCATAACGCATAACGCATAATGCACAACGCATAACGAACACCGGAAAACCCATAACGCCTAACGCATAACGGATCACGAATAACGCATAATGCATAACGCATAAAGCATAACGCATAACGCATAACGCATAACGCATAACGCATAACGCATAACGCATAACGCATAAAGCATAACGCATAACGCATAACGCATAACGCATAACGCATAACGCATAACGCATAACGCATAACGTGTAACTCATAACGCATAACGCATAAAGCATAACGCATAACGCATAACGCATAACGCATATCGCATAACGCATAACGCATAACGTATAACGCATAACGCATACCGTATAGCGCATAACGCATAACGCATAACGCATAACGCATAACGCATAACGCATAACGCATAACGCATAACGCATAACGCATAACGCTTAAAGCATAACGGATCACGCATAACGCGTAACTCATAACTCATAAGGTGTAACGCATAACGCATAATGCATAAAGCATAACGCATAACTTATAATTCATTACTCATAACGAATAACGCATAACGCATAACGCATATCGCATAACGCATAACGCATAATGCATAACGCATAATGCATAACGCATAAAGCGTAACGCATAACGCATAAATCATAACGCATAACGCTTAACGCATAACGCATAACGCTTACCGTATAACGCATAACGCATAACGCATAACGCATAACGCATAACGCATAACGCATAACGCATAACGCATAACGCATAACGCATAACGCATAACGCATAACGCATAACGCATAACGCATAACGCATAACGCATAACGCATAACGCATAACGCATAACGCATAACGCATAACGCATAACGCATAACGCATAACGCATAACGCATAACGCATAACGCATAACGCATAACGCATAACGCATAACGCATAACGCATAACGCATAACGCATAACGCATAACGCATAACGCATAACGCATAACGCATAAAGCATAACGCATAACGCATAACGCAAACGTATAACGCACAACGCATGACGCATAACGCATAACGCAAAACGCATAACGCAAAAGTATAACGCACAACGCATAACGCATAACGCATAACGCATAACCATAACGCATAACGCATAACCCATAACGCATAACGCATAACGCATAACGTATAACGCATAACGCATACCGTATAACGCATAATGCATAATGCATAAAGCATAACGCATAACGCATAACGCATAACGCATAACGCATAACGCATAACGCATAACGCATAACGCATAACGCATAACGCATAACCATAACGCATAACGCATAACGCATAAAGCATAACGCATAACGCATAACGCATAACGCATAACGCATAACGCATAACGCATAACGCATAACGCATAACGCATAACGCATAACGCATAACGCATAACGCATAACGCATAACGCATGACGCATAGCGCATAACGCATAACGCATAACGCATAAAGCAAAACGCATAACGCAAACGTATAACGCACAACGCATAACGCATAACGCATAACGCATAACGCATAACGTATAACGCATAACGCATAACGCATAATGCATAACGCATAACGCATAACGCATAACCATAACGCATAACGCATAACCCATAACGCATAACGCATAACGCATAACGCATAACGTATAATGCATAACGCATAACGCATAACGCATAACCATAACGCATAACGCATAACCCATAACGCATAACGCATAACGCATAACGCATAACGTATAACGCATAACGCATACCGTATAACGCATAATGTATAACGCATAACGCATAACGCATAACGCATAACGCATAACGTATAACTCATAACGCATACCGTATAACGCATAACGCATAACGCATAACGCAAACGTATAGCGCATAATGTATAACGCATAACGCATAACGCATAACGCATAACGTATAACTCATAACGCATACCGTATAACGCATAACGCATAACGCATAACGCAAACGTATAGCGCACAACGCATAATGCATAAACCATAACCCTTACTTCATAACGCATAACGCATAATGCACAACGCATAACGAACACCGGAAAACCCATAACGCCTAACGCATAACGGATCACGAATAACGCATAATGCATTACGCATAAAGCATAACGCATAACGCATAACGCATAACGCATAACGCATAACGCATAACGCATAACGCATAACGCATAACGCATAACGCATAACGCATAACGCATAACGCATAACGCATAACGCATAACGCATAACGCATAACGCATAACGCATGACGCATAACGCATAACGCATAACGCATAACGCATAAAGCAAAACGCATAACGCAAACGTATAACGCACAACGCATAACGCATAACGCATAACGCATAACGCATAACGCATAACGTATAACGCATAACGCATAACGCATAATGCATAACGCATAACGCATAACGCATAACCATAACGCATAACGCATAACCCATAACACATAACGCATAACGCATAACGTATAACGCATAACGCATACCGTATAACGCATAATGTATAACGCATAACGCATAACGCATAACGTATGACTCATAACGCATACCGTATAACGCATAACGCATAACGCATAACGCAAACGTATAGCGCACAACGCATAATGCATAAACCATAACCCTTACTTCATAACGCATAACGCATAATGCACAACGCATAACGAATACCGGAAAACCCATAACGCCTAACGCATAACGGATCACGAAAAACGCATAATGCATTACGCATAAAGCATAACGCATAACGCATAACGCATAACGCATAACGCATAACGCATAACGCATAACGCATAACGCATAACGCATAACGCATAACGCATAACGCATAACGCATAACGCATAACGCATAACGCATAACGCATAACGCATAACGCATAACGCATAACGCATAACGCATAAAGCATAACGCATAACGCATAACGCATATCGCATAACGCATAACGCATAAAGCATAACGCATAACGCATTACGCAAACGTATAACGCACAACGCATGACGCATAAGGCATAACGCAAAACGCATAACGCATAACGCATAACGCATAACGCATAACGCATAACGCATAACGCATAACGCATAACGCATAACGCATAACCATAACGCATAACGCATAACCCATAACGCATAACGCATAACGCATAACCATAAGGCATAACACATAACCCATAACGCATAACGCATAAAGCATAACGCATAACGCATAACGCATAACGCATAACGCATAACGCATAACGCATAACGCATCACGCATAACGCATAACGCATAACGCATAACGCATAACGCATAAAGCATAACGCATAACGCATAACGCATAACGCATAACGCATAACGCATAAAGCATAACGCATAACGCATTACGCAAACGTATAACGCACAACGCATGACGCATAACGCATAACGCAAAACACATAACGCATAACGCATAACGCATAACGCATAACGCATAACGCATAACGCATAACGCATAACGCATAACGCATAACCATAACGCATAACGCATAACCCATAACGCATAACGCATAACGCATAACGCATAACCATAAGGCATAACGCATAACCCATAACGCATAACGCATAAAGCATAACGCATAACGCATAACGCATAACGCATAACGCATAACGCATAACGCATAACGCATCACGCATAACGCATAACGCATAACGCATAACGCATAACGCATAACGCATAACGCATAACGCATGACGCATAACGCATAACGCATAACGCATAAAGCAAAACGCATAACGCAAACGTATAACGCACAACGCATAACGCATAACCCATAACGCATAACGCATAACGCATAACGCATAACGTATAACGCATAACGCATACCGTATAACGCATAATGCATAACGCAAAACGCATAACGCATAACGCATAACGCATAACGCATAACGCATAACGCATAACGCATAACGCATAACGCATAACGCAAACGTATAGCGCACAACGCATAATGCGTAAACCATAACCCTTACTTCATAACGCATAACGCATAATGCACAACGCATAACGAACACCGGAAAACCCATAACGCCTAACGCATAACGGATCACGAATAACGCATAATGCATAACGCATAAAGCATAACGCATAACGCATAACGCATAACGCATAACGCATAACGCATAACGCATAACGCATAAAGCATAACGCATAACGCATAACGCATAACGCATAACGCATAACGCATAACGCATAACGCATAACGTGTAACTCATAACGCATAACGCATAAAGCATAACGCATAACGCATAACGCATAACGCATATCGCATAACGCATAACGCATAACGTATAACGCATAACGCATACCGTATAGCGCATAACGCATAACGCATAACGCATAACGCATAACGCATAACGCATAACGCATAACGCATAACGCATAACGCATAACGCTTAAAGCATAACGGATCACGCATAACGCGTAACTCATAACTCATAAGGTGTAACGCATAACGCATAATGCATAAAGCATAACGCATAACTTATAACTCATTACTCATAACGAATAACGCATAACGCATAACGCATATCGCATAACGCATAACGCATAATGCATAACGCATAATGCATAACGCACAAAGCGTAACGCATAACGCATAAATCATAACGCATAACGCTTAACGCATAACGCATAACGCTTACCGTATAACGCATAACGCATAACGCATAACGCATAACGCATAACGCATAACGCATAACGCATAACGCATAACGCATAACGCATAACGCATAACGCATAACGCATAACGCATAACGCATAACGCATAACGCATAACGCATAACGCATAACGCATAACGCATAACGCATAACGCATAACGCATAACGCATAACGCATAACGCATAACGCATAACGCATAACGCATAACGCATAACGCATAACGCATAACGCATAACGCATAACGCATAACGCATAACGCATAACGCATAACGCATAAAGCATAACGCATAACGCATAACGCAAACGTATAACGCACAACGCATGACGCATAACGCATAACGCAAAACGCATAACGCATAACGCATAACGCATAACGCATAACGCATAACGCATAACCATAACGCATAACGCATAACCCATAACGCATAACGCATAACGCATAACGTATAACGCATAACGCATACCGTATAACGCATAATGCATAATGCATAAAGCATAACGCATAACGCATAACGCATAACGCATAACGCATAACGCATAACGCATAACGCATAACGCATAACGCATAACGCATAACCATAACGCATAACGCATAACGCATATAGCATAACGCATAACGCATAACGCATAACGCATAACGCATAACGCATAACGCATAACGCATAACGCATAACGCATAACGCATAACGCATAACGCATAACGCATAACGCATAACGCATGACGCATAGCGCATAACGCATAACGCATAACGCATAAAGCAAAACGCATAACGCAAACGTATAACGCACAACGCATAACGCATAACGCATAACGCATAACGCATAACGTATAACGCATAACGCATAACGCATAATGCATAACGCATAACGCATAACGCATAACCATAACGCATAACGCATAACCCATAACGCATAACGCATAACGCATAACGCATAACGTATAATGCATAACGCATAACGCATAACGCATAACCATAACGCATAACGCATAACCCATAACGCATAACGCATAACGCATAACGCATAACGTATAACGCATAACGCATACCGTATAACGCATAATGTATAACGCATAACGCATAACGCATAACGCATAACGCATAACGTATAACTCATAACGCATACCGTATAACGCATAACGCATAACGCATAACGCAAACGTATAGCGCACAACGCATAATGCATAAACCATAACCCTTACTTCATAACGCATAACGCATAATGCACAACGCATAACGAACACCGGAAAACCCATAACGCCTAACGCATAACGGATCACGAATAACGCATAATGCATTACGCATAAAGCATAACGCATAACGCATAACGCATAACGCATAACGCATAACGCATAACGCATAACGCATAACGCATAACGCATAACGCATAACGCATAACGCATAACGCATAACGCATAACGCATAACGCATAACGCATAACGCATAACGCATAACGCATAACGCATAACGCATAACGCATGACGCATAACGCATAACGCATAACGCATAACGCATAAAGCAAAACGCATAACGCAAACGTATAACGCACAACGCATAACGCATAACGCATAACGCATAACGCATAACGCATAACGTATAACGCATAACGCATAACGCATAATGCATAACGCATAACGCATAACGCATAACCATAACGCATAACGCATAACCCATAACACATAACGCATAACGCATAACGTATAACGCATAACGCATACCGTATAACGCATAATGTATAACGCATAACGCATAACGCATAACGTATAACTCATAACGCATACCGTATAACGCATAACGCATAACGCATAACGCAAACGTATAGCGCACAACGCATAATGCATAAACCATAACCCTTACTTCATAACGCATAACGCATAATGCACAACGCATAACGAACACCGGAAAACCCATAACGCCTAACGCATAACGGATCACGAAAAACGCATAATGCATTACGCATAAAGCATAACGCATAACGCATAACGCATAACGCATAACGCATAACGCATAACGCATAACGCATAACGCATAACGCATAACGCATAACGCATAACGCATAACGCATAACGCATAACGCATAACGCATAACGCATAACGCATAACGCATAACGCATAACGCATAACGCATAACGCATAACGCATAACGCTTAACGCATAACGGATCACGCATAACGCGTAACTCATAACTCATACGGTGTAACGCATAACGCATAATGCATAAAGCATAACGCATAACGCATAACGCATAAATCATTACTCATAACGAATAACGCATACCGCATAACGCATATCGCATAACGCATAACGCATAATGCATAACGCATAAAGCGTAACGCATAACGCATAAATCATAACGCATAACGCATAACGCATAACGCATAACGCTTACCGTATAACGCACAACGCATAACGCATAACGCATAACGCATAACGCATAACGCATAACGCATAACGCATAACGCATAACGCATAACGCATAACGCATAACGCATAACCATAAGGCATAACGCATAACCCATAACGCATAACGCATAACGCATAACGCTTAACGCATAACGGATCCCGCATAACGCGTAACTCATAACTCATAAAGTGTAACGCATAACGCATAAAGCATAACGCATAACGCATAACGCATAACGCATAACGCATAATGCATAAAGCATAACGCATAACGCATAACATATAACTCATTACTCATAACGAATAACGCATAACGCATAACGCATAACGCATATCGCATAACGCATAACGCATAACGCATAACGTGTAACTCATAACGCATAACGCATAATGCATAAAGCGTAACGCATAACGCATAACTTATAACTCATTACTCATAACGAATAACGCATAACGCATAACGCATATCGCATAACGCATAACGCATAATGCATAACGCATAAAGCATAACGCATAACGCATAACGCATAACGCATAACGGATAACGCATAACGCATAACGCATAACGCATAACGCATAACGCATAACGCATAAAGCATAACGCATAACGCATAACGCATAACGCATAACGCATAACGCATAACGCATAACGCATAACACATAACGCATAACGCATAACCATAACGCATAACGCATAACCCATAACGCATAACGCATAACAAATAACGTATAACGCATAACGCATACCGTATAACGCATAATGCATAACGCATAACGCATAACGCATAACGCATAACCCATAACGCATAACGTATAACGCATAACGCATACCGTATAACGCATAACGCATAACGCATAACGCAAACGTATAGCGCACAACGCATAATGCATAAACCATAACCCTTACTTCATAACGCATAACGCATAATGCACAACGCATAACGAACACCGGAAAACCCATAACGCCTAACGCATAACGGATCACGAATAACGCATAATGCATAACGCATAAAGCATAACGCATAACGCATAACGCATAACGCATAACGCATAACGCATAACGCATAACGCATAACGCATAACGCATAACGCATAACGCATAACGCATAACGCATAACACATAACGCATAACGCATAACGCATAACGCATAACGCATAACGCATAACGCATAACGCATAACGCATAACGCATGTCGCATAACGCATAACGCATAAAGCATAACGCATAACGCATAACTTATAACTCATTACTCATAACGAATAACGCATAACGCATAACGCATATCGCATAACGCATAACGCATAATGCATAACGCATAAAGCGTAACGCATAACGCATAAATCATAACGCATAACGCATAACGCATAACGCATAACGCATACCGTATAACGCATAACGCATAACGCATAACGCATAACGCATAACGCATAATGCATAACGCATAACTCATAACTCATAAGGAGTAACGCATAACGCATAAAGCATAACGCATAACGCATAACGCATAATGCATAAAGCATAACGCATAACGCATAACGCATAACTTATAACTCATTACTCATAACGAATAACGCATAACGCATAACGCATAACGCATAACGCATAACGCATAACGCATAACGCATAACGCATAACGCATAACGCATAACGCATAACGCATAACGCATAACGCATAACGCATAACGCATAACGCATAACGCATAACGCATAACGCATAACGCATAACGCATAACGCATAACGCATAACGCATAACGCATAACGCATAACGCATAACGCATAACGCATAACGCATAACGCATAACGCATAACGCATAACGCATAACGCATAACGCATAACGCATAACGCATAACGCATAACCATAACGCATAACGCATAACGCATAAAGCATAACGCATAACGCATAACGCATAACGCATAACGCATAACGCATAACGCATAACGCATAACGCATAACGCATAACGCATAACGCATAACGCATAACGCATAACGCATGACGCATAGCGCATAACGCATAACGCATAACGCATATCGCATAACGCATAACGCATAATGCATAACGCATAATGCATAACGCATAAAGCGTAACGCATAACGCATAAATCATAACGCATAACGCTTAACGCATAACGCATAACGCTTACCGTATAACGCATAACGCATAACGCATAACGCATAACGCATAACGCATAACGCATAACGCATAACGCATAACGCATAACGCATAACGCATAACGCATAACGCATAACGCATAACGCATAACGCATAACGCATAACGCATAACGCATAACGCATAACGCATAACGCATAACGCATAACGCATAACGCATAACGCATAACGCATAACGCATAACGCATAACGCATAACGCATAACGCATAACGCATAAAGCATAACGCATAACGCATAACGCATAACGCATAACGCAAACGTATAACGCACAACGCATAACGCAAAACACATAACGCATAACGCATAACGCATAACGTATAACGCATAACGCATACCGTATAACGCACAATGCATAATGCATAAAGCATAACGCATAACGCATAACGCATAACGCATAACGCATAACGCATAACGCATAACCATAACGCATAACGCATAACGCATAAAGCATAACGCATAACGCATAACGCATAACGCATAACGCATAACGCATAACGCATAACGCATAACGCATAACGCATAACGCATAACGCATAACGCATAACGCATAACGCATAACGCATAACGCATGACGCATAGCGCATAACGCATAACGCATAACGCATAAAGCAAAACGCATAACGCAAACGTATAACGCACAACGCATAACGCATAACGCATAACGCATAACGCATAACGCATAACGTATAACGCATAACGCATAACGCATAATGCATAACGCATAACGCATAACGCATAACCATAACGCATAACGCATAACCCATAACGCATAACGCATAACGCATAACGCATAACCTATAACGCATAACGCATACCGTATAACGCATAATGTATAACGCATAACGCATAACGCATAACGCATAACGTATAACTCATAACGCATACCGTATAACGCATAACGCATAACGCATAACGCAAACGTATAGCGCACAACGCATAATGCATAAACCATAACCCTTACTTCATAACGCATAACGCATAATGCACAACGCATAACGAACACCGGAAAACCCATAACGCCTAACGCATAACGGATCACGAATAACGCATAATGCATTACGCATAAAGCATAACGCATAACGCATAACGCATAACGCATAACGCATAACGCATAACGCATAACGCATAACGCATAACGCATAACGCATAACGCATAACGCATAACGCATAACGCATAACGCATAACGCATAACGCATAACGCATGACGCATAACGCATAACGCATAACGCATAACGCATAAAGCAAAACGCATAACGCAAACGTATAACGCACAACGCATAACGCATAACGCATAACGCATAACGCATAACGCATAACGTATAACGCATAACGCATAACGCATAACGCATAATGCATAACGCATAACGCATAACGCATAACCATAACGCATAACGCATAACCCATAACACATAACGCATAACGCATAACGTATAACGCATAACGCATACCGTATAACGCATAATGTATAACGCATAACGCATAACGCATAACGTATAACTCATAACGCATACCGTATAACGCATAACGCATAACGCATAACGCAAACGTATAGCGCACAACGCATAATGCATAAACCATAACCCTTACTTCATAACGCATAACGCATAATGCACAACGCATAACGAATACCGGAAAACCCATAACGCCTAACGCATAACGGATCACGAAAAACGCATAATGCATTACGCATAAAGCATAACGCATAACGCATAACGCATAACGCATAACGCATAACGCATAACGCATAACGCATAACGCATAACGCATAACGCATAACGCATAACGCATAACGCATAACGCATAACGCATAACGCATAACGCATAACGCATAACGCATAACGCATAACGCATAACGCTTAACGCATAACGGATCACGCATAACGCGTAACTCATAACTCATACGGTGTAACGCATAACGCATAATGCATAAAGCATAACGCATAACGCATAACTTATAACTCATTACTCATAACGAATAACGCATACCGCATAACGCATATCGCATAACGCATAACGCATAACGCATAACGCATAAAGCGTAACGCATAACGCATAAATCATAACGCATAACGCATAACGCATAACGCATAACGCTTACCGTATAACGCACAACGCATAACGCATAACGCATAACGCATAACGCATAACGCATAACGCATAACGCATAACGCATAACGCATAACGCATAACGCATAACGCATAACGCATAACGCATAACGCATAACCATAAGGCATAACGCATAACCCATAACGCATAACGCATAACGCATAACGCTTAACGCATAACGGATCCCGCATAACGCGTAACTCATAACTCATAAAGTGTAACGCATAACGCATAAAGCATAACGCATAACGCATAACGCATAACGCATAATGCATAAAGCATAACGCATAACGCATAACTTATAACTCATTACTCATAACGAATAACGCATAACGCATAACGCATAACGCATATCGCATAACGCATAACGCATAACGCATAACGTGTAACTCATAACGCATAACGCATAATGCATAAAGCGTAACGCATAACGCATAACTTATAACTCATTACTCATAACGAATAACGCATAACGCATAACGCATATCGCATAACGCATAACGCATAATGCATAACGCATAAAGCATAACGCATAACGCATAACGCATAACGCATAACGGATAACGCATAACGCATAACGCATAACGCATAACGCATAACGCATAACGCATAAAGCATAACGCATAACGCATAACGCATAACGCATAACGCATAACGCATAACGCATAACGCATAACACATAACGCATAACGCATAACCATAACGCATAACGCATAACCCATAACGCATAACGCATAACAAATAACGTATAACGCACAACGCATACCGTATAACGCATAATGCATAACGCATAACGCATAACGCATAACGCATAACCCATAACGCATAACGTATAACGTATAACGCATAACGCATAACGCATAACGCAAACGTATAGCGCACAACGCATAATGCATAAACCATAACCCTTACTTCATAACGCATAACGCATAATGCACAACGCATAACGAACACCGGAAAACCCATAACGCCTAACGCATAACGGATCACGAATAACGCATAATGCATAACGCATAAAGCATAACGCATAACGCATAGCGCATAACGCATAACGCATAACGCATAACGCATAACGCATAACGCATAACGCATAACGCATAACGCATAACGCATGACGCATAACGCATAATGCATAACGCATAACGCATAAAGCAAAACGCATAACGCAAACGTATAACGCACAACGCATAACGCATAACGCATAACGCATAACGCATAACGCATAACGCATAACGCATAACGTATAACGCATAACGCATAACGCATAATGCATAACGCATAACGCATAACGCATAACCATAACGCATAACGCATAAAGCAAAACGCATAACGCAAACGTATAACGCACAACGCATAACGCATAACGCATAACGCATAACGCATAACGCATAATGAATAACGCATAACGCATAACGCGTAACCATAACGCATAACGCATAACCCATAACGCATAACGCATAACGCATAACGTATAACGCATAACGCATACCGTATAACGCATAATGCATAACGCATAACGCATAACGCATAACGCATAACGCATAACGCATAACGTATAACGCATAACGCATACCGTATAACGCATAACGCATAACGCATAACGCAAACGTATAGCGCACAACGCATAATGCATAAACCATAACCCTTACTTCATAACGCATAACGCATAATGCACAACGCATAACGAACACCGGAAAACCCATAACGCCTAACGCATAACGGATCACGAATAACGCATAATGCATAACGCATGAGGCATAACGCATAACGCATAACGCATAACGCATAACGCATAACGCATAACGCAAAAAGCATAACGCATAACGCATAACGCATAAGGCATAACGCATAACGCATAACGCATAACGCATAACGCATATCGCATAACGCATAACGCATAACGTATAACGCATAACGCATACCGTATAGCGCATAACGCATAACGCATAACGCATAACGCATAACGCATAACGCATAACGCATAACGCTTAACGCATAACGGATCACGCATAACGCGTAACTCATAACTCATAAGGTGTAAAGCATAACGCATAATGCATAAAACATGACGCATAACTTATAACTCATTACTCATAACGAATAACGCATAACGCATAACGCATATCGCATAACGCATAACGCATAATGCATAACGCATAAAGCGTAACGCATAACGCATAAATCATAACGCATAACGCATAACGCATAACGCTTACCGTATAACGCATAACGCATAACGCATAACGCATAACGCATAACGCATAACACATAACGCATAACGCATAACGCATAACGCATAACGCATAACGCATAAAGCATAACGCATAACGCATAACGCATAACGCATAACGCATAACGCATAACGCATAACGCATAAAGCATAACGCATAACGCATAACGCAAACGTATAACGCACAACGCATAACGCAAAAAGCATAACGCATAACGCATAACGCATAAGGCATAACGCATAACGCATAACGCATAACGCATAACGCATATCGCATAACGCATAACGCATAACGTATAACGCATAACGCATACCGTATAGCGCATAACGCATAACGCATAACGCATAACGCATAACGCATAACGCATAACGCATAACGCTTAACGCATAACGGATCACGCATAACGCGTAACTCATAACTCATAAGGTGTAACGCATAACGCATAATGCATAAAACATGACGCATAACTTATAACTCATTACTCATAACGAATATCGCATAACGCATAACGCATATCGCATAACGCATAACGCATAATGCATAACGCATAAAGCGTAACGCATAACGCATAAATCATAACGCATAACGCATAACGCATAACGCTTACCGTATAACGCATAACGCATAACGCATAACGCATAACGCATAACGCATAACGCATAACGCATAACGCATAACGCATAACGCATAACGCAAAACGCATAACGCATAACGCATAACGCATAACGCATAACGCATAACGCATAACGCATAACGCATAACCCATAACGCATAACCCATAACGCATAACGCATAACGCATAACGCATAACCATAAGGCATAACGCATAACCCATAACGCATAACGCATAATGCATAACGCTTAACGCATAACGGATCCCGCATAACTTATAACTCATTACTCATAACGAATAACGCATAACGCATAACGCTAATCGCATAACGCATAACGCATAATGCATAACGCATAAAGCGTAACGCATAACGCATAAATCATAACGCATAACGCATAACGCATAACGCATAACGCTTACCGTATAACGCATAACGCATAACGCATAACGCATAACGCATAACGCATAACGCATAACACATAACGCATAACGCATAAAGCATAACGCATAACGCATAACGCATAACGCATAACGCATAACGCATAAAGCATAACGCATAACGCATTACGCAAACGTATAACGCACAACGCATGACGCATAACGCATAACGCAAAACGCATAACGCATAACGCATAACGCATAACGCATAACGCATAACGCATAACGCATAACGCATAACGCATAACGCATAACGCATAACCATAACGCATAACGCATAACCCATACCGCATAACGCATAACGCATAACGCATAACCATAAGGCATAACGCATAACCCGTAACGCATAACGCATAAAGCATAACGCATAACGCATAACGCATAACGCATAACGCATAACGCATAACGCATCACGCATAACGCATAACGCATAACGCATAACGCATAACGCATAACGCATAACGCATAACGCATAACGCATAGCTTCTAACGCATAACGCATAACGCATAATGCATAACGCATAACGCATAACGCATATCGCATAACGCATAACGCATAACGCATAACGCATAACGCATAACGTGTAACTCATAACGCATAACGCATAAAGCCTAACGCATAACGCATAACGCATAACGCATATCGCATAACGCATAACGCATAACGTATAACGCATAACGCATACCGTATAGCGCATAACGCATAACGCATAACGCATAATGCATAACGCATAACGCATAACGCATAACGCATAATGCATAACGCATAACGCATAACGCATAACGTGTAACTCATACCGTATAACGCATAATGCATAACGCATAAAGCATAACGCATAACGCATAACGCATAACGCATAACGCATAACGCATAACGCATAACGCATAACGCATAACGCATAACGCATAACGCATAACGCATAACGCATAACCATAACGCATAACGCATAACGCATAAAGCATAACGCATAACGCATAACCATAACGCATAACGCATAACGCATAAAGCATAACGCATAACGCATAACGCATAACGCATAACGCATAACGCATAACGCATAACGCATAACGCATAACGCATAACGCATAACGCATCACGCATAACGCATAACGCATAACGCATAACGCATAACGCATGACGCATAACGCATAATGCATAACGCATAACGCATAAAGCAAAACGCATAACGCAAACGTATAACGCACAACGCATAACGCATAACGCATAACGCATAACGCATAACGCATAACGTATAACGCATAACGCATAACGCATAATGCATAACGCATAACGCATAACGCATAACCATAACGCATAACGCATAAAGCAAAACGCATAACGCAAACGTATAACGCACAACGCATAACGCATAACGCATAACGCATAACGCATAACGCATAACGCATAACGCATAATGCATAACGCATAACGCATAACGCGTAACCATAACGCATAACGCATAACCCATAACGCATAACGCATAACGCATAACGTATAACGCATTGTAACCATCTCGGTTACACACCGAGAGATCGTACGATTCAATATCGATCCCCACCGCGATGGCTGTGACGTCGTACACCATCCTTGTCATAGATAAGGATCGCAGATGTGATATACATTTAATAAGATGCGCACGCATCGATCCCCTCTCGATCACGATCAAAGGAGATCGATGCGAGCAGCAGAATAATCACTCTGCGACTGGATACGATCCAGACAACACGCTCTAGTCAGAGCGCTCTCGCATAGTCGCGTAGTTTGCAATTAAAATCGTTGTACATTGCCAAGCAGGCAATCGGTTAAAATAGAAATTGAAGCCTGTTAAAGGCAATTCCAAAAGTTCGTATAACGAAAGGATTTCTCAGTTCATTAGCTTTCAAGTTAATAGGGAAGTTATTGTAATTGCAAGAATTTTGCAAAGAAATTATTACTAATAAATTGAAATAGTTTCAATATTTACAAATCGTGAATTAACGTGAGAGCAGATAGTTTTGCGTTACATTAAAGGTTTCATTCGAGATTGAAAATCGAATGAATTATATTCTACGTTGTGCGAACACAATATATTGAGATTACAGTGTAAGCCCATGTGAAGGGCAACTTGAGTTCAATCGTGTGATAATATTGAAAGATTTAACGAGTATTATCGCGTGTGATATTGCGATTTAATTTAAAATTCGAGATTGTTCTATAGAGCGACATAGCTCTAATCATTTTGCGGTTCGCGTATTATTGAGGGAAAGGCAGTTTGCCGTGATTGTGTTCCATGCGGGTCATGCAAAGTTTATTATGTTAATTATTAGTACATCCGTATTATATTATTGAGTGGTTTTTCTTGCTATTTCGAGGGCAAATAGAATTGCGAATAGAGTAACTCAGAGGTCTCATTTGTCGGAAGGAGGCATAGGCACGAATTATAGTTCGTGAGGGTAGCAACGCAGCGTGTTGCATAGATTCTGCGTATCAGCATTGAATCCAGAGTGGGTTCGTGTTATTTGATATCTATAATCAAATAAATATCGAAAGGTACACTGCTGAATTCACATAGTGAATTCTGCTCAGAATGGACATTTGGAAAAATTCACATATCGCCATGACCACGCTTGCGTGCTCTGCCTAGATATTTGTAATTTCTTCCGCCACGTTTTGTGATCGCCTAGCAGAGAAGGAGCCGATTGCCCTTCCCGGAAATATCCGGCAAGACCGATCGTTTGCCTGAGTTTGCTAGCCTGGTTCTTAACGAGGTTTATTCCAATTGATCCTGCTAAGAGCATATACTCGTTTGGACAGGGAGAGTCGCCATGACCACGATCTTGTGCTCTGCTTAGACTCTCTGTCTGTTTTCATTCGAAAGTACGATCATTTAGTGAGTAGAAGCTGATTGCCCTTCCCGGAATTGTCCGGCAAGACCGATCAGTTGTCTACGTTCATTAATTTGATTTGTAATGTGTATTTGAATAACGCATTCTTAGAATGTGTGCATCATCGTTAATAATCGTGTGAAAATCTTCCGAAAACGAATGAGAACCTCGTATACTGGTACATGCGAGTTCGGTTTCTTATAACCATTCCAATTCGAGGAAGTTTGGGTATCCGTCTCGCGGTCGTCGCTTTTCTTTTAGGTGTTGACGTCGCTATATACTCGCGTGTTGTCATAGCGAGTGACAACGACCTTATTATTATAACAGTACAATTCATTGTGGAAGGGTTCCAGTGGATCTCACTTGTATACTCCTAATTGATAGAATATATTTTTGTTCTACCCGATTTAAATCTCCAACAATTATTTAGTTTTGTTATCACCTTTCCGCCATCCAGTGCCTGGAGGCACGAATCCTTTTCAACAGGGACATCGGGTCTCGTAACCAACCCGGTGTTAGATCTATATTGTCATTATCCAAGAAGTTCTACTATACAATTAGCAGGGGCATCCAGATTACCGCAGAATCGCCACGACCACGTTATCGTGCTCTGCCGATCCTGAGTGAGTAAGTCTGCGTGTAACTGTGAACGTTTACTGACATACGGGATCGATCGCCATTCCTGGAATCATCCAGCAATACCGATCGAGACGCTGTATTGTTTAGCGAGATTTTCTAGCAAGAGCGCAGGGGATTCAATCATACAATTAGCAGGGGCATCCAGATTACTGCAGAATTGCCACGACCACGTTATCGTGCTCTGCCGATTCTGAGTAAGTAAGTCTGCGTGCAATTGTGAACGTTTACTGACATACGGGATCGATCGCCATTCCTGGAATCATCCAGCAATACCGATCGAGACGCTGTATTGTCTGCTCTGAATCCTGCGTTTTAAACAAAAGAAGGAAAGAGAGATTAACTTGTTAGAACACTTGCTCCACGGACGTCTCTCCACGGCACGTTTACCTGCCTTGCTGAGAATTGTTAGTTGCAGTAAGTGAAGACAACAAGTCTCTTCCAGGAGTATTCAGATTGCCATAGAATTGCCATGACCACATTATCGTGCTCTGCCGATTCTGTGTAAGTAGATCTGTATACAACTGAAAACATTTTCCTGACATACGGGATCAATCGCCACTCCTGTATTTCACAGCAGTACCGATTGAGACGCTGTATTGTCTACATTTATTCCTTCATCCAACGGGTTAAATAGAAAAGAAAAAGGGATTAAATAGTCTGGTTACAGCATAACGCATACCGTATAACGCATAATGCATAACGCATAACGCATAACGCATAACGCATAACGCATAACGTATAACGCATAACGCATACCGTATAACGCATAACGCATAATGCATAACGCAAACGTATAGCGCACAACGCATAATGCATAAACCATAACTCTTACTTCATAACGCATAACGCATAATGCACAACGCATAACGAACACCGGAAAACCCATAACGCCTAACGCATAACGGATCACGAATAACGCATAATGCATAACGCATAAAGCATAACGCATAACGCATAACGCATAACGCATAACGCATAACGCATAACGCATAAAGCATAACGCATAACGCATAACGCATAAGGCATAACGCATAACGCATAACGCATAACGCATAACGCATAACGCATAACGCATAACGCATAACGTGTAACTCATAACGCATAACGCATAAAGCATAACGCATAACGCATAAAGCATAACGCATATCGCATAACGCATAACGCATAACGTATAACGCATAACGCATACCGTATAGCGCATAACGCATAACGCATAACGCATAACGCATAACGCATAACGCATAACGCATAACGCATAACGCATAACGCTTAACGCATAACGGATCACGCATAACGCGTAACTCATAACTCATAAGGTGTAACGCATAACGCATAATGCATAAAACATGACGCATAACTTATAACTCATTACTCATAACGAATAACGCATAACGCATAACGCATATCGCATAACGCATAACGCATAATGCATAACGCATAAAGCGTAACGCATAACGCATAAATCATAACGCATAACGCATAACGCATAACGCATAACGCTTACCGTATAACGCATAACGCATAACGCATAACGCATAACGCATAACGCATAACGCATAACGCATAACGCATAACGCATAACGCATAACGCATAACGCATAACGCATAAAGCATAACGCATAACGCATAACGCATAACGCATAACGCATAACGCATAACGCATAAAGCATAACGCATAACGCATAACGCAAACGTATAACGCACAACGCATGACGCATAACGCATAACGCAAAACGCATAACGCATAACGCATAACGCATAACGCATAACGCATAACGCATAACGCATAACGCATAACGCATAACCATAACGCATAACGCATAACCCATAACGCATAACGCATAACGCATAACGCATAACCATAAGGCATAACGCATAACCCATAACGCATAACGCATAATGCATAACGCTTAACGCATAACGGATCCCGCATAACTTATAACTCATTACTCATAACGAATAACGCATAACGCATAACGCATATCGCATAACGCATAACGCATAATGCATAACGCATAAAGCATAACGCATAACGCATAAATCATAACGCATAACGCATAACGCATAACGCATAACGCTTACCGTATAACGCATAACGCATAACGCATAACGCATAACGCATAACGCATAACGCATAACGCATAACGCATAACGCATAACGCATAACGCATAACGCATAACGCATAACGCATAAAGCATAACGCATAACGCATAACGCATAACGCATAACGCATAACGCATAACGCATAAAGCATAACGCATAACGCATAACGCAAACGTATAACGCACAACGCATGACGCATAACGCATAACGCAAAACGCATAACGCATAACGCATAACGCATAACGCATAACGCATAACGCATAACGCATAACGCATAACCATAACGCATAACGCATAACCCATAACGCATAACGCATAACGCATAACGCATAACCATAAGGCATAACGCATAACCCATAACGCATAACGCATAATGCATAACGCTTAACGCATAACGGATCCCGCATAACTTATAACTCATTACTCATAACGAATAACGCATAACGCATAACGCATATCGCATAACGCATAACGCATAATGCATAACGCATAAAGCGTAACGCATAACGCATAAATCATAACGCATAACGCATAACGCATAACGCATAACGCTTACCGTATAACGCATAACGCATAACGCATAACGCATAACGCATAACGCATAACGCATAACGCATAACGCATAACGCATAACGCATAACGCATAACGCATAAAGCATAACGCATAACGCATAACGCATAACGCATAACGCATAACGCATAAAGCATAACGCATAACGCATTACGCAAACGTATAACGCACAACGCATGACGCATAACGCATAACGCAAAACGCATAACGCATAACGCATAACGCATAACGCATAACGCATAACGCATAACGCATAACGCATAACGCATAACGCATAACCATAACGCATAACGCATAACCCATAACGCATAACGCATAACGCATAACGCATAACCATAAGGCATAACGCATAACCCATAACGCATAACGCATAAAGCATAACGCATAACGCATAACGCATTACGCATAACGCATAACGCATAACGCATCACGCATAACGCATAACGCATAACGCATAACGCATAACGCATAACGCATAACGCATAACGCATGACGCATAACGCATAACGCATAACGCATAAAGCAAAACGCATAACGCAAACGTATAACGCACAACGCATAACGCATAACGCATAACGCATAACGCATAACGCATAACGTATAACGCATAACGCATAAAGCGTAACGCATAACGCATAAATCATAACGCATAACGCATAACGCATAACGCATAACGCTTACCGTATAACGCATAACGCATAACGCATAACGGATAACGCATAACGCACAACCATAAGGCATAACGCATAACCCATAACGCATAACGCATAACGCATAACATATAACGCATAACGCATAACGCATAACGCATAGCGCATAACGCATAACGCATAACGCATAACGCATAACGCATAACGCATAAAGCATAACGCATAACGCATAACGCAAACGTATAACGCACAACGCATAACGCATAATGCATAACGCATAAAGCATAACGCATAACGCATAACGCATAACGCATAACGCATAACGCATAACGCATAACGCATAACGCATGACCATAACGCATAACGCATAACGCATAACGCATAAAGCTTAACGCATAACGCATAACGCATAACGCATAACGCATAACGCATAACGCATCACGCATAACGCATAACGCATAACGCATAACGCATAACGCATAACGCGTAACTCATAACTCATAAGGTGTAACGCATAACGCATAATGCATAAAGCATAACGCATAACTTATAACTCATTACTCATAACGAATAACGCATAACGCATAACGCATAACGCATAACGCATAACGCATAACGCATAACGCATAACGCATAACGCATAACGCATAACGCATAACGCATAACGCATAACGCATAACGCATAACGCATAACGCATAACGCATAACGCATAACGCATAACGTATAACTCATAACGCATAACGCATAAAGCATAACGCATAACGCATAACGCATAACGCATAACGCATAGCTTATAACGCATAACGCATAACGCATAATGCATAACGCATAACGCATAACGCATATCGCATAACGCATAACGCATAACGCATAACGCATAACGCATAACGTGTAACTCATAACGCATAACGCATAAAGCCTAACGCATAACGCATAACGCATAACGCATATCGCATAACGCATAACGCATAACGTATAACGCATAACGCATACCGTATAGCGCATAACGCATAACGCATAACGCATAATGCATAACGCATAACGCATAACGCATAACGCATAACGCATAACGCATAACGCATAACGCATAACGCATAACGCATAACGCATAACGCATAACGTGTAACTCATACCGTATAACGCATAACGCATAATGCATAACGCATAAAGCGTAACGCATAACGCATAAATCATAACGCATAACGCATAACGCATAACGCATAACGCTTACCGTATAACGCATAACGCATAACGCATAACGCATAACGCATAACGCATAACGCATAACGCATAACGCATAACGCATAACGCATAACGCATAACGCATAACGCATAAAGCATAACGCATAACGCATAACGCATAACGCATAACGCATAACGCATAACGCATAACGCATAAAGCATAACGCATAACGCATAACGCAAACGTATAACGCACAACGCATGACGCATAACGCATAACGCAAAACGCATAACGCATAACGCATAACGCATAACGCATAACGCATAACGCATAACGCATAACGCATAACGCATAACCATAACGCATAACGCATAACCCATAACGCATAACGCATAACTCATAACGCATAACCATAAGGCATAACGCATAACCCATAACGCATAACGCATAATGCATAACGCTTAACGCATAACGGATCCCGCATAACTTATAACTCATTACTCATAACGAATAACGCATAACGCATAACGCTAATCGCATAACGCATAACGCATAATGCATAACGCATAAAGCGTAACGCATAACGCATAAATCATAACGCATAACGCATAACGCATAACGCATAACGCTTACCGTATAACGCATAACGCATAACGCATAACGCATAACGCATAACGCATAACGCATAACGCATAACGCATAACGCATAACGCATAACGCATAAAGCATAACGCATAACGCATAACGCATAACGCATAACGCATAACGCATAAAGCATAACGCATAACGCATTACGCAAACGTATAACGCACAACGCATGACGCATAACGCATAACGCAAAACGCATAACGCATAACGCATAACGCATAACGCATAACGCATAACGCATAACGCATAACCATAACGCATAACGCATAACCCATAACGCATAACGCATAACGCATAACGCATAACCATAAGGCATAACGCATAACCCGTAACGCATAACGCATAAAGCATAACGCATAACGCATAACGCATAACGCATAACGCATAACGCATAACGCATCACGCATAACGCATAACGCATAACGCATAACGCATAACGCATAACGCATAGCTTCTAACGCATAACGCATTACGCATAATGCATAACGCATAACGCATAACGCATATCGCATAACGCATAACGCATAACGCATAACGCATAACGCATAACGTGTAACTCATAACGCATAACGCATAAAGCCTAACGCATAACGCATAACGCATAACGCATATCGCATAACGCATAACGCATAACGTATAACGCATAACGCATACCGTATAGCGCATAACGCATAACGCATAACGCATAATGCATAACGCATAACGCATAACGCATAACGCATAACGCATAACGCATAACGCATAACGCATAACGTGTAACTCATACCGTATAACGCATAATGCATAACGCATAAAGCATAACGCATAACGCATACCGCATAAGGCATAACGCATAACGCATAACGCATAACGCATAACGCATAACGCATAACGCATAACGCATAACGCATAACGCATAACGCATAACGCATAACCATAACGCATAACGCATAATGCATAAAGCATAACGCATAACGCATAACGCATAACGCATAACGCATAACGCATAACGCATAACGCATCACGCATAACGCATAACGCATAACGCATAACGCATAACGCATAACGCATGACGCATAACGCATAATGCATAACGCATAACGCATAAAGCAAAACGCATAACGCAAACGTATAACGCACAACGCATAACGCATAACGCATAACGCATAACGCATAACGCATAACGCATAACGTATAACGCATAACGCATAACGCATAATGCATAACGCATAACGCATAACGCATAACCATAACGCATAACGCATAAAGCAAAACGCATAACGCAAACGTATAACGCACAACGCATAACGCATAACGCATAACGCATAACGCATAACGCATAATGCATAACGCATAACGCATAACGCGTAACCATAACGCATAACGCATAACCCATAACGCATAACGCATAACGCATAACGTATAACGCATAACGCATACCGTATAACGCATAATGCATAACGCATAACGCATAACGCATAACGCATAACGCATAACGCATAACGTATAACGCATAACGCATACCGTATAACGCATAACGCATAACGCATAACGCAAACGTATAGCGCACAACGCATAATGCATAAACCATAACCCTTACTTCATAACGCATAACGCATAATGCACAACGCATAACGAACACCGGAAAACCCATAACGCCTAACGCATAACGGATCACGAATAACGCATAATGCATAACGCATAAAGCATAACGCATAACGCATAACGCATAACGCATAACGCATAACGCATAACGCATAACGCATAAAGCATAACGCATAACGCATAACGCATAAGGCATAACGCATAACGCATAACGCATAACGCATAACGCATAACGCATAACGTGTAACTCATAACGCATAACGCATAAAGCATAACGCATAACGCATAACGCATAACGCATATCGCATAACGCATAACGCATAACGTATAACGCATAACGCATACCGTATAGCGCATAACGCATAACGCATAACGCATAACGCATAACGCATAACGCATAACGCATAACGCATAACGCTTAACGCATAACGGATCACGCATAACGCGTAACTCATAACTCATAAGGTGTAACGCATAACGCATAATGCATAAAACATGACGCATAACTTATAACTCATTACTCATAACGAATAACGCATAACGCATAACGCATATCGCATAACGCATAACGCATAATGCATAACGCATAAAGCGTAACGCATAACGCATAAATCATAACGCATAACGCATAACGCATAACGCATAACGCTTACCGTATAACGCATAACGCATAACGCATAACGCATAATGCATAACGCTTAACGCATAACGGATCCCGCATAACTTATAACTCATTACTCATAACGAATAACGCATAACGCATAACGCATATCGCATAACGCATAACGCATAATGCATAACGCATAAAGCGTAACGCATAACGCATAAATCATAACGCATAACGCATAACGCATAACGCATAACGCTTACCGTATAACGCATAACGCATAACGCATAACGCATAACGCATAACGCATAACGCATAACGCATAACGCATAACGCATAACGCATAACGCATAACGCATAACGCATAAAGCATAACGCATAACGCATAACGCATAACGCATAACGCATAACGCATAAAGCATAACGCATAACGCATTACGCAAACGTATAACGCACAACGCATGACGCATAACGCATAACGCAAAACGCATAACGCATAACGCATAACGCATAACGCATAACGCATAACGCATAACGCATAACGCATAACGCATAACGCATAACCATAACGCATAACGCATAACCCATAACGCATAACGCATAACGCATAACGCATAACCATAAGGCATAACGCATAACCCATAACGCATAACGCATAAAGCATAAGGCATAACGCATAACGCATAACGCATAACGCATAACGCATAACGCATCACGCATAACGCATAACGCATAACGCATAACGCATAACGCATAACGCATAACGCATAACGCATGACGCATAACGCATAACGCATAACGCATAAAGCAAAACGCATAACGCAAACGTATAACGCACAACGCATAACGCATAACGCATAACGCATAACGCATAACGCATAACGTATAACGCATAACGCATAAAGCGTAACGCATAACGCATAAATCATAACGCATAACGCATAACGCATAACGCATAACGCTTACCGTATAACGCATAACGCATAACGCATAACGGATAACGCATAACGCACAACCATAAGGCATAACGCATAACCCATAACGCATAACGCATAACGCATAACATATAACGCATAACGCATAACGCATAACGCATAGCGCATAACGCATAACGCATAACGCATAACGCATAACGCATAACGCATAACGCATAACGCATAAAGCATAACGCATAACGCATAACGCAAACGTATAACGCACAACGCATAACGCATAATGCATAACGCATAAAGCATAACGCATAACGCATAACGCATAACGCATAACGCATAACGGATAACGCATAACGCATAACGCATAACGCATGACCATAACGCATAACGCATAACGCATAACGCATAAAGCTTAACGCATAACGCATAACGCATAACGCATAACGCATAACGCATAACGCATCACGCATAACGCATAACGCATAACGCATAACGCATAACGCATAACGCATAACGCATAACGCATAACGCTTAAAGCATAACGGATCACGCATAACGCGTAACTCATAACTCATAAGGTGTAACGCATAACGCATAATGCATAAAGCATAACGCATAACTTATAACTCATTACTCATAACGAATAACGCATAACGCATAACGCATAACGCATAACGCATAACGCATAACGCATAACGCATAACGCATAACGCATAACGCATAACGCATAACGCATAACGCATAACGCATAACGCATAACGCATAACGCATAACGCATAACGCATAACGCATAACGCATAACGTATAACTCATAACGCATAACGCATAAAGCATAACGCATAACGCATAACGCATAACGCATAACGCATAGTCTATAACGCATAACGCATAACGCATAATGCATAACGCATAACGCATAACGCATATCGCATAACGCATAACGCATAACGCATAACGCATAACGCATAACGTGTAACTCATAACGCATAACGCATAAAGCCTAACGCATAACGCATAACGCATAACGCATATCGCATAACGCATAACGCATAACGTATAACGCATAACGCATACCGTATAGCGCATAACGCATAACGCATAACGCATAATGCATAACGCATAACGCATAACGCATAACGCATAACGCATAACGCATAACGCATAACGTGTAACTCATACCGTATAACGCATAATGCATAACGCATAAAGCATAACGCATAACGCATAACGCATAACGCATAACGCATAACGCATAACGCATAACGCATAACGCATAACGCATAACGCATAACCATAACGCATAACGCATAACGCATAAAGCATAACGCATAACGCATAACGCATAACGCATAACGCATAACGCATCACGCATAACGCATAACGCATAACGCATAACGCATAACGCATAACGCATGACACATAACGCATAATGCATAACGCATAACGCATAAAGCAAAACGCATAACGCAAACGTATAACGCACAACGCATAACGCATAAAGCATAACGCATAACGCATAACGCATAACGCATAACGCATAACGCATAACGCATAACGCATAACGCATAACGCATAACGCATAACGCATAACCATAACGCATAACGCATAACCCATAACGCATAACGCATAACGCATAACGCATAACCATAAGGCATAACGCATAACCCATAACGCATAACGCATAACGCATAACGCTTAACGCATAACGGATCCCGCATAACGCGTAACTCATAACTCATAAGGTGTAACGCATAACGCATAAAGCATAACGCATAACGCATAACGCATAACTCATTACTCATAACGAATAACCCATAACGCATAACGCATAACGCATAACGCATAACCATAAGGCATAACGCATAACCCATAACGCATAACGCATAACGCATAACGCTTAACGCATAACGGATCCCGCATAACGCGTAACTCATAACTCATAAGGTGTAACGCATAATGCATAAAGCATAACGCATAACGCATAACTTATAACTCATTACTCATAACGAATAACGCATAACGCATAACGCATAAGGCATATCGTATAACGCATAACGCATAACGCATAACGTGTAACTCATAACGCATAACGCATAATGCATAAAGCGTAACGCATATCGCATAACGCATAACGCATAATGCACAACGCATAAAGCATAACGCATAACGCATAACGCATAACGCATAACGCATAACGTGTAACTCATAACGCATAACGCATAAAGCCTAACGCATAACGCATAACGCATAACGCATATCGCATAACGCATAACGCATAACGTATAACGCATAACGCATACCGTATAGCGCATAACGCATAACGCATAACGCATAACGCATAACGCATAACGCATAACGCATACCGCATAACGCATAACGCATAACGCATAACGTGTAACTCATACCGTACAACGCATAATGCATAACGCATAAAGCATAACGCATAACGCATAACCCATAACGCATAACGCATAACGCATAACGCATAACGCATAACGCATAACGCATAACGCATAACCATAACGCATAACGCATAACGCATAAAGCATAACGCATAACGCCTAACGCATAACGCATAACGCATAACGCATAACGCATCACGCATAACGCATAACGCATAACGCATAACGCATAACGCATAACGCATGACGCATAACGCATAACGCATAACGCATAACGTATAAAGCATAACGCATACCGTTTAACGCATAAAGCATAACGCATAACGCATAACGCATAACGCATAACTTATAACTCATTACTCATAACGAATAACGCATAACGCATAACGCATAACGCATATCGCATAACGCATAACGCATAACGCATAACGTGTAACTCATAACGCATAACGCATAATGCATAAAGCGTAACGCATAACGCATAACTTATAACTCATTACTCATAACGAATAACGCATAACGCATAACGCATATCGCATAACGCATAACGCATAATGCATAACGCATAAAGCATAACGCATAACGCATAACGCATAACGCATAACGCATAACGCATAACGCATAACGCATAACGCATAACGCATAACGCATAAAGCATAACGCATAACGCATAACGCATAACGCATAACGCATAACGCATAACGCATAACACAACGCATAACGCATAACCATAACGCATAACGCATAACCCATAACGCATAACGCATAACAAATAACGTATAACGCATAACGCATACCGTATAACTCATAATGCATAACGCATAACGCATAACGCATAACCCATAACGCATAACGTATAACGCATAACGCATACCGTATAACGCATAACGCATAACGCATAACGCAAACGTATAGCGCACAACGCATAATGCAAAAAACCATAACCCTTACTTCATAAGGCATAACGCATAATGCACAACGCATAACGAACACCGGAAAACCCATAACGCCTAACGCATAACGGATCACGAATAACGCATAATGCATAACGCATAAAGCATAACGCATAACGCATAACGCATAACGCATAACGCATAACGCATAACGCATAACGCATAACGCATAACGCATAACGCATAACGCATAACGCATAACGCATAACGCATAACGCATAACGCATAACGCATAACGCATAACGCATAACGCATAACGCATAACGCATAACGCATAACGCATAACGCATAACGCATAACGCATAACGCATAACGCATAACGCATAACGCATAACGCATAACGCATATCGCATAACGCATAACGCATAAAGCATAACGCATAACGCATAACTTATAACTCATTACTCATAACGAATAACGCATAACGCATAACGCATAACGCATATCGCATAACGCATAACGCATAATGCATAACGCATAAAGCGTAACGCATAACGCATAAATCATAACGCATAACGCATAACGCATAACGCATAACGCATAACGCATACCGTATAACGCATAACGCATAACGCATAACGCATAACGCATAACGCATAACGCATAACGCATAACGCATAACGCATAACGCATAGCGCATAACGCATAACGCATAACGCATAACGCATAACGCATAACGCATAACGCATAACGCATAAAGCATAACGCATAACGCATAACGCATAACGCATAACGCATAACGCATAACGCATAACACAACGCATAACGCATAACCATAACGCATAACGCATAACTCATAACGCATAACGCATAACAAATAACGTATAACGCATAACGCATACCGTATAACGCATAATGCATAACGCATAACGCATAACGCATAACCCATAACGCATAACGTATAACGCATAACGCATACCGTATAACGCATAACGCATAACGCATAACGCAAACGTATAGCGCACAACGCATAATGCATAAACCATAACCCTTACTTCATAACGCATAACGCATAATGCACAACGCATAACGAACACCGGAAAACCCATAACGCCTAACGCATAACGGATCACGAATAACGCATAATGCATAACGCATAAACCATAACGCCTAACGCATAAAGCATAACGCATAACGCATAACGCATAACGCATAACGCATAACCCATAGCGCATAACGCATAACGCATGACGCATAACGCATAACGCATAACGCATAACGCATAACGCTTAACGCATAACGCATAATGCATAACGCATAACTCATAACTCATAAGGAGTAACGCATAACGCATAAAGCATAACGCATAACGCATAACGCATAACGCATAACGCATAACGCATAACGCATAATGCATAAAGCATAACGCATAACGCATAACGCATAACTTATAACTCATTACTCATAACGAATAACGCATAACGCATAAAACATAACGCATAACGCATAACCATAACGCATAACGCATAACCCATAACGCATAACGCATAACGCATAAAGCCTAACGCATAACGCATAACGCATAACGCATATCGCATAACGCATAACGCATAACGTATAACGCATAACGCATACCGTATAGCGCATAACGCATAACGCATAACGCATAACGCATAACGCATAACGCATAACGCATAACGCATAACGCATAACGCATAACGCATAACGCATAACGCATAACGCATAACGCATAACGCATAACGCATAACGCATAACGCATAACGTGTAACTCATACCGTATAACGCATAATGCATAACGCATAAAGCATAACACATAACGCATAACGCATAACGCATAACGCATAACGCATAACGCATAACGCATAACGCATAACGCATAACGCATAACGCATAACCATAACGCATAACGCATAACGCATAACGCATCACGCATAACGCATAACGCATAACGCATAACGCATAACGCATAACGCATAACGCATAACGCATGACGCATAACGCATAACGCATAACGCATAACGCATAAAGCAAAACGCATAACGCAAACGTATAACGCACAACGCATAACGCATAACGCATAACGCATAACGCATAACGTATAACGCATAACGCATAAAGCGTAACGCATAACGCATAAATCATAACGCATAACGCATAACGCATAACGCATAACGCTTACCGTATAACGCATAACGCATAACGCATAACGGATAACGCATAACGCATAACCATAAGGCATAACGCATAACCCATAACGCATAACGCATAACGCATAACATATAACGCATAACGCATAACGCATAACGCATAGCGCATAACGCATAACGCATAACGCATAACGCATAACGCATAACGCATAACGCATAACGCATAACGCATAAAGCATAACGCATAACGCATAACGCAAACGTATAACGCACAACGCATAACGCATAACGCATAACGCAAAACGCATAACGCATAACGCATAACGCATAACGCATAACGCATAACGCATAACGCATAACGCATAACGCATAACGCATAACGCATAACCATAACGCATAACGCATAACCCATAACGCATAACGCATAACGCATAACGTATAACGCATAACGCATACCGTATAACGCATAATGCATAACGCATAAAGCATAACGAATAACGCATAACGCATAACGCATAACGCATAACGCATAACCATAACGCATAACGCATAACGCATAACGCATAACGCATAACGCATCACGCATAACGCATAACGCATAACGCATAACGCATAACGCATAACGCATAACGCATAACGCTTAAAGCATAACGGATCACGCATAACGCGTAACTCATAACTCATAAGGTGTAACGCATAACGCATAATGCATAAAGCATAACGCATAACTTATAACTCATTACTCATAACGAATAACGCATAACGCATAACGCATAACGCATAACGCATAACGCATAACGCATAACGCATAACGCATAACGCATAACGCATAACGTATAACTCATAACGCATAACGCATAAAGCATAACGCATAACGCATAACGCATAACGCATAACGCATAACGCATAGCTTATAACGCATAACGCATAACGCATAATGCATAACGCATAACTCATAACGCATATCGCATAACGCATAACGCATAACGCATAAAGCATAACGCATAACGTGTAACTCATAACGCATAACGCATAAAGCCTAACGCATAACGCATAACGCATAACGCATAACGCATAACGCATAACGCATAACGCATAACGCATAACGCATAACGCATAACGTGTAACTCATACCGTATAACGCATAATGCATAACGCATAAAGCATAACGCATAACGCATAACGCATAACGCATAACGCATAACGCATAACGCATAACGCATAACGCATAACCCATAACGCATAACGTGTAACTCATACCGTATAACGCATAATGCATAACGCATAAAGCATAACACATAACGCATAACGCATAACGCATAACGCATAACGCATAACGCATAACGCATAACGCATAACGCATAACCATAACGCATAACGCATAACGCATAAAGCATAACGCATAACGCATAACGCATAACGCATAACGCATAACGCATAACGTATAACGCATAACGCATACCGTATAGCGCATAACGCATAACGCATAACGCATAACGCATAACGCATAACGCATAACGCATAACGCATAACGCATAACGCATAACGCATAACGCATAACGCATAACGTGTAACTCATAACGCATAACGCATAAAGCCTAACGCATAACGCATAACGCATAACGCATATCGCATAACGCATAACGCATAACGTATAACGCATAACGCATACCGTATAGCGCATAACGCATAACGCATAACGCATAACGCATAACGCATAACGCATAACGCATAACGCATAACGCATAACGCATAACGCTTAACGCATAACGCATAACGCATAACGCATAACGCATAACGCATAACGCATAACGTGTAACTCATACCGTATAACGCATAATGCATAACGCATAAAGCATAACACATAACGCATAACGCATAACGCATAACGCATAACGCATAACGCATAACGCATAACGCATAACCATAACGCATAACGCATAACGCATAAAGCATAACGCATAACGCATAACGCATAACGCATAACGCATAACGCATAACGCATAACGCATAACGCATCACGCATAACGCATAACGCATAACGCATAACGCATAACGCATAACGCATAACGCATAACGCATAACGCATAACGCATGACGCATAACGCATAACGCATAACGCATAAAGCAAAACGCATAACGCAAACGTATAACGCACAACGCATAACGCATAACGCATAACGCATAACGCATAACGCATAACGTATAACGCATAACGCATAAAGCGTAACGCATAACGCATAAATCATAACGCATAACGCATAACGCATAACGCATAACGCTTACCGTATAACGCATAACGCATAACGCATAACGGATAACGCATAACGCATAACCATAAGGCATAACGCATAACCCATAACGCATAACGCATAACATATAACGCATAACGCATAACGCATAACGCATAGCGCATAACGCATAACGCATAACGCATAACGCATAACGCATAACGCATAACGCATAACGCATAACGCATAAAGCATAACGCATAACGCATAACGCAAACGTATAACGCACAACGCATAACGCATAACGCATAACGCAAAACGCATAACGCATAACGCATAACGCATAACGCATAACGCATAACGCATAACGCATAACGCATAACGCATAACGCATAACGCATAACGCATAACGCATAACGCATAACCATAACGCATAACGCATAACCCATAACGCATAACGCATAACGCATAACGTATAACGCATAACGCATACCGTATAACGCATAATGCATAACGCATAAAGCATAACGAATAACGCATAACGCATAACGCATAACGCATAACGCATAACGCATAACCATAACGCATAACGCATAACGCATAACGCATAACGCATAACGCATCACGCATAACGCATAACGCATAACGCATAACGCATAACGCATAACGCATAACGCATAACGCTTAAAGCATAACGGATCACGCATAACGCGTAACTCATAACTCATAAGGTGTAACGCATAACGCATAATGCATAAAGCATAACGCATAACTTATAACTCATTACTCATAACGAATAACGCATAACGCATAACGCATAACGCATAACGCATAACGCATAACGCATAACGCATAACGCATAACGTATAACTCATAACGCATAACGCATAAAGCATAACGCATAACGCATAACGCATAACGCATAACGCATAACGCATAGCTTATAACGCATAACGCATAACGCATAATGCATAACGCATAACGCATAACGCATAACGCATATCGCATAACGCATAACGCATAACGCATAAAGCATAACGCATAACGTGTAACTCATAACGCATAACGCATAAAGCCTAACGCATAACGCATAACGCATAACGCATAACGCATAACGCATAACGCATAACGCATAACGCATAACGCATAACGCATAACGCATAACGCATAACGCATAACGCATAACGTGTAACTCATACCGTATAACGCATAATGCATAACGCATAAAGCATAACGCATAACGCATAACGCATAACGCATAACGCATAACGCATAACGCATAACGCATAACGCATAACGCATAACGCATAACGCATAACGCATAACGCATAACGCATAACGCATAACCATAACGCATAACGCATAACGCATAACGCATAACGCATAACGCATAACGCATAACGCATAACGCATAACGCATAACGCATAACGCATAACGCATCACGCATAACGCATAACGCATAACGCATAACGCATAACGCATAACGCATGACGCATAACGCATAATGCATAACGCATAACGCATAAAGCAAAACGCATAGCGCAAACGTATAACGCACAACGCATAACGCATAACGCATAACGCATAACGCATAACGCATAACGCATAACGTATAACGCATAACGCATAACGCATACCGTATAACGCATAATGCATAACGCATAACGCATAACGCATAACGCATAACGCATAACGTATAACGCATAACGCATACCGTATAACGCATAACGCATAACGCATAACGCAAACGTATAGCGCACAACGCATAATGCATAAACCATAACCCTTACTTCATAACGCATAACGCATAATGCACAACGCATAACGAACACCGGAAAACCCATAACGCCTAACGCATAACGGATCACGAATAACGCATAATGCATAACGCATAAAGCATAACGCATAACGCATAACGCATAACGCATAACGCATAACGCATAACGCATAAAGCATAACGCATAACGCATAACGCATAACGCATAACACATAACGCATAACGCATAACGCATAACGCATAACGCATAACGCATAACGTGTAACTCATAACGCATAACGCATAAAGCATAACGCATAACGCATAACGCATAACGCATAATGCATAACGCATAAAGCGTAAAGCATAACGCATAACGCATCAGGGATAACGCATAACGCATAACGCATAACGCATAACGCATAGCGCATAACGCTTAACGCATAACGGATCACGCATAACGCGTAACTCATAACTCATAAGGTGTAACGCATAACGCATAATGCATAAAACATAACGCATAACTTATAACTCATTACTCATAACGAATAACGCATAACGCATAACGCATATCGCATAACGCATAACGCATAATGCATAACGCATAAAGCGTAAAGCATAACGCATAACGCATCAGGGATAACGCATAACGCATAACGCATAACGCATAACGCATAACGCATAACGCTTAAAGCATAACGGATCACACATAACGCGTAACTCATAACTCATAAGGTGTAACGCATAACGCATAATGCATAAAGCATAACGCATAACTTATAACTCATTACTCATAACGAATAACGCATAACGCATAACGCATAACGCATAACGCATAACGCATAACGCATAACGCATAACGCATAACGCATAACGCATAACGCATAACGTATAACTCATAACGCATAACGCATAAAGCATAACGCATAACGCATAACGCATAACGCATAGCTTATAACGCATAACGCATAACGCATAATGCATAACGCATAACGCATAACGCATATCGCATAACGCATAACGCATAACGCATAACGCATAACGCATAACGTGTAACTCATAACGCATAACGCATACAGCCTAACGCATAACGCATAACGCATAACGCATAGCGCATAACGCATAACGCATAACGCATAGCGCATTACTCATAACGCATAACGCATAACGCATAACGCATAACGCATAACGCATAACGGATCACGCATTACTCATAACGCATAACGCATTACTCATAACGCATAACGCATAACGCATAGCGCATAACGCATAACGCATAATGCATAACGCATAACGCATAACGCATATCGCATAACGCATAACGCATAACGCATAACGCATAACGTGTAACTCATAACGCATAACGCATAAAGCATAACGCATAACGCATAACGCATAACGCAGAACGCATAACGCATAACGCATAACGCATAACGCATAACGCATAACGCATAACGCATAACGCATAACGCATATCGCATAACGCATACCGTATAACGCATAATGCATAACGCATAAAGCATAACGCATAACGCATAACGCATAACGCATAACGCATAACGCATAACGCATAACGCATAACGCATAACGCATAACGCATAACGCATAACGCATAACCGTAACGCATAACGCATAACGCATAAAGCATAACGCATAACGCATAACGCATAACGCATAACGCATAACGCATAACGCATAACGCATAACGCATAACGCATAACGCATAACGCATAACGCATAACGTATAACTCATAACGCATAACGCATAAAGCATAACGCATAACGCATAACGCATAACGCATAACGCATAGCTTATAACGCATAACGCATAACGCATAACGCATAACGTATAACGCATAACGCATACCGTATAGCGCATAACGCATAACGCATAACGCATAACGCATAACGCATAACGCATAACGCATAACGCATAAGGCTTAACGCATAACGGATCACGCATAACGCGTAACTCATAACTCATAAGGTGTAACGCATAACGCATAATGCATAAAACATAACGCATAACTTATAACTCATTACTCATAACGAATAACGCATAACGCATAACGCATATCGCATAACGAATAACGCATAACGCATAACGCATATCGCATAACGCATAACGCATAATGCATAACGCATAAAGCGTAAAGCATAACGCATAACGCATCAGGGATAACGCATAACGCATAACGCATAACGCATAACGCATAACGCATAACGCATAACGCTTAAAGCATAACGGATCACGCATAACGCGTAACTCATAACTCATAAGGTGTAACGCATAACGCATAATGCATAAAGCATAACGCATAACTTATAACTCATTACTCATAACGAATAACGCATAACGCATAACGCATAACGCATAACGCATAACGCATAACGCATAACGCATAACGCATAACGCATAACGCATAACGCATAACGCATAACGCATAACGCATAACGCATAACGCATAACGCATAACGCATAACGCATAACGCATAACGCATATCGCATAACGCATACCGTATAACGCATAATGCATAACGCATAAAGCATAACGCATAACGCATAACGCATAACGCATAACGCATAACGCATAACGCATAACGCATAACGCATAACGCATAACGCATAACGCATAACGCATAACCATAACGCATAACGCATAACGCATAAAGCATAACGCATAACGCATAACGCATAACGCATAACGCATAACGCATAACGCATAACGCATAACGCATAACGCATAACGCATAACGCATAACGCATAACGCATAACGCATAACGCATAACGCATAACGCATAACGCATAACGCATAACGCATAACCATAACGCATAACGCATAACGCATAACGCATAAAGCATAACGCATAACGCATAACGCATAACGCATAACGCATAACGCATCACGCATAACGCATAACGCATAACGCATAACGCATAACGCATAACGCATGACGCATAACGCATAATGCATAACGCATAACGCATAAAGCAAAACGCATAACGCAAACGTATAAAGCACAACGCATAACGCAGAACGCATAACGCATAACGCATAACGCATAACGCATAACGTATAACGCATAACGCATAACGCATACCGTATAACGCATAATGCATAACGCATAACGCATAACGCATAACGCATAACGCATAACGTATAACGCATAACGCATACCGTATAACGCATAACGCATAACGCATAACGCAAACGTATAGCGCACAACGCATAATGCATAAACCATAACCCTTACTTCATAACGCATAACGCATAATGCACAACGCATAACGAACACCGGAAAACCCATAACGCCTAACGCATAACGGATCACGAATAACGCATAATGCATAACGCATAAAGCATAACGCATAACGCATAACGCATAACGCATAACGCATAACGCATAAAGCATAACGCATAACGCATAACGCATAACGCATAACACATAACGCATAACGCATAACGCATAACGCATAACGCATAACGCATAACGCATAACGTGTAACTCATAACGCATAACGCATAAAGCATAACGCATAACGCATAACGCATAACGCATATCGCACAACGCATAACGCATAATGCATAACGCATAAAGCATAACGCATAACGCATAACGCATAACGCATATCGCATAACGCATAACGCATAACGCATAACGCATAACGCATAACGCTTAACGCATAACGGATCACGCATAACGCGTAACTCATAACTCATAAGGTGTAACGCATAACGCATAATGCATAAAACATAACGCATAACTTATAACTCATTACTCATAACGAATAACGCATAACGCATAACGCATATCGCATAACGCATAACGCATAATGCATAACGCATAAAGCGTAAAGCATAACGCATAACGCATCAGGGATAACGCATAACGCATAACGCATAACGCATAACGCATAACGCATAACGCATAAGGCTTAAAGCATAACGGATCACGCATAACGCGTAACTCATAACTCATAAGGTGTAACGCATAACGCATAATGCATAAAGCATAACGCATAACTTATAACTCATTACTCATAACGAATAACGCATAACGCATAACGCATAACGCATAACGCATAACGCATAACGCATAACGCATAACGCATAACGCATAACGCATAACGCATAACGCATAACGCATAACGCATAACGCATAACGTATAACTCATAACGCATAACGCATAAAGCATAACGCATAACGCATAACGCATAACGCATAACGCATAGCTTATAACGCATAACGCATAACGCATAATGCATAACGCATAACGCATATCGCATAACGCATAACGCATAACGCATAACGCATAACGCATAACGTGTAACTCATAACGCATAACGCATAAAGCCTAACGCATAACGCATAACGCATAACGTATAGCGCATAACGCATAACGCATAACGCATAGCGCATTACTCATAACGCATAACGCATAACGCATAACGCATAACGCATAACGCATAACGCATAACGCATAACGGATCACGCATTACTCATAACGCATAACGCATTACTCATAACGCATAACGCATAACGCATAGCGCATAACGCATAACGCATAATGCATAACGCATAACGCATAACGCATATCGCATAACGCATAACGCATAACGCATAACGCATAACGCATAACGCATAACGTGTAACTCATAACGCATAACGCATAAAGCATAACGCATAACGCATAACGCATAACGCATAACGCATAACGCATAACGCATAACGCATAACGCATAACGCATAACGCATAACGCAAAACGCATATCGCATAACGCATACCGTATAACGCATAATGCATAACGCATAAAGCATAACGCATAACGCATAACGCATAACGCATAACGCATAACGCATAACGCATAACGCATAACGCATAACGCATAACGCATAACGCATAACGCATAACGCATAACGCATAACGCATAACCATAACGCATAACGCATAACGCATAAAGCATAACGCATAACGCATAACGCATAACGCATAACGCATAACGCATAACGCATAACGCATAACGCATAACGCATAACGCATAACGCATAACGCATAACGTATAACTCATAACGCATAACGCATAAAGCATAACGCATAACGCATAACGCATAACGCATAACGCATAACGCATAGCTTATAACGCATAACGCATAACGCATAACGCATAACGTATAACGCATAACGCATACCGTATAGCGCATAACGCATAACGCATAACGCATAACGCATAACGCATAACGCATAACGCATAACGCATAACGTGTAACTCATACCGTATAACGCATAATGCATAACGCATAAAGCATAACGCATAACGCATAACGCATAACGCATAACGCATAACGCATAACGCATAACGCATAACGCATAACGCATAACGCATAACCATAACGCATAACGCATAACGCATAAAGCATAACGCATAACGCATAACGCATAACGCATAACGCATAACGCATAACGCATCACGCATAACGCATAACGCATAACGCATAACGCATAACGCATAACGCATGACGCATAACGCATAATGCATAACGCATAACGCATAAAGCAAAACGCATAACGCAAACGTATAACGCACAACGCAGAACGCATAACGCATAACGCATAACGCATAACGCATAACGCATAACGCATAACGCATAACGTATAACGCATAACGCATAACGCATAATGCATAACGCATAACGCATAACGCATAACCATAACGCATAACGCATAAAGCAAAACGCATAACGCAAACGTATAACGCACAACGCATAACGCATAACGCATAACGCATAACGCATAACGTATAACGCATAACGCATAACGCATAATGCATAACGCATAACGCATAACGCGTAACCATAACGCATAACGCATAACCCATAACGCATAACGCATAACGCATAACGTATAACGCATAACGCATACCGTATAACGCATAATGCATAACGCATAACGCATAACGCATAACGCATAACGCATAACGCATAACGTATAACGCATAACGCATACCGTATAACGCATAACGCATAACGCATAACGCAAACGTATAGCGCACAACGCATAATGCATAAACCATAACCCTTACTTCATAACGCATAGCGCATAATGCACAACGCATAACGAACACCGGAAAACCCATAACGCCTAACGCATAACGGATCACGAATAACGCATAATGCATAACGCATAAAGCATAACGCATAACGCATAACGCATAACGCATAACGCATAACGCATAACGCATAAAGCATAACGCATAACGCATAACGCATAACGCATAACACATAACGCATAACGCATAAGGCATAACGCATAACGCATAACGCATAACGTGTAACTCATAACGCATAACACATAAAGCATAACGCATAACGCATAACGCATAACGCATATCGCATAACGCATAACGCATAACGTATAACGCATAACGCATACCGTATAGCGCATAACGCATAACGCATAACGCATAACGCATAACGCATAACGCATAACGCTTAACGCATAACGGATCACGCATAACGCGTAACTCATAACTCATAAGGTGTAACGCATAACGCATAATGCATAAAACATAACGCATAACTTATAACTCATTACTCATAACGAATAACGCATAACGCATAACGCATATCGCATAACGCATAACGCATAATGCATAACGCATAAAGCGTAACGCATAACGCATAACGCATCACGCATAACGCATAACGCATAACGCATAACGCATAACGCATAACGCATAACGCATAACGCATAACGCATAACGCATAACGCATAACGCATAACGCATAACGCATAACGCATAACGCATAACGCATAACGCATAACGCATAACGCATATCGCATAACGCATAACGCATAAAGCATAACGCATAACGCATAACTTATAACTCATTACTCATTACGAATAACGCATAACGCATAACGCATAACGCATATCGCATAACGCATAACGCATAATGCATAACGCATAAAGCGTAACGCATAACGCATAAATCATAACGCATAACGCATAACGCATAACGCATAACGCATAACGCATACCGTATAACGCATAACGCATAACGCATAACGCATAACGCATAACGCATAACGCATAACGCATAACGCATAACGCATAACGCATAACGCATAACGCATAGCGCATAACGCATAACGCATGACGCATAACGCATAACGCATAACGCATAACGCATAACGCTTAACGCATAACGCATAATGCATAACGCATAACTCATAACTCATAAGGAGTAACGCATAACGCATAAAGCATAACGCATAACGCATAACGCATAACGCATAACGCATAATGCATAAAGCATAACGCATAACGCATAACGCATAACTTATAACTCATTACTCATAACGAATAACGCATAACGCATAACGCATAACGCATAACGCATAACGCATAACCATAACGCATAACGCATAACCCATAACGCATAACGCATAACGCATAACGCATAACGCATAACCATAAGGCATAACGCATAACCCATAACGCATAACGCATAACGCATAACGCTTAACGCATAACGGATCCCGCATAACGCGTAACTCATAACTCATAAGGTGTAACGCATAACGCATAAAGCATAACGCATAACGCATAACGCATAACGCATAACGCATAACGCATAATGCATAAAGCATAACGCATAACGCATAACTTATAACTCATTACTCATACCGAATAACGCATAACGCATAACGCATAAGGCATATCGCATAACGCATAACGCATAACGCATAACGTGTAACTCATAACGCATAACGCATAATGCATAAAGCGTAACGCATAACGCATAACTTATAACTCATTACACATAACGAATAACGCATAACGCATAACGCATATCGCATAACGCATAACGCATAATGCATAACGCATAAAGCATAACGCATAACGCATAACGCATAACGCATAACGCATAACGTGTAACTCATAACGCATAACGCATAAAGCCTAACGCATAACGCATAACGCATAACGCATATCGCATAACGCATAACGCATAACGTATAACGCATAACGCATACCGTATAGCGCATAACGCATAACGCATAACGCATAACGCATAACGCATAACGCATAACGCATAACGCATAACGCATAACGCATAACGCATAACGCATAACGTGTAACTCATACCGTATAACGCATAATGCATAACGCATAAAGCATAACACATAACGCATAACGCATAACGCATAACGCATAACGCATAACGCATAACGCATAACGCATAACGCATAACGCATAACGCATAACGCATAACCATAACGCATAACGCATAACGCATAAAGCATAACGCATAACGCATAACGCATAACGCATAACGCATAACGCATAACGCATAACGCATAACGCATAACGCATAACGCATAACGCATAACGCATGACGCATAACGCATAACGCATAACGCATAACGCATAAAGCAAAACGCATAACGCAAACGTATAACGCACAACGCATAACGCATAACGCATAAAGCAAAACGCATAACGCAAACGTATAACGCACAACGCATAACGCATAACGCATAACGCATAACGCATAACGCATAACGCATAACGTATAACGCATAACGCATAAAGCGTAACGCATAACGCATAAATCATAACGCATAACGCATAACGCATAACGCTTACCGTATAACGCATAACGCATAACGCATAACGGATAACGCATAACGCATAACCATAAGGCATAACGCATAACCCATAACGCATAACGCATAACGCATAACCCATAACGCATAACGCATAACGCATAACATATAACGCATAACGCATAACGCATAACGCATAGCGCATAACGCATAACGCATAACGCATAACGCATAACGCATAACGTGTAACTCATAACGCATAACGCATAAAGCCTAACGCATAACGCATAACGCATAACGCATAACGCATAACGCATAACGCATAAAGCAAAACGCATAACGCAAACGTATAACGCACAACGCATAACGCATAACGCATAAAGCAAAACGCATAACGCAAACGTATAACGCACAACGCATAACGCATAACGCATAACGCATAACGCATAACGCATAACGCATAACGTATAACGCATAACGCATAAAGCGTAACGCATAACGCATAAATCATAACGCATAACGCATAACGCATAACGCTTACCGTATAACGCATAACGCATAACGCATAACGCATAAAGCCTAACGCATAACCATAAGGCATAACGCATAACCCATAACGCATAACGCATAACGTATAACGCATAACGCATACCGTATAGCGCATAACGCATAACGCATAACGCATAACGCATAACGCATAACGCATAACGCATAACGCATAACGCATAACGTGTAACTCATACCGTATAACGCATAATGCATAACGCATAAAGCATAACGCATAACGCATAACGCATAACGCATAACGCATAACGCATAACGCATAACGCATAACCATAACGCATAGCGCATAACGCATAAAGCATAACGCATAACGCATAACGCATAACGCATAACGCATCACGCATAACGCATAACGCATAACGCATAACGCATAACGCATAACGCATGACGCATAACGCATAATGCATAACGCATAACGCATAAAGCAAAACGCATAACGCAAACGTATAATGCATAACGCATAACGCATAACGCATATCGCATAACGCATAACGCATAACGCATAACGCATACCGTATAACGCATAACGCATAACGCATAACGCAAACGTATAGCGCACAACGCATAATGCATAAACCATAACCCTTACTTCATAACGCATAACGCATAATGCACAACGCATAACGAACACCGGAAAACCCATAACGCCTAACGCATAACGGATCACGAATAACGCATAATGCATAACGCATAAAGCATAACGCATAACGCATAACGCATAACGCATAACGCATAACGCATAACGCATAAATCATAACGCATAACGCATAACACATAACGCATAACACATAACGCATAACGCATAACGCATAACGCATAACGCATAACGCATAACGTGTAACTCATAACGCATAACGCATAAAGCATAACGCATAACGCATAACGCATATCGCATAACGCATAACGCATAACGTATAACGCATAACGCATACCGTATAGCGCATAACGCATAACGCATAACGCATAACGCATAACGCATAACGCATAACGCTTAAAGAATAACGGATCACGCATAACGCGTAACTCATAACTCATAAGGTGTAACGCATAACGCATAATGCATAAAGCATAACGCATAACTTATAACTCATTACTCATAACGAATAACGCATAACGCATAACGCATAACGCATAACGCATAACGCATAACGCATAACGCATAACGCATAACGCATAACGCATAACGCATAACGCATAACGTATAACTCATAACGCATAACGCATAAAGCATAACGCATAACGCATAACGCATAACGCATAACGCATAACGCATAACGTGTAACTCATAACGCATAACGCATAAAGCCTAACGCATAACGCATAACGCATAACGCATAACGCAAACGCATAACGCATAACGCATATCGCATAACGCATAACGCATAACGCATAACGCATAACGTGTAACTCATAACGCATAACGCATAAAGCCTAACGCATAACGCATAACGCATAACGCATATCGCATAACGCATAACGCATAACGTATAACGCATAACGCATACCGTATAGCGCATAACGCATAACGCATAACGCATAACGCATAACGCATAACGCATAACGTGTAACTCATACCGTATAACGCATAATGCATAACGCATAAAGCATAACGCATAACGCATAACGCATAACGCATAACGCATAACGCATAACGCATAACGCATAACGCATAACCATAACGCATAGCGCATAACGCATAAAGCATAACGCATAACGCATAACGCATAACGCATAACGCATAACGCATAACGCATAACGCATAACGCATCACGCATAACGCATAACGCATAACGCATAACGCATAACGCATAACGCATGACGCATAACGCATAATGCATAACGCATAACGCATAAAGCAAAACGCATAACGCAAACGTATAATGCATAACGCATAACGCATAACGCATATCGCATAACGCATAACGCATAACGCATAACGCATAACGTGTAACTCATAACGCATAACGCATAAAGCCTAACGCATAACGCATAACGCATAACGCATATCGCATAACGCATAACGCATAACGTATAACGCATAACGCATACCGTATAGCGCATAACGCATAACGCATAACGCATAACGCATAACGCATAACGCATAACGCATAACGCATAACGCATAACGCATAACGCATAACCATAACGCATAACGCATAACGCATAAAGCATAACGCATAACGCATAACGCATAACGCATAACGCATAACGCATAACGCATAACGCATAACGCATAACGCATAACGCATATCGCATACCGTATAACGCATAATGCATAACGCATAACGCATAACGCATAACGCATAACGCATAACGTATAACGCATAACGCATACCGTATAACGCATAACGCATAACGCATAACGCAAACGTATAGCGCACAACGCATAATGCATAAACCATAACCCTTACTTCATAACGCATAACGCATAATGCACAACGCATAACGAACACCGGAAAACCCATAACGCCTAACGCATAACGGATCACGAATAACGCATAATGCATAACGCATAATGCATAACGCATAACGCATAACGCATAACGCATAACGCATAACGCATAACGCATAACGCATAACGCATAAAGCATAACGCATAACGCATAACGCATAACGCATAACACATAACGCATAACGCATAACGCATAACGCATAACGCATAACGCATAACGCATAACGCATAACGCATAACGCATCACGCATAACGCATAACGCATAACGCATAACGCATAACGCATAACGCATGACGCATAACGCATAATGCATAACGCATAACGCATAGAGCAAAACGCATAACGCAAACGTATAATGCATAACGCATAACGCATAACGCATATCGCATAACGCATAACGCATAACGCATAACGCATAACGCATAACGTGTAACTTATAACGCATAACGCATAAAGCCTAACGCATAACGCATAACGCATAACGCATATCGCATAACGCATAACGCATAACGTATAACGCATAACGCATACCGTATAGCGCTTAACGCATAACGCATAACGCATAACGCATAACGCATAACGCATAACGCATAACGCATAACGCATAACGCATAACGCATAACGCATAACGCATAACGCATAACTATAACGCATAACGCATAACGCATAAAGCATAACGCATAACGCATAACGCATAACGCATAACGCATAACGCATAACGCATAACGCATAACGCATAACGCATAACGCATAACGCATAACGCATATCGCATAACGCATAACGCATACCGTATAACGCATAATGCATAACGCATAAAGCATAACGCATAACGCATAACGCATAACGCATAACGCATAACGCATAACGCATAACGCATAACGCATAACGCATAACGCATAACGCATAACGCATAACGCATAACGCATAACCATAACGCATAACGCATAACGCATGAAGCATAACGCATAACGCATAACGCATAACGCATAACCCATAACGCATAACGCATAACGCATAACGTATAACGCATAACGCATACCGTATAACGCATAATGCATAACGCATAACGCATAACGCATAACGCATAACGCATAACGTGTAACTCATACCGTATAACGCATAATGCATAACGCATAAAGCATAACGCATAACGCATAACGCATTAGGCATAACGCATAACGCATAACGCATAACGCATAACGCATAACGCATAACGCATAACGCATAACCATAACGCATAACGCATAACGCATAAAGCATAACGCATAACGCATAACGCATAACGCATAACGCATAACGCATAACGCATCACGCATAACGCATAACGCATAACGCATAACGCATAACGCATAACGCATGACGCATAACGCATAATGCATAACGCATAACGCATAAAGCAAAACGCATAACGCAAACGTATAACGCACAACGCATAACGCATAACGCATAACGCATAACGCATAACGCATAACGCATAACGTATAACGCATAACGCATAACGCATAATGCATAACGCATAACTCATAACGCATAACGTATAACGCATAACGCATAACGCATAATGCATAACGCATAACGCGTAACCATAACGCATAACGCATAACCCATAACGCATAACGCATAACGCATAACGTATAACGCATAACGCATACCGTATAACGCATAATGCATAACGCATAACGCATAACGCATAACGCATAACGCATAACGCATAACGCATAACGCATAACGTATAACGCATAACGCATACCGTATAACGCATAACGCATAACGCATAACGCAAACGTATAGCGCACAACGCATAATGCATAAACCATAACCCTTACTTCATAACGCATAACGCATAATGCACAACGCATAACGAACACCGGAAAACCCATAACGCCTAACGCATAACGGATCACGAATAACGCATAATGCATAACGCATAAAGCATAACGCATAACGCATAACGCATAACGCATAACGCATAACGCATAACGCATAACGCATAAAGCATAACGCATAACGCATAACGCATAACGCATAACACATAACGCATAACGCATAACGCATAACGCATAACGCATAACGCATAACGTGTAACTCATAACGCATAACGCATAAAGCATAACGCATAACGCATAACGCATAACGCATATCGCATAACGCATAACGCATAACGCATAACGCATAACGCATAACGCATAACGCATAACGCTTAACGCATAACGGATCACGCATAACGCGTAACTCATAACTCATAAGGTGTAACGCATAACGCATAATGCATAAAACACAACGCATAACTTATAACTCATTACTCATAACGAATAACGCATAACGCATATCGCATAACGCATAACGCATAATGCATAACGCATAAAGCGTAACGCATAACGCATAACGCATCACGCATAACGCATAACGCATAACGCATAACGCATAACGCATAACGCATAACGCTTAAAGCATAACGGATCACGCATAACGCGTAACTCATAACTCATAAGGTGTAACGCATAACGCATAATGCATAAAGCATAACGCATAACTTATAACTCATTACTCATAACGAATAACGCATAACGCATAACGCATAACGCATAACGCATAACGCATAACGCATAACGCATAACGCATAACGCATAACGCATAACGCATAACGCATAACGTATAACTCATAACGCATAACGCATAAAGCATAACGCATAACGCATAACGCATAACGCATAACGCATAGCTTATAACGCATAACGCATAACGCATAATGCATAACGCATAACGCATAACGCATATCGCATAACGCATAACGCATAACGCATAACGCATAACGGATAACGTGTAACGCATAACGCATAACGCATAAAGCCTAACGCATAACGCATAACGCATAACGTATAACGCATAACGCATACCGTATAGCGCATAACGCATAACGCATAACGCATAACGCATAACGCATAACGCATAACGCATAACGTGTAACTCATACCGTATAACGCATAATGCATAACGCATAAAGCATAACGCATAACGCATAACGCATAACGCATAACGCATAACGCATAACGCATAACGCATAACGCATAACGCATAACGCATAACGCATAACGCATAACGCATAACCATAACGCATAGCGCATAACGCATAAAGCATAACGCGTAACGCATAACGCATAACGCATAACGCATAACGCATGACGCATAACGCATAATGCATAACGCATAACGCGTAAAGCAAAACGCATAACGCAAACGTATAACGCACAACGCATAACGCATAACGCATAACGCATAACGCATAACGCATAACGTATAACGCATAACGCATAACGCATAACGCATAAAGCAAAACGCATAACGCAAACGTATAACGCACAACGCATAACGCATAACGCATAACGCATAACGCATAACGCATAACGTATAACGCATAACGCATAACGCATAATGCATAACGCATAACGCATAACGCGTAACCATAACGCATAACGCATAACCCATAACGCATAACGCATAACGCATAACGTATAACGCATAACGCATACCGTATAACGCATAATGCATAACGCATAACGCATAACGCATAACGCATAACGTATAACGCATAACGCATACCGTATAACGCATAACGCATAACGCATAACGCAAACGTATAGCGCACAACGCATAATGCATAAACCATAACCCTTACTTCATAACGCATAACGCATAACGCATAACGCATAACGCATAACGCATAACGCATAAAGCATAACGCATAACGCATAACGCATAACGCATAACGCATAACGCATAACGCATAACGCATAACGCATAACGCATAACGCATAACGCATAACGTGTAACTCATAACGCATAACGCATAAAGCATAACGCATAACGCATAACGCATAACGCATATCGCATAACGCATAACGCATAACGTATAACGCATAACGCATACCGTATAGCGCATAACGCATAACGCATAACGCATAACGCATAACGCATAACGCATAACGCATAACGCTTAACGCATAACGGATCACGCATAACGCGTAACTCATAACTCATAAGGTGTAACGCATAAAGCGTAACGCATAACGCATAAATCATAACGCATAACGCATAACGCATAACGCATAACGCATAACGCATAACGCATAACGCATAACGCATAACGCATAACGAATAACGTATATCGCATAACGCATAACGCATAATGCATAACGCATAACGCATAACGCGTAACCATAACGCATAACGCATAACCCATAACGCATAACGCATAACGCATAACGTATAACGCATAACGCATACCGTATAACGCATAATGCATAACGCATAACGCATAACGCATAACGCATAACGCATAACGCATAACGTATAACGCATAACGCATACCGTATAACGCATAACGCATAACGCATAACGCAAACGTATAGCGCACAACGCATAATGCATAAACCATAACCCTTACTTCATAACGCATAACGCATAATGCACAACGCATAACGAACACCGGAAAACCCATAACGCCTAACGCATAACGGATCACGAATAACGCATAATGCATAACGCATAACGCATAACGCATAACGCATAACGCATAACGCATAACGCATAACGCATAACGTGTAACTCATAACGCATAACGCATAAAGCCTAACGCATAACGCATAACGCATAACGCATATCGCATAACGCATAACGCATAACGTATAACGCATAACGCATACCGTATAGCGCATAACGCATAACGCATAACGCATAACGCATAACGCATAACGCATAACGCATAACGCATAACGCATAACGCATAACGTGTAACTCATACCGTATAACGCATAATGCATAACGCATAAAGCATAACGCATAACGCATAACGCATAACGCATAACGCATAACGCATAACGCATAACGCATAACGCATAACGCATAACGCATAACGCATAACGCATAACGCATAACCATAACGCATAACGCATAACGCATAAAGCATAACGCATAACGCATAACGCATAACGCATAACGCATAACGCATAACGCATGACGCATAACGCATAACGCATAACGCATAACGCATAAAGCAAAATGCATAACGCAAACGTATAACGCACAACGCATAACGCATAACGCATAACGCATAACGCATAACGCATAACGCATAACGTATAACGCATAACGCATAACGCATAATGCATAACGCATAACGCATAACGCATAACCATAACGCATAACGCATAAAGCAAAACGCATAACGCAAACGTATAACGCACAACGCATAACGCATAACGCATAACGCATAACGCATAACGCATAACGCATAACGTATAACGCATAACGCATAACGCATAATGCATAACGCATAACGCATAACGCGTAACCATAACGCATAACGCATAACCCATAACGCATAACGCATAACGCATAACGTATAACGCATAACGCATACCGTATAACGCATAATGCATAACGCATAACGCATAACGCATAACGCATAACGTATAACGCATAACGCATACCGTATAACGCATAACGCATAACGCATAACGCATAACGCATAACGCATAACGCATAACGCATAACGCATAACGCATAACGCATCACGCATAACGCATAACGCATGACGCATAACGCATAACGCATAACGCATGACGCATAACGCATAACGCATAACGCATAACGCATAAAGCAAAACGCATAACGCAAACGTATAACGCACAACGCATAACGCATAACGCATAACGCATAACGCATAACGCATAACGCATAACGCATAACGCATAACGTATAACGCATAACGCATAACGCATAACGCATAATGCATAACGCATAACGCATAACGCATAACCATAACGCATAACGCATAAAGCAAAACGCATAACGCAAACGCATAACGCATAACGCATCACGCATAACGCATAACGCATAACGCATAACGCATAACGCATAACGCATAACGCATAACGCATAACGCATGACGCATAACGCATAACTTATAACTCATTACTCATAACGAATAACGCATAACGCATAACGCATAACGCATATCGCATAACGCATAACGCATAACGCATAACGTGTAACTCATAACGCATAACGCATAATGCATAAAGCGTAACGCATAACGCATAACGCATAACGCATAACGCATAACGCATAACGCATAACCATAACGCATAACGCATAACCCATAACGCATAACGCATAACAAATAAAGTATAACGCATAACGCATACCGTATAACGCATAATGCATAACGCATAACGCATAACGCATAACCCATAACGCATAACGTATAACGCATAACGCATACCGTATAACGCATAACGCATAACGCATAACGCAAACGTATAGCGCACAACGCATAATGCATAAACCATAACCCTTACTTCATAACGCATAACGCATAATGCACAACGCATAACGAACACCGGAAAACCCATAACGCCTAACGCATAACGGATCACGAATAACGCATAATGCATAACGCATAAAGCATAACGCATAACGCATAACGCATAACGCATAACGCATAACGCATAACGCATAACGCATAACGCATAACGCATAACGCATAACGCATAACGCATAACGCATAACGCATAACGCATAACGCATAACGCATAACGCATAACGCATAACGCATAACGCATAACGCATAACGCATAATGCATAACGCATAACGCATAACGCATAACGCATAACGCATAACGCATAACGCATAACGCATATCGCATAACGCATAACGCATAAAGCATAACGCATAACGCATAACTTATAACTCATTACTCATAACGAATAACGCATAACGCATAACGCATAACGCATATCGCATAACGCATAACGCATAATGCATAACGCATAAAGCGTAACGCATAACGCATAAATCATAACGCATAACGCATAACGCATAACGCATAACGCATACCGTATAACGCATAACGCATAACGCATAACGCATAACGCATAACGCATAACGCATAACGCATAACGCATAACGCATTACGCATAACGCATAACGCATAACGCATAACGCATAACGCATAACGCATATCGCAAAACGCATAACGCATAACGCATAACGCATAACGCATAACGCATAACGCATAACGCATAACGCATAACGCATAACGCATAACGCATAACGCATAACGCATAAAGCATAACGCACAACGCATAACGCATAACGCATAACGCAAAACGCATAACGCATAACGCATAACGCATAACGCATAACGCATAACGCATAACGCATAACGCATAACGCATAACGCATAACGCATAACGCATAACCATAACGCATAACGCATAACCCATAACGCATAACGCATAACGCATAACGTATAACGCATAACGCATACCGTATAACGCATAATGCATAACGCATAAAGCATAACGCATAACGCATAACGCATAACGCATAACGCAAATGAGCATAACCATAACGCATAACGCATAACGCATAACGCATAACGCATAACGCATAACGCATCACGCATAACGCATAACGCATAACGCATAACGCATAACGCATAACGCATAACGCATAACGCATAACGCTTAAAGCATAACGGATCACGCATAACGCGTAACTCATAACTCATAAGGTGTAACGCATAACGCATAATGCATAAAGCATAACGCATAACTTATAACTCATTACTCATAACGAATAACGCATAACGCATAACGCATAACGCATAACGCATAACGCATAACGCATAACGCATAACGCATAACGCATAACGTATAACTCCTAACGCACAACGCATAAAGCATAACGCATAACGCATAACGCATAACGCATAGCTTATAACGCATAACGCATAACGCATAACGTATAACGCATAACGCATAAAGCGTAACGCATAACGCATAAATCATAACGCATAACGCATAACGCATAACGCTTACCGTATAACGCATAACGCATAACGCATAACGGATAACGCATAACGCATAACCACAAGGCATAACGCATAACCCATAACGCATAACGCATAACGCATAACATATAACGCATAACGCATAACGCATAACGCATAGCGCATAACGCATAACGCATAACGCATAACGCATAACGCATAACGCATAACGCATAACGCATAAAGCATAACGCATAACGCATAACGCAAACGTATAACGCACACCGCATAACGCATAACGCATAACGCAAAACGCATAACGCATAACGCATAACGCATAACGCATAACGCATAACGCATAACGCATAACGCATAACGCATAACGCATAACCATAACGCATAACGCATAACCCATAACGCATAACGCATAACGCATAACGTATAACGCATAACGCATACCGTATAACGCATAATGCATAACGCATAAAGCATAACGCATAACGCATAACGCATAACGCATAACGCAAATGAGCATAACCATAACGCATAACGCATAACGCATAACGCATAACGCATAACGCATAACGCATCACGCATAACGCATAACGCATAACGCATAACGCATAACGCATAACGCATAACGCATAACGCTTAAAGCATAACGGATCACGCATAACGCGTAACTCATAACTCATAAGGTGTAACGCATAACGCATAATGCATAAAGCATAACGCATAACTTATAACTCATTACTCATAACGAATAACGCATAACGCATAACGCATAACGCATAACGCATAACGCATAACGCATAACGCATAACGTATAACTCCTAACGCATAACGCATAAAGCATAACGCATAACGCATAACGCATAACGCATAGCTTATAACGCATAACGCATAACGCATAATGCATAACGCATAACGCATAACGCATATCGCATAACGCATAACGCATAACGCATAACGCATAACGCATAACGTGTAACTCATAACGCATAACGCATAAAGCCTAACGCATAACGCATAACGCATAACGCATATCGCATAACGCATAACGCATAACGTATAACGCATAACGCATACCGTATAGCGCATAACGCATAACGCATAACGCATAACGCATAACGCATAACGCATAACGCATAACGCATAACGCATAACGCATAACGCATAACGTGTAACTCATACCGTATAACGCATAATGCATAACGCATAAAGCATAACGCATAACGCATAACGCATAACGCATAACGCATAACGCATAACGCATAACGCATAACGCATAACGCATAACGCATAACCATAACGCATAACGCATAACGCATAAAGCATAACGCATAACGCATAACGCATAACGCATAACGCATAACGCATAACGCATCACGCATAACGCATAACGCATAACGCATAACGCATAACGCATGACGCATAACTCATAATGCATAACGCATAACGCATAAAGCAAAACGCATAACGCAAACGTATAACGCACAACGCATAACGCATAACGCATAACGCATAACGCATAACGCATAACGCATAACGTATAACGCATAACGCATAACGCATAATGCATAACGCATAACGCATAACGCATAACCATAACGCATAACGCATAAAGCAAAACGCATAACGCAAACGTATATCGCACAACGCATAACGCATAACGCATAACGCATAACGCATAACGTATTGCGCATAACGCATAACGCATAATGCATAACGCATAACGCATAACGCGTAACCATAACGCATAACGCATAACCCATAACGCATAACGCATAACGCATAACGTATAACGCATAACGCATACCGTATAGCGCATAACGCATAACGCATAACGCATAACGCATAACGCATAACGCATAACGTGTAACTCATACCGTATAACGCATAATGCATAACGCATAAAGCATAACGCATAACGCATAACGCATAACGCATAACGCATAACGCATAACGCATAACGCATAACGCATAACGCATAACGCATAACGCATTACGCATAACGCATAACGCATAACGCATAACGCATAACCATAACGCATAGCGCATAACGCATAAAGCATAACGCGTAACGCATAACGCATAACGCATAACGCATGACGCATAACGCATAATGCATAACGCATAACGCGTAAAGCAAAACGCATAACGCAAACGTATAACGCACAACGCATAACGCATAACGCATAACGCATAACGCATAACGCATAACGTATAACGCATAACGCATAACGCATAACGCATAAAGCAAAACGCATAACGCAAACGTATAACGCACAACGCATAACGCATAACGCATAACGCATAACGCATAACGCATAACGTATAACGCATAACGCATAACGCATAATGCATAACGCATAACGCATAACGCGTAACCATAACGCATAACGCATAACCCATAACGCATAACGCATAACGCATAACGTATAACGCATAACGCATACCGTATAACGCATAATGCATAACGCATAACGCATAACGCATAACGCATAACGTATAACGCATAACGCATACCGTATAACGCATAACGCATAACGCATAACGCAAACGTATAGCGCACAACGCATAATGCATAAACCATAACCCTTACTTCATAACGCATAACGCATAACGCATAACGCATAACGCATAACGCATAACGCATAACGCATAACGCATAAAGCATAACGCATAACGCATAACGCATAACGCATAACGCATAACGCATAACGCATAACGCATAACGCATAACGCATAACGCATAACGCATAACGTGTAACTCATAACGCATAACGCATAAAGCATAACGCATAACGCATAACGCATAACGCATATCGCATAACGCATAACGCATAACGTATAACGCATAACGCATACCGTATAGCGCATAACGCATAACGCATAACGCATAACGCATAACGCATAACGCATAACGCATAACGCTTAACGCATAACGGATCACGCATAACGCGTAACTCATAACTCATAAGGTGTAACGCATAAAGCGTAACGCATAACGCATAAATCATAACGCATAACGCATAACGCATAACGCATAACGCATAACGCATAACGCATAACGCATAACGAATAACGTATATCGCATAACGCATAACGCATAATGCATAACGCATAACGCATAACGCGTAACCATAACGCATAACGCATAACCCATAACGCATAACGCATAACGCATAACGTATAACGCATAACGCATACCGTATAACGCATAATGCATAACGCATAACGCATAACGCATAACGCATAACGCATAACGCATAACGCATAACGTATAACGCATAACGCATACCGTATAACGCATAACGCATAACGCATAACGCAAACGTATAGCGCACAACGCATAATGCATAAACCATAACCCTTACTTCATAACGCATAACGCATAATGCACAACGCATAACGAACACCGGAAAACCCATAACGCCTAACGCATAACGGATCACGAATAACGCATAATGCATAACGCATAACGCATAACGCATAACGCATAACGCATAACGCATAACGCATAACGCATAACGTGTAACTCATAACGCATAACGCATAAAGCCTAACGCATAACGCATAACGCATAACGCATAACGCATATCGCATAACGCATAACGCATAACGTATAACGCATAACGCATACCGTATAGCGCATAACGCATAACGCATAACGCATAACGCATAACGCATAACGCATAACGCATAACGCATAACGCATAACGTGTAACTCATACCGTATAACGCATAATGCATAACAGATAAAGCATAACGCATAACGCATAACGCATAACGCATAACGCATAACGCATAACGCATAACGCATAACGCATAACGCATAACGCATAACGCATAACGCATAACCATAACGCATAACGCATAACGCATAAAGCATAACGCATAACGCATAACGCATAACGCATAACGCATAACGCATAACGCATGACGCATAACGCATAACGCATAACGCATAACGCATAACGCATAAAGCAAAACGCATAACGCAAACGTATAACGCACAACGCATAACGCATAACGCATAACGCATAACGCATAACGCATAACGCATAACGTATAACGCATAACGCATAACGCATAATGCATAACGCATAACGCATAACGCATAACCATAACGCATAACGCATAAAGCAAAACGCATAACGCAAACGTATAACGCACAACGCATAACGCATAACGCATAACGCATAACGCATAACGCATAACGCATAACGTATAACGCATAACGCATAACGCATAATGCATAACGCATAACGCATAACGCGTAACCATAACGCATAACGCATAACCCATAACGCATAACGCATAACGCATAACGTATAACGCATAACGCATACCGTATAACGCATAATGCATAACGCATAACGCATAACGCATAACGCATAACGCATAACGTATAACGCATAACGCATACCGTATAACGCATAACGCATAACGCATAACGCATAACGCATAACGCATAACGCATAACGCATAACGCATAACGCATCACGCATAACGCATAACGCATGACGCATAACGCATAACGCATAACGCATGACGCATAACGCATAACGCATAACGCATAACGCATAAAGCAAAAGGCATAACGCAAACGTATAACGCACAACGCATAACGCATAACGCATAACGCATAACGCATAACGCATAACGCATAACGCATAACGCATAACGCATAACGCATAACGTATAACGCATAACGCATAACGCATAACGCATAATGCATAACGCATAACGCATAACGCATAACCATAACGCATAACGCATAAAGCAAAACGCATAACGCAAACGCATAACGCATAACGCATCACGCATAACGCATAACGCATAACGCATAACGCATAACGCATAACGCATGACGCATAACGCATAACTTATAACTCATTACTCATAACGAATAACGCATAACGCATAACGCATAACGCATAACGCATAACGCATAACGCATAACGTGTAACTCATAACGCATAACGCATAATGCATAAAGCGTAACGCATAACGCATAACTTATAACTCATTACTCATAACGAATAACGCATAACGCATAACGCATATCGCATAACGCATAACGCATAATGCATAACGCATAAAGCATAACGCATAACGCATAACGCATAACGCATAACGCATAACGCATAACGCATAACGCATAACGCATAACGCATAACGCATAACGCATAAAGCATAACGCATAACGCATAACGCATAACGCATAACGCATAACGCATAACCATAACGCATAACGCATAACCCATAACGCATAACGCATAACAAATAAAGTATAACGCATAACGCATACCGTATAACGCATAATGCATAACGCATAACGCATAACCCATAACGCATAACGTATAACGCATAACGCATACCGTATAACGCATAACGCATAACGCATAACGCAAACGTATAGCGCACAACGCATAATGCATAAACCATAACCCTTACTTCATAACGCATAACGCATAATGCACAACGCATAACGAACACCGGAAAACCCATAACGCCTAACGCATAACGGATCACGAATAACGCATAATGCATAACGCATAAAGCATAACGCATAACGCATAACGCATAACGCATAACGCATAACGCATAACGCATAACGCATAACGCATAACGCATAACGCATAACGCATAACGCATAACGCATAACGCATAACGCATAACGCATAACGCATAACGCATAACGCATAACGCATAACGCATAACGCATAACGCATAACGCATAACGCATAACGCATATCGCATAACGCATAACGCATAAAGCATAACGCATAACGCATAACTTATAACTCATTACTCATAACGAATAACGCATAACGCATAACGCATAACGCATATCGCATAACGCATAACGCATAATGCATAACGCATAAAGCGTAACGCATAACGCATAAATCATAACGCATAACGCATAACGCATAACGCATAACGCATACCGTATAACGCATAACGCATAACGCATAACGCATAACGCATAACGCATAACGCATAACGCATAACGCATAACGCATAACGCATAACGCATAGCGCATAACGCATAACGCATGACGCATAACGCATAACGCATAACGCATAACGCTTAACGCATAACGCATAATGCATAACGCATAACTCATAACTCATAAGGAGTAACGCATAACGCATAAAGCATAACGCATAACGCATAACGCATAACGCATAACGCATAACGCATAATGCATAAAGCATAACGCATAACGCATAACGCATAACTTATAACTCATTACTCATAACGAATAACGCATAACGCATAACGCATAACGCATTACGCATAACGCATAACGCATAACGCATAACGCATAACGCATAACGCATAACGCATAACGCATAACGCATAACGCATAACGCATAACGCATAACGCATAACGCATAACGCATAACGCATAACGCATAACGCATAACGCATAACGCATAACGCATAAAGCATAACGCATAACGCATAACGCATAACGCATAACGCATAACGCATAACGCATAACGCATAACGCATAACGCATAACGTATAACGCATAACGCATAAAGCATAACGCATAACGCATAACGCATAACGCATAACGCATAACGCATAACGCATAACACAACGCATAACGCATAACCATAACGCATAACGCATAACCCATAACGCATAACGCATAACGTATAACGCATAACGCGTAACTCATAACTCATAAGGTGTAACGCATAACGCATAATGCATAAAGCATAACGCATAACTTATAACTCATTACTCATAACGAATAACGCATAACGCATAACGCATACCGTATAACGCATAACGCATAAAGCAAAACGCATAACGCAAACGTATAACGCACATCGCATAACGCATAACGCATAACGCATAACGCATAACGCATAACGTATAACGCATAACGCATAAAGCGTAACGCATAACGCATAAATCATAACGCATAACGCATAACGCATAACGCTTACCGTATAACGCATAACGCATAACGCATAACGGATAACGCATAACGCATAACCACAAGGCATAACGCATAACCCATAACGCATAACGCATAACATATAACGCATAACGCATAACGCATAACGCATAGCGCATAACGCATAACGCATAACGCATAACGCATAACGCATAACGCATAACGCATAACGCATAACGCATAACGCATAAAGCATAACGCATAACGCATAACGCAAACGTATAACGCACAACGCATAACGCATAACGCATAACGCAAAACGCATAACGCATAACGCATAACGCATAACGCATAACGCATAACGCATAACGCATAACGCATAACGCATAACGCATAACGCATAACCATAACGCATAACGCATAACCCATAACGCATAACGCATAACGCATAACGTATAACGCATAACGCATACCGTATAACGCATAATGCATAACGCATAAAGCATAACGCATAACGCATAACGCATAACGCATAACGCATAACGCATAACCATAACGCATAACGCATAACGCATAACGCATAACGCATAACGCATAACGCATCACGCATAACGCATAACGCATAACGCATAACGCATAACGCATAACGCATAACGCATAACGCATAACGCTTAAAGCATAACGGATCACGCATAACGCGTAACTCATAACTCATAAGGTGTAACGCATAACGCATAATGCATAAAGCATAACGCATAACTTATAACTCATTACTCATAACGAATAACGCATAACGCATAACGCATAACGCATAACGCATAACGCATAACGCATAACGCATAACGCATAACGTATAACTCCTAACGCATAACGCATAAAGCATAACGCATAACGCATAACGCATAACGCATAGCTTATAACGCATAACGCATAACGCATAATGCATAACGCATAACGCATAACGCATATCGCATAACGCATAACGCATAACGCATAACGCATAACGCATAACGTGTAACTCATAACGCATAACGCATAACGCATAACGCATAACGCATCACGCATAACGCATAACGCATAACGCATAACGCATAACGCATGACGCATAACTCATAATGCATAACGCATAACGCATAAAGCAAAACGCATAACGCAAACGTATAACGCACAACGCATAACGCATAACGCATAACGCATAACGCATAACGCATAACGCATAACGTATAACGCATAACGCATAACGCATAATGCATAACGCATAACGCATAACGCATAACCATAACGCATAACGCATAAAGCAAAACGCATAACGCAAACGTATATCGCACAACGCATAACGCATAACGCATAACGCATAACGCATAACGCATAACGTATTGCGCATAACGCATAACGCATAATGCATAACGCATAACGCATAACGCGTAACCATAACGCATAACGCATAACCCATAACGCATAACGCATAACGCATAACGTATAACGCATAACGCATACCGTATAACGCATAATGCATAACGCATAACGCATAACGCATAACGCATAACGCATAACGTATAACGCATAACGCATACCGTATAACGCATAACGCATAACGCATAACGCAAACGTATAGCGCACAACGCATAATGCATAAACCATAACCCTTACTTCATAACGCATAACGCATAATGCACAACGCATAACGAACACCGGAAAACCCATAACGCCTAACGCATAACGGATCACGAATAACGCATAATGCATAACGCATAAAGCATAACGCATAACGCATAACGCATAACGTGTAACTCATAACGCATAACGCATAAAGCCTAACGCATAACGCATAACGCATAACGCATAACGCATAACGCATAACGCATAACGCATAACGCATAACGCATAACGTATAACTCATAACGCATAACGCATAAAGCATAACGCATAACGCATAACGCATAGCTTATAACGCATAACGCATAACGCATAATGCATAACGCATAACGCATAACGCATATCGCATAACGCATAACGCATAACGCATAACGCATCACGCATAACGCATAACGCATAACGTATAACGCATAACGCATAACGCATAACGCATGACGCATAACGCATAACGCATAACGCATAACGCATAAAGCAAAACGCATAACGCAAACGTATAACGCACAACGCATAACGCATAACGCATAACGCATAACGCATAACGCATAACGCATAACGCATAACGTATAACGCATAACGCATAACGCATAATGCATAACGCATAACGCATAACGCATAACCATAACGCATTACGCATAAAGCAAAACGCATAACGCAAACGTATAACGCACAACGCATAACGCATAACGCATAACGCATAACGCATAACGCATAACGTATAACGCATAACGCATAACGCATAACGCATAACGCATAACGTATAACGCATAACGCATACCGTATAACGCATAACGCATAACGCATAACGCAAACGTATAGCGCACAACGCATAACGAACACCGGAAAACCCATAACGCCTAACGCATAACGGATCACGAATAACGCATAATGCATAACGCATAAAGCATAACGCATAACGCATAACGCTTAACGCATAACGCATAACGCATAACGCATAAAGCATAACGCATAACGCATAACGCATAACGCATAACGCATAACGCATAACGCATAACGCATAACGCATAACGCATAACGTGTAACTCATAACGCATAACGCATAAAGCATAACGCATAACGCATAACGCATAACGCATATCGCATAACGCATAACGCATAACGTATAACGCATAACGCATACCGTATAGCGCATAACGCATAACGCATAACGCATAACGCATAACGCATAACGCATAACGCTTAACGCATAACGGATCACGCATAACGCGTAACTCATAACTCATAAGGTGTAACGCATAACGCATAATGCATAAAACATAACGCATAACTTATAACTCATTACTCATAACGAATAACGCATAACGCATAACGCATATCGCATAACGCATAACGCATAATGCAAAACGCATAACGCAAACGTATAACGCACAACGCATAACGCATAACGCATAACGCATAACGCATAACGCATAACGCATAACGCATAACGCATAACGTATAACGCATAACGCATAACGCATAATGCATAACGCATAACGCATAACGCATAACCATAACGCATAACGCATAAAGCAAAACGCAAACGTATAACGCACAACGCATAACGCATAACGCATAACGCATAACGCATAACGCATAACGTATAACGCATAACGCATAACGCATAACGCATAACGCATAACGTATAACGCATAACGCATACCGTATAACGCATAACGCATAACGCATAACGCAAACGTATAGCGCACAACGCATAACGAACACCGGAAAACCCATAACGCCTAACGCATAACGGATCACGAATAACGCATAATGCATAACGCATAAAGCATAACGCATAACGCATAACGCATAACGCATAACGCATAACGCATAACGCATAAAGCATAACGCATAACGCATAACGCATAACGCATAACGCATAACGCATAACGCATAACGCATAACGCATAACGCATAACGCATAACGTGTAACTCATAACGCATAACGCATAAAGCATAACGCATAACGCATAACGCATAACGCATATCGCATAACGCATAACGCATAACGTATAACGCATAACGCATACCGTATAGCGCATAACGCATAACGCATAACGCATAACGCATAACGCATAACGCTTAACGCATAACGGATCACGCATAACGCGTAACTCATAACTCATAAGGTGTAACGCATAACGCATAATGCATAAAACATAACGCATAACTTATAACTCATTACTCATAACGAATAACGCATAACGCATAACGCATATCGCATAACGCATAACGCATAATGCATAACGCATAAAGCGTAACGCATAACGCATAAATCATAACGCATAACGCATAACGCATAACGCATAACGCTTACCGTATAACCCATAACGCATAACGCATAACGCATAACGCATAACGCATAACGCATAACGCATAACGCATAACGCATAACGCATAAAGCATAACGCATAACGCATAACGCATAACGCATAACGCATAACGCATAACGCATAAAGCATAACGCATAACGCATAACGCAAACGTATAACGCACAACGCATGACGCATAACGCATAACGCAAAACGCATAACGCATAACGCATAACGCATAACGCATAACGCATAACGCATAACGCATAACCATAACGCATAACGCATAACCCATAACGCATAACGCATAACGCATAACGCATAACCATAAGGCATAACGCATAACCCATAACGCATAACGCATAACGCATAACGCTTAACGCATAACGGATCCCGCATAACGCGTAACTCATAACTCATAAGGTGTAACGCATAACGCATAAAGCATAACGCATAACGCAAACGTATAACGCACAACGCATAACGCATAACGCATAACGCAAAACGCATAACGCATAACGCATAACGCATAACGCATAACGCATAACGCATAACGCATAACGCATAACGCATAACCATAACGCATAACGCATAACGCATAACGCATAACGCATAACGCATAACCATAACGCATAACGCATAACGCATAAAGAATAACGCATATTGCATAAAGCATAACGCATAACGCATAACGCATAACACATAACGCATAACGCATAAAGCATAACGCATAACGCATAACGCATAACGCATAACGCATAACGCATAACGCATAACGCATAACGCATAACGCATAACGCATAACGCATAACGCATAACGCATAACGCATAACGCATAATGCATAACGCATAACGCATAACGCATAACGCATAACGCATAACGCATAACGCATAACGCATAACGCATAACGTGTAACTCATACCGTATAACGCATAATGCATAACGTATAAAGCATAACGCATAACGCATAACGCATAACGCATAACGCATAACGCATAACGCATAACGCATAACGCATAACGCATAACGCATAACGCATAACGCATAACGCATAACGCATAACCATAACGCATAACGCATAACGCATAAAGCATAACGCATAACGCATAACGCATAACGCATAACGCATAACGCATAACGCATCACGCATAACGCATAACGCATAACGCATAACGCATGACGCATAACGCATAACGCATAACGCATAAAGCGTAACGCATAACGCATAAATCATAACGCATAACGCATAACGCATAACGCATAACGCATCACGCATAACGCATAACGCATAACGTATAACGCATAACGCATAACGCATAACGCATAACGCATAACGTATAACGCATAACGCATAACGCATAATGCATAACGCATAACGCATAACGCATAACCATAACGCATAACGCATAAAGCAAAACGCATAACGCAAACGTATAACGCACAACGCATAACGCATAACGCATAACGCATAACTTATAACTCATTACTGATAACGAATAACGCATAACGCATAACGCATAACTCAAACGTATAACGCACAACGCATAACGCATAACGCATAACGCATAACGCATAACGCATAACGTATAACGCATAACGCATAACGCATAATGCATAACGCCTAACGCATAACGCATAACCATAACGCATAACGCATAACGCATAACGCATAACGCATAACGCATAACGCATAACGCATAACGTATAACTCATAACGCATAACGCATAACGCATAAAGCATAACGCATAACGCATAACGCATAACGCATAGCTTATAACGCATAACGCATAACGCATAATGCATAACGCATAATGCATAACGCATATCGCATAACGCATAACGCATAACGCATAACGCATAACGTATAACGCATAACGCATAACGCATAACGCATAACGCATGACGCATAACGCATAACGCATAACGCATAACGCATAAAGCAAAACGCATAACTCAAACGTATAACGCACAACGCATAACGCATAACGCATAACGCATAACGCATAACGCATAACGTATATCGCATAACGCATAACGCTTAACGCATAACGCATAACGCATAACGCATAACGCATAACGTGTAACTCATAACGCATAACGCATAACGCATAACGCATAACGCATAACGCATAACGCATAACGTATAACTCATAACGCATAACGCATAACGCATAAAGCATAACGCATAACGCATAACGCATAACGCATAGCTTATAACGCATAACGCATAACGCATAATGCATAACGCATAACGCATAACGCATAACGCATAACGTGTAACTCATACCGTATAACGCATAATGCATAACGCATAAAGCATAACGCATAACGCATAACGCATAACGCATAACGCATAACGCATAACGCATAACACATAACGCATAACGCATAACGCATAACCATAACGCATAACGCATAACGCATAACGCATAAAGCATAACGCATAACGCATAACGCATAACGCATAACGCATAACGCATAACGCATCACGCATAACGCATAACGCATAACGCATAACGCATAACGCATAACGCATAACGCATGACGTATAACGCATAACGCATAACGCATAACGCATAAAGCAAAACGCATAACGCAAACGTATAACGCACATCGCATAACGCATAACGCATAACGCATAACGCATAACGCATAACGTATAACGCATAACGCATAAAGCGTAACGCATAACGCATAAATCATAACGCATAACGCATAACGCATAACGCTTACCGTATAACGCATAACGCATAACGCATAACGGATAACGCATAACGCATAACCACAAGGCATAACGCATAACCCATAACGCATAACGCATAACGCATAACATATAACGCATAACGCATAACGCATAACGCATAGCGCATAACGCATAACGCATAACGCATAACGCATAACGCATAACGCATAACGCATAACGCATAACGCATAAAGCATAACGCATAACGCATAACGCAAACGTATAACGCACAACGCATAACGCATAACGCATAACGCAAAACGCATAACGCATAACGCATAACGCATAACGCATAACGCATAACGCATAACGCATAACGCATAACGCATAACGCATAACCATAACGCATAACGCATAACCCATAACGCATAACGCATAACGCATAACGTATAACGCATAACGCATACCGTATAACGCATAATGCATAACGCATAAAGCATAACGCATAACGCATAACGCATAACGCATAACGCATAACGCATAACCATAACGCATAACGCATAACGCATAACGCATAACGCATAACGCATAACGCATCACGCATAACGCATAACGCATAACGCATAACGCATAACGCATAACGCATAACGCATAACGCTTAAAGCATAACGGATCACGCATAACGCGTAACTCATAACTCATAAGGTGTAACGCATAACGCATAATGCATAAAGCATAACGCATAACTTATAACTCATTACTCATAACGAATAACGCATAACGCATAACGCATAACGCATAACGCATAACGCATAACGCATAACGTATAACTCCTAACGCATAACGCATAAAGCATAACGCATAACGCATAACGCAAAACGCATAGCTTATAACGCATAACGCATAACGCATAATGCATAACGCATAACGCATAACGCATATCGCATAACGCATAACGCATAACGCATAACGCATAACGCATAACGTGTAACTCATAACGCATAACGCATAAAGCCTAACGCATAACGCATAACGCATAACGCATATCGCATAACGCATAACGCATAACGTATAACGCATAACGCATACCGTATAGCGCATAACGCATAACGCATAACGCATAACGCATAACGCATAACGCATAACGCATAACGCATAACGCATAACGCATAACGCATAACGCATAACGTGTAACTCATACCGTATAACGCATAATGCATAACGCATAAAGCATAACGCATAACGCATAACGCATAACGCATAACGCATAACGCATAACGCATAACGCATAACGCATAACGCATAACGCATAACCATAACGCATAACGCATAACGCATAAAGCATAACGCATAACGCATAACGCATAACGCATAACGCATAACGCATAACGCATCACGCATAACGCATAACGCATAACGCATAACGCATAACGCATGACGCATAACTCATAATGCATAACGCATAACGCATAAAGCAAAACGCATAACGCAAACGTATAACGCACAACGCATAACGCATAACGCATAACGCATAACGCATAACGCATAACGCATAACGTATAACGCATAACGCATAACGCATAATGCATAACGCATAACGCATAACGCATAACCATAACGCATAACGCATAAAGCAAAACGCATAACGCAAACGTATATCGCACAACGCATAACGCATAACGCATAACGCATAACGCATAACGCATAACGTATTGCGCATAACGCATAACGCATAATGCATAACGCATAACGCATAACGCGTAACCATAACGCATAACGCATAACCCATAACGCATAACGCATAACGCATAACGTATAACGCATAACGCATACCGTATAACGCATAATGCATAACGCATAACGCATAACGCATAACGCATAACGCATAACGCATAACGTATAACGCATAACGCATACCGTATAACGCATAACGCATAACGCATAACGCAAACGTATAGCGCACAACGCATAATGCATAAACCATAACCCTTACTTCATAACGCATAACGCATAATGCACAACGCATAACGAACACCGGAAAACCCATAACGCCTAACGCATAACGGATCACGAATAACGCATAATGCATAACGCATAAAGCATAACGCATAACGCATAACGCATAACGTGTAACTCATAACGCATAACGCATAAAGCCTAACGCATAACGCATAACGCATAACGCATAACGCATAACGCATAACGCATAACGCATAACGCATAACGCATAACGCATAACGTATAACTCATAACGCATAACGCATAAAGCATAACGCATAACGCATAACGCATAACGCATAACGCATAGCTTATAACGCATAACGCATAACGCATAATGCATAACGCATAACGCATAACGCATATCGCATAACGCATAACGCATAACGCATAACGCATCACGCATAACGCATAACGCATAACGTATAACGCATAACGCATAACGCATAACGCATGACGCATAACGCATAACGCATAACGCATAACGCATAAAGCAAAACGCATAACGCAAACGTATAACGCACAACGCATAACGCATAACGCATAACGCATAACGCATAACGCATAACGCATAACGCATAACGTATAACGCATAACGCATAACGCATAATGCATAACGCATAACGCATAACGCATAACCATAACGCATAACGCATAAAGCAAAACGCATAACGCAAACGTATAACGCACAACGCATAACGCATAACGCATAACGCATAACGCATAACGCATAACGTATAACGCATAACGCATAACGCATAACGCATAACGCATAACGTATAACGCATAACGCATACCGTATAACGCATAACGCATAACGCAAACGTATAGCGCACAACGCATAACGAACACCGGAAAACCCATAACGCCTAACGCATAACGGATCACGAATATCGCATAATGCATAACGCATAAAGCATAACGCATAACGCATAACGCATAACGCATAACGCATAACGCATAACGCATAACGCATAACGCATAACGCATAACGCATAAAGCAGAACGCATAACGCATAACGCATAACGCATAACGCATAACGCATAACGCATAACGCATAACGCATAACGTGTAACTCATAACGCATAACGCATAAAGCATAACGCATAACGCATAACGCATAACGCATATCGCATAACGCATAACGCATAACGTATAACGCATAACGCATACCGTATAGCGCATAACGCATAACGCATAACGCATAACGCATAACGCATAACGCATAACGCATAACGCTTAACGCATAACGGATCACGCATAACGCGTAACTCATAACTCATAAGGTGTAACGCATAACGCATAATGCATAAAACATAACGCATAACTTATAACTCATTACTCATAACGAATAACGCATAACGCATAACGCATATCGCATAACGCATAACGCATAATGCATAACGCATAAAGCGTAACGCATAACGCATAAATCATAACGCATAACGCATAACGCATAACGCATAACGCTTACCGTATAACCCATAACGCATAACGCATAACGCATAACGCATAACGCATAACGCATAACGCATAACGCATAACGCATAACGCATAAAGCATAACGCATAACGCATAACGCATAACGCATAACGCATAACGCATAAAGCATAACGCATAACGCATAACGCAAACGTATAACGCACAACGCATGACGCATAACGCATAACGCAAAACGCATAACGCATAACGCATAACGCATAACGCATAACGCATAACGCATAACCATAACGCATAACGCATAACCCATAACGCATAACGCATAACGCATAACGCATAACCATAAGGCATAACGCATAACCCATAACGCATAACGCATAACGCATAACGCTTAACGCATAACGGATCCCGCATAACGCGTAACTCATAACTCATAAGGTGTAACGCATAACGCATAAAGCATAACGCATAACGCATAACGCATAACGCATAACGCATATTGCATAAAGCATAACGCATAACGCATAACGCATAACGCATAACGCATAACGCATAACGCATAAAGCATAACGCATAACGCATAACGCATAACGCATAACGCATAACGCATAACGCATAACGCATAACGCATAACGCATAACGCATAACGCATAACGCATAACGCATAACGCATAACGCATAACGCATAACGCATAACGCATAACGCATAACGTATAACGCATAACGTATAACGCATAACGCATACCGTATAGCGCATAACGCATAACGCATAACGCATAACGCATAACGCATAACGCATAACGCATAACGAATAACGTGTAACGCATAACGCATAACGCATAACGTGTAACTCATAACGCATAACGCATAAAGCCTAACGCATAACGCATAACGCATAACGCATAACGCATAACGCATAACGCATAACGCATAACGCATAACGCATAACGCATAACGTGTAACTCATAACGCATAACGCATAAAGCATAACGCATAACGCATAACGCATAACGCATAACGCATAGCTTATAACGCATAACGCATAACGCATAATGCATAACGCATAACGCATAACGCATATCGCATAACGCATAACGCATAACGCATCACGCATAACGCATAACGCATAACGTATAACGCATAACGCATAACGCATAACGCATGACGCATAACGCATAACGCATAACGCATAACGCATAAAGCAAAACGCATAACGCAAACGTATAACGCACAACGCATAACGCATAACGCATAACGCATAACGCATAACGCATAACGCATAACGCATAACGCATAACGCATAACGTATAACGCATAACGCATAACGCATAATGCATAACGCATAACGCATAACGCATAACCATAACGCATAACGCATAAAGCAAAACGCAAACGTATAACGCACAACGCATAACGCATAACGCATAACGCATAACGCATAACGCATAACGCATAACGTATAACGCATAACGCATAACGCATAACGCATAACGCATAACGTATAACGCATAACGCATACCGTATAACGCATAACGCATAACGCATAACGCAAACGTATAGCGCACAACGCATAACGAACACCGGAAAACCCATAACGCCTAACGCATAACGGATCACGAATAACGCATAATGCATAACGCATAAAGCATAACGCATAACGCATAACGCATAACGCATAACGCATAACGCATAACGCATAACGCATAAAGCATAACGCATAACGCATAACGCATAACGCATAACGCATAACGCATAACGCATAACGCATAACGCATAATTCATAACGCATAACGTGTAACTCATAACGCATAACGCATAAAGCATAACGCATAACGCATAACGCATAACGCATATCGCATAACGCATAACGCATAACGTATAACGCATAACGCATACCGTATAGCGCATAACGCATAACGCATAACGCATAACGCATAACGCATAACGCATAACGCATAACGCTTAACGCATAACGGATCACGCATAACGCGTAACTCATAACTCATAAGGTGTAACGCATAACGCATAATGCATAAAACATAACGCATAACTTATAACTCATTACTCATAACGAATAACGCATAACGCATAACGCATATCGCATAACGCATAACGCATAATGCATAACGCATAAAGCGTAACGCATAACGCATAAATCATAACGCATAACGCATAACGCATAACGCATAACGCTTACCGTATAACCCATAACGCATAACGCATAACGCATAACGCATAACGCATAAAGAATAACGCATATTGCATAAAGCATAACGCATAACGCATAACGCATAACGCATAACGCATAACGCTTAACGCATAACGGATCCCGCATAACGCGTAACTCATAACTCATAAGGTGTAACGCATAACGCATAAAGCATAACGCATAACGCAAACGTATAACGCACAACGCATAACGCATAACGCATAACGCAAAACGCATAACGCATAACGCATAACGCATAACGCATAACGCATAACGCATAACGCATAACGCATAACGCATAACGCATAACGCATAACCATAACGCATAACGCATAACGCATAACGCATAACGCATAACCATAACGCATAACGCATAACGCATAAAGAATAACGCATATTGCATAAAGCATAACGCATAACGCATAACGCATAACGCATAACGCATAATGCATAACGCATAACGCATAACGCATAACGCATAACGCATAACGCATAACGCATAACGCATAACGCATAACGCATAACGCATAACGTGTAACTCATACCGTATAACGCATAATGCATAACGTATAAAGCATAACGCATAACGCATAACGCATAACGCATAACGCATAACGCATAACGCATAACGCATAACGCATAACGCATAACGCATAACGCATAACGCATAACGCATAACGCATAACGCATAACGCATAACCATAACGCATAACGCATAACGCATAAAGCATAACGCATAACGCATAACGCATAACGCATAACGCATAACGCATAACGCATCACGCATAACGCATAACGCATAACGTATAACGCATAACGCATAACGCATAACGCATGACGCATAACGCATAACGCATAACGCATAAAGCGTAACGCATAACGCATAAATCATAACGCATAACGCATAACGCATAACGCATAACGCATCACGCATAACGCATAACGCATAACGTATAACGCATAACGCATAACGCATAACGCATAACGCATAACGTATAACGCATAACGCATAACGCATAACGCATAACGCAAACGTATAACGCACAACGCATGACGCATAACGCATAACGCAAAACGCATAACGCATAACGCATAACGCATAACGCATAACGCATAACGCATAACCATAACGCATAACGCATAACCCATAACGCATAACGCATAACGCATAACGCATAACCATAAGGCATAACGCATAACCCATAACGCATAACGCATAACGCATAACGCTTAACGCATAACGGATCCCGCATAACGCGTAACTCATAACTCATAAGGTGTAACGCATAACGCATAAAGCATAACGCATAACGCAAACGTATAACGCACAACGCATAACGCATAACGCATAACGCAAAACGCATAACGCATAACGCATAACGCATAACGCATAACGCATAACGCATAACGCATAACGCATAACGCATAACGCATAACGCATAACCATAACGCATAACGCATAACGCATAACGCATAACGCATAACCATAACGCATAACGCATAACGCATAAAGAATAACGCATATTGCATAAAGCATAACGCATAACGCATAACGCATAACGCATAACGCATAATGCATAACGCATAACGCATAACGCATAACGCATAACGCATAACGCATAACGCATAACGCATAACGCATAACGCATAACGCATAACGTGTAACTCATACCGTATAACGCATAATGCATAACGTATAAAGCATAACGCATAACGCATAACGCATAACGCATAACGCATAACGCATAACGCATAACGCATAACGCATAACGCATAACGCATAACGCATAACGCATAACGCATAACGCATAACGCATAACGCATAACCATAACGCATAACGCATAACGCATAAAGCATAACGCATAACGCATAACGCATAACGCATAACGCATAACGCATAACGCATCACGCATAACGCATAACGCATAACGTATAACGCATAACGCATAACGCATAACGCATGACGCATAACGCATAACGCATAACGCATAAAGCGTAACGCATAACGCATAAATCATAACGCATAACGCATAACGCATAACGCATAACGCATCACGCATAACGCATAACGCATAACGTATAACGCATAACGCATAACGCATAACGCATAACGCATAACGTATAACGCATAACGCATAACGCATAATGCATAACGCATAACGCATAACGCATAACCATAACGCATAACGCATAAAGCAAAACGCATAACGCAAACGTATAACGCACAACGCATAACGCATAACGCATAACGCATAACTTATAACTCATTACTGATAACGAATAACGCATAACGCATAACGCATATCGCATAACGCATAACGCATAATGCATAACGCATAAAGCGTAACGCATAACGCATAAATCATAACGCATAACGCATAACGCATAACGTATAACGCATAACGCATACCGTATAACGCATAACGCATAACGCATAACGCATAACGCATAACCATAACGCATAACGCATAACGCATAACGCATAACGCATAACGCATAACGCATAACGCATAACGCATAACGCATAACGCATAACGCATCACGCATAACGCATAACGCATAACGCATAACGCATAACGCATAACGCATGACGCATAACTCATAACGCATAACGCATAACGCATAAAGCAAAACGCATAACGCAAACGTATAACGCACAACGCACAACGCATAACGCACAACGCACAACGCATAACGCATAACGCATAACGCATAACGCATAACGTATAACGCATAACGCATAACGCATAACGCATAACGCATAACGCATAACGCATAACCATAACGCATAACGCATAAAGCAAAACGCATAACGCAAACGTATATCGCACAACGCATAACGCATAACGCATAACGCATAACGCATAACGCATAACGTATAACGCATAACGCATAACGCATAATGCATAACGCATAACGCATAACGCGTAACCATAACGCATAACGCATAACCCATAACGCATAACGCATAACGCATAACGTATAACGCATAACGCATACCGTATAACGCATAATGCATAACGCATAACGCATAACGCATAACGCATAACGCATAACGTATAACGCATAACGCATACCGTATAACGCATAACGCATAACGCATAACGCAAACGTATAGCGCACAACGCATAATGCATAAACCATAACCCTTACTTCATAACGCATAACGCATAATGCACAACGCATAACGAACACCGGAAAACCCATAACGCCTAACGCATAACGGATCACGAATAACGCATAATGCATAACGCATAAAGCATAACGCATAACGCATAACGCATAACGCATAACGCATAACGCATAACGCATAAAGCATAACGCATAACGCATAACGCATAACGCATAACGCATAACGCATAACGCATAACGCATAACGCATAACGCATAACGCATAACGCATAACGCATAACGTGTAACTCATAACGCATAACGCATAAAGCATAACGCATAACGCATAACGCATAACCCATATCGCATAACGCATAACGCATAACGCATAACGCATAATGCATAACGCATAACGCATATCGCATAACGCATAACGCATAACGCATAACGCATAACGTGTAACTCATAACGCATAACGCATAAAGCCTAACGCATAACGCATAACGCATAACGCATAACGCATAACGCATAACGCATAACGCATAACGCATAACGTATAACTCATAACGCATAACGCATAACGCATAAAGCATAACGCATAACGCATAACGCATAGCTTATAACGCATAACGCATAACGCATAATGCATAACGCATAACGCATAACGCATATCGCATAACGCATAACGCATAACGCATAACGCATCACGCATAACGCATAACGCATAACGTATAACGCATAACGCATAACGCATAACGCATGACGCATAACGCATAACGCATAACGCATAACGCATAACGCATAACGCATAAAGCAAAACGCATAACGCAAACGTATAACGCACAACGCATAACGCATAACGCATAACGCATAACGCATAACGCATAACGCATAACGTATAACGCATAACGCATAACGCATAATGCATAACGCATAACGCATAACGCATAACCATAACGCATAACGCATAAAGCAAAACGCATAACGCAAACGTATAACGCACAACGCATAACGCATAACGCATAACGCATAACGCATAACGCATAACGTATAACGTATAACGCATAACGCATAACGCATAACGCATAACGCATAACGTATAACGCATAACGCATACCGTATAACGCATAACGCATAACGCATAACGCAAACGTATAGCGCACAACGCATAATGCATAAACCATAACCCTTACTTCATAACGCATAACGCATAATGCACAACGCATAACGAACACCGGAAAACCCATAACGCCTAACGCATAACGGATCACGAATAACGCATAATGCATAACGCATAAAGCATAACGCATAACGCATAACGCATAACGCATAACGCATAACGCATAACGCATAACGCATAACGCATAACGTGTAACTCATAACGCATAACGCATAAAGCATAACGCATAACGCATAACGCATAACGCATATCGCATAACGCATAACGCATAACGTATAACGCATAACGCATAACGCATAACGCATAACGCATAACCATAACGCATAACGCATAACCCATAACGCATAACGCATAACGCATAACGCATAACCATAAGGCATAACGCATAACCCATAACGCATAACGCATAACGCATAACGCATAACGCATAACGCATAACCATAACGCATAACGCATAACCCATAACGCATAACGCATAACGCATAACGCATAACCATAAGGCATAACGCATAACCCATAACGCATAACGCATAACGCATAACGCTTAACGCATAACGGATCCCGCATAACGCGTAACTCATAACTCATAAGGTGTAACGCATAACGCATAAAGCATAACGCATAACGCATAACGCATAACGCATAACGCATATTGCATAAAGCATAACGCATAACGCATAACGCATAACGCATAACGCATAACGCATAACGCATAAAGCATAACGCATAACGCATAACGCATAACGCATAACGCATAACGCATAACGCATAACGCATAACGCATAACGCATAACGCATAACGCATAACGCATAACGCATAACGCATAACGCATAACGCATAACGCATAACGCATAACGCATAACGTATAACGCATAACGTATAACGCATAACGCATACCGTATAGCGCATAACGCATAACGCATAACGCATAACGCATAACGCATAACGCATAACGCATAACGAATAACGTGTAACGCATAACGCATAACGCATAACGTGTAACTCATAACGCATAACGCATAAAGCCTAACGCATAACGCATAACGCATAACGCATAACGCATAACGCATAACGCATAACGCATAACGCATAACGCATAACGCATAACGCATAACGTGTAACTCATAACGCATAACGCATAAAGCATAACGCATAACGCATAACGCATAACGCATAACGCATAGCTTATAACGCATAACGCATAACGCATAATGCATAACGCATAACGCATAACGCATATCGCATAACGCATAACGCATAACGCATCACGCATAACGCATAACGCATAACGTATAACGCATAACGCATAACGCATAACGCATGACGCATAACGCATAACGCATAACGCATAACGCATAAAGCAAAACGCATAACGCAAACGTATAACGCACAACGCATAACGCATAACGCATAACGCATAACGCATAACGCATAACGCATAACGCATAACGCATAACGCATAACGCATAACGTATAACGCATAACGCATAACGCATAATGCATAACGCATAACGCATAACGCATAACCATAACGCATAACGCATAAAGCAAAACGCAAACGTATAACGCACAACGCATAACGCATAACGCATAACGCATAACGCATAACGCATAACGTATAACGCATAACGCATAACGCATAACGCATAACGCATAACGCATAACGTATAACGCATAACGCATACCGTATAACGCATAACGCATAACGCATAACGCAAACGTATAGCGCACAACGCATAACGAACACCGGAAAACCCATAACGCCTAACGCATAACGGATCACGAATAACGCATAATGCATAACGCATAAAGCATAACGCATAACGCATAACGCATAACGCATAACGCATAACGCATAACGCATAAAGCATAACGCATAACGCATAACGCATAACGCATAACGCATAACGCATAACGCATAACGCATAACGCATAACGCATAACGCATAACGCATAACGCATAACGTGTAACTCATAACGCATAACGCATAAAGCATAACGCATAACGCATAACGCATAACGCATATCGCATAACGCATAACGCATAACGTATAACGCATAACGCATACCGTATAGCGCATAACGCATAACGCATAACGCATAACGCATAACGCATAACGCATAACGCATAACGCTTAACGCATAACGGATCACGCATAACGCGTAACTCATAACTCATAAGGTGTAACGCATAACGCATAATGCATAAAACATAACGCATAACTTATAACTCATTACTCATAACGAATAACGCATAACGCATAACGCATATCGCATAACGCATAACGCATAATGCATAACGCATAAAGCGTAACGCATAACGCATAAATCATAACGCATAACGCATAACGCATAACGCATAACGCTTACCGTATAACCCATAACGCATAACGCATAACGCATAACGCATAACGCATAACGCATAACGCATAACGCATAACGCATAAAGCATAACGCATAACGCATAACGCATAACGCATAACGCATAACGCATAACGCATAAAGCATAACGCATAACGCATAACGCAAACGTATAACGCACAACGCATGACGCATAACGCATAACGCAAAACGCATAACGCATAACGCATAACGCATAACGCATAACGCATAACGCATAACCATAACGCATAACGCATAACCCATAACGCATAACGCATAACGCATAACGCATAACCATAAGGCATAACGCATAACCCATAACGCATAACGCATAACGCATAACGCTTAACGCATAACGGATCCCGCATAACGCGTAACTCATAACTCATAAGGTGTAACGCATAACGCATAAAGCATAACGCATAACGCAAACGTATAACGCACAACGCATAACGCATAACGCATAACGCAAAACGCATAACGCATAACGCATAACGCATAACGCATAACGCATAACGCATAACGCATAACGCATAACGCATAACGCATAACCATAACGCATAACGCATAACGCATAACGCATAACGCATAACCATAACGCATAACGCATAACGCATAAAGAATAACGCATATTGCATAAAGCATAACGCATAACGCATAACGCATAACACATAACGCATAACGCATAAAGCATAACGCATAACGCATAACGCATAACGCATAACGCATAACGCATAACGCATAACGCATAACGCATAACGCATAACGCATAACGCATAACGCATAACGCATAACGCATAACGCATAACGCATAACGCATAATGCATAACGCATAACGCATAACGCATAACGCATAACGCATAACGCATAACGCATAACGCATAACGCATAACGTGTAACTCATACCGTATAACGCATAATGCATAACGTATAAAGCATAACGCATAACGCATAACGCATAACGCATAACGCATAACGCATAACGCATAACGCATAACGCATAACGCATAACGCATAACGCATAACGCATAACGCATAACGCATAACGCATAACGCATAACGCATAACGCATAACCATAACGCATAACGCATAACGCATAAAGCATAACGCATAACGCATAACGCATAACGCATAACGCATAACGCATAACGCATCACGCATAACGCATAACGCATAACGTATAACGCATAACGCATAACGCATAACGCATGACGCATAACGCATAACGCATAACGCATAAAGCGTAACGCATAACGCATAAATCATAACACATAACGCATAACGCATAACGCATAACGCATCACGCATAACGCATAACGCATAACGTATAACGCATAACGCATAACGCATAACGCATAACGCATAACGTATAACGCATAACGCATAACGCATAATGCATAACGCATAACGCATAACGCATAACCATAACGCATAACGCATAAAGCAAAACGCATAACGCAAACGTATAACGCACAACGCATAACGCATAACGCATAACGCATAACTTATAACTCATTACTGATAACGAATAACGCATAACGCATAACGCATATCGCATAACGCATAACGCATAATGCATAACGCATAAAGCGTAACGCATAACGCATAAATCATAACGCATAACGCATAACGCATAACGTATAACGCATAACGCATACCGTATAACGCATAACGCATAACGCATAACGCATAACGCATAACCATAACGCATAACGCATAACGCATAAAGCATAACGCATAACGCATAACGCATAACGCATAACGCATAACGCATAACGCATAACGCATAACGCATAACGCATCACGCATAACGCATAACGCATAACGCATAACGCATAACGCATAACGCATGACGCATAACTCATAATGCATAACGCATAACGCATAAAGCAAAACGCATAACGCAAACGTATAACGCACAACGCACAACGCATAACGCATAACGCATAACGCATAACGCATAACGCATAACGCATAACGCATAACGTATAACGCATAACGCATAACGCATAATGCATAACGCATAACGCATAACGCATAACCATAACGCATAACGCATAAAGCAAAACGCATAACGCAAACGTATATCGCACAACGCATAACGCATAACGCATAACGCATAACGCATAACGCATAACGTATAACGCATAACGCATAACGCATAATGCATAACGCATAACGCATAACGCGTAACCATAACGCATAACGCATAACCCATAACGCATAACGCATAACGCATAACGTATAACGCATAACGCATACCGTATAACGCATAATGCATAACGCATAACGCATAACGCATAACGCATAACGCATAACGTATAACGCATAACGCATACCGTATAACGCATAACGCATAACGCATAACGCAAACGTATAGCGCACAACGCATAATGCATAAACCATAACCCTTACTTCATAACGCATAACGCATAATGCACAACGCATAACGAACACCGGAAAACCCATAACGCCTAACGCATAACGGATCACGAATAACGCATAATGCATAACGCATAAAGCATAACGCATAACGCATAACGCATAACGCATAACGCATAACGCATAAAGCATAACGCATAACGCATAACGCATAACGCATAACGCATAACGCATAACGCATAACGCATAACGCATAACGCATAACGCATAACGCATAACGCATAACGTGTAACTCATAACGCATAACGCATAAAGCATAACGCATAACGCATAACGCATAACCCATATCGCATAACGCATAACGCATAACGCATAACGCATAATGCATAACGCATAACGCATATCGCATAACGCATAACGCATAACGCATAACGCATAACGTGTAACTCATAACGCATAACGCATAAAGCCTAACGCATAACGCATAACGCATAACGCATAACGCATAACGCATAACGCATAACGCATTACGCATAACGTATAACTCATAACGCATAACGCATAACGCATAAAGCATAACGCATAACGCATAACGCATAGCTTATAACGCATAACGCATAACGCATAATGCATAACGCATAACGCATAACGCATATCGCATAACGCATAACGCATAACGCATAACGCATCACGCATAACGCATAACGCATAACGTATAACGCATAACGCATAACGCATAACGCATGACGCATAACGCATAACGCATAACGCATAACGCATAACGCATAACGCATAAAGCAAAACGCATAACGCAAACGTATAACGCACAACGCATAACGCATAACGCATAACGCATAACGCATAACGCATAACGCATAACGTATAACGCATAACGCATAACGCATAATGCATAACGCATAACGCATAACGCATAACCATAACGCATAACGCATAAAGCAAAACGCATAACGCAAACGTATAACGCACAACGCATAACGCATAACGCATAACGCATAACGCATAACGCATAACGCATAACGTATAACGTATAACGCATAACGCATAACGCATAACGCATAACGCATAACGTATAACGCATAACGCATACCGTATAACGCATAACGCATAACGCATAACGCAAACGTATAGCGCACAACGCATAATGCATAAACCATAACCCTTACTTCATAACGCATAACGCATAATGCACAACGCATAACGAACACCGGAAAACCCATAACGCCTAACGCATAACGGATCACGAATAACGCATAATGCATAACGCATAAAGCATAACGCATAACGCATAACGCATAACGCATAACGCATAACGCATAACGCATAACGCATAACGCATAACGTGTAACTCATAACGCATAACGCATAAAGCATAACGCATAACGCATAACGCATAACGCATATCGCATAACGCATAACGCATAACGTATAACGCATAACGCATACCGTATAGCGCATAACTCATAACGCATAACGCATAAAGCATAACGCATAACGCATAACGCATAACGCATATCGCATAACGCATAACGCTTAACGCATAACGCATAATGCATAACGCATAACGCATATCGCATAACGCATAACGCATAACGCATAACGCATAACGTGTAACTCATAACGCATAACGCATAAAGCCTAACGCATAACGCATAACGCATAACGCATAACGCATAACGCATAACGCATAACGCATAACGCATAACGTATAACTCATAACGCATAACGCATAACGCATAAAGCATATCGCATAACGCATAACGCATAACGCATAACGCATAACGTGTAACTCATAACGCATAACGCATAAAGCCTAACGCATAACGCATAACGCATAACGCATAACGCATAACGCATAACGCATAACGCATAACGCATAACGCATAAAGCATAACGCATAACGCATAACGCATAACGCATAGCTTATAACGCATAACGCATAACGCATAATGCACAACGCATAACGAACACCGGAAAACCCATAACGCCTAACGCATAACGGATCACGAATAACGCATAATGCATAACGCATAAAGCATAACGCATAACGCATAACGCATAACGCATAACGCATAACGCATAACGCATAACGCATAACGCATAACGCATAACGCATAACGTGTAACTCATAACGCATAACGCATAAAGCATAACGCATAACGTATAACGCATAACGCATACCGTATAACGCATAACGCATAACGCATAACGCAAACGTATAGCGCACAACGCATAATGCATAAACCATAACCCTTACTTCATAACGCATAACGCATAATGCACAACGCATAACGAACACCGGAAAACCCATAACGCCTAACGCATAACGGATCACGAATAACGCATAATGCATAACGCATAAAGCATAACGCATAACGCATAACGCATAACGCATAACGCATAACGCATAACGCATAACGCATAACGCATAACGCATAACGTGTAACTCATAACGCATAACGCATAAAGCATAACGCATAACGCATAACGCATAACGCATATCGCATAACGCATAACGCATAACGCATAACGCATAACGCATAACGTATAACTCATAACGCATAACGCATAACGCATAAAGCATAACGCATAACGCATAACGCATAACGCATAGCTTATAACGCATAACGCATAACGCATAATGCATAACGCATAATGCATAACGCATATCGCATAACGCATAACGCATAACGCATAACGCATCACGCATAACGCATAACGCATAACGTATAACGCATAACGCATAACGCATAACGCATGACGCATAACGCATAACGCATAACGCATAACGCATAAAGCAAAACGCATAACTCAAACGTATAACGCACAACGCATAACGCATAACGCATAACGCATAACGCATAACGCATAACGTATAACGCATAACGCATAACGCATAATGCATAACGCCTAACGCATAACGCATAACCATAACGCATAACGCATAAAGCAAAACGCATAACGCAAACGTATAACGCACAACGCATAACGCATAACGCATAACGCATAACGCATAACGCATAACGTATAACGCATAACGCATAACGCATAACGCATAACGCATAACGTATAACGCATAACGCATACCGTATAACGCATAACGCATAACGCATAACGCAAACGTATAGCGCACAACGCATAATGCATAAACCATAACCCTTACTTCATAACGCATAACGCATAATGCACAACGCATAACGAACACCGGAAAACCCATAACGCCTAACGCATAACGGATCACGAATAACGCATAATGCATAACGCATAAAGCATAACGCATAACGCATAACGCATAACGCATAACGCATAACGCATAACGCATAACGCATAACGCATAACGCATACCGTATAGCGCATAACGCATAACGCATAACGCATAACGCATAACGCATAACGCATAACGCATAACGCTTAACGCATAACGGATCACGCATAATGCGTAACTCATAACTCATAAGGTGTAACGCATAACGCATAATGCATAAAACATAACGCATAACTTATAACTCATTACTCATAACGAATAACGCATAACGCATAACGCATATCGCATAACGCATAACGCATAATGCATAACGCATAAAGCGTAACGCATAACGCATAAATCATAACGCATAACGTATAACGCATAACGCATAACGCTTACCGTATAACCCATAACGCATAACGCATAACGCATAACGCATAACGCATAACGCATAACGCATAACGCATAACGCATAACGCATAACGCATAACGCTTAACGCATAACGGATCCCGCATAACGCGTAACTCATAACTCATAAGGTGTAACGCATAACGCATAAAGCATAACGCATAACGCATAACGCATAACGCATAACGCATAACGCATAACGCATAACGCATATTGCATAAAGCATAACGCATAACGCATAACGCATAACGCATAACGCATAACGCATAAAGCATAACGCATAACGCATAACGCATAACGCATAACGCATAACGCATAACGCATAACGCATAAGTAGGTAGTATAGGCCGGTTCTAAATAGTAGTTATCATTGTAGGCAGATTCCTACCTTACCGACGCAGCTGAAAAAGTCGGTTCTGTTCCAAACTAACTTAGCTTATAACACAACCAAATTTTGCGGGGGGGAAGGGGGTGGGAGGATTACCTTATTGCCCGACCATATTTGCGGGGGAGGGGGAGAGGGGTATCTCTGCAAAAGTGCAGCGTCAGCTTTTTGGATAACCTTGAACGTGTCCGAACCTGCTCCTAGGGGCATCTCACACGTGCAAAACTGCAGCATCAGCTATTGGGTAACCTTGAACGTGTTCGTCGGAGAGGGGAAGGGGGAGGGGGTTTTTTCACAGTATGTAATATGATACCCCGTCTTGAACGTGTTCGTAGGAGAGGGGGAAGGGGGAGGGAGGTTTCACAGTATGTAATATGATACACCGTCACACGTGCAAAACTGCAGCGTCAGCTTTTGAGTAAACTCGAACGTGTTCGAACGCGTGATGAGTCATCTGTAATATGATACCTATTTTCAAGGACAGTTTCCTTTTATAAATAGGACGTGATGGAATGCAAATGCTATCATACGCGAACGTTCCATCGTTGTCATGCTAAAGGTATTCTATACAGTGTGTTAACAAAGCAAGATGATCGAAACGTGTAAAAATATGTTGAAGTGTTTGACACGCATGTCAATGCTGGTGAAAACTATGGATGAGTATCGTGAATGGCATCGCTCATACATCGAGTCTCTGCAGTGCTGCATAAATTATCTATCCCATGCAAAGGATGAATTGTCAGTAGGCAAGAAATTTAGTTTAACATCGACGATGTGTCGTATGAAAACTTTGAACGTTTCGCTGAATCATCGTGTTTCCTCGTCGCGCGTCGGTAGAGGTTTATACGATCGCAGGGGTGCGAGAGCCTCGACGCTTCGTTGGGAAGATGTCGAGTCGGCTTTTAAAAATCGTATATCGACCGGAATCGTTATCAACGTTGAACATATCGACCCGAAACAATTTTTACAACATGCGAAACGAATGGTCACTGGACGCGTTACGGAATTTTTAAACGCGCATTCGTCGCTGAAAGCTAGCGTAACGTTGGAGGCAGAATTCATGCAACGCGCCAACGAGGTTTCCGTGAAAAGTTTCGGCACGCGAAACGTCGCGTTGTTTCGGACGAGCAATCTACGACAGTGGTACCAGAAAGACGTTGTGCCGTGGATTTTGACATCGATGGAGGAGTTTCAAGAGCGAGACAGTGGGTGGGCGCTGTCAAAGATACTACATTTGATCGTGAACTTTAGCAAATACCAGCCATTGCAAGCCGGCTGCACCGTCGCATGCAGCGTGCCTAGAGTGATACAGCTGAAAAGAGCGGTCGTGAACGTGAACAGCAACGACGATGCATGCTTTTATTGGGCAATCGTGGCAGGTCTCTATCCGACCGAGAGAAATCCATCGCTTTTGTCATCATATCCAGACTACAAAGACGTGCTTCCGAAAACCGAAGGTTTCCAACTGCCTATGTCGTTCAAAGACATCCGGAAATTTGAGAGAGAAAACGACGTTTCCGTGAACGTGTTTGAATGGGTGCGCGAGAAATGTGTAACGCTTCATTTGACCGAGAAGAAACGGGAGGGAAGACACGTCAACTTGTTGTTTCTACAGAATGCTGCAAAGACGCATGGACATTTCGTGTGTATACGAAATTTGTCACGATTGGTTTCGTCACAGCTTAGCAAGCGGAATCATCAGCAGTATATTTGTGATCGGTAAGTTGCACGTTTTTATTATTTAAATTGTTTGAAAGAAAAAAGACATAATTTTTCCCATTCCCACAGGTGCTTGCAATATTTTCGCACGCAGGAGAGATTAAACGTTCATACAGTCGACTGCGAACGGATGAACGATTGCGCTCTGGAGCTTCCAATATCGGAAGAAGATAAGTGGCTGAGGTTTAAGAACTACATAAACAAAGAACAGGCTCCATTTGTTATCTATGCTGACTTGGAGTGCCTGCTGCTGCCTGGGGAACAGGAAGGACAAGGCCGTGCGGCACGCGTTCAGTATCAGCATCACCACGCGTTTAGCATAGGATACTATCTACATTGCCGCTATGACGAATCGTTGTTCGAGTATCAGGTTTACCGCGATAAAGAGGGATGCACCGCATGGTTCGCGAACAGGTTGTACGAACTCAGTCGTAAATTACAACCGATATTCGATAAAACGGTCCCGATGAATCCGCTAACCGAATTGGAAAAGTTAAATTTTCGTACGGCCACGCATTGTCATGTCTGCGAGAAACCGTTCGACACTTCCGACGCGACGAGGGTGCGCGATCATTGTCATTTCACGGGCGCGTATCGCGGTCCGGCTCATAACGGATGCAATTTAAGCTATCAATCTTCGTACGTGATACCAGTAGTTTTTCATAATTTATCAGGTTACGACGCGCATTTTATTATTAAAGAATTAGCTAACTCGTTCGAGGGGCGGATAGACGTGTTGCCACTGACGAAAGAAAAGTATATCTCTTTCACGAAAAACATTCCTATCCAGACGGATAAAGAGCGAAAGCGTGCAAAATTGTTGAAATTTCGTTTCATCGATTCATTCAAGTTCTTGAACTCGAGTCTGGACAAGCTATCGTCGTACTTGGACGAAAGTAAATTACGAATCGTACGAGGTGAATTTGCACATCTTTCCCGCGACAATTTCAAACTATTGACCAGAAAAGGCGTTTTTCCGTACGACTATCTGACGTCGTACGACAAATTAAACGATACACGTTTGCCACCGCGTGAGGCATTTTACAATCGGTTAAATGGTAGCGAGATATCCGACATCGATTACCTTCACGCGAATACGGTTTGGTCGCGTTTTGCTATACAAACGCTTGGACAGTACAGCGATTTGTACTTAAAATTGGATGTGCTGTTGTTGGCGGATGTTTTTGAAAATTTTCGCGATGATTGTCTCGAGAATTACAAGCTCGATCCGGCGCATTATTACACGCTCCCCGGTTTCGCGTGGGACGTGATGTTGAAAATGACAAAGATAGAATTGGAGTTGTTGACCGACGTTGACATGCTTTTGTTCGTGGAGCGAGGAATACGCGGCGGATTGAGCCAGTGTTCTCACAGATATGCGCAAGCCAACAACAAATATTTGTCTACGCACGACTCGACCAAACCGTCCACCTACTTATTGTATTTCGATGTGAATAATCTGTACGGTTGGGCTATGTCACAACCTCTGCCATACAGAGACTTTCGATGGGTGGACGTGGACAATTTCGATGTTGAATCCATTCCGATCGATAGCCCTGTAGGATACATTTTGGAGGTGGATTTAGAGTATCCGCGCGAAATTCACGATGCTCACGCGGATCTTCCGTTTTGTCCAAGTCACGACTCAGCGACTAGCTCGAGTACGCAGAAAAAGTTGATGGCAACGCTTCGCGATAAGGAGCGATACGTTGTACATTATCGATACCTCCAACAAGGTTTACAACATAATTTGAAATTGCGGAAAATACATCGGATTCTAGAATTTCGGCAGTCGCGATGGCTGTACAACTATATCGACTTGAACACAAAATTACGTGCCAACGCCACCAACGATTTTTCCAAGAATTTGTTCAAATTAATGAACAATGCCGTGTTTGGAAAAACTATGGAGAACGTTCGAAATCATACGATCGTGAAATTACTTTCTCGATGGAGCGGTAGACACGGCGCCGAACGATTGATAGCTAGACCAAATTTTCACAGCTGTACGGTGTTTTCCGAGAACTTTGTCGCGATTCAGCTGAAAAAGCTGCTAGTTAAATTTTTCAAACCAATCTACGTGGGCATGTCCATATTGGATATTTCAAAATTTCATTTGTACAGCTTTCATTACGAATACATGCAGCCAAAATTCCAGCAAAAATGTAAGATTTTGTACACGGACACGGACAGCTTGATATACGAGATCGCTTGCGATGACGCGTACGAGGCGCTGTTGAAACGCGATATCCATAGATACGACATCAGTAATTATGCCGCAAACAACGTTTACGGTGTTCCCATCGCAAACAATAAACAGCTTGGTTTGATGAAGGATGAAAACGGTGGTAAAATTATGACTGAGTTCGTAGGGCTTCGTTCGAAAATGTATGCGATTCGCGTGCACGGTGATCAGGACACTAAAAAGATCAAAGGAATCAGAACAAACGTCACCGCTCGGGATATAAGTTTCGAAGACTATGTCGAATGCCTTCGTAATCATAAGGAAAAGAGCGTTACCGGTAATCGCATAGTGTCCGTACGACATCAAGTGTATTCTATGTCGGAAAAGAAATTAGCGTTGAGTCCGCATGACGATAAGCGATATATTTGCAGTAATTTGATCAATACTCTTCCTTGGGGACATTACAACATTGATTAAGAAAAACCGTGTCAACATTTTTATCCCCGTAAGAGAAAAAAAAGGAAGTGGTAGGGGGATTACTGCAAGCTTTGAAGTCTGTAACTGTTGAGGAGGGGATTGTTGATCTTATCTGTAAAAGAAGTGGTAGGGAGACATCATATAAAACGACCTATTCCGAGCATCAAGCTTCAGATCGAGACAACCACCACTAAAAACGTTGCAAGATGCAGTACAATCACCATCCATCCACCAACTGTGAGCGTTCAAACGTCGAGGAGCCACACAAAAAGAGGAGGCTAAATAATATGTAAGTATAAAAACATGAAAACAATTGTGAAAAAAGAAATTTAGAAAAATTTAGTAAAAACGTATAATTTTTGTAATCTGTTGCAGGGTTTCTCAACAACAACAGCTCAGATCATCAATGATGCAACCACCGAGGAGTTTACGCAGTGCACGGGTCTTGAGCCGAAGATATTCCATAGCTGGCAATTATTTTAAATATCTCGAGATTGGCGTGCGCGTCGGTGATGACATTTGCGTGGAACTGGCTATAGGGGATAACCGTGGTAACGAGATCATGTTTTTCATGGATGCATGGACAGAGCTGTTGCGCACAAAGGAGTGTATTTCGGATTTACTGTCATCGAAACAGTGTCGAAAAATTAGTGATCATTTAACGTTGCAAATAGTTAATTGTAATGGTATGAATCTGATCAAATTGTCGAATCAGTTCGTGGCTCTATACATCACGGAAAAAACTATGTATAACTTGTATAACCTCGAATTCTGTGTGTACAACATGTATTCATGGCTGATCGACAATGTTCCCGCGGTGACCGCTAAATTTATGAATTTCGTCGGTACGGTGAAGGATAGCGATGCGAAGAATATCACGAAAGCGATCGTTGAGAACAAATCTTTCGACCAAAGTTCGCTGATCGATTGTGAACTGGCAGCTTCGTGCTCCGATATCATCGCGGCGTTCGCACAAGGTTAAAAAATATATAATGTGTGTAAAAATTATTGGAAGTCTTTTGTAATGATTTTAAAAAATAAAAAAATTATTTGAGAATATCTCTTTGTATTTTATTTTATTGCAAATTACATTTTTCACAATTCCTATTGAATAAAATAATCCAATTAAAAGAAGAGAAAAATTAATTATCTTACACATAAAATATGAGTAGACAATACAATTAAAGTATATTCGTTTTAGATATCCATGAATTATGCGATGCATCCATTCCCAACCATTTTACGTATACCTTATTTCCTTTTCTACGTAATATTTTTTCAACTAAGTATACGTCAGGATATTTTGCCGTGCGTATCTCGTGTTCGTAAAATCCTCCGGCGATAGGTTTGCCCCTCGAGTCAGCCAAGAGATACGTGACGGGATTCGTTCGTTTTACCGCGGCAATCTTGAATATTTCAGTTGACCAGTTTGGTGTGTATCCTTTGTCAAATAGGGTTTTGAACTTGCTGACGCGTACATGATCATTAACCTTGAATTTGGCAGGACCAGCAATCTTCACGTTGTTGTACACGGTGGACAGAAGGTGCCTGGCATTTTTACGGTTCACGTCGACAGGTCGCATACGGATGGTACGATGTTTTCGATTATTGTAGTCCTCGGTCAACGTGGGAAGCACGTCGATCCAGCGATATTTTCCACTCAACGAGAAAAATTTCCACATGCTGTTCTTCAGCGTGCGATTGAAACGTTCCACGACGGATGCTTTCATAGGGCTAAACGTAGAATAAAGGTTGATGTTGCGACTCTTCAGATAGTCTTGGAATGTTTCATTGTAGAATTCTGTCCCCATGTCGGTCTGCAAGTTTTTCGGGGCCCTGCCATCCTTCTCCAACGCTGACGTGAAAGCTTTACATACGTCGCTCGCATTTTTACTCTTCATAGGAACCGTCCATGCATATTTGCTAAATACATCGATTATCGTGAGAATATATCGATGTCCGCGATTGTTTCGCGAGTATTTTTGAACGTCGACTATATCGGCTTGCCAAAGATCATCGAATCCTCGCACGATCACACGTCTACGCGGGTAAAAACGTCTCGCCGGAGCATGCAGCTCTTCCACCACGTTTTCTTTACTCATCGTCGCTGTTGTCTCACTCTTTCTCTCCCTCTTTTAACTGGTTATTCACTTTTCAATCATGTCTTTCCAGTAATTGAAGCGTTCTCGCTTCTCGATACATCGTATCTGCACATATACTTTATCGAATTTCACATATATACTTTTTCTTAAAAAATCTTCAAAACTCAGTTATATTCCCATGCCTCGTTTTTTCACCATACAGATACAGATACAGGTACAGATACAGGTACAGGTACAGGTACAGGTACAGGTACAGGTACAGGTACAGGTACAGGTACAGGTACAGGTACAGGTACAGGTATAGCGGTTGTGCGGTATGGCTGTTGCGCGGTATGGCTGTTGTACAGTATGCAGTATGATTTCTCAAGATATGTCGGTCGGTCGGTCGGTCGGTCGGTCGGTCGGTCGGTCGGTCGGTCGGTCGGTCGGTCGGTCGGTCGGTCGGTCGGTCGGTCGGTCGGTCGGTCGGTCGGTCGGTCATGAAGGCCTATTCCAAAGTTCTCCAGCCGATCGTCATCAGCGATATCGCTTTTTTACCTTCTCCTTCAAGACCTTGAGCGTTTGCGACTCATCTGAATGATCGTTTTTCACGTCAATCTCATTGATACGTGAATTGATTGATCTCATATTTTCGTCTGCATCGTATCGAATGCCTTGTATCGTAGTCAGTATTTCAGACTTTATCGTTTCTTTAGCGGTTTTCAGTTTTTCATCCTGTTTAGCTAATACTTCGGACATTATCGTCTCTTTAGTAGTTTTCAGTTCATTGACCAGTTTTTTCATGATCTCGAACTCGAGCTTCGCGTTAAGCGTGTCCACATATAGTTTGGTTGCAGCGTGATCGTTTGCCTCAGGATTCGCCACGTGCCCGATCCTCGTACCTTTCGCATCGTACAATTTAGCGTCATCGTTCAAACATATAGCGTTATCGCACACATAACTTTTCAAAACGTCGGGATAGAAAATCGAGGAAACATTCGGCTCGCTTTTGCCCGCTTCGCGAAGCACTCTACCAAATTTGTCGATAGACATGTTTTCGCTCGAGTTAATCTTCTTCTACTTCCTCTACTTCTTCTTCTTCTTCCTCGATTATCGACAACTCGTATCGCTTGCACAACCGTTTTACCTGCTTTTCCATCCACAGTATTCGTTGAATTATCTCATCCAGTTTTATCCTTAGACTTTGAAATCTCAAGTTCCAGCTTTCACCGTTGTCGTCTTCTCCCGATGATATCGTTTGATTCGTTTCGCAACAATTAAGACGAACACGCATTTTTATCGAGTCATAACAATTTCATCGATCAACATTTCTCTCATCACTGACTCAACGAACGCACGCATGCTTTAATTTATAATTATACCAGCTTCGCGAAGTTCTTCAATTATCGACATTATTTCATTGTCATGGTTGGAATGGCCGGCATTCTTCGAAGCGGTTAACAATTTCAGACGATCGACGAGTTCGTTTGGATCGTCCCAATGCACGTAATCGATCGGATGGTCGGTCACGCACATAAAAGATGGAAGTTCAATCCCTCTCCCACCTCGCGATGAAAACAATGGTCCTATAATTTTCCTATACTTGTAACCTTTGTTTCCCATTACCTGATTCCCGCGTCGATGCGCATGCGTAAGAGTGAGAATTCTTTTATATGTATTCTTATCGTCCTCGGTGTACAGCTGCTCATCAGGTATTCTGCTGAATATCAATTCGTAAAGACCACGAGTCCCCTTGTACCGTACCCCCTTAACGATGATATCATCGTTGCTGTCCACCTCGAACGTTGAATTTCCCAGCATCAGCTTATCGTCTTTCAAAAATACCCCATACACGTTGTCAGAATTTTTCGTCGGTCCGGTAAAAAATTTTTCTAAATATTCGCGCGCCAAAGGTCCAAGACTCTCGGTTAGACGTTGATTTTCCTCGAAATGAGTTTCAGGATTTTCAAAAATATTACGCATTGAAGATTCCAAAGATGGCGTGCGTGGTGATTCGAAGGTATCCTGTTGCGGTACCGTAATCGTTGTTGTCGTCGCCGGCTCGATCTCATCATCGTCATCATCATCATCATCACCGTCATCGTCGTCATCATCGAAGTTATATACTTGTTTTGAGGTGAACGTTACATTGGTTTCATCGTTCTTTTTCTTATTCTTCTTTATTCTTCTCCTTTTTTTCATAGAGGACGATGGCGTTCCCCTAACATCCGAGAATCTTCTTTTTTTCGTAGGGGAGATGGTGGTGGTGGTGGTGGTGGTGTTTCCTTAATATCTGAGAACACGTTGTCACCATCCACGTTCGGTTCAACAGTAGCTGTATTTTGAACTATCTGTTTCAACGGTTCGATGATCGGTTGTAAAGTCGTTTGCAAATTCGTCTCAGCAGTCATTTTTCCAACTTTCAACGCTAAATACTTTTTACGTATGATATCGCTGGTCTTCGCTATTTCATTCACGATCGAAGCCCGCAGCTTCTCATTCTTTTCCTTTTGGATTGACATATTTGATTGGAAGCGTAAGAGATTTACAACCGCGGTACAGCACCGACAACCCTTCCCAAGCAACTGTGCTCATTACAGTATGACAAACTCGTTAAATCCACGTCTGTAACGACCACGATTCACAGGACTATCTTTATCGATTACGAGAAATCCATACTTCTTTCGCCAGCAATTCGCGCATAACGTGCTAAACGTCTCGAACGACATATCGGTATTTACATGATCCCGATGAACGTGACGCAAGTTCATGGTATCCTGTTTGAACAGAATCAACAGATTGGCATTGTCACGAATTAAATGTTTAGGTATTCTCGCGTACGACTGACCCAGGTAGAAGCAATCGACGTGCGAATGTCTACCCATCGCGAAATACTCTCTCATGATATCCTGCTCGTCGCACGCCACGTCGTCGAAGATGAATATCGAATCGGGTCGTGCCTGTGTGGGATGGATTACGTCAGCGTTGTCTGCAAACGCGAAGTATCCTACATCCTTCCCCACGGATGAGAACAGTTTGTTCAAGTATTGGTATTTTGGTTGACACAGAGATTTCGAATACACGTAGACATTGGCGAATCGTAGCCCGTTCGCGCTCTCCAGCAGGCTAATCATAACGTTCGTTTTACCACATCCTGACGGACCGCTTATGACGCATCGTACATTGCCTGGTAACAATGATCCATGTTTCCGCATCGTCTCGTCGCAATCGTCGAACGCGCGACTCGTTGGAACACAAATATCCAAAGATTGCCTTACAAACCGCATGATCTGATTGATTTGATGAGGGGGTGGGAGGGTAGTATTTATACGACAGCTCGAACATCATTGATATCAGTCGCTCTAAAGAGTTCGTTTCTTTCCAAAGAGAGAACAGAAAAAATAGCTTATGCGCGCGAATCATCGTTCACAACGGTGCCCCGGTTCGCATAAGGGTAAGGGATTCTTAAACAGAGCTATAAACGCGTTGCCGTTCGAATTACATATACCCGGTTATCAATTCTGCGGTCCTGGTACGAAACTGACCGCTCGATTGGCTCGTGGGGATCGAGGAATCAATCCGTTGGATGCAGCCTGTCGCGAACACGATATAGCGTATTCACGGTACAAGGATCTTGGAAATCGTCACGTAGCCGACAGCGTTTTGGCGGAACGAGCGCTGCATCGAGTAACGTCTGGGGACGCAACGTTGGGAGAGAAGGTGTCCGCGGCCGCAGTGTTGACAGCCATGAAAGCTAAAACGAAATTGGGCATGGGCCTGATAAAGAAAAAAGGTGAAAAGAGAAAAAACAACGAATTCTCCCGATCGCCAAACGCGGTGGTTTTCTGCCCCTGCTGCTGCCTGCTTTGTCGGCTATAGGAGCATTGACGGGTGGTGCCGCAGGAGTAGTCAAAGCCATAAACGCTGCGAAAGCTGCGAAGAAACAATTGCAAGAAGCGGAGCGACACAATCGTGCCATGGAGGGTCGCGGCGTATATCTCGCACCGTATAAGCATGGAAAAGGTTTGAAGAGGGGAAAAAAAAAAAACAACGAAGAAAGACAACTCAACGACAGATGTCGAATTGATGGCTATCTGTAGAGGATTACCATATTTTCGCGGAGTTTTTATGCGTGACGATTTGCCGCTGCATGCGTGGGTAAACGAGCGGGGTATAGTCAATCTAGATAATAGTCGTGGACCGGGAACGCACTGGGTCGCATACATAAAACGCGGCTCGCGCGTCAAATACTTTGATAGTTTTGGGAATCTTCGACCACCGATCGAGTTGATTCGCTATTTCGGTGCAAACGCGACGATCCTATATAACCACGAACGTTTTCAAAACTACGACGAAAGCGTGTGTGGACAATTGTGCGTGAAATTTCTCCGAGAAACTACGTTATAAATTCTCTCTCTCTCTCTCTGCACGATGCATGCGAAAAAGTCATTTACGCTCACGTTGTCGGGGAGAAGCAGCATACTGTCGTCCAAGTACTTTCCACCCATAGATCTGGCCAATGGCGAATACGAGCTGGGATTGCTCGATTTACAAACTTATTACACGATTCCAAACATCAGCGCCAACATCGGAAACAATCGATTCTACTTTGGTGAAAAAGACGAGGAGATCGTCATCCCCGACGGCTCGTACGAATTGGAAGCGATCAACGCGTACTTGAGGCGTGAAATACGCGCGCGATATCCTCCAAAAAATGAGTCGTCTACCGTCTCCGATATCGAATATCCGCTGGTGCTACGAGCGAACAACAACACCATGAAAAGTGAAATTATAAGCAAATATCAAATAAACTTTACAAAGCCTCGCAACGTGGGATCTATTTTGGGATTTTCCTTGAATCGTGTTTTGTCACCGAACGCGTGGCACACGTCGAACGCACCTGTGAATATCATCAACGTGAACATCGTACGAGTGGAATGCAACATAACCACCGGATCGTACGACAATGGCAAACTCGTTCACACGATACATGAGTTCGCGCCTCAGGTACCACCAGGGTATAAATTATCAGAAACGCCCGCACGAGTCATTTACCTTCCAATCGTTGCACGAGTAATTGACGATTTAACGATTCGCATAGTTGACCAATCCGGACGTTTGATTGATTTTCGGGGTGAAGAAATCACGGTGCGACTACACGTTCGACGAAGCAATGCTAATTCATAACAATACGGCATTCCATACGTTGAACAACAACAGCAGAAACACATTGATTCGCAAGAAACTACCCGTTGAAAAAAACGTAACGTCGCAGATACGTAAGAAATTAACCGTGGAAAACGCACAGTATCTACAATCTTTGGGATTTATTGTTAAAAAGTGAGAGGAAAAATCATGTTCGACGACATTTTGAACATCTCTGAAGCGCCGATCTCCGACAATCGCATAACGAAGATTGAGCTGCACACGTACAATCCGTACGCCAATACAACGTTTGAAAACAGCGATGAGATAAGGATACCCATTCAACAACAAGACCTGTACACGCTCCCGTGTAAAAGCTTCCTATACGTTGAAGGAAAACTTAGTTTACCAGGAAAACTCGAATTATCTGTGGAGGGATCGACTATCGATACGGCGACTCTCGAGAACAATGCCGTTGCGTTTATGTTCGAGGAAATACGCTACGAGTTGAACGGAGTGGAAATCGATCGGTCTAGAAATCCTGGTGCAACGACAACTCTGAAGAATTATGCGAGTCTATCCAGAACGAGAAGCGACGCGTTATCCAACGCTGGCTGGTTGTATGGTGATGATCGACAGAAGCACACAGCAACGACCACGGCTGCGATAAATTTCAACTTTTGCGTGCCTATGAGTGTTTTATTAGGTTTCTGTGAAGATTACAAACGTGTTGTAATAAATGCTCGACACGAATTGATTTTGATTCGCTCGCGTACCGACGCGAACGCGTTGTTCAGTCCTTCCGAGAACGCGAAACCTATTCTGAATCTGCACAAAATTCAATGGCGAATGCCACACGTTGCATTGGATGAAATACATAAGCTGTCCATGTTACGTATTTTGGACAGCGACAGACCGATTGGCATGAGTTTTCGATCGTGGGATCTGTTCGAATATCCTCTGCTACAGACTACTACGAAGCATACATGGGCGATAAAAACGACTCAGCAAATGGAAAAACCGCGATACGTGATATTCGCTTTGCAAACCAATCGAAAGAATAACTTAACGAAAACAGCTACGCGATTCGATCATTGCGCATTGTCAAATATTCGACTATACTTGAACTCGGAAATCTATCCGTACGATGATTTAAATATCGATTTCGAGAAAGGTAAATACGCGTTGCTCTACGACATGTATGCAAAATTCCAAGAATCGTACTATGGAAACGGCGAAGCGCTACTCGACGTCTCAGATTTCCTGCGATACGGTCCGCTCGTCGTTCTCGATTGTTCCCGGCAAAACGAAGCGTTAAAAAATGCTACGGTCGACGTGCGAATAGAATTTGAATGTCGAACTGATGTCCCCCCATCGACAACAGCCTACTGCTTAATGATACACGACCGCATCGTGGAGTACAGCCCATTGACAAACATTGTTAGAAAAATTACTTAAATCGCTTATACCGATAAAAAATATACTTCATTATTTCTCTACTGTATTTTTATTCTATATGAATTGTAAGAAATGAATTTGTAATAAAATAAAATACAAAAATATTTTCAAATAATTTTTATTTTTAAATTTAACCACTTATACTGATTAAAAACATTATCATTTACTCTACTTTAATCGCATTCTTATTCTATAGGGATTGAAAGAAAGGAATTGTAGGAAAGGAATTTGTAATAAAAAATAAAATACAAAAAATATTTTCAAATAATTTTTATTTTTAAAATGCCTTCTGAAAAATTATATGAATTGTAAGAAAGGAATTATAAGAAAGGAATTGTAAGAAAGGAATTTGTAATAAAATACAAAGAGATCTTTTGAATAATTTTTATTTTTAAAATACCTGAAATAATTTTTACATACATATATACACAATATCGCTAATAATATTATCCTCTCTCTCAATATAATGAGGGTGGGGGTACATGGTATAAATTATTCGCTACAAACGTTAACAATGACAGTCGTTATACTAAAGTTATATCGCGTGTATAATCATCCGAACGGTCACACATTCTTCAACGGTAAGTATAATAAAAAATTTCTAGCATGGCTTAACAATTATAAAAACCACGTAAAGTATCCGTTATAAAGAAAAGCGTCTTTGAATTTTCCCCGTCAAAATCACAAACCTCCTTTTACATTTGATTTTTACACAGAGTATCACTATGATCGCGAAATCCGAGGGAGCCGTCGCAACAACCGATCACGCAACACCACCACCACCCGATTATCGTCTCGAACGCGACAGACTTCACAGTTTTCATGATTGGCGTTACTCACACGTCGTTCAACCGGAGAAACTCGCCGCCGCAGGATTTTTCCATCTGGGTGATGACGACTGCGTAGAATGTTTCGAATGTCGTGTTCGTCTATGTCGATGGGAAGATGATGACGATCCCATGGAGGAACATCGCGCCTGGTCCAGATTCTGTTGGCACGTCCGCGGGCTGGACTGCGGCAACGTCCCGATCGGTGTCGATCCGGATACAATCCTACCAAATCCTCGTGGTGTGGATACCTGTAATATCGCGAAAGAGTTTTCGCTCGAACGATAATAAAAACTACTATATGAACGATGCATACAAATTAGCGAATAGGTGCTCGAACGAATATAAACGATCTAATATACCGATCTATATAAAAAAATTTATTTAAAATTGCAAAAAGTACATAATGATAATGATAATAATAATAATAATAATAATAATAATAATAATAAAATTCTTGATTGATGGGTCTGCAACAAATAAAATAGAAAAAAATGTTATTAAGTTTTCATTTTAAGTAATAATAAATATATAAAATTAATATATATATATATATATAATTATTTAAAAATGTTATTAAGTTTTCATTTTAAGTAATAATAAATATATAAAATTAATAAATATATAAAATTATTTTTTAACTTTACTCACCATGATTACATAAACAATGTAACAATTGCCTCAGCAAATTCTCCTCCCCATTCTTCGAGCTCGATGCGATAGAGCCGCATCGCCCGCCTCCATGAGCGTGTGAAAGAAGCTCGCTCTTCCTCTGACATGAAGTTCTGTTAGTATAACGTATAAAATATGATTATAAATTATCCACCAATCATGTTGGATTACATAGTATATTTCTTTATACCCACCAAACTGCTCAGTACCACATCTAGTGGCTGATTTGGGTCCACCAGATAGTGGGTGGTTGTGGCAATGTATACGAACATTTTGTATCACTTTTTTCAGTCAACTATGCTTCACGTCGACGACACCCATTCTTATATACAATGCCGCTCGCGAGATTAGAAAAGATGCTCATTGCAGTAAGTAATTTAAAACTTGCAAAAATGCATTTTTCAATTAGCGTCGGCCGAGAGAACTGATAACAATGGTCCAGATATCTCACGGGTTGGACAACTCGATACCCAAAGCACGAAGGGATACCGTTGCTACAACTCGCTCGATTAGATAAGTTCGATAGGTGGAAAGGACTGTGCGATGCGACGCGTGTCTCGGCTGAGCAACTCGACACCAGCCGTGAAAGGATACTGCTACTACAGATTATGAAAAAAATGCACAACATACATCTTGAACGATATAAACAAATAAATAAAAGATAGTGCACGTACGATTCCACGACTCTATATTGCATCGTGAACGGTCTCTGTCTCTTACATTTAAAACGGGGGGGTGGGATGTGCAAATGCATCGTTGACATGAGTCTGTCATCAAATTTTAACCTCATGCATACGTCTGCAGTACCACGCTGCCTCCGAGAATGTTTATCGTGAACGATAAACCAAATCATGTTAGGTGCATATTTGTGACGCATGCGTTCATACTGGCAAAAATATGGCCATGCTATAACGTGAGAAACTATCCTTGAAGAAGTACCCCATCCCACCAAACGTTTACCCAAAAAAGCTGACGTTTAAGGTTATCTAAAAAAAAAGCTGACGTTCAAGGTTATCCAAAAAAGCTGACGCTGCAGATTTGCAAAAACCTGATGTTCAAGGTTACCCAAAAAGCTGACGCTGCACTTTTGCACGTGCGATGGGGTATCATATTACATACTGTGAAAAACCCCCCTCCCCCTTACCCCTCTCCGACGAACACGTTCAAGGTTACCCAATAGCTGATGCTGCAGTTTTGCACGTGTGAGATGCCCCTAGGAGCAGGTTCGGACACGTTCAAGGTTATCCAAAAAGCTGACGCTGCACTTTTGCAGAGATACCCCCCTCCCCCTCCCCCGCAAATATGGTCGGGCAATAAGGTAATCCTCCCACCCCCTTCCCCCCCGCAAAATTTGGTTGTGTTATAAGCTAAGTTAGTTTGGAACAGAACTGACTTTTTCAGCTGCGTCGGTAAGGTAGGAATCTGCCTACAATGATAACTACTATTTAGAACCGGCCTATACTACCTACTCGCATAACGCATAACGCATAACGCATAACGCATAACGCATAACGCATAACGCATAACGCATAACGCATAACGTATAACGCATAACGCATACCGTATAGCGCATAACGCATAACGCATAACGCATAACGCATAACGCATAACGCATAACGCATAACGTGTAACTCATACCGTATAACGCATAATGCATAACGCATAAAGCATAACGCATAACGCATAACGCATAACGCATAACGCATAACGCATAACGCATAACCATAACGCATAACGCATAACGCATAACGCATAACCATAACGCATAACGCATAACGCATAAAGCATAACGCATAACGCATAACGCATAACGCATAACGCATAACGCATAACGCATAACGCATAACGCATAACGCATAACGCATAACGCATTACGCATAACGCATAACGCATAACGCATAACCATAACGCATAACGCATAACGCATAACGCATAACCATAACGCATAACGCATAACGCATAAAGCATAACGCATAACGCATAACGCATAACGCATAACGCATAACGCATAACGCATAACGCATAATGCATAAAGCATAACGCATAACGCATAACGCATAACTTATAACTCATTACTCATAACGAATAACGCATAACGCATAACGCATAACGCCTAACGCATAACGCATAACGCATAACGCATAACGCATAACGTATAACGCATAACGCATACCGTATAGCGCATAACGCATAACGCATAACGCATAACGCATAACGCATAACGCATAACGCATAACGCATAACGCATAACGTGTAACTCATACCGTATAACGCATAATGCATAACGCATAAAGCATAACGCATAACGCATAACGCATTACGCATAACGCATAACGCAGAACGCATAACGCATAACGTATAACGCATAACGCATAACGCATAACGCATAACGCATAACGCATAACGCATAACGCATAATGCATAAAGCATAACGCATAACGCATAACGCATAACTTATAACTCATTACTCATAACGAATAACGCATAACGCATAACGCATAACGCCTAACGCATAACGCATAACGCATAACGCATAACGCATAACGTATAACGCATAACGCATACCGTATAGCGCATAACGCATAACGCATAACGCATAACGCATAACGCATAACGCATAACGCATAACGCATAACGTGTAACTCATACCGTATAACGCATAATGCATAACGCATAAAGCATAACGCATAACGCATAACGCATTACGCATAACGCATAACGCAGAACGCATAACGCATAACGTATAACGCATAACGCATAACGCATAACCATAACGCATAACGCATAACGCATAAAGCATAACGCATAACGCATAACGCATAACGCATAACGCATAACGCATAACGCATAACGCATCACGCATAACGCATAACGCATAACGTATAACGCATAACGCATAACGCATAACGCATGACGCATAACGCATAACGCATAACGCATAATGCATAAAGCAAAACGCATAACGCAAACGTATAACGCACAACGCATAACGCATAACGCATAACGCATAACGCATAACGCATAACGCATAACGCATAACGCATAACGCATAACGCATCACGCATAACGCATAACGCATAACGTATAACGCATAACGCATAACGCATAACGCATAACGCATAACGCATAACCATAACGCATAACGCATAACGCATAAAGCATAACGCATAACGCATAACGCATAACGCATAACGCATAACGCATAACGCATCACGCATAACGCATAACGCATAACGCATAACGCATAACGCATAACGCATAACGCATGACGCATAACGCATAACGCATAACGCATAATGCATAAAGCAAAACGCATAACGCAAACGTATAACGCACAACGCATAAAGCATAACGCATAACGCATAACGCATAACGCATAACGCATAACGCATAACGCATAACGCATCACGCATAACGCATAACGCATAACGTATAACGCATAACGCATAACGCATAACGCATGACGCATAACGCATAACGCATAACGCATAATGCATAAAGCAAAACGCATAACGCAAACGTATAACGCACAACGCATAACGCATAACGCATAACGCATAACGCATAAAGCATAACGCATAACGCATAACGCATAACGCATAACGCATAACGCATAACGCATAACGCATAACGCATAACGCATAACGCATTACGCATAACGCATAACGCATAACGCATAACGCATAACGCATAACCATAACGCAGAACGCATAACGCATAACGCATAACCATAACGCATAACGCATAACGCATAAAGCATAACGCATAACGCATAACGCATAACGCATAACGCATAACGCATAACGCATAACGCATAATGCATAAAGCATAACGCATAACGCATAACGCATAACTTATAACTCATTACTCATAACGAATAACGCATAACGCATAACGCATAACGCCTAACGCATAACGCATAACGCATAACGCATAACGCATAACGTATAACGCATAACGCATACCGTATAGCGCATAACGCATAACGCATAACGCATAACGCATAACGCATAACGCATAACGCATAACGTGTAACTCATACCGTATAACGCATAATGCATAACGCATAAAGCATAACGCATAACGCATAACGCATTACGCATAACGCATAACGCAGAACGCATAACGCATAACGTATAACGCATAACGCATAACGCATAACCATAACGCATAACGCATAACGCATAAAGCATAACGCATAACGCATAATGCATAACGCATAACGCATAACGCATAACCATAACGCATAACGCATAAAGCAAAACGCATAACGCAAACGTATAACGCACAACGCATAACGCATAACGCATAACGCATAACTTATAACTCATTACTCATAACGAATAACGCATAACGCATAACGCATAACGCATATCGCATAACGCATAACGCATAATGCATAACGCATAAAGCGTAACGCATAACGCATAAATCATAACGCATAACGCATAACGCATAACGCATAACGCATACCGTATAACGCATAACGCATAACGCATAACGCATAACGCATAACGCATAACGCATAACGCATAACGCATAAAGCATAACGCATAGCGCATAACGCATAACGCATGACGCATAACGCATAACGCATAACGCATAACGCATAACGCTTAACGCATAACGCATAATGCATAACGCATAACGTATAACGCATAACGCATACCGTATAACGCATAACGCATAACGCATAACGCATAACGCAAACGTATAACGCACAACGCATAACGCATAACGCATAACGCATAACGCATAACGCATAACGCATAACGCATAACGCATAACGCATAACGCATAACGCATAACGCATAACGCATAAAGCATAACGCATAACGCATAACGCAAACGTATAACGCACAACGCATAACGCATAACGCATAACGCAAAACGCATAACGCATAACGCATAACTCATAACGCATAACGCATAACGCATAACGCATAACGCATAACGCATAACGCATAACCATAACGCATAACGCATAACCATAACGCATAACGCATAACCATAACGCATAACGCATAACGCATAAAGAATAACGCATATTGCATAAAGCATAACGCATAACGCATAACGCATAACGCATAACGCATAACGCATAAAGCATAACGCATAACGCATAACGCATAACGCATAACGCATAACGCATAACGCATAACGCATAACGCATAACGCATAACGCATAACGCATAACGCATAACGCATAACGCATAACGCATAATGCATAACGCATAACGCATAACGCATATCGCATAACGCATAACGCATAACGTGTAACTCATAACGCATAACGCATAAAGCCTAACGCATAACGCATAACGCATAACGCATATCGCATAACGCATAACGCATAACGTATAACGCATAACGCATACCGTATAGCGCATAACGCATAACGCATAACGCATAACGCATAACGCATAACGCATAACGCATAACGCATAACGCATAACGCATAACGCATAACGTGTAACTCATACCGTATAACGCATAATGCATAACGTATAAAGCATAACGCATAACGCATAACGCATAACGCATAACGCATAACGCATAACGCATAACGCATAACGCATAACGCATAACGCATAACGCATAACGCATAACGCATAACGCATAACGTATAACGCATAACGCATACCGTATAGCGCATAACGCATAACGCATAACGCATAACGCATAACGCATAACGCATAACGCATAACGCATAACGCATAACGTGTAACTCATACCGTATAACGCATAATGCTTAACGTATAAAGCATAACGCATAACGCATAACGCATAACGCATAACGCATAACGCATAACGCATAACGCATAACGCATAACGCATAACGCATAACGCATAACGCATAACGCATAACGCATAACGCATAACCATAACGCATAACGCATAACGCATAAAGCATAACGCATAACGCATAACGCATAACGCATAACGCATAACGCATAACGCATCACGCATAACGCATAACGCATAACGTATAACGCATAACGCATAACGCATAACGCATGACGCATAACGCATAACGCATAACGCATAAAGCGTAACGCATAACGCATAAATCATAACGCATAACGCATAACGCATAACGCATAAGGCATCACGCATAACGCACAACGCATAACGCATAACGCATAACGCATAACTTATAACTCATTACTCATAACGAATAACGCATAACGCATAACGCATAACGCATAACGCATAACCATAACGCATAACGCATAAAGCAAAACGCATAACGCAAACGTATAACGCACAACGCATAACGCATAACGCATAACGCATAACTTATAACTCATTACTCATAACGAATAACGCATAACGCATAACGCATAACGCATATCGCATAACGCATAACGCATAATGCATAACGCATAAAGCGTAACGCATAACGCATAAATCATAACGCATAACGCATAACGCATAACGCATAACGCATACCGTATAACGCATAACGCATAACGCATAACGCATAACGCATAACGCATAACGCATAACGCATAACGCATAACGCATAACGCATAACGCATAAAGCATAACGCATAGCGCATAACGCATAACGCATGACGCATAACGCATAACGCATAACGCATAACGCATAACGCTTAACGCATAACGCATAATGCATAACGCATAACGTATAACGCATAACGCATACCGTATAACGCATAACGCATAACGCATAACGCATAACGCATAACGCAAACGTATAACGCACAACGCATAACGCATAACGCATAACGCATAACGCATAACGCATAACGCATAACATATAACGCATAACGCATAACGCATAACGCTTAACGCATAACGCATAACGCATAACGCATAACGCATAAAGCATAACGCATAACGCATAACGCAAACGTATAACGCACAACGCATAACGCATAACGCATAACGCAAAACGCATAACGCATAACGCTTAACGCATAACGCATAACGCATAACGCATAACGCATAACGCATAACGCATAACGCATAACACATAACCATAACGCATAACGCATAACGCATAACGCATAACCATAACGCATAACGCATAACGCATAAAGCATAACGCATAACGCATAACGCAAACGTATAACGCACAACGCATAACGCATAACGCATAACGCAAAACGCATAACGCATAACGCATAACGCATAACGCATAACCATAACACATAACGCACAACGCATAACGCATAACGCATAACGCATAACGCATAACGCATAACATATAACGCATAACGCATAACGCATAACGCATAACGCATAACGCATAACGCATAACGCATAACGCATAACGCATAACGCATAACGCATAACGCATAACGCATAACGCATAACGCATAACGCATAACGCATAACCATAACGCATAACGCATAACGCATAAAGCATAACGCATAACGCATAACGCATAACGCATAACGCATAACGCATAACGCATAACGCATAACGCATAACGCATAAAGCATAACGCATAACGCATAACGCATAACGCATAACGCATAACGCATAACGCATAACGCATAACGCATAACGCATAACGCATAACGCATACCGTATAACGCATAACGCATAACGCATAACGCATAACGCATAACGCATAACGCATAACGCATAACGCATAAAGCATAACGCATAGCGCATAACGCATAACGCATGACGCATAACGCATAACGCATAACGCATAACGCATAACGCTTAACGCATAACGCATAATGCATAACGCATAACTCATAACTCATAAGGAGTAACGCATAACGCATAAAGCATAACGCATAACGCATAACGCATAACGCATAACGCATAACGCATAAAGCATAACGCATAACGCATAACGCATAACGCATAACGCATAACGCATAACGCATAACGCATAACGCATAACGCATAACGCATAACGCATAACGCATAACGCATAACGCCTAACGCATAACGCATAACGCATAACGCATAACGCATAACGCATAACGCATAACGCATAACCATAAGGCATAACGCATAACCCATAACGCATAACGCATAACGCATAACGTATAACGCATAACGCATACCGTATAACGCATAACGCATAACGCAAAACGCATAACGCATAACGCATAACGCATAACGCATAACGCATAACGCATAACGCATAACGCATAACGCATAACCATAACGCATAACGCATAACGCATAACGCATAACCATAACGCATAACGCATAACGCATAAAGCATAACGCATAACGCATAACGCATAACGCATAACGCATAACGCATAACGCATAACGCATAACGTATAACGCATAACGCATAACGCATAACGCATAACGCATAACGCATAACGCATAACGCATAACGCATAACGCATAACGCATAACGCATAACGCATAACGCATAACGCATAACGCATAACGCATAACGCATAACGCATAACGCATAACGCATAACGCATAACCATAACGCATAACGCATAACGCATAAAGCATAACGCATAACGCATAACGCATAACGCATAACGCATAACGCATAACGCATAACGCATAACGCATAACGCATAACGCATAACGCATAACGCATAAAGCATAACGCATAAAGCATAACGCATAGCGCATAACGCATAACGCATGACGCATAACGCATAACGCATAACGCATAACGCATAACGCTTAACGCATAACGCATAATGCATAACGCATAACTCATAACTCATAAGGAGTAACGCATAACGCATAAAGCATAACGCATAACGCATAACGCATAACGCATAACGCATAACGCATAATGCATAAAGCATAACGCATAACGCATAACGCATAACGCATAACGCATAACGCATAACGCATAACGCATAACGCATAACGCATAACGCATAACGCATAACGCATAACGCATAACGCATAACGCATAACCATAACGCATAACGCATAACGCATAAAGCATAACGCATAACGCATAACGCATAACGCATAACGCATAACGCATAACGCATAACGCATAACGCATAAAGCATAACGCATAACGCATAACGCATAACGCATAACCATAACGCATAACGCATAACGCATAACGCATAACGCCTAACGCATAACGCATAACGCATAACGCATAACGCATAACGCATAACGCATAACGCATAACGCATAACGCATAACGCATAACGCATAACGCATAACGCATAACGCATAACGCATAACGCATAACGCATAACCATAAGGCATAACGCATAACCCATAACGCATAACGCATAACGCATAACGTATAACGCATAACGCATACCGTATAACGCATAACGCATAACGCAAAACGCATAACGAATAACGCATAACGCATAACGCATAACGCATAACGCATAACGCATAACGCATAACGCATAACCATAACGCATAACGCATAACGCATAACCATAACGCATAACGCACAACGCATAACGCATAACCATAACGCATAACGCATAACGCATAACGCATAACGCATAACGCATAACGCATAACGCATAACGCATAACGCATAACGCATAACGCATAACGCATAACGCATAACGCATAACGCATAACGCATAACGCATAACGCATAACGCATAACGCATAACGCATAACGCATAACGCATAACGCATAACCATAACGCATAATGCATAACGCACAAAGCATAACGCATAACGCATAACGCATAACGCATAACGCATAACGCATAACGCATAACGCATAACGCATAACGCATAACGCATAACGCATAACGCATAAAGCATAACGCATAACGCATAACGCATAACGCATAACGCATAACGCATAACGCATAACGCATAACGCATAGCTTATAACGCATAACGCATAACGCATAATGCATAACGCATAACGCATAACGCATATCGCATAACGCATAACGCATAACGCATAACGCATAACGCATAACGCATAACGCAAAACGCATAACGTTAACGCATAACGCATAACGCATAACGCATAACGCATAACGCATAACGCATAACACATAACGCACAACGCATAACGCATAACGCATAACGCATAACGCATAACGCATAACATATAACGCATAACGCATAACGCATAACGCATAACGCATAACGCATAACGCATAACGCATAACGCATAACGCATAACGCATAAAGCATAACGCATAACGCATAACGCAAACGTATAACGCACAACGCATAACGCATAACGCATAACGCAAAACGCATAACGCATAACGCATAACGCATAACGCATAACGCATAACGCATAACGCATAACGCATAACGCATAACGCATAACCATAACGCATAACGCATAACGCATAACGCATAACCATAACGCATAACGCATAACGCATAAAGCATAACGCATAACGCATAACGCATAACGCATAACGCATAACGCATAACGCATAACGCATAACGCATAACGCATAACGCATAACCATAAGGCATAACGCATAACCCATAACGCATAACGCATAACGCATAACGTATAACGCATAACGCATACCGTATAACGCATAACGCATAACGCATAACGCTTAACGCATAACGCATAACGCATAACGCAAACGTATAACGCACAACGCATAACGCATAACGCATAACGCATAACGCATAACATATAACGCATAACGCATAACGCATAACGCATAACGCCTAACGCATAACGCATAACGCATAACGCATAACGCATAACGCATAAAGCATAACGCATAACGCATAACGCAAACGTATAACGCACAACGCATAACGCATAACGCATAACGCAAAACGCATAACGCATAACGCATAACGCATAACGCATAACGCATAACCATAACGCATAACGCATAACGCATAACGCATAACCATAACGCATAACGCATAACGCATAAAGCATAACGCATAACGCATAACGCATAACGCATAACGCATAACGCATAACGCATAACGCATAACGCATAACGCATAACGCATAACGCATAACGCATAACGCATAACGCATAACGCATAACGCATAACGCATAACGCATAACGCATAACGCATAACGCATAACGCATAACGCATAACGCATAACGCATAACGCATAACGCATAACGCATAACCATAACGCATAACGCATAACGCATAAAGCATAACGCATAACGCATAACGCATAACGCATAACGCATAACGCATAACGCATAACGCATAACGCATAACGCATAACGCATAACGCATAAAGCATAACGCATAACGCATAACGCATAACGCATAACGCATAACGCATAACGCATAACGCATAACGCATAACGCATAACGCATAACGCATAACGCATACCGTATAACGCATAACGCATAACGCATAACGCATAACGCATAACGCATAACGCATAACGCATAACGCATAAAGCATAACGCATAGCGCATAACGCATAACGCATAACGCATAACGCATAACGCATAACGCATAACGCATAACGCTTAACGCATAACGCATAATGCATAACGCATAACTCATAACTCATAAGGAGTAACGCATAACGCATAAAGCATAACGCATAACGCATAACGCATAACGCATAACGCATAATGCATAAAGCATAACGCATAACGCATAACGCATAACGCATAACGCATAACGCATAACGCATAACGCATAACGCATAACGCATAACGCCTAACGCATAACGCATAACGCATAACGCATAACGCATAACGCATAACGCATAACGCATAACGCATAACCATAAGGCATAACGCATAACCCATAACGCATAACGCATAACGCATAACGTATAACGCATAACGCATACCGTATAACGCATAACGCATAACGCAAAACGCATAACGCATAACGCATAACGCATAACGCATAACGCATAACGCATAACGCATAACCATAACGCATAACGCATAACGCATAACGCATAACGCATAACCATAACGCATAACGCATAACGCATAAAGCATAACGCATAACGCATAACGCATAACGCATAACGCATAACGCATAACGCATAACGCATAACGTATAACGCATAACGCATAACGCATAACGCATAACGCATAACGCATAACGCATAACGCATAACGCATAACGCATAACGCATAACGCATAACGCATAACGCATAACGCATAACGCATAACGCATAACCATAACGCATAACGCATAACGCATAAAGCATAACGCATAACGCATAACGCATAACGCATAACGCATAACGCATAACGCATAAACGCATAACGCATAACGCATAACGCATTAAAGCATAACGCATAACGCATAACGCATAACGCATAACGCATAACGCATAACGCATAACGCATAACGCATAACGCATAACGCATAACGCATAACGCATAATGCATAACGCATAACGCATAACGCATAACGCATAACGCATAACGCATAACGCATAATGCATAAAGCATAACGCATAACGCATAACGCATAACTTATAACTCATTACTCATAACGAATAACGCATAACGCATAACGCATAACGCCTAACGCATAACGCATAACGCATAACGCATAACGCATAACGCATAACGCATAACGCATAACGCATAACGCATAACGCATAACGCATAACGCATAACGCATAACGCAAAACCATAACGCATAACGCATAACGCATAAAGCATAACGCATAACGCATAACGCATAACGCATAATGCATAACGCATAACGCATAACGCATAACGCATAACGCATAACGCATAACGCATAATGCATAAAGCATAACGCATAACGCATAACGCATAACTTATAACTCATTACTCATAACGAATAACGCATAACGCATAACGCATAACGCCTAACGCATAACGCATAACGCATAACGCATAACGCATAACGCATAAACGCATAACGCATACCGTATAACGCATAACGCATAACGCATAACGCATAACGCATAACGCATAACGCATAACGCATAACGCATAACGCATAACGCATAACGCATAACGCATAACGCATAACGCATAACGCATAACGCATAACGCATAACGCATAACGCATAACGCATAACGCCTAACGCATAACGCATAACGCGTAACGCATAACGCATAAACGCATAACGCATAACGCATAACGCATAACCATAAGGCATAACGCATAACCCATAACGCATAACGCATAACGCATAACGTATAACGCATAACGCATACCGTATAACGCATAACGCATAACGCAAAACGCATAACGCATAACGCATAACGCATAACGCATAACGCATAACGCATAACCATAACGCATAACGCATAACGCATAACGCATAACGCATAACCATAACGCATAACGCATAACGCATAAAGCATAACGCATAACGCATAACGCATAACGCATAACGCATAACGCATGACGCATAACGCATAACGTATAACGCATAACGCATAACGCATAACGCATAACGCATAACGCATAACGCATAACGCATAACGCATAACGCATAACGCATAACGCATAACGCATAACGCATAACGCATAACGCATAACCATAACGCATAACGCATAACGCATAAAGCATAACGCATAACGCATAACGCATAACGCATAACGCATAACGCATAACGCATAACGCATAACGCATAACGCATAACGCATAACGCATAAAGCATAAAGCATAACGCATAACGCATAACGCATAACGCATAACGCATAACGCATAACGCATAACGCATACGCATAACGCATAGCTTATAACGCATAACGCATAACGCATAATGCATAACGCATAACGCATAACGCATAACGCATAACGCATAACGCATAACGCATAATGCATAAAGCATAACGCATAACGCATAACGCATAACTTATAACTCATTACTCATAACGAATAACGCATAACGCATAACGCATAACGCCTAACGCATAACGCATAACGCATAACGCATAACGCATAACGCATAACGCATAACGCATAACGCATAACGCATAACGCATAACGCATAACGCATAACGCATAACGCATAACCATAAGGCATAACGCATAACCCATAACGCATAACGCATAACGCATAGCGCATAACGCATAACGCATAACGCATAACGCATAACGCATAACGCATAACGCATAACGCATAACGCATAACGCATAACGCATAACGCATAACGCATAACGCATAACGCATAACGCATAACGCATAACGCATAACCATAAGGCATAACGCATAACCCATAACGCATAACGCATAACGCATAACGCATAACGCATAACGCATAACGCATAACGCATAACGCATAACGCATAACGCATAACGCATAACGCATAATGCATAACGCATAACGCATAAACGCATAACGCATAACGCATAACGCATAACGCATAATGCATAAAGCGTAACGCATAACGCATAACGCATAACTTATAACTCATTACTCATAACGAATAACGCATAACGCATAACGCATAACGCCTAACGCATAACGCATAAACGCATAACGCATAACGCATAACGCATAACGCATAACGCATAACGCATAACGCATAACGCATAACGCATAACGCATAACGCATAACCATAAGGCATAACGCATAACCCATAACGCATAACGCATAACGCATAGCGCATAACGCATAACGCATAACGCATAACGCATAACGCCTAACGCATAACGCATAACGCATAACGCCTAACGCATAACGCATAACGCATAACGCATAACGCATAACGCATAACGCATAACGCATAACGCATAACGCATAACGCATAACGCATAACGCATAACCATAAGGCATAACGCATAACCCATAACGCATAACGCATAACGCATAACGCATAACGCATAACGCATAACGCATAACGCATAACGCATAACGCATAACGCATAACGCATAACGCATAATGCATAACGCATAACGCATAACGCATAACGCATAACGCATAACGCATAACGCATAATGCATAAAGCATAACGCATAACGCATAACGCATAACTTATAACTCATTACTCATAACGAATAACGCATAACGCATAACGCATAACGCCTAACGCATAACGCATAACGCATAACGCATAACGCATAACGCATAACGCATAACGCATAACGCATAACGCATAACGCATAACGCATAACGCATAACGCATAACGCATAACCATAAGGCATAACGCATAACCCATAACGCATAACGCATAACGCATAGCGCATAACGCATAACGCATAACGCATAACGCATAACGCCTAACGCATAACGCATAACGCATAACGCATAACGCATAACGCATAACGCATAACGCATAACGCATAACGCAAACGTATAACGCACAACGCATAACGCATAACGCATAACGCAAAACGCATAACGCATAACGCATAACGCATAACGCATAACGCATAACGCATAACGCATAACGCATAACGCATAACGCATAACGCATAACCATAACGCATAACGCATAACGCATAACGCATAACCATAACGCATAACGCATAACGCATAAAGCATAACGCATAACGCATAACGCATAACGCATAACGCATAACGCATAACGCATAACGCATAACGCATAACGCATAACGCATAACGCATAACGCATAAAGCATAACGCATAACGCATAACGCATAACGCATAACGCATAACGCATAACGCATAACGCATAACGCATAACGCATAACGCATACCGTATAACGCATAACGCATAACGCATAACGCATAACGCATAACGCATAACCATAACGCATAACGCATAACGCATAACGCATAACGCATAACGCATAACGCATAAAGCATAACGCATAACGCATAACGCATAACGCATAACGCATAACGCATAACGCATAACGCATAACGCATAACGCATACCGTATAACGCATAACGCATAACGCATAACGCATAACGCATAACGCATAACGCATAACGCATAACGCATAACGCATAAAGCATAACGCATAGCGCATAACGCATAACGCATAACGCATAACGCATAACGCATAACGCATAACGCATAACGCATAACGCATAACGCATAACGCCTAACGCATAACGCATAACGCATAACGCATAACGCATAACGCATAACGCATAACGCATAACGCATAACGCATAACGCATAACGCATAACGCATAACGCATAACGCATAACGCATAACGCATAACGCATAACGCATAACGCATAACGCATAACGCATAACGCATAACGCATAACGCATAACGCATAACGCATAACGCATAACGCATAACGCATAACGCATAACGCATAACGCATAACGCATAACCATAACGCATAACGCATAACGCATAAAGCATAACGCATAACGCATAACGCATAACGCATAACGCATAACGCATAACGCATAACGCATAACGCATAACGCATAACGCATAAAGCATAACGCATAACGCATAACGCATAACGCATAACGCATAACGCATAACGCATAACGCATAACGCATAACGCATAACGCATAACGCATAACGCATAACGCATAATGCATAACGCATAACGCATAACGCATAACGCATAACGCATAACGCATAACGCATAATGCATAAAGCATAACGCATAACGCATAACGCATAACTTATAACTCATTACTCATAACGAATAACGCATAACGCATAACGCATAACGCCTAACGCATAACGCATAACGCATAACGCATAACGCATAACGCATAACGCATAACGCATAACGCATAACGCATAACGCATAACGCATAACGCATAACGCATAACGCATAACCATAAGGCATAACGCATAACCCATAACGCATAACGCATAACGCATAGCGCATAACGCATAACGCATAACGCATAACGCATAACGCCTAACGCATAACGCATAACGCATAACGCATAACGCATAACGCATAACGCATAACGCATAACGCATAACGCATAACGCATAACGCATAACGCATAACCATAAGGCATAACGCATAACCCATAACGCATAACGCATAACGCATAACGCATAACGCATAACGCATAACGCATAACGCATAACGCATAACGCATAACGCATAACGCATAACGCATAATGCATAACGCATAACGCATAACGCATAACGCATAACGCATAACGCATAACGCATAATGCATAAAGCATAACGCATAACGCATAACGCATAACTTATAACTCATTACTCATAACGAATAACGCATAACGCATAACGCATAACGCCTAACGCATAACGCATAACGCATAACGCATAACGCATAACGCATAACGCATAACGCATAACGCATAACGCATAACGCATAACGCATAACGCATAACGCATAACGCATAACCATAAGGCATAACGCATAACCCATAACGCATAACGCATAACGCATAGCGCATAACGCATAACGCATAACGCATAACGCATAACGCCTAACGCATAACGCATAACGCATAACGCCTAACGCATAACGCATAACGCATAACGCATAACGCATAACGCATAACGCATAACGCATAACGCATAACGCATAACGCATAACGCATAACGCATAACCATAAGGCATAACGCATAACCCATAACGCATAACGCATAACGCATAACGCATAACGCATAACGCATAACGCATAACGCATAACGCATAACGCAAAACGCATAACGCATAACGCATAATGCATAACGCATAACGCATAACGCATAACGCATAACGCATAACGCATAACGCATAATGCATAAAGCATAACGCATAACGCATAACGCATAACTTATAACTCATTACTCATAACGAATAACGCATAACGCATAACGCATAACGCCTAACGCATAACGCATAACGCATAACGCATAACGCATAACGCATAACGCATAACGCATAACGCATAACGCATAACGCATAACGCATAACGCATAACGCATAACCATAAGGCATAACGCATAACCCATAACGCATAACGCATAACGCATAGCGCATAACGCATAACGCATAACGCATAACGCATAACGCCTAACGCATAACGCATAACGCATAACGCATAACGCATAACGCATAACGCATAACGCATAACGCATAACGCATAACGCATAACGCATAACGCATAACGCATAACCATAAGGCATAACGCATAACCCATAACGCATAACGCATAACGCATAACGTATAACGCATAACGCATACCGTATAACGCATAACGCATAACGCATAACGCATAACGCATAACGCATAACGCATAACGCAAACGTATAACGCACAACGCATAACGCATAACGCATAACGCATAACGCATAACATATAACGCATAACGCATAACGCATAACGCATAACGCATAACGCATAACGCATAACGCATAACGCATAACGCATAACGCATAAAGCATAACGCATAACGCATAACGCAAACGTATAACGCACAACGCATAACGCATAACGCATAACGCAAAACGCATAACGCATAACGCATAACGCATATCGCATAACGCATAACGCATAACGCATAACGCATAACGCATAACGCATAACCATAACGCATAACGCATAACGCATAACGCATAACCATAACGCATAACGCATAACGCATAAAGCATAACGCATAACGCATAACGCATAACGCATAACGCATAACGCATAACGCATAACGCATAACGCATAACGCATAACGCATAACGCATAACGCATAACGCATAACGCATAACGCATAACGCATAACGCATAACGCATAACGCATAACATATAACGCATAACGCATAACGCATAACGCATAACGCATAACGCATAACGCATAACGCATAACGCATAACGCATAACGCATAACGCATAAAGCATAACGCATAACGCATAACGCAAACGTATAACGCACAACGCATAACGCATAACGCATAACGCAAAACGCATAACGCATAACGCATAACGCATAACGCATAACGCATAACGCATAACGCATAACGCATAACGCATAACGCATAACGCATAACGCATAACCATAACGCATAACGCATAACGCATAACGCATAACCATAACGCATAACGCATAACGCATAAAGCATAACGCATAACGCATAACGCATAACGCATAACGCATAACGCATAACGCATAACGCATAACGCATAACGCATAACGCATAACGCATAACGCATAAAGCATAACGCATAACGCATAACGCATAACGCATAACGCATAACGCATAACGCATAACGCATAACGCATAACGCATAACGCATACCGTATAACGCATAACGCATAACGCATAACGCATAACGCATAACGCATAACCATAACGCATAACGCATAACGCATAACGCATAACGCATAACGCATAACGCATAAAGCATAACGCATAACGCATAACGCATAACGCATAACGCATAACGCATAACGCATAACGCATAACGCATAACGCATACCGTATAACGCATAACGCATAACGCATAACGCATAACGCATAACGCATAACGCATAACGCATAACGCATAACGCATAAAGCATAACGCATAGCGCATAACGCATAACGCATGACGCATAACGCATAACGCATAACGCATAACGCATAACGCATAACGCATAACGCATAACGCCTAACGCATAACGCATAACGCATAACGCATAACGCATAACGCATAACGCATAACGCATAACGCATAACGCATAACGCATAACGCATAACGCATAACGCATAACGCATAACGCATAACGCATAACGCATAACGCATAACGCATAACGCATAACGCATAACGCATAACGCATAACGCATAACGCATAACGCATAACGCATAACGCATAACGCATAACGCATAACGCATAACGCATAACCATAACGCATAACGCATAACGCATAAAGCATAACGCATAACGCATAACGCATAACGCATAACGCATAACGCATAACGCATAACGCATAACGCATAACGCATAACGCATAAAGCATAACGCATAACGCATAACGCATAACGCATAACGCATAACGCATAACGCATAACGCATAACGCATAACGCATAACGCATAACGCATACCGTATAACGCATAACGCATAACGCATAACGCATAACGCATAACGCATAACGCATAACGCATAACGCATAACGCATAAAGCATAACGCATAGCGCATAACGCATAACGCATGACGCATAACGCATAACGCATAACGCATAACGCATAACGCTTAACGCATAACGCATAATGCATAACGCATAACTCATAACTCATAAGGAGTAACGCATAACGCATAAAGCATAACGCATAACGCATAACGCATAACGCATAACGCATAATGCATAAAGCATAACGCATAACGCATAACGCATAACGCATAACGCATAACGCATAACGCATAACGCATAACGCATAACGCATAACGCATAACGCATAACGCATAACGCATAACGCATAACGCATAACGCCTAACGCATAACGCATAACGCATAACGCATAACGCATAACGCATAACGCATAACGCATAACGCATAACCATAAGGCATAACGCATAACCCATAACGCATAACGCATAACGCATAACGTATAACGCATAACGCATACCGTATAACGCATAACGCATATCGCAAAACGCATAACGCATAACGCATAACGCATAACGCATAACGCATAACGCATAACCATAACGCATAACGCATAACGCATAACGCATAACGCATAACCATAACGCATAACGCATAACGCATAAAGCATAACGCATAACGCATAACGCATAACGCATAACGCATAACGCATAACGCATAACGCATAACGTATAACGCATAACGCATAACGCATAACGCATAACGCATAACGCATAACGCATAACGCATAACGCATAACGCATAACGCATAACGCATAACGCATAACGCATAACCATAACGCATAACGCATAACGCATAAAGCATAACGCATAACGCATAACGCATAACGCATAACGCATAACGCATAACGCATAACGCATAACGCATAACGCATAACGCATAACGCATAACGCATAACGCATAACGCATAACCATAAGGCATAACGCATAACCCATAACGCATAACGCATAACGCATAGCGCATAACGCATAACGCATAACGCATAACGCATAACGCCTAACGCATAACGCATAACGCATAACGCATAACGCATAACGCATAACGCATAACGCATAACGCATAACGCATAACGCATAACGCATAACCATAAGGCATAACGCATAACCCATAACGCATAACGCATAACGCATAACGCATAACGCATAACGCATAACGCATAACGCATAACGCATAACGCATAACGCATAACGCATAACGCATAATGCATAACGCATAACGCATAACGCATAACGCATAACGCATAACGCATAACGCATAATGCATAAAGCATAACGCATAACGCATAACGCATAACTTATAACTCATTACTCATAACGAATAACGCATAACGCATAACGCATAACGCCTAACGCATAACGCATAACGCATAACGCATAACGCATAACGCATAACGCATAACGCATAACGCATAACGCATAACGCATAACGCATAACGCATAACGCATAACCATAAGGCATAACGCATAACCCATAACGCATAACGCATAACGCATAGCGCATAACGCATAACGCATAACGCATAACGCATAACGCCTAACGCATAACGCATAACGCATAACGCATAACGCATAACGCATAACGCATAACGCATAACGCATAACGCATAACGCATAACGCATAACGCATAACGCATAACCATAAGGCATAACGCATAACCCATAACGCATAACGCATAACGCATAACGTATAACGCATAACGCATACCGTATAACGCATAACGCATAACGCATAACGCATAACGCATAACGCATAACGCAAACGTATAACGCACAACGCATAACGCATAACGCATAACGCATAACGCATAACATATAACGCATAACGCATAACGCATAACGCATAACGCATAACGCATAACGCATAACGCATAACGCATAACGCATAACGCATAACGCATAAAGCATAACGCATAACGCATAACGCAAACGTATAACGCACAACGCATAACGCATAACGCATAACGCAAAACGCATAACGCATAACGCATAACGCATATCGCATAACGCATAACGCATAACGCATAACGCATAACGCATAACGCATAACCATAACGCATAACGCATAACGCATAACGCATAACCATAACGCATAACGCATAACGCATAAAGCATAACGCATAACGCATAACGCATAACGCATAACGCATAACGCATAACGCATAACGCATAACGCATAACGCATAACGCATAACGCATAACGCATAACGCATAACGCATAACGCATAACGCATAACGCATAACCATAACGCATAACGCATAACGCATAAAGCATAACGCATAACGCATAACGCATAACGCATAACGCATAACGCATAACGCATAACGCATAACGCATAACGCATAACGCATAAAGCATAACGCATAACGCATAACGCATAACGCATAACGCATAACGCATAACGCATAACGCATAACGCATAACGCATAACGCATAACGCATAACGCATAACGCATAACGCATACCGTATAACGCATAACGCATAACGCATAACGCATAACGCATAACGCATAACGCATAACGCATAACGCATAAAGCATAACGCATAGCGCATAACGCATAACGCATGACGCATAACGCATAACGCATAACGCATAACGCATAACGCTTAACGCATAACGCATAATGCATAACGCATAACTCATAACTCATAAGGAGTAACGCATAACGCATAAAGCATAACGCATAACGCATAACGCATAACGCATAACGCATAATGCATAAAGCATAACGCATAACGCGTAACGCATAACGCATAACGCATAACGCATAACGCATAACGCATAACGCATAACGCATAACGCATAACGCATAACGCATAACGCATAACGCATAACGCATAACGCATAACGCCTAACGCATAACGCATAACGCATAACGCATAACGCATAACGCATAACGCATAACGCATAACGCATAACGCATAACGCATAACGCATAACGCATAACGCATAACGCATAACGCATAACCATAAGGCATAACGCATAACCCATAACGCATAACGCATAACGCATAACGCATAACGTATAACGCATAACGCATACCGTATAACGCATAACGCATAACGCAAAACGCATAACGCATAACGCATAACGCATAACGCATAACGCATAACGCATAACGCATAACGCATAACGCATAACCATAACGCATAACGCATAACGCATAACGCATAACCATAACGCATAACGCATAACCATAACGCATAACGCATAACGCATAACGCATAACCATAACGCATAACGCATAACGCATAACGCATAACGCATAACGCATAACGCATAACGCATAACGCATAACGCATAACGCATAACGCATAACGCATAACGCATAACGCATAACGCATAACGCATAACGCATAACACATAACGCACAACGCATAACGCATAACGCATAACGCATAACGCATAACGCATAACATATAACGCATAACGCATAACGCATAACGCATAACGCATAACGCATAACGCATAACGCATAACGCATAACGCATAACGCATAACGCATAAAGCATAACGCATAACGCATAACGCAAACGTATAACGCACAACGCATAACGCATAACGCATAACGCAAAACGCATAACGCATAACGCATAACGCATAACGCATAACGCATAACGCATAACGCATAACGCATAACGCATAACGCATAACGCATAACCATAACGCATAACGCATAACGCATAACGCATAACCATAACGCATAACGCATAACGCATAAAGCATAACGCATAACGCATAACGCATAACGCATAACGCATAACGCATAACGCATAACGCATAACGCATAACGCATAACGCATAACGCATAACGCATAAAGCATAACGCATAACGCATAACGCATAACGCATAACGCATAACGCATAACGCATAACGCATAACGCATAACGCATAACGCATACCGTATAACGCATAACGCATAACGCATAACGCATAACGCATAACGCATAACCATAACGCATAACGCATAACGCATAACGCATAACGCATAACGCATAAAGCATAACGCATAACGCATAACGCATAACGCATAACGCATAACGCATAACGCATAACGCATAACGCATAACGCATACCGTATAACGCATAACGCATAACGCATAACGCATAACGCATAACGCATAACGCATAACGCATAACGCATAACGCATAAAGCATAACGCATAGCGCATAACGCATAACGCATGACGCATAACGCATAACGCATAACGCATAACGCATAACGCATAACGCATAACGCATAACGCCTAACGCATAACGCATAACGCATAACGCATAACGCATAACGCATAACGCATAACGCATAACGCATAACGCATAACGCATAACGCATAACGCATAACGCATAACGCATAACGCATAACGCATAACGCATAACGCATAACGCATAACGCATAACGCATAACGCATAACGCATAACGCATAACGCATAACGCATAACGCATAACGCATAACGCATAACGCATAACCATAACGCATAACGCATAACGCATAAAGCATAACGCATAACGCATAACGCATAACGCATAACGCATAACGCATAACGCATAACGCATAACGCATAACGCATAACGCATAAAGCATAACGCATAACGCATAACGCATAACGCATAACGCATAACGCATAACGCATAACGCATAACGCATAACGCATAACGCATAACGCATACCGTATAACGCATAACGCATAACGCATAACGCATAACGCATAACGCATAACGCATAACGCATAACGCATAACGCATAAAGCATAACGCATAGCGCATAACGCATAACGCATGACGCATAACGCATAACGCATAACGCATAACGCATAACGCTTAACGCATAACGCATAATGCATAACGCATAACTCATAACTCATAAGGAGTAACGCATAACGCATAAAGCATAACGCATAACGCATAACGCATAACGCATAACGCATAAAGCATAACGCATAACGCATAACGCAAACGTATAACGCACAACGCATAACGCATAACGCATAACGCAAAACGCATACCGTATAACGCATAACGCATAACGCAAAACGCATAACGCATAACGCATAACGCATAACGCATAACGCATAACGCATAACCATAACGCATAACGCATAACGCATAACGCATAACGCATAACGCATAACGCATAACGCATAACGCATAACGCATAACGCATAACGCATAACGCATAACGCATAACGCATAACGCATAACGCATAACGCATAACGCATAACACATAACGCACAACGCATAACGCATAACGCATAACGCATAACGCATAACGCATAACATATAACGCATAACGCATAACGCATAACGCATAACGCATAACGCATAACGCATAACGCATAACGCATAACGCATAACGCATAACGCATAAAGCATAACGCATAACGCATAACGCAAACGTATAACGCACAACGCATAACGCATAACGCATAACGCAAAACGCATACCGTATAACGCATAACGCATAACGCAAAACGCATAACGCATAACGCATAACGCATAACGCATAACGCATAACGCATAACCATAACGCATAACGCATAACGCATAACGCATAACGCATAACCATAACGCATAACGCATAACGCATAAAGCATAACGCATAACGCATAACGCATAACGCATAACGCATAACGCATAACGCATAACGCATAACGTATAACGCATAACGCATAACGCATAACGCATAACGCATAACGCATAACGCATAACGCATAACGCATAACGCATAACGCATAACGCATAACGCATAACGCATAACGCATAACCATAACGCATAACGCATAACGCATAAAGCATAACGCATAACGCATAACGCATAACGCATAACGCATAACGCATAACGCATAACGCATAACGCATAACGCATAACGCATAACGCATAAAGCATAAAGCATAACGCATAACGCATAACGCATAACGCATAACGCATAACGCATAACGCATAACGCATAACGCATAACGCATAGCTTATAACGCATAACGCATAACGCATAATGCATAACGCATAACGCATAACGCATAACGCATAACGCATAACGCATAACGCATAATGCATAAAGCATAACGCATAACGCATAACGCATAACTTATAACTCATTACTCATAACGAATAACGCATAACGCATAACGCATAACGCCTAACGCATAACGCATAACGCATAACGCATAACGCATAACGCATAACGCATAACGCATAACGCATAACGCATAACGCATAACGCATAACGCATAACGCATAACGCATAACCATAAGGCATAACGCATAACCCATAACGCATAACGCATAACGCATAGCGCATAACGCATAACGCATAACGCATAACGCATAACGCATAACGCATAACGCATAACGCATAACGCATAACGCATAACGCATAACGCATAACGCATAACGCATAACGCATAACGCATAACGCATAACGCATAACCATAAGGCATAACGCATAACCCATAACGCATAACGCATAACGCATAACGTATAACGCATAACGCATACCGTATAACGCATAACGCATAACGCATAACGCATAACGCATAACGCATAACGCAAACGTATAACGCACAACGCATAACGCATAACGCATAACGCATAACGCATAACATATAACGCATAACGCATAACGCATAACGCATAACGCATAACGCATAACGCATAACGCATAACGCATAACGCATAACGCATAACGCATAAAGCATAACGCATAACGCATAACGCAAACGTATAACGCACAACGCATAACGCATAACGCATAACGCAAAACGCATAACGCATAACGCATAACGCATATCGCATAACGCATAACGCATAACGCATAACGCATAACGCATAACGCATAACCATAACGCATAACGCATAACGCATAACGCATAACCATAACGCATAACGCATAACGCATAAAGCATAACGCATAACGCATAACGCATAACGCATAACGCATAACGCATAACGCATAACGCATAACGCATAACGCATAACGCATAACGCATAACGCATAACGCATAACGCATAACGCATAACGCATAACGCATAACGCATAACCATAACGCATAACGCATAACGCATAAAGCATAACGCATAACGCATAACGCATAACGCATAACGCATAACGCATAACGCATAACGCATAACGCATAACGCATAACGCATAAAGCATAACGCATAACGCATAACGCATAACGCATAACGCATAACGCATAACGCATAACGCATAACGCATAACGCATAGCGCATAACGCATAACGCATGACGCATAACGCATAACGCATAACGCATAACGCATAACGCTTAACGCATAACGCATAATGCATAACGCATAACTCATAACTCATAAGGAGTAACGCATAACGCATAAAGCATAACGCATAACGCATAACGCATAACGCATAACGCATAATGCATAAAGCATAACGCATAACGCATAACGCATAACGCATAACGCATAACGCATAACGCATAACGCATAACGCATAACGCATAACGCATAACGCATAACGCATAACGCATAACGCATAACGCATAACGCCTAACGCATAACGCATAACGCATAACGCATAACGCATAACGCATAACGCATAACGCATAACGCATAACGCATAACGCATAACGCATAACGCATAACGCATAACGCATAACGCATAACGCATAACCATAAGGCATAACGCATAACCCATAACGCATAACGCATAACGCATAACGTATAACGCATAACGCATACCGTATAACGCATAACGCATAACGCAAAACGCATAACGCATAACGCATAACGCATAACGCATAACGCATAACGCATAACGCATAACGCATAACGCATAACCATAACGCATAACGCATAACGCATAACGCATAACCATAACGCATAACGCATAACCATAACGCATAACGCATAACGCATAACGCATAACCATAACGCATAACGCATAACGCATAACGCATAACGCATAACGCATAACGCATAACGCATAACGCATAACGCATAACGCATAACGCATAACGCATAACGCATAACGCATAACGCATAACGCATAACGCATAACGCATAACACATAACGCACAACGCATAACGCATAACGCATAACGCATAACGCATAACGCATAACATATAACGCATAACGCATAACGCATAACGCATAACGCATAACGCATAACGCATAACGCATAACGCATAACGCATAACGCATAAAGCATAACGCATAACGCATAACGCAAACGTATAACGCACAACGCATAACGCATAACGCATAACGCAAAACGCATAACGCATAACGCATAACGCATAACGCATAACGCATAACGCATAACGCATAACGCATAACGCATAACGCATAACGCATAACCATAACGCATAACGCATAACGCATAACGCATAACCATAACGCATAACGCATAACGCATAAAGCATAACGCATAACGCATAACGCATAACGCATAACGCATAACGCATAACGCATAACGCATGACGCATAACGCATAACGCATAACGCATAAAGCATAACGCATAACGCATAACGCATAACGCATAACGCATAACGCATAACGCATAACGCATAACGCATAACGCATACCGTATAACGCATAACGCATAACGCATAACGCATAACGCATAACGCATAACCATAACGCATAACGCATAACGCATAACGCATAACGCATAACGCATAACGCATAAAGCATAACGCATAACGCATAACGCATAACGCATAACGCATAACGCATAACGCATAACGCATAACGCATAACGCATACCGTATAACGCATAACGCATAACGCATAACGCATAACGCATAACGCATAACGCATAACGCATAACGCATAACGCATAAAGCATAACGCATAGCGCATAACGCATAACGCATGACGCATAACGCATAACGCATAACGCATAACGCATAACGCTTAACGCATAACGCATAATGCATAACGCATAACTCATAACTCATAAGGAGTAACGCATAACGCATAAAGCATAACGCATAACGCATAACGCATAACGCATAACGCATAATGCATAAAGCATAACGAATAACGCATAACGCATAACGCATAACGCATAACGCATAACGCATAACGCATAACGCATAACGCATAACGCATAACGCATAACGCATAACGCCTAACGCATAACGCATAACGCATAACGCATAACGCATAACGCATAACGCATAACGCATAACGCATAACGCATAACGCATAACGCATAACGCATAACGCATAACCATAAGGCATAACGCATAACCCATAACGCATAACTCATAACGCATAACGTATAACGCATAACGCATACCGTATAACGCATAACGCATAACGCAAAACGCATAACGCATAACGCATAACGCATAACGCATAACGCATAACGAATAACGCATAACGCATAACCATAACGCATAACGCATAACGCATAACCATAACGCATAACGCATAACGCATAAAGCATAACGCATAACGCATAACGCATAACGCATAACGCATAACGCATAACGCATAACGCATAACGCATAACGCATAACGCATAACGCATAACGCATAACGCATAACGCATAACGCATAACGCATAACGCATAACGCATAACGCATAACGCATAACGCATAACGCATAACGCATAACGCATAACGCATAACGCATAACGCATAACGCATAACGCATAACGCATAACGCATAACGCATAAAGCATAACGCATAACGCATAACGCATAACGCATAACGCATAACGCATAACGCATAACGCATAACGCATAACGCATAACGCATAGCTTATAACGCATAACGCATAACGCATAATGCATAACGCATAACGCATAACGCATATCGCATAACGCATAACGCATAACGCATAACGCATAACGCATAACGCAAAACGCATAACGTTAACGCATAACGCATAACGCATAACGCATAACGCATAACGCATAACGCATAACACATAACGCACAACGCATAACGCATAACGCATAACGCATAACGCATAACGCATAACGCATAACATATAACGCATAACGCATAACGCATAACGCATAACGCATAACGCATAACGCATAACGCATAACGCATAAAGCATAACGCATAACGCATAACGCAAACGTATAACGCACAACGCATAACGCATAACGCAAAACGCATAACGCATAACGCATAACGCATAACGCATAACGCATAACGCATAACGCATAACGCATAACGCATAACGCATAACCATAACGCATAACGCATAACGCATAACGCATAACGCATAAAGCATAACGCATAACGCATAACGCATAACGCATAACGCATAACGCATAACGCATAACGCATAACGCATAACGCATAGCTTATAACGCATAACGCATAACGCATAATGCATAACGCATAACGCATAACGCATATCGCATAACGCATAACGCATAACGCATAACGCATAACGCATAATGCATAACGCATAACGCATAACGCATATCGCATAACGCATAACGCATAACGCATAACGCATAACGCAAAACGCATAACGCATAACGCATAACGCATAACGCATAACGTATAACGCATAACGCATACCGTATAACGCATAACGCATAACGCATAACGCATAACGCATAACGCATAACCATAACGCATAACGCATAACGCATAACGCATAACGCATAAAGCATAACGCATAACGCATAACGCATAACGCATAACGCATAACGCATAACGCATAACGCATAACGCATAGCTTATAACGCATAACGCATAACGCATAATGCATAACGCATAACGCATAACGCATATCGCATAACGCATAACGCATAACGCATAACGCATAACGCATAATGCATAACGCATAACGCATAACGCATATCGCATAACGCATAACGCATAACGCATAACGCAAAACGCATAACGCATAACGCATAACGCATAACGCATAACGCATAAAGCATAACGCATAACGCATAACGCAAACGTATAACGCACAACGCATAACGCATAACGCAAAACGCATAACGCATAACGCATAACGCATAACGCATAACGCATAACGCATAACGCATAACGCATAACGCATAACGCATAACGCATAACCATAACGCATAACGCATAACGCATAACGCATAACGCATAACGCATAAAGCATAACGCATAACGCATAACGCATAACGCATAACGCATAACGCATAACGCATAACGCATAACGCATAGCTTATAACGCATAACGCATAACGCATAATGCATAACGCATAACGCATAACGCATATCGCATAACGCATAACGCATAACGCATAACGCATAACGCATAATGCATAACGCATAACGCATAACGCATATCGCATAACGCATAACGCATAACGCATAACGCATAACGCATAACGCATAACGCATAACGCATAACGCATAACGCATAACGCATAACGCATAACGCATAACGCATAACGCATAACGCATAACGCATAACGCATAACGCATAACGCATAACGCATAACGCATAACGCATAACGCATTACGCATAACGCATAACGCAAACGTATAGCGCACAACGCATAACGCATAAACCATAACCCATACTTCATAACGCATAACGCATAATGCACAACGCATAACGAACACCGGAAAACCCATAACGCCTAACGCATAACGGATCACGCATAACGCATAATGCATAACGCATAAAGCATAACGCATAACGCATAACCCCTAACGCAATAACGCATAACGCATAACGCATAAAGCATAACGAGTAACTTATAACGCATAACGCATAAAGCATAACGCATAACGCATAACGCATAACGTATAACGAATAACGCATACCGTACAACGCATAACGCATAACGCATAACGCAAACGTATAACGCAAACCATAAGGCATAAGGCATAACGCATAACGCATAACGCATAACGTATAACGCATAACGTATACCGTATAACGCATAACGCATAACGCATAACGCATAACGCATAACGCATAACGCATAACGCATAACGCATAACGCATAACGCATAACGCATAAAGCATAACGCATAGCGCATAACGCATAACGCATGACGCATAACGCATAACGCATAACGCATAACGCATAACGCTTAACGCATAACGCATAATGCATAACGCATAACTCATAACTCATAAGGAGTAACGCATAACGCATAAAGCATAACGCATAACGCATAACGCATAACGCATAACGCATAATGCATAAAGCATAACGAATAACGCATAACGCATAACGCATAACGCATAACGCATAACGCATAACGCATAACGCATAACGCATAACGCATAACGCATAACGCATAACGCATAACGCCTAACGCATAACGCATAACGCATAACGCATAACGCATAACGCATAACGCATAACGCATAACGCATAACGCATAACGCATAACGCATAACGCATAACGCATAACGCATAACCATAAGGCATAACGCATAACCCATAACGCATAACTCATAACGCATAACGTATAACGCATAACGCATACCGTATAACGCATAACGCATAACGCAAAACGCATAACGCATAACGCATAACGCATAACGCATAACGCATAACGAATAACGCATAACGCATAACCATAACGCATAACGCATAACGCATAACCATAACGCATAACGCATAACGCATAAAGCATAACGCATAACGCATAACGCATAACGCATAACGCATAACGCATAACGCATAACGCATAACGCATAACGCATAACGCATAACGCATAACGCATAACGCATAACGCATAACGCATAACGCATAACGCATAACGCATAACGCATAACGCATAACGCATAACGCATAACGCATAACGCATAACGCATAACGCATAACGCATAACGCATAACGCATAACGCATAAAGCATAACGCATAACGCATAACGCATAACGCATAACGCATAACGCATAACGCATAACGCATAACGCATAACGCATAACGCATAGCTTATAACGCATAACGCATAACGCATAATGCATAACGCATAACGCATAACGCATATCGCATAACGCATAACGCATAACGCATAACGCATAACGCATAACGCAAAACGCATAACGTTAACGCATAACGCATAACGCATAACGCATAACGCATAACGCATAACGCATAACGCATAACACATAACGCACAACGCATAACGCATAACGCATAACGCATAACGCATAACGCATAACGCATAACATATAACGCATAACGCATAACGCATAACGCATAACGCATAACGCATAACGCATAACGCATAACGCATAAAGCATAACGCATAACGCATAACGCAAACGTATAACGCACAACGCATAACGCATAACGCAAAACGCATAACGCATAACGCATAACGCATAACGCATAACGCATAACGCATAACGCATAACGCATAACGCATAACCATAACGCATAACGCATAACGCATAACGCATAACGCATAAAGCATAACGCATAACGCATAACGCATAACGCATAACGCATAACGCATAACGCATAACGCATAACGCATAGCTTATAACGCATAACGCATAACGCATAATGCATAACGCATAACGCATAACGCATATCGCATAACGCATAACGCATAACGCATAACGCATAACGCATAATGCATAACGCATAACGCATAACGCATATCGCATAACGCATAACGCATAACGCATAACGCATAACGCAAAACGCATAACGCATAACGCATAACGCATAACGCATAACGTATAACGCATAACGCATACCGTATAACGCATAACGCATAACGCATAACGCATAACGCATAACGCATAACCATAACGCATAACGCATAACGCATAACGCATAACGCATAAAGCATAACGCATAACGCATAACGCATAACGCATAACGCATAACGCATAACGCATAACGCATAACGCATAGCTTATAACGCATAACGCATAACGCATAATGCATAACGCATAACGCATAACGCATATCGCATAACGCATAACGCATAACGCATAACGCATAACGCATAATGCATAACGCATAACGCATAACGCATATCGCATAACGCATAACGCATAACGCATAACGCATAACGCAAAACGCATAACGCATAACGCATAACGCATAACGCATAACGCATAAAGCATAACGCATAACGCATAACGCAAACGTATAACGCACAACGCATAACGCATAACGCAAAACGCATAACGCATAACGCATAACGCATAACGCATAACGCATAACGCATAACGCATAACGCATAACGCATAACGCATAACCATAACGCATAACGCATAACGCATAACGCATAACGCATAAAGCATAACGCATAACGCATAACGCATAACGCATAACGCATAACGCATAACGCATAACGCATAACGCATAGCTTATAACGCATAACGCATAACGCATAATGCATAACGCATAACGCATAACGCATATCGCATAACGCATAACGCATAACGCATAACGCATAACGCATAATGCATAACGCATAACGCATAACGCATATCGCATAACGCATAACGCATAACGCATAACGCATAACGCATAACGCATAACGCATAACGCATAACGCATAACGCATAACGCATAACGCATAACGCATAACGCATAACGCATAACGCATAACGCATAACGCATAACGCATAACGCATAACGCATAACGCATAACGCATTACGCATAACGCATAACGCAAACGTATAGCGCACAACGCATAACGCATAAACCATAACCCATACTTCATAACGCATAACGCATAATGCACAACGCATAACGAACACCGGAAAACCCATAACGCCTAACGCATAACGGATCACGCATAACGCATAATGCATAACGCATAAAGCATAACGCATAACGCATAACCCCTAACGCAATAACGCATAACGCATAACGCATAAAGCATAACGAGTAACTTATAACGCATAACGCATAAAGCATAACGCATAACGCATAACGCATAACGTATAACGAATAACGCATACCGTACAACGCATAACGCATAACGCATAACGCAAACGTATAACGCAAACCATAAGGCATAAGGCATAACGCATAACGCATAACGCATAACGTATAACGCATAACGTATACCGTATAACGCATAATGCATAACGCATAACGCAAACGTATAACGCACAACGCATAACGCATAACGCATAACGCATAATGCATAACGCATAACGCATAACGCATAACGCATGTCAGATCACGCATAACGCATAATGCATAACGCATAACGCATAACGCATAACGCATAACGCAAAACGTATAACCCATAACGCATACCGTATAACGCATAACGCATAACGCATAACGCATAACGCATAACGTATAACGCATAACGCATTACGCATAACGCATAACGCATAACGCATAACGCATAACGCATAACGCATAACGCATGAAGCATAACCCATAACGCATAACGCATACCGCATAATGCATAACGCGTAACGCATAACTCATTACTCATAACGAATAACGCATAACGCATAACGCATAACGCATATCGCATAACGCATAACGCATAATGCATAACGCATAAAGCGTAACGCATAAAGCGTAACGCATAACGCATAAATCATAACGCATAACGCATAACGCATAACGCATAACGCATACCGTATAACGCATAACGCATAACGCATAACGCATAACGCATAACGCATAACGCATAACGCATAACGCATAACGCATAACGCATAGCGCATAACGCATAACGCATGACGCATAACGCATAACGCATAACGCATAACGCATAACGCTTAACGCATAACGCATAATGCATAACGCATAACTCATAACTCATAAGGAGTAACGCATAACGCATAAAGCATAACGCATAACGCATAACGCATAACGCATAACGCATAATGCATAAAGCATAACGCATAACGCATAACGCATAACTTATAACTCATTACTCATAACGAATAACGCATAACGCATAACGCATAACGCATAACGCATAACGCATAACGCCTAACGCATAACGCATAACGCATAACGCATAACGCATAACGCATAACGCATAACGCATAACGCATAACGCATAACGCATAACGCATAACGCATAACCATAAGGCATAACGCATAACCCATAACGCATAACGCATAACGCATAACGCATAACGCATAACACATAACGCATAACGCATAACGCATAACGCATAACGCATAACCATAACGCATAACGCATAACCCATAACGCATAACGCATAACGCATAACGCATAACCATAAGGCATAACGCATAACCCATAACGCATAACGCATAACGCATAACGCATAACGCTTAACGCATAACGGATCCCGCATAACGCGTAACTCATAACTCATAAGGTGTAACGCATAACGCATAAAGCATAACGCATAACGCATAACGCATAACGCATAACGCATAATGCATAAAGCATAACGCATAACGCATAACGCATAACTTATAACTCATTACTCATAACGAATAACGCATAACGCATAACGCATAACGCATATCGCATAACGCATAACCCATATCGCATAACGCATAACGCATAACGCATAACGCATAACGCATAACGCATAACGCATAACGCATAACCATAACGCATAACGCATAACCCATAACGCATAACGCATAACGCATAACGCATAACCATAAGGCATAACGCATAACCCATAACGCATAACGCATAACGCATAACGCATAACGCTTAACGCATAACGGATCCCGCATAACGCGTAACTCATAACTCATAAGGTGTAACGCATAACGCATAAAGCATAACGCATAACGCATAACGCATAACGCATAACGCATAATGCATAAAGCATAACGCATAACGCATAACGCATAACTTATAACTCATTACTCATAACGAATAACGCATAACGCATAACGCATAACGCATAACGCATAATGCATAAAGCATAACGCATAACGCATAACGCATAACTTATAACTCATTACTCATAACGAATAACGCATAACGCATAACGCATAACGCATATCGCATAACGCATAACGCATAACGCATAACGTGTAACTCATAACGCATAACGCATAATGCATAAAGCGTAACGCATAACGCATAACTTATAACTCATTACTCATAACGAATAACGCATAACGCATAACGCATAACGCATATCGCATAACGCATAATGCATAACGCATAAAGCATAACGCATAACGCATAACGCATAACGCATAACGCATAACGCATAACGCATAACGCATAACGCATAACGCATAACGCATAACGCATAACGCATAACGCATAACGCATAACGCATAACGCATAACGCATAACGCATAACGCATAACGCATAACGCATAACGCATAACGCATAACGCATAACCATAACGCATAACGCATAACGCATAAAGCATAACGCATAACGCATAACGCATAACGCATAACGCATAACGCATAACGCATAACGCATAACGCATAACGCATAACGCATAACGCATAACGCATAACGCATAACGCATAACGCATAAAGCATAACGCATAACGCATAACGCATAACGCATAACGCATAACGCATAACGCATAACGCATAACGCATAACGCATAGCTTATAACGCATAACGCATAACGCATAATGCATAACGCATAACGCATAACGCATAACGCATAACGCATAACGCATAACGCATAATGCATAAAGCATAACGCATAATGCATAACGCATAACTTATAACTCATTACTCATAACGAATAACGCATAACGCATAACGCATAATGCATAAAGCATAACGCATAATGCATAACGCATAACTTATAACTCATTACTCATAACGAATAACGCATAACGCATAACGCATAACGCCTAACGCATAACGCATAACGCATAACGCATAACGCATAACGCATAACGCATAACGCATAACGCATATCGCATATCGCATAACGCATAACGCATAACGTGTAACTCATAACGCATAACGCATAATGCATAAAGCGTAACGCATAACGCATAACTTATAACTCATTACTCATAACGAATAACGCATAACGCATAACGCATAACGCATATCGCATAACGCATAATGCATAACGCATAAAGCATAACGCATAACGCATAACGCATAACGCATAACGCATAACGCATAACGCATAACGCATAAAGCATAACGCATAACGCATAACGCATAACGCATAACGCATAACGCATAACGCATAACGCATAACGCATAGCTTATAACGCATAACGCATAACGCATAATGCATAACGCATAACGCATAACGCATAACGCATAACGCATAACGCATAACGCATAATGCATAAAGCATAACGCATAATGCATAACGCATAACTTATAACTCATTACTCATAACGAATAACGCATAACGCATAACGCATAACGCCTAACGCATAACGCATAACGCATAACGCATAACGCATAACGCATAACGCATAACGCATAACGCATAACCATAAGGCATAACGCATAACCCATAACGCATAACGCATAACGCATAGCGCATAACGCATAACGCATAACGCATAACGCATAACGCCTAACGCATAACGCATAACGCATAACGCATAACGCATAACGCATAACGCATAACGCATAACGCATAACGCATAACGCATAACGCATAACGCATAACGCATAACGCATAACGCATAACGCATAACCATAAGGCATAACGCATAACGCATAACGCATAAAGCATAACGCATAACGCATAACGCATAACGCATAACGCATAACGCATAACGCATAACGCATAACGCATAACGCATAACGCATAACGCATAACGCATAACGCATAACGCATAACGCATAACGCATAACGCATAACGCATAACGCATAACGCATAACGCATAACGCATAACGCATAACGCATAACGCATAACCATAACGCATAACGCATAACGCATAACGCATAACGCATAACGCATAACGCATAACGCATAACGCATAACGCATAACGCATAACGCATAACGCATAACGCATAACGCATAACGCATAACGCATAAAGCATAGCGCATAACGCATAACGCATAACGCAAAACGCATAACGCATAACGCATAACGCATAACGCATAACGCATAACGCATAACGCATAACGCATAACCATAACGCATAACGCATAACGCATAACGCATAACCATAACGCATAACGCATAACGCATAAAGCATAACGCATAACGCATAACGCATAACGCATAACGCATAACTCATAACGCATAACGCATAACGCATAACGCATAACGCATAACGCATAACGCATAACGCATAACGCATAACGCATAACGCCTAACGCATAACGCATAACGCATAACGCATAACGCATAACGCATAACGCATAACGCATAACGCATAACGCATAACGCATAACGCATAACGCATAACGCATAACGCATAACGCATAACGCATAACCATAAGGCATAACGCATAACCCATAACGCATAACGCATAACGCATAACGTATAACGCATAACGCATACCGTATAACGCATAACGCATAACGCAAAACGCATAACGCATAACGCATAACGCATAACGCATAACGCATAACGCATAACGCATAACGCATAACCATAACGCATAACGCATAACGCATAACGCATAACCATAACGCATAACGCATAACGCATAACGCATAACGCATAACGCATAACGCATAACGCATAACGCATAACGCATAACGCATAACGCATAACGCATAACGCATAACGCATAACGCATAACGCATAACGCATAACGCATAACGCATAACGCATAACGCATAACGCATAACGCATAACGCATAACGCATAACGCATAACGCATAACGCATAACGCATAACGCATAACGCATAACGCATAACGCATAACGCATAACGCATAACGCATAACGCATAACGCATAACGCATAACGCATAACGCATAACGCATAACGCATAACGCATAACGCATAACGCATAACGCATAACGCATAACGCATAACGCATAACGCATAACGCATAACGCATAACGCATAACGCATAACGCATAACGCATAACGCATAACGCATAACGCATAACGCATAACGCATAACGCATAACGCATAACGCATAACGCATAACGCATAACGCATAACGCATACCGTATAACGCATAACGCATAACGGATAACGCATAACGCATAACGCATAACGCATAACCATAACGCATAACGCATAACGCATAAAGCATAACGCATAACGCATAACGCATAACGCATAACGCATAACGCATAACGCATAACGCATAACGCATAACGCATAACGCATAACGCATAACGCATAACGCATAACGCATAACGCATAACGCATAACGCATAACGCATAACGCATAACCATAACGCATAACGCATAACGCATAAAGCATAACGCATAACGCATAACGCATAACGCATAACGCATAACGCATAACGCATAACGCATAACGCATAACGCATAACGCATAACGCATAACGCATAACGCATAACGCATAACGCATAACGCATAACGCATAACGCATAACCATAACGCATAACGCATAACGCATAAAGCATAACGCATAACGCATAACGCATAACGCATAACGCATAACGCATAACGCATAACGCATAACGCATAACGCATAACTCATAACGCATAACGCATAAAGCATAACGCATAACGCATAACGCATAACGCATAACGCATAACGCATAACGCATAACGCATAACGCATAACGCATAACGCATAACGCATAACGCATAACGCATACCGTATAACGCATAACGCATAACGCATAACGCATAACGCATAACGCATAACGCATAACGCATAACGCATAACGCATAAAGCATAACGCATAGCGCATAACGCATAACGCATGACGCATAACGCATAACGCATAACGAATAACGCATAACGCTTAACGCATAACGCATAATGCATAACGCATAACTCATAACTCATAAGGAGTAACGCATAACGCATAAAGCATAACGCATAATGCATAAAGCATAACGAATAACGCATAACGCATAACGCATAACGCATAACGCATAACGCATAACGAATAACGCATAACGCATAACGCATAACGCATAACGCATAACGCATAACGCCTAACGCATAACGCATAACGCATAACGCATAACGCATAACGCATAACGCATAACGCATAACGCATAACGCATAACGCATAACGCATAACGCATAACGCATAACGCATAACGCATAACGCATAACGCATAACCATAAGGCATAACGCATAACCCATAACGCATAACGCATAACGCATAACGTATAACGCATAACGCATACCGTATAACGCATAACGCATAACGCAAAACGCATAACGCATAACGCATAACGCATAACGCATAACGCATAACGCATAACGCATAACGCATAACGCACAACGCATAACGAACACCGGAAAACCCATAACGCCTAACGCATAACGGATCACGCATAACGCATAATGCATAACGCATAAAGCATAACGCATAACGCATAACCCCTAACGCAATAACGCATAACGCATAACGCATAAAGCATAACGAGTAACTTATAACGCATAACGCATAAAGCATAACGCATAACGCATAACGCATAACGTATAACGCATAACGCATACCGTACAACGCATAACGCATAACGCATAACGCAAACGTATAACGCAAACCATAAGGCATAAGGCATAACGCATAACGCATAACGCATAACGTATAACGCATAACGTATACCGTATAACGCATAATGCATAACGCATAACGCAAACGTATAACGCACAACGCATAACGCATAACGCATAACGCATAATGCATAACGCATAACGCATAACGCATAACGCATGTCAGATCACGCATAACGCATAATGCATAACGCATAACGCATAACGCATAACGCATAACGCAAAACGTATAACCCATAACGCATACCGTATAACGCATAACGCATAACGCATAACGCATAACGCATAACGTATAACGCATAACGCATACCGTATAACGCATAACGCATAACGCATAACGCAAAACGTATAAGCCATAACGCATAACGCATAACGCATAACGCATAACGCATAACGCATAACGCATAACGCATAACGCAATACGTATAACCCATAACGCATACCGTATAACGCATAACGCATAACGCAAAACGCATAACGCATAACGCATAACGCATAACGCATAACGCATAACGCATAACGCATAACGCATAACGCATAACGCAAAACGCATAACGTTAACGCATAACCCATAACTCATAACGCATAACGCATAACGCATAACGCATAACGCATAACGCATAACGCATAACGCATAACGCATAAAGCATAACGCATAACGCATAACGCATAAGGCATAACGCATAACGCATAACGCATAACGCATAACGCATAACGCATAACGCATAACGCATAACGCATAACGCATAACGCATAACGCATAACGCATAACGCATAACGCATCACGCATAACGCATAACGCATAACGCATAACGCATAACGCATAACGCATAACGCATAACGCATAACGCATAACGCATGAAGCATAACGCATAACGCATAACGCATAAAGCATAACGCATAACGCATAACGCATAACGCATAACGCATAACGCATAACGCATAACGCATAACGTATAACGCATAACGCATACCGTATAACGCATAACGCATAACGCATAACGCAAACGTATAGCGCACAACGCATAACGCATAAACCATAACCCATACTTCATAACGCATAACGCATAATGCACAACGCATAACGAACACCGGAAAACCCATAACGCCTAACGCATAACGGATCACGCATAACGCATAATGCATAACGCATAAAGCATAACGCATAACGCATAACCCCTAACGCAATAACGCATAACGCATAACGCATAAAGCATAACGAGTAACTTATAACGCATAACGCATAAAGCATAACGCATAACGCATAACGCATAACGTATAACGCATAACGCATACCGTACAACGCATAACGCATAACGCATAACGCAAACGTATAACGCAAACCATAAGGCATAAGGCATAACGCATAACGCATAACGCATAACGCATAACGCATAACGTATAACGCATAACGTATACCGTATAACGCATAATGCATAACGCATAACGCAAACGTATAACGCACAACGCATAACGCATAACGCATAACGCATAACCCATAACGCATAACGCATAACGCATAACGCATAACGCATAACGCATAACGCATAACGCATAACGCATAACGCATAACGCATAACCATAACGCATAACGCATAACCCATAACGCATAACGCATAACGCATAACGCATAATGCATAACGCATAACGCATAACGCAAAACGCATAACGTTAACGCATAACCCATAACTCATAACGCATAAGGCATAACGCATAACGCATAACGCATAACGCATAACGCATAACGCATAACGCATAACGCATAACGCATAACGCATAACGCATAACGCATAACGCATAACGCATAACGCATAACGCATAACGCATAACGCATAACGCATAACGCATAACGCATAACGCATAACGCATAATGCATAAAGCATAACGCATAACGCATAACGCATAAAGCATAACGCATAACGCATAACGCATAACGCATAACGCATAACGCATAATGCATAACGCATAACGCATAACGCATATCGCATAACGCATAACGCATAACGCATAACGCATAATGCATAACGCATAACGCATAACGCAAAACGCATAACGTTAACGCATAACCCATAACTCATAACGCATAACGCATAACGCATAACGCATAACGTATAACTCATAACGCATAACGCATAAAGCATAACGCATAACGCATAACGCATAAGGCATAACGCATAACGCATAACGCATAACGCATAACGCATAACGCATAACGCATAACGCATAACGCATAACGCATAACGCATAACGCATAACGCATAACGCATAACGCATAACGCATAACGCATAACGCATAACGCATAACGCATAACGCATAACGCATAACGCATAACGCATAACGCATAACGCATAACGCATAACGCATAACGCATAACGCATAACGCATAACGCATAACGCATAAAGCATAACGCATAACGCATAACGCATAAAGCATAACGCATAACGCATAACGCATAACGCATAACGCATAACGCATAACGCATAACGCATAACGCATAAAGCATAACGCATAACGCATAACGCATAAGGCATAACGCATGACGCATAACGCATAACGCATAAAGCATAACACATAACGCATAACTTATAACTCATTACTCATAACGAATAACGCATAACGCATAACGCATAACGCATATCGCATAACGCATAACGCATAATGCATAACGCATAAAGCGTAACGCATAACGCATAAATCATAACGCATAACGCATAACGCATAACGCATAACGCATACCGTATAACGCATAACGCATAACGCATAACGCATAACGCATAACGCATAACGCATAACGCATAACGCATAACGCATAACGCATAGCGCATAACGCATAACGCTTAACGCATAACGCATAATGCATAACGCATAACTCATAACTCATAAGGAGTAACGCATAACGCATAAAGCATAACGCATAACGCATAACGCATAACGCATAACGCATAATGCATAAAGCATAACGCATAACGCATAACGCATAACTTATAACTCATTACTCATAACGAATAACGCATAACGCATAACGCATAACGCATAACGCATAACGCATAACGCCTAACGCATAACGCATAACGCATAACGCATAACGCATAACGCATAACGCATAACGCATAACGCATAACGCATAACGTGTAACTCATAACGCATAACGCATAAAGCATAAAGCGTAACGCATAACGCATAACTTATAACTCATTACTCATAACGAATAACGCATAACGCATAACGCATAATGCATATCGCATAACGCATAATGCATAACGCATAAAGCATAACGCATAACGCATAACGCATAACGCATAACGCATGACGCATAACGCATAACGCATTACGCATAAGGCATTACGCATAACGCATAACGCATATCGCATAACGCATAACGCATAACGCATATCGCATAACGCATAACGCATAACGCATAACGTGTAACTCATAACGCATAACGCATAAAGCATAAAGCGTAACGCATAACGCATAACTTATAACTCATTACTCATAACGAATAACGCATAACGCATAACGCATAATGCATATCGCATAACGCATAATGCATAACGCATAAAGCATAACGCATAACGCATAACGCATAACGCATAACGCATGACGCATAACGCATAACGCATTACGCATAAGGCATTACGCATAACGCATAACGCATATCGCATAACGCATAACGCATAACGCATAACGCATAACGCATAACGCATAACGCATAACGCATAACGCAAAACGCATAACGTTAACGCATAACCCATAACTCATAACGCATAACGCATAACGCATAACGCATAACGTATAACTCATAACGCATAACGCATAAAGCATAACGCATAACGCATAACGCATAAGGCATAACGCATGACGCATAACGCATAACGCATAACGCATAACGCATAACGCATAACGCATAAAGCATAACGCATAACGCATAACGCATATCGCATAACGCATAACGCATAAAGCATAACACATAACGCATAACTTATAACTCATTACTCATAACGAATAACGCATAACGCATAACGCATAACGCATAACGCATAACGCATAACGCATAACGCATAACGCATAACGCATAACGCATAAAGCATAACGCATAACGCATAACGCATAAGGCATAACGCATGACGCATAACGCATAACGCATAAAGCATAACACATAACGCATAACTTATAACTCATTACTCATAACGAATAACGCATAACGCATAACGCATAACGCATATCGCATAACGCATAACGCATAATGCATAACGCATAAAGCGTAACGCATAACGCATAAATCATAACGCATAACGCATAACGCATAACGCATAACGCATACCGTATAACGCATAACGCATAACGCATAACGCATAACGCATAACGCATAACGCATAACGCATAACGCATAACGCATAGCGCATAACGCATAACGCTTAACGCATAACGCATAATGCATAACGCATAACTCATAACTCATAAGGAGTAACGCATAACGCATAAAGCATAACGCATAACGCATAACGCATAACGCATAACGCATAATGCATAAAGCATAACGCATAACGCATAACGCATAACTTATAACTCATTACTCATAACGAATAACGCATAACGCATAACGCATAACGCATAACGCATAACGCATAACGCCTAACGCATAACGCATAACGCATAACGCATAACGCATAACGCATAACGCATAACGCATAACGCATAACGCATAACGCATAACGCATAACGCACAACGCATAACCATAAGGCATAACGCATAACCCATAACGCATAACGCATAACGCATAACGCATAACGCATAACGCATAACGCATAACGCATAACCATAACGCATAACGCATAACCCATAACGCATAACGCATAACGCATAACGCATAACCATAAGGCATAACGCATAACGCATAACGCATAACGCATAACGCATAACGCATAACGCATAACGAATAACGCATAACGCATAACGCATAACGCATATCGCATAACGCATAACGCATAACGCATAACGTGTAACTCATAACGCATAACGCATAAAGCATAAAGCGTAACGCATAACGCATAACTTATAACTCATTACTCATAACGAATAACGCATAACGCATAACGCATAATGCATATCGCATAACGCATAATGCATAACGCATAAAGCATAACGCATAACGCATAACGCATAACGCATAACGCATGACGCATAACGCATAACGCATTACGCATAAGGCATTACGCATAACGCATAACGCATATCGCATAACGCATAACGCATAACGCATAACGCATAACGCATAACGCATAACGCATAACGCATAACGCAAAACGCATAACGTTAACGCATAACCCATAACTCATAACGCATAACGCATAACGCATAACGCATAACGTATAACTCATAACGCATAACGCATAAAGCATAACGCATAACGCATAACGCATAAGGCATAACGCATGACGCATAACGCATAACGCATAACGCATAACGCATAACGCATAACGCATAACGCATAAAGCATAACGCATAACGCATAACGCATATCGCATAACGCATAACGCATAAAGCATAACACATAACGCATAACTTATAACTCATTACTCATAACGAATAACGCATAACGCATAACGCATAACGCATATCGCATAACGCATAATGCATAATGCATAACGCATAAAGCGTAACGCATAACGCATAAATCATAACGCATAACGCATAACGCATAACGCATAACGCATACCGTATAACGCATAACGCATAACGCATAACGCATAACGCATAACGCATAACGCATAACGCATAACGCATAACGCATAGCGCATAACGCATAACGCATGACGCATAACGCATAACGCATAACGCATAACGCATAACGCTTAACGCATAACGCATAACGCATAACGCATAACTCATAACTCATAAGGATTAACGCATAACGCATAAAGCATAACGCATAACGCATAACGCATAACGCATAACGCATAACGCATAACGCATAACGCATAACGCATAACGCATAACGCATAACGCATAACGCATAACGCATAACGCATAACGCATAACGCATAACGCATAACGCATAACGCATAACGCATAACGCATAACGCATAACGCATAACGCATAACGCATAACGCATAACGCATAACGCATAACGCATAACGCATAACGCATAAAGCATAACGCATAAAGCATAACGCATAACGCATAACGCATAACGCATAACGCATAACGCATAACGCATAACGCATAACGCATAACGCATAACGCATAACGCATAACGCATAACGCATAACGCATAACGCATAACGCATAACGCATAACGCATAACGCATAACGCATAACGCATAACGCATAACGCATAACGCATAACGCATAACGCATAACGCATAACGCATAACGCATAACGCATAACGCATAAAGCATAACGCATAACGCATAACGCATATCGCATAACGCATAACGCATAAAGCATAACACATAACGCATAACTTATAACTCATTACTCATAACGAATAACGCATAACGCATAACGCATAACGCATAACGCATAACGCATAACGCATAACGCATAACGCATAACGCATAACGCATAAAGCATAACGCATAACGCATAACGCATAAGGCATAACGCATGACGCATAACGCATAACGCATAAAGCATAACACATAACGCATAACTTATAACTCATTACTCATAACGAATAACGCATAACGCATAACGCATAACGCATATCGCATAACGCATAACGCATAATGCATAACGCATAAAGCGTAACGCATAACGCATAAATCATAACGCATAACGCATAACGCATAACGCATAACGCATACCGTATAACGCATAACGCATAACGCATAACGCATAACGCATAACGCATAACGCATAACGCATAACGCATAACGCATAACGCATAACGCATAACGCATAACGCTTAACGCATAACGCATAATGCATAACGCATAACTCATAACTCATAAGGAGTAACGCATAACGCATAAAGCATAACGCATAACGCATAACGCATAACGCATAACGCATAATGCATAAAGCATAACGCATAACGCATAACGCATAACTTATAACTCATTACTCATAACGAATAACGCATAACGCATAACGCATAACGCATAACGCATAACGCATAACGCCTAACGCATAACGCATAACGCATAACGCATAACGCATAACGCATAACGCATAACGCATAACGCATAACGCATAACGCATAACGCATAACGCACAACGCATAACCATAAGGCATAACGCATAACCCATAACGCATAACGCATAACGCATAACGCATAACGCATAACGCATAACGCATAACCATAACGCATAACGCATAACCCATAACGCATAACGCATAACGCATAACGCATAACCATAAGGCATAACGCATAACGCATAACGCATAACGCATAACGCATAACGCATAACGCATAACGAATAACGCATAACGCATAACGCATAACGCATATCGCATAACGCATAACGCATAACGCATAACGTGTAACTCATAACGCATAACGCATAAAGCATAAAGCGTAACGCATAACGCATAACTTATAACTCATTACTCATAACGAATAACGCATAACGCATAACGCATAATGCATATCGCATAACGCATAATGCATAACGCATAAAGCATAACGCATAACGCATAACGCATAACGCATAACGCATGACGCATAACGCATAACGCATTACGCATAAGGCATTACGCATAACGCATAACGCATATCGCATAACGCATAACGCATAACGCATAACGCATAACGCATAACGCATAACGCATAACGCATAACGCAAAACGCATAACGTTAACGCATAACCCATAACTCATAACGCATAACGCATAACGCATAACGCATAACGTATAACTCATAACGCATAACGCATAAAGCATAACGCATAACGCATAACGCATAAGGCATAACGCATGACGCATAACGCATAACGCATAACGCATAACGCATAACGCATAACGCATAAAGCATAACGCATAACGCATAACGCATATCGCATAACGCATAACGCATAAAGCATAACACATAACGCATAACTTATAACTCATTACTCATAACGAATAACGCATAACGCATAACGCATAACGCATATCGCATAACGCATAATGCATAATGCATAACGCATAAAGCGTAACGCATAACGCATAAATCATAACGCATAACGCATAACGCATAACGCATAACGCATACCGTATAACGCATAACGCATAACGCATAACGCATAACGCATAACGCATAACGCATAACGCATAACGCATAACGCATAACGCATAGCGCATAACGCATAACGCATGACGCATAACGCATAACGCATAACGCATAACGCATAACGCTTAACGCATAACGCATAACGCATAACGCATAACTCATAACTCATAAGGATTAACGCATAACGCATAAAGCATAACGCATAACGCATAACGCATAACGCATAACGCATAACGCATAACGCATAACGCATAACGCATAACGCATAACGCATAACGCATAACGCATAACGCATAACGCATAACGCATAACGCATAACGCATAACGCATAACGCATAACGCATAACGCATAACGCATAACGCATAACGCATAACGCATAACGCATAACGCATAACGCATAACGCATAACGCATAAAGCATAACGCATAAAGCATAACGCATAACGCATAACGCATAACGCATAACGCATAACGCATAACGCATAACGCATAACGCATAACGCATAACGCATAACGCATAACGCATAACGCATAACGCATAACGCATAACGCATAATGCATAACGCATAACGCATAACGCATATCGCATAACGCATAACGCATAACGCATAACGCATAACGCATAACGCATAACGCATAACGCATAACGCATAACGCAAAACGCATAACGTTAACGCATAACCCATAACTCATAACGCATAACGCATAACGCATAACGCATAACGCATAACGCATAACGTATAACTCATAACGCATAACGCATAAAGCATAACGCATAACGCATAACGCATAAGGCATAACGCATGACGCATAACGCATAACGCATAACGCATAACGCATAACGCATAAAGCATAACGCATAACGCATAACGCATAACGCATATCGCATAACGCATAACGCATAAAGCATAACACATAACGCATAACTTATAACTCATTACTCATAACGAATAACGCATAACGCATAACGCATAACGCATATCGCATAACGCATAACGCATAATGCATAACGCATAAAGCGTAACGCATAACGCATAAATCATAACGCATAACGCATAACGCATAACGCATAACGCATACCGTATAACGCATAACGCATAACGCATAACGCATAACGCATAACGCATAACGCATAACGCATAGCGCATAACGCATAACGCATGACGCATAACGCATAACGCATAACGCATAACGCATAACGCTTAACGCATAACCCATAACGCATAACGCATAACGCATACCGCATAAACCATAACCCTTACTTCATAACGCATAACGCATAACGCATAACGCATAAAGCATAACGCATAACGCATAACGCATAACGCATAACGCATAACGCATAACGCATAACGCATAACGCATAACGCATAACGCATAACGCATAACGCATAACGCATAACGCATAACGCATAACGCATAATGCATAACGCATAACGCATAACGCATAACGCATAACGCATAACGCATAACGCATAACGCATAACGCATAACCATAACGCATAACGCATAACCCATAACGCATAACGCATAACGCATAACACATAACCATAAGGCATAACGCATAACCCATAACGCATAACGCATAACGCATAACGCATAACGCTTAACGCATAACGGATCCCGCATAACGCGTAACTCATAACTCATAAGGTGTAACGCATAACGCATAACGCATAACGCATAACGCATAACGCATAACGCATAACGCATAATGCATAAAGCATAACGCATAACGCATAACGCATAACTTATAACTCATTACTCATAACGAATAACGCATAACGCATAACGCATAACGCATATCGCATAACGCATAACGCATAACGCATAACGTGTAACTCATAACGCATAACGCATAATGCATAAAGCGTAACGCATAACGCATAACTTATAACTCATTACTCATAACGAATAACGCATAACGCATAACGCATAACGCATATCGCATAACGCATAATGCATAACGCATAAAGCATAACGCATAACGCATAACGCATAACGCATAACGCATAACGCATAACGCATAACGCATAACGCATAACGCATAACGCATAACGCATAACGCATAACGCATAAAGCATAACGCATAACGCATAACGCATAACGCATAACGCATAACGCATAACGCATAACACATAACGCATAACGCATATCCATAACGCATAACGCATAACCCATAACGCGTAACGCATAACAAATAACGTATAACGCATAACGCATACCGTATAACGCATAATGCATAACGCATAACGCATAACGCATAACGCATAACGCATAACGCATAACGCATAACGCATAACGCATAACGCATAATGCATAACGCATAACGCATAACGCATATCGCATAACGCATAACGCATAACGCATAACGCATAACGCATAACGCATAACGCATAACGCATAACGCAAAACGCATAACGTTAACGCATAACCCATAACTCATAACGCATAACGCATAACGCATAACGCATAACGTATAACTCATAACGCATAACGCATAAAGCATAACGCATAACGCATAAGGCATAACGCATGACGCATAACGCATAACGCATAACGCATAACGCATAACGCATAAAGCATAACGCATAACGCATAACGCATAACGCATATCGCATAACGCATAACGTATAACGCATAACGCATACCGTATAACGCATAACGCATAACGCATAACGCAAACGTATAGCGCACAACGCATAATGCATAAACCATAACCCTTACTTCATAACGCATAACGCATAACGCATAACGCATAAAGCATAACGCATAACGCATAACGCATAACGCATAACGCATAACGCATAACGCATAACGCATAACGCATAACGCATAACGCATAACGCATAACGCATAACGCATAACGCATAATGCATAACGCATAACGCATAACGCATATCGCATAAAGCATAACGCATAACGCATAACGCATAACGCATAACGCATAACGCATAACACATAACGCATAACGCATATCCATAACGCATAACGCATAACCCATAACGCGTAACGCATAACAAATAACGTATAACGCATAACGCATACCGTATAACGCATAATGCATAACGCATAACGCATAACGCATAACGCATAACGTATAACGCATAACGCATACCGTATAACGCATAACGCATAACGCATAACGCAAACGTATAGCGCACAACGCATAATGCATAAACCATAACCCTTACTTCATAACGCATAACGCATAACGCATAACGCATAAAGCATAACGCATAACGCATAACGCATAACGCATAACGCATAACGCATAACGCATAACGCATAACGCATAACGCATAACGCATAACGCATAACGCATAACGCATAATGCATAACGCATAACGCATAACGCATATCGCATAACGCATAACGCATAACGCATAACGCATAACGCATAACGCATAACGCATAACGCATAACGCAAAACGCATAACGTTAACGCATAACCCATAACTCATAACGCATAACGCATAACGCATAACGCATAACGTATAACTCATAACGCAAAACGCATAACGTTAACGCATAACCCATAACTCATAACGCATAACGCATAACGCATAACGCATAACGTATAACTCATAACGCATAACGCATAAAGCATAACGCATAACGCATAAGGCATAACGCATGACGCATAACGCATGACGCATAACGCATAACGCATAACGCATAACGCATAACGCATAACGCATAAAGCATAACGCATAACGCATAACGCATAACGCATATCGCATAACGCATAACGCATAAAGCATAACACATAACGCATAACTTATAACTCATTACTCATAACGAATAACGCATAACGCATAACGCATAACGCATATCGCATAACGCATAACGCATAATGCATAACGCATAAAGCGTAACGCATAACGCATAAATCATAACGCGTAACGCATAACGCATAACGCATAGCGCATAACGCATAACGCATGACGCATAACGCATAACGCATAACGCATAACGCTTAACGCATAACGCATAATGCATAACGCATAACTCATATCTCATAAGGAGTAACGCATAACGCATAAAGCATAACGCATAACGCATAACGCATAACGCATAACGCATAATGCATAAAGCATAACGCATAACGCATAACGCATAACTTATAACTCATTACTCATAACGAATAACGCATAACGCATAACGCATAACGCATAACGCATAACGCATAACGCATAACGCATAACGCATAACGCCTAACGCATAACGCATAACGCATAACGCATAACGCATAACGCATAACGCATACCGTATAACGCATAACGCATAACGCATAACGCATAACGCATAACGCATAACGCATAACGCATAACGTATAACGCATAACGCATAACGTATAACGCATAACGCATAACGCATAACGCATAACGCATACCGTATAACGCATAATGCATAACGCATAACGCATTTCGCATAACGCATAACGCATAACGCATAAAGCATAACACATAACGCATAACTCATGAAGCATAACCCATAACGCATAACGCATAACGCATAACGTATAACGCATAACGCATACCGTATAACGCATAACGCATACCTCATAACGTTAACGCATAACCCATAACTCATAACGCATAACGCATAACGCATAACGCATAACGCATAACGCATAACGCATAACGCATAACGCATAACGCATAACGCATAACGCATAACGCATAACGCATTACGCATAACGCATAACGCATAACGCATAACGCATAACGCATAACGCATAACCCATAACGCATAACGCATAACGCATAACGTATAACGCATAACGCATACCGTATAACGCATAACGCATAACGCAAACGTATAGCGCACAACGCATAACGCATAAACCATAACCCATACTTCATAACGCATAACGCATAATGCACAACGCATAACGAACACCGGAAAACCCATAACGCCTAACGCATAACGGATCACGCATAACGCATAATGCATAACGCATAAAGCATAACGCATAACGCATAACGCATAACCCCTAACGCAATAACGCATAACGCATAACGCATAAAGCATAATGAGTAACTCATAACGCATAACGCATAAAGCATAACGCATAACGCATAACGCATTTCGCATAACGCATAACGCATAACGTATAACGCATAACGCATACCGTACAACGCATAACGCATAACGCATAACGCAAACGTATAACGCAAACCATAAGGCATAAGGCATAACGCATAACGCATAACGCATAACGCATATCGTATAACGCATAACGTATACCGTATAACGCATAATGCATAACGCATAACGCAAACGTATAACGCACAACGCATAACGCATAACGCATAACGCATAACGCATAACGCATATCGCATAACGCATAACGCATGTCAGATCACGCATAACGCATAATGCATAACGCATAACGCATAACGCATAACGCATAACGCAAAACGTATAACCCATAACGCATACCGTATAACGCATAACGCATAACGCATAACGCATAACGCATAACGTATAACGCATAACGCATACCGTATAACGCATAACGCATAACGCATAACGCATAACGCATAAAGCATAACGCATAACGCATAACGTATAACGCATAACGCATAACGCATACCGTATAACGCATAACGCATAACGCATAACGCAAAACGTATAACCCATAACGCATAACGCATAACGCATAACGCATAACGCATAACGCATAACGCATAACGCATAACGCATAACGCATAACGCATAACGCATAACGCATAACGCATAACGCATAACGCATAACGCATAACGCATAACGCATAACGCATAACGCATAACGCATAAAGCATAACGCATAACGCATAACGCATGAAGCATAACCCATAACGCATAACGCATAACGCATATCGCATAACGCATAACGCATAACCATAACGCATAACGCATAACCCATAACGCATAACGCATAACGCATGACGTATAACGCATAACGCATACCGTATAACGCATAACGCATAACGCATAACGCATAACGCATACCGTATAACGCATAACGCATAACGCATAACGCATAACGCATAACGCATAACGCATAACGCATAACGCATAACGCATAAAGCATAACGCATAACGCATAACGCATGAAGCATAACCCATAACGCATAACGCATAACGCATAACGCATAACGTATAACGCATAACGCATACCGTATAACGCATAACGAATAACGCATAACGCAAACGTATAACGCACAACGCATAACGCATAACGCATAACGCATAACGCATAACGCACAACGCATAACGCATAACGCATAACGCATAACGCATACCGCATAACGTATAACGCATAACGCATACCGTATAACGCACAACGCATAACGCATAACGCATAACGCATAACGCATAACGCATAACGCATAACGCATAACGCATAACGCATAACGCATAACGCATAACGCATAACGCATAACGCATAACGCATAACGCATAACGCATAACGCATAACGCATAACGCATAACGCATAACGCATAACGCATAACGCATAACGCATAACGCATAACGCATAACGCATAACGCATAACGCATAACGCATAACGCATAACGCATAACGCATAACGTATAACTCATAACGCATAACGCATAACGCATAACGCATAACGCATAACGCATAACGCATAACGCATAACGCATAACGCAGAACGCATAACGCATAACGCATAACGCATAACGCATAACGCAAAACGCATAACGTTAACGCATAACCCATAACGCATAACGCATAACGCATAACGCATAACGCATAACGCATAACGCATAACGCATAACGCATAACGCATAACGCATAACGCATAACGCATAACGCATAACGTATTACTCATAACGCATAACGCATAAAGCATAACGCATAACGCATAAGGCATAACGCATAACGCATAACGCATAACGCATAACGCATAACGCATTACGCATAACGCATAACGCATAACCCATAACGCATAACGCATAACGCATAACGCATAACGCATAACGCATAACGCATATCGCATAACGCATAACGCAGAACCATAACGCATAACGCATAACCCATAACGCATAACGCATAACGCATAACGTATAACGCATAACGCATACCGTATAACGCATAACGCATAACGCATAACGCATAACGTATACCGTATAACGCATAATGCATAACGCATAACGCAAACGTATAACGCACAACGCATAACGCATAACGCATAACGCATAACGCATAACGCATATCGCATAACGCATAACGCATGTCAGATCACGCATAACGCATAATGCATAACGCATAACGCATAACGTATTACTCATAACGCATAACGCATAAAGCATAACGCATAACGCATAACGCATAACGCATAACGCAAAACGTATAACCCATAACGCATAACGCATAACGCATAACGCATAACGCATAACGCATAACGCATAACGCATAACGCATAACGCATAACGCATAACGCATAACGCATAACGCATAACGCATAACGCATAACGCATAACGCATAAAGCATAACGCATAACGCATAACGCATGAAGCATAACCCATAACGCATAACGCATAACGCATATCGCATAACGCATAACGCATAACCATAACGCATAACGCATAACCCATAACGCATAACGCATAACGCATGACGTATAACGCATAACGCATACCGTATAACGCATAACGCATAACGCATAACGCATAACGCATACCGTATAACGCATAACGCATAACGCATAACGCATAACGCATAACGCATAACGCATAACGCATAACGCATAACGCATAAAGCATAACGCATAACGCATAACGCATGAAGCATAACCCATAACGCATAACGCATAACGCATAACGCATAACGTATAACGCATAACGCATACCGTATAACGCATAACGAATAACGCATAACGCAAACGTATAACGCACAACGCATAACGCATAACGCATAACGCATAACGCATAACGCACAACGCATAACGCATAACGCATAACGCATAACGCATACCGCATAACGTATAACGCATAACGCATACCGTATAACGCACAACGCATAACGCATAACGCATAACGCATAACGCATAACGCATAACGCATAACGCATAACGCATAACGCATAACGCATAACGCATAACGCATAACGCATAACGCATAACGCATAACGCATAACGCATAACGCATAACGCATAACGCATAACGCATAACGTATAACTCATAACGCATAACGCATAACGCATAACGCATAACGCATAACGCATAACGCATAACGCATAACGCATAACGCATAACGCAGAACGCATAACGCATAACGCATAACGCATAACGCATAACGCAAAACGCATAACGTTAACGCATAACCCATAACGCATAACGCATAACGCATAACGCATAACGCATAACGCATAACGCATAACGCATAACGCATAACGCATAACGCATAACGTATTACTCATAACGCATAACGCATAAAGCATAACGCATAACGCATAAGGCATAACGCATAACGCATAACGCATAACGCATAACGCATAACGCATTACGCATAACGCATAACGCATAACGCATAACGCATAACGCATAACGCATAACGCATAACGCATAACGCATAACGCATAACGCATATCGCATAACGCATAACGCAGAACCATAACGCATAACGCATAACCCATAACGCATAACGCATAACGCATAACGTATAACGCATAACGTATACCGTATAACGCATAACGCATAACGCATAACGCATAACGCATACCGTATAACGCATAACGCATAACGCATAACGCATAACGCATAAACGCATAACGCATGAAGCATAACCCATAACGCATAACGCATAACGCATAACGCATAACGTATAACGCATAACGCATACCGTATAACGCATAACGAATAACGCATAACGCAAACGTATAGCGCACAACGCATAATGCATAACCATAACGCATAACGGATCACGAATAACGCATAATGCATAACGCATAAAGCATAACGCATAACGCATAACGCATAACGCATAACGCATAACGCATAACGCATAACGCATAACGCATAACGCATAACGCATAACGCATAACGCATAACGCATAACGCATAACGCATAACGCATAACGCATAACGCATAACGCATAACGCATGTCAGATCACGCATAACGCATAATGCATAACGCATAACGCATAACGCATAACGCATAACGCATAACGCATAACGCATAACGCATGTCAGATCACGCATAACGCATAATGCATAACGCATAACGCATAACGCATAACGCATAACGCATAACGCATAAAGCATAACGCATAACGCATAACGTATAACGCATAACGCATAACGCATAACGCATAACGCATAACGCATAACGCATAACGCAAAACGTATAACCCATAACGTATAACCCATAACGCATAACGCATAACGCATAACGCATAACGCATAACGCATAACGCATAACGCATAACGCATAACGCATAACGCATAACGCATAACGCATAACGCATAACGTATTACTCATAACGCATAACGCATAAAGCATAACGCATAACGCATAAGGCATAACGCATAACGCATAACGCATAACGCATAACGCATAACGCATTACGCATAACGCATAACGCATAACGCATAACGCATAACGCATAACGCATAACGCATAACGCATAACGCATAACGCATAACGCATATCGCATAACGCATAACGCAGAACCATAACGCATAACGCATAACCCATAACGCATAACGCATAACGCATAACGCATAACGCATAACGCATACCGTATAACGCATAACGCATAACGCATAACGCATAACGTATACCGTATAACGCATAATGCATAACGCATAACGCAAACGTATAACGCACAACGCATAACGCATAACGCATAACGCATAACGCATAACGCATATCGCATAACGCATAACGCATGTCAGATCACGCATAACGCATAATGCATAACGCATAACGCATAACGTATAACGCATAACGCATACCGTATAACGCATAACGCATAACGCATAACGCATAACGCATAACGCAAAACGTATAACCCATAACGCATAACGCATAACGCATAACGCATAACGCATAACGCATAACGCATAACGCATAACGCATAACGCATAACGCATAACGCATAACGCATAACGCATAACGCATAACGCATAACGCATAACGCATAAAGCATAACGCATAACGCATAACGCATGAAGCATAACCCATAACGCATAACGCATAACGCATATCGCATAACGCATAACGCATAACCATAACGCATAACGCATAACCCATAACGCATAACGCATAACGCATGACGTATAACGCATAACGCATACCGTATAACGCATAACGCATAACGCATAACGCATAACGCATACCGTATAACGCATAACGCATAACGCATAACGCATAACGCATAACGCATAACGCATAACGCATAACGCATAACGCATAAAGCATAACGCATAACGCATAACGCATGAAGCATAACCCATAACGCATAACGCATAACGCATAACGCATAACGTATAACGCATAACGCATACCGTATAACGCATAACGAATAACGCATAACGCAAACGTATAACGCACAACGCATAACGCATAACGCATAACGCATAACGCATAACGCACAACGCATAACGCATAACGCATAACGCATAACGCATACCGCATAACGTATAACGCATAACGCATACCGTATAACGCACAACGCATAACGCATAACGCATAACGCATAACGCATAACGCATAACGCATAACGCATAACGCATAACGCATAACGCATAACGCATAACGCATAACGCATAACGCATAACGCATAACGCATAACGCATAACGCATAACGCATAACGCATAACGCATAACGCATAACGCATAACGTATAACTCATAACGCATAACGCATAACGCATAACGCATAACGCATAACGCATAACGCATAACGCATAACGCATAACGCATAACGCAGAACGCATAACGCATAACGCATAACGCATAACGCATAACGCATAACGCAAAACGCATAACGTTAACGCATAACCCATAACGCATAACGCATAACGCATAACGCATAACGCATAACGCATAACGCATAACGCATAACGCATAACGCATAACGCATAACGCATAACGCATAACGTATTACTCATAACGCATAACGCATAAAGCATAACGCATAACGCATAAGGCATAACGCATAACGCATAACGCATAACGCATAACGCATAACGCATTACGCATAACGCATAACGCATAACGCATAACGCATAACGCATAACGCATAACGCATAACGCATAACGCATAACGCATAACGCATATCGCATAACGCATAACGCAGAACCATAACGCATAACGCATAACCCATAACGCATAACGCATAACGCATAACGTATAACGCATAACGCATACCGTATAACGCATAACGCATAACGCATAACGCATAACGCATACCGTATAACGCATAACGCATAACGCATAACGCATAACGCATAAACGCATAACGCATGAAGCATAACCCATAACGCATAACGCATAACGCATAACGCATAACGTATAACGCATAACGCATACCGTATAACGCATAACGAATAACGCATAACGCAAACGTATAGCGCACAACGCATAATGCATAACCATAACGCATAACGGATCACGAATAACGCATAATGCATAACGCATAAAGCATAACGCATAACGCATAACGCATAACGCATAACGCATAACGCATAACGCATAACGCATAACGCATAACGCATAACGCATAACGCATAACGCATAACGCATAACGCATAACGCATAACGCATAACGCATAACGCATAACGCATAACGCATGTCAGATCACGCATAACGCATAATGCATAACGCATAACGCATAACGCATAACGCATAACGCATAACGCATAACGCATAACGCATGTCAGATCACGCATAACGCATAATGCATAACGCATAACGCATAACGCATAACGCATAACGCATAACGCATAAAGCATAACGCATAACGCATAACGTATAACGCATAACGCATAACGCATAACGCATAACGCATAACGCATAACGCAAAACGTATAACCCATAACGTATAACCCATAACGCATAACGCATAACGCATAACGCATAACGCATAACGCATAACGCATAACGCATAACGCATAACGCATAACGTATAACGCATAACGCATACCGTATAACGCATAACGCATAACGCAAACGTATAGCGCACAACGCATAACGCATAAACCATAACCCATACTTCATAACGCATAACGCATAATGCACAACGCATAACGAACACCGGAAAACCCATAACGCCTAACGCATAACGGATCACGCATAACGCATAATGCATAACGCATAAAGCATAACGCATAACTTATAACTCATTACTCATAACGAATAACGCATAACGCATAACGCATAACGCATAACGCATAACGCATAACGCATAACGCATAACGCATAACGCATAACGCATAACGCCTAACGCATAACGCATAACGCATAACGCATAACGCATAACGCATAACGCATAACGCATAACGCATAACGCATAACGCATACCGTATAACGCATAACGCATAACGCATAACGCATAACGCATAACGCATAACGCATAACGCATAACGTATAACGCATAACGCATAACGTATAACGCATAACGCATAACGCATAACGCATAACGCATACCGTATAACGCATAATGCATAACGCATAACGCATTTCGCATAACGCATAACGCATAACGCATAAAGCATAACACATAACGCATAACTCATGAAGCATAACCCATAACGCATAACGCATAACGCATAACGTATAACGCATAACGCATACCGTATAACGCATAACGCATACCTCATAACGTTAACGCATAACCCATAACTCATAACGCATAACGCATAACGCATAACGCATAACGCATAACGCATAACGTAAAACTCATAACGCATAACGCATAAAGCATAACGCATAACGCATAACGCATAAGGCATAACGCATAACGCATAACGCATAACGCATAACGCATAACGCATAACGCATAACGCATTACGCATAACGCATAACGCATAACGCATAACGCATAACGCATAACGCATAACGCATAACGCATAACGCATAACGCATAACGCATAACGCATAACGCATTACGCATAACGCATAACGCATAACGCATAACGCATAACGCATAACGCATTACGCATAACGCATAACGCATAACGCATAACGCATAACGCATAACGCATAACGCATAACGCATAACGCATAACGCATAACGCATAACGCATAACGCATAACGCATTACGCATAACGCATAACGCATAACGCATAACGCATAACGCATAACCCATAACGCATAACGCATAACGCATAACGTATAACGCATAACGCATACCGTATAACGCATAACGCATAACGCAAACGTATAGCGCACAACGCATAACGCATAAACCATAACCCATACTTCATAACGCATAACGCATAATGCACAACGCATAACGAACACCGGAAAACCCATAACGCCTAACGCATAACGGATCACGCATAACGCATAATGCATAACGCATAAAGCATAACGCATAACGCATAACGCATAACCCCTAACGCAATAACGCATAACGCATAACGCATAAAGCATAATGAGTAACTCATAACGCATAACGCATAAAGCATAACGCATAACGCATAACGCATAACGCATAACGCATAACGCATAACGCATAACGCATAACGCATACCGTACAACGCATAACGCATAACGCATAACGCAAACGTATAACGCAAACCATAAGGCATAAGGCATAACGCATAACGCATAACGCATAACGCATATCGTATAACGCATAACGTATACCGTATAACGCATAATGCATAACGCATAACGCAAACGTATAACGCACAACGCATAACGCATAACGCATAACGCATAACGCATAACGCATATCGCATAACGCATAACGCATGTCAGATCACGCATAACGCATAATGCATAACGCATAACGCATAACGCATAACGCAAAACGTATAACCCATAACGCATACCGTATAACGCATAACGCATAACGCATAACGCATAACGCATAACGTATAACGCATAACGCATACCGTATAACGCATAACGCATAACGCATAACGCATAACGCATAAAGCATAACGCATAACGCATAACGTATAACGCATAACGCATACCGTATAACGCATAACGCATAACGCATAACGCAAAACGTATAACCCACAACGCATAACGCATAACGCATAACGCATAACGCATAACGCATAACGCATAACGCATAACGCATAACGCATAACGCATAACGCATAGCGCATAACGCATAACGCATAAATCATAACGCATAACGCATAACGCATAACGCATAACGCATAACGCAAAACGTATAACCCATAACGCATACCGTATAACGCATAACGCATAACGCATAACGCATAACGTATAACGCATAACGCATAACGTATAACGCATAACGCATAACGCATAACGCATAACGCATACCGTATAACGCATAACGCATAACGCATAACGCATAACGCATAACGCATAACGCATAACGCATACCGTATAACGCATAACGCATAACGCATAACGCATAACGCATAACGCATACCGCATAAACCATAACCCTTACTTCATAACGCATAACGCATAACGCATAACGCATAAAGCATAACGCATAACGCATAACGCATAACGCATAACGCATAACGCATAACGCATAACGCATAACGCATAACGCATAACGCATAACGCATAACGCATAATGCATAACGCATAACGCATAACGCATATCGCATAACGCATAACGCATAACGCATAACGCATAACGCATAACGCATAACGCATAACGCATAACGCAAAACGCATAACGTTAACGCATAACCCATAACTCATAACGCATAACGTATAACGCATAACGCATAACGTATAACTCATAACGCATAACGCATACCGTATAACGCATAACGCATAACGCATAACGCATAACGCATAACGCATAACGCATAACGCATAACGCATAACGCATAACGCATAACGCATAGCGCATAACGCATAACGCATGACGCATAACGCATAACGCATAACGCATAACGCATAACGCTTAACGCATAACGCATAATGCATAACGCATAACTCATAACTCATAAGGAGTAACGCATAACGCATAAAGCATAACGCATAACGCATAACGCTTAACGCATAACGCATAATGCATAAAGCATAACGCATAACGCATAACGCATAACTTATAACTCATTACTCATAACGAATAACGCATAACGCATAACGCATAACGCATAACGCATAACGCATAACGCATAACGCATAACGCATAACGCCTAACGCATAACGCATAACGCATAACGCATAACGCATAACGCATAACGCATAACGCATAACGCATAACGCATAACCATAACGCATAACGCATAACCCATAACGCATAACGCATAACGCATAACACATAACCATAAGGCATAACGCATAACCCATAACGCATAACGCATAACGCATAACGCTTAACGCATAACGGATCCCGCATAACGCGTAACTCATAACTCATAAGGTGTAACGCATAACGCATAAAGCATAACGCATAACGCATAACGCATAACGCATAACGCATAACGCATAACGCATAATGCATAAAGCATAACGCATAACGCATAACGCATAACTTATAACTCATTACTCATAACGAATAACGCATAACGCATAACGCATAACGCATATCGCATAACGCATAACGCATAACGCATAACGTGTAACTCATAACGCATAACGCATAATGCATAAAGCGTAACGCATAACGCATAACTTATAACTCATTACTAATAACGAATAACGCATAACGCATAACGCATAACGCATATCGCATAACGCATAATGCATAACGCATAAAGCATAACGCATAACACATAACGCATAACGCATAACGCATAACGCATAACGCATAACGCATAACGCATAACGCATAACGCATAAAGCATAACGCATAACGCATAACGCATAACGCATAACGCATAACGCATAACGCATAACACATAACGCATAACGCATATCCATAACGCATAACGCATAACCCATAACGCGTAACGCATAACAAATAACGTATAACGCATAACGCATACCGTATAACGCATAATGCATAACGCATAACGCATAACGCATAACGCATAACGTATAACGCATAACGCATACCGTATAACGCATAACGCATAACGCATAACGCAAACGTATAGCGCACAACGCATAATGCATAAACCATAACCCTTACTTCATAACGCATAACGCATAACGCATAACGCATAAAGCATAACGCATAACGCATAACGCATAACGCATAACGCATAACGCATAACGCATAACGCATAACGCATAACGCATAACGCATAACGCATAATGCATAACGCATAACGCATAACGCATATCGCATAACGCATAACGCATAACGCATAACGCATAACGCATAACGCATAACGCATAACGCATAACGCAAAACGCATAACGTTAACGCATAACCCATAACTCATAACGCATAACGCATAACGCATAACGCATAACGTATAACTCATAACGCATAACGCATAAAGCATAACGCATAACGCATAACGCATAAGGCATAACGCATGACGCATAACGCATAACGCATAACGCATAACGCATAACGCATAAAGCATAACGCATAACGCATAACGCATAACGCATAACGCATAACGCATAACGCATAAAGCATAACACATAACGCATAACTTATAACTCATTACTCATAACGAATAACGCATAACGCATAACGCATAACGCATATCGCATAACGCATAACGCATAATGCATAACGCATAAAGCGTAACGCATAACGCATAAATCATAACGCATAACGCATAACGCATAACGCATAACGCATACCGTATAACGCATAACGCATAACGCATAACGCATAACGCATAACGCATAACGCATAACGCATAGCGCATAACGCATAACGCATGACGCATAACGCATAACGCATAACGCATAACGCTTAACGCATAACGCATAATGCATAACGCATAACTCATAACTCATAAGGAGTAACGCATAACGCATAAAGCATAACGCATAACGCATAACGCATAACGCATAACGCATAATGCATAAAGCATAACGCATAACGCATAACGCATAACTTATAACTCATTACTCATAACGAATAACGCATAACGCATAACGCATAACGCATAACGCATAACGCATAACGCATATCGCATAACGCCTAACGCATAACGCATAACGCATAACGCATAACGCATAACGCATAACGCATAACGCATAACGCATACCGTATAACGCATAACGCATAACGCATAACGCATAACGCATAACGCATAACGCATAACGCATAACGTATAACGCATAACGCATAACGTATAACGCATAACGCATAACGCATAACGCATAACGCATACCGTATAACGCATAATGCATAACGCATAACGCATTTCGCATAACGCATAACGCATAACGCATAAAGCATAACACATAACGCATAACTCATGAAGCATAACCCATAACGCATAACGCATAACGCATAACGTATAACGCATAACGCATACCGTATAACGCATAACGCATACCTCATAACGTTAACGCATAACCCATAACTCATAACGCATAACGCATAACGCATAACGCATAACGCATAACGTATAACTCATAACGCATAACGCATAAAGCATAACGCATAACGCATAACGCATAAGGCATAACGCATAACGCATAACGCATAACGCATAACGCATAACGCATAACGCATAACGCATTACGCATAACGCATAACGCATAACGCATAACGCATAACGCATAACGCATAACGCATAACGCATAACGCATAACGCATAACGCATAACGCATAACGCATTACGCATAACGCATAACGCATAACGCATAACGCATAACGCATAACCCATAACGCATAACGCATAACGCATAACGTATAACGCATAACGCATACCGTATAACGCATAACGCATAACGCAAACGTATAGCGCACAACGCATAACGCATAAACCATAACCCATACTTCATAACGCATAACGCATAATGCACAACGCATAACGAACACCGGAAAACCCATAACGCCTAACGCATAACGGATCACGCATAACGCATAATGCATAACGCATAAAGCATAACGCATAACGCATAACGCATAACCCCTAACGCAATAACGCATAACGCATAACGCATAAAGCATAATGAGTAACTCATAACGCATAACGCATAAAGCATAACGCATAACGCATAACGCATTTCGCATAACGCATAACGCATAACGTATAACGCATAACGCATACCGTACAACGCATAACGCATAACGCATAACGCAAACGTATAACGCAAACCATAAGGCATAAGGCATAACGCATAACGCATAACGCATAACGCATATCGTATAACGCATAACGTATACCGTATAACGCATAATGCATAACGCATAACGCAAACGTATAACGCACAACGCATAACGCATAACGCATAACGCATAACGCATAACGCATATCGCATAACGCATAACGCATGTCAGATCACGCATAACGCATAATGCATAACGCATAACGCATAACGCATAACGCAAAACGTATAACCCATAACGCATACCGTATAACGCATAACGCATAACGCATAACGCATAACGCATAACGTATAACGCATAACGCATACCGTATAACGCATAACGCATAACGCATAACGCATAACGCATAAAGCATAACGCATAACGCATAACGTATAACGCATAACGCATACCGTATAACGCATAACGCATAACGCATAACGCAAAACGTATAACCCATAACGCATAACGCATAACGCATAACGCATAACGCATAACGCATAACGCATAACGCATAACGCATAACGCATAACGCATAACGCATAACGCATAACGCATAACGCATAACGCATAACGCATAACGCATAACGCATAACGCAAAACGTATAACCCATAACGCATACCGTATAACGCATAACGCATAACGCATAACGCATAACGTATAACGCATAACGCATAACGTATAACGCATAACGCATAACGCATAACGCATAACGCATACCGTATAACGCATAACGCATAACGCATAACGCATAACGCATAACGCATAACGCATAACGCATACCGTATAACGCATAACGCATAACGCATAACGCATAACGCATAACGCATAACCCATAACGCATAACGCATAACGCATAACGCATAAAGCATAACGCATAACGCATAACGCATGAAGCATAACCCATAACGCATAACGCATAACGCATATCGCATAACGCATAACGCATAACCATAACGCATAACGCATAACCCATAACGCATAACGCATAACGCATGACGTATAACGCATAACGCATACCGTATAACGCATAACGCATAACGCATAACGCATAACGCATACCGTATAACGCATAACGCATAACGCATAACGCATAACGCATAACGCATAACGCATAACGCATAACGCATAAAGCATAACGCATAACGCATAACGCATGAAGCATAACCCATAACGCATAACGCATAACGCATAACGCATAACGTATAACGCATAACGCATACCGTATAACGCATAACGAATAACGCATAACGCAAACGTATAACGCACAACGCATAACGCATAACGCATAACGCATAACGCATAACGCACAACGCATAACGCATAACGCATAACGCATAACGCATACCGCATAACGTATAACGCATAACGCATACCGTATAACGCACAACGCATAACGCATAACGCATAACGCATAACGCATAACGCATAACGCATAACGCATAACGCATAACGCATAACGCATAACGCATAACGCATAACGCATAACGCATAACGCATAACGCATAACGCATAACGCATAACGCATAACGCATAACGCATAACGCATAACGCATAACGCATAACGCATAACGCATAACGCATAACGCATAACGCATAACGCATAACGCATAACGCATAACGCATAACGCATAACGCATAACGTATAACTCATAACGCATAACGCATAACGCATAACGCATAACGCATAACGCATAACGCATAACGCATAACGCATAACCCATAACGCATAACGCATAACGCAGAACGCATAACGCATAACGCATAACGCATAACGCATATCGCATAACGCAAAACGCATAACGTTAACGCATAACCCATAACGCATAACGCATAACGCATAACGCATAACGCATAACGCATAACGCATAACGCATAACGCATAACGCATAACGTATTACTCATAACGCATAACGCATAAAGCATAACGCATAACGCATAAGGCATAACGCATAACGCATAACGCATAACGCATAACGCATAACGCATAACGCATAACGCATAACGCATAACGCATAACGCATAACGCATAACGCATAACGCATAACGCATAACGCATAACGCATAACGCATATCGCATAACGCATAACGCAGAACCATAACGCATAACGCATAACCCATAACGCATAACGCATAACGCATAACGCATAACGTATAACGCATAACGCATACCGTATAACGCATAACGCATAACGCATAACGCATAACGCATACCGTATAACGCATAACGCATAACGCATAACGCATAACGCATAAACGCATAACGCATGAAGCATAACCCATAACGCATAACGCATAACGCATAACGCATAACGTATAACGCATAACGCATACCGTATAACGCATAACGAATAACGCATAACGCAAACGTGTAGCGCACAACGCATAATGCATAACCATAACGCATAACGCATAACCCATAACGTATACCGTATAACGCATAATGCATAACGCATAACGCAAACGTATAACGCATAACGCATACCGTATAACGCATAACGCAGAACGCATAACGCATAATGCATACCGTATAACGCATAACGCATAACGCATAACGCATAACGCATAACGCATAACGCATAACGCATGTCAGATCACGCATAACGCATAATGCATAACGCATAACGCATAACGCATAACGCATAACGCATAACGCATAACGCATGTCAGATCACGCATAACGCATAATGCATAACGCATAACGCATAACGCATAACGCATAACGCATAACGCATAACGCATAACGCATGTCAGATCACGCATAACGCATAATGCATAACGCATAACGCATAACGCATAACGCATAACGCATAACGCATAACGCATAAAGCATAACGCATAACGCATAACGTATAACGCATAACGCATAACGCATAACGCATAACGCATAACGCATAACGCATAACGCAAAACGTATAACCCATAACGTATAACCCATAACGCATAACGCATAACGCATAACGCATAACGCATAACGCGTAACGCATAACGCATAACGCATAACGCATAACGCATAACGTATAACCCATAACGCATACCGTATAACGCATAACGCATAACGCATAACGCATAACGCATAACGCATAACGCATAACGCATAACGCATAACGCATAACGCATAACGCATAACGCATAACGCATAACGCATAACGCATAACGCATAACGCATAACGCATAACGCATAACGCATAACGCATAACGCATAACGCATAACGCATAACGCATAACGCATAACGCATAACGCATAACGCATAACGCATAACGCATAACGCATAACGCATAACGCATTACGCATAACGCATAACGCATAACGCATAACGCATAACGCATAACGCATAACGCATAACGCATAACGCATAACGCATAACGCATAACGCATAACGTATAACTCATAACGCATAACGCATAAAGCATAACGCATAACGCATAACGCATAACGCATAACGCATAACGCATAACGCATAACGCATAACTTATAACGCATAACGCATTACGCATAATGCATAACGCATAACGCATATCGCATAACGCATAACGCATAACGCATAACGCATAAAGCATAACACATAACGCATAACTCATGAAGCATAACCCATAACGCATAACGCATAACGCATAACGTATAACGCATAACGCATACCGTATAACGCATAACGCATACCGCATAACGTTAACGCATAACCCATAACTCATAACGCATAACGCATAACGCATAACGCATAACGTATAACTCATAACGCATAACGCATAAAGCATAACGCATAACGCATAACGCATAAGGCATAACGCATAACGCATAACGCATAACGCATAACGCATAACGCATAACGCACAACGCATAACGCATAACGCATAACGCATAACACATAACGCATAACGCATAACGCATAACGCATAACGCATAACGCATAACGCATAACGCATAACGCATAACGCATAACGCATAACGCATAACGCATAACGCATTACGCATAACGCATAACGCATAACGCATAACGCATAACGCATAACCCATAACGCATAACGCATAACGCATAACGTATAACGCATAACGCATACCGTATAACGCATAACGCATAACGCATAACGCAAACGTATAGCGCACAACGCATAACGCATAAACCATAACGCATAACGCATAACGCATGTCAGATCACGCATAACGCATAATGCATAACGCATAACGCATAACGCATAACGCATAACGCAAAACGTATAACCCATAACGCATACCGTATAACGCATAACGCATACCGTATAACGCATAACGCATAACGCATAACGCATAACGCATAAAGCATAACGCATAACGCATAACGTATAACGCATAACGCATACCGTATAACGCATAACGCATACCGTACAACGCATAACGCATAACGCATAACGCAAACGTATAACGCAAACCATAAGGCATAAGGCATAACGCATAACGCATAACGCATAACGCATATCGTATAACGCATAACGTATACCGTATAACGCATAATGCGTAACGCATAACGCAAACGTATAACGCACAACGCATAACGCATAACGCATAACGCATAACGCATAACGCATAACGCATAACGCATAACGCATGTCAGATCACGCATAACGCATAATGCATAACGCATAACGCATAACGCATAACGCATAACGCAAAACGTATAACCCATAACGCATACCGTATAACGCATAACGCATAACGCATAACGCATAACGCATAGCGCATAACGCATAACGCATGACGCATAACGCATAACGCATAACGCATAACGCATAACGCTTAACGCATAACGCATAATGCATAATGCATAACTCATAACTCATAAGGAGTAACGCATAACGCATAAAGCATAACGCATAACGCATAACGCTTAACGCATAACGCATAATGCATAAAGCATAACGCATAACGCATAACGCATAACGCATAACGCATAACGCATAACGCATAACGCATAACGCATAACGCATACCGTATAACGCATAACGCATAACGCATAACGCATAACGCATAACGCATAACCCATAACGCATAACGCATAACGCATAACGCATAAAGCATAACGCATAACGCATAACGCATGAAGCATAACCCATAACGCATAACGCATAACGCATATCGCATAACGCATAACGCATAACCATAACGCATAACGCATAACCCATAACGCATAACGCATAACGCATGACGTATAACGCATAACGCATACCGTATAACGCATAACGCATAACGCATAACGCATAACGCATACCGTATAACGCATAACGCATAACGCATAACGCATAACGCATAACGCATAACGCATAACGCATAACGCATAAAGCATAACGCATAACGCATAACGCATGAAGCATAACCCATAACGCATAACGCATAACGCATAACGCATAACGTATAACGCATAACGCATACCGTATAACGCATAACGAATAACGCATAACGCAAACGTATAACGCACAACGCATAACGCATAACGCATAACGCATAACGCATAACGCACAACGCATAACGCATAACGCATAACGCATAACGCATACCGCATAACGTATAACGCATAACGCATACCGTATAACGCACAACGCATAACGCATAACGCATAACGCATAACGCATAACGCATAACGCATAACGCATAACGCATAACGCATAACGCATAACGCATAACGCATAACGCATAACGCATAACGCATAACGCATAACGCATAACGCATAACGCATAACGCATAACGCATAACGCATAACGCATAACGCATAACGCATAACGCATAACGCATAACGCATAACGCATAACGCATAACGCATAACGCATAACGCATAACGCATAACGCATAACGCATAACGCATAACGCATAACGCATAACGTATAACTCATAACGCATAACGCATAACGCATAACGCATAACGCATAACGCATAACGCATAACGCATAACCCATAACGCATAACGCATAACGCAGAACGCATAACGCATAACGCATAACGCATAACGCATAACGCAAAACGCATAACGTTAACGCATAACCCATAACGCATAACGCATAACGCATAACGCATAACGCATAACGCATAACGCATAACGCATAACGCATAACGCATAACGCATAACGCATAACGCATAACGCATAACGCATAACGTATTACTCATAACGCATAACGCATAAAGCATAACGCATAACGCATAAGGCATAACGCATAACGCATAACGCATAACGCATAACGCATAACGCATAACGCATAACGCATAACGCATAACGCATAACGCATAACGCATAACGCATAACGCATAACGCATAACGCATAACGCATAACGCATAACGCATAACGCATATCGCATAACGCATAACGCAGAACCATAACGCATAACGCATAACCCATAACGCATAACGCATAACGCATAACGTATAACGCATAACGCATACCGTATAACGCATAACGCATAACGCATAACGCATAACGCATACCGTATAACGCATAACGCATAACGCATAACGCATAACGCATAAACGCATAACGCATGAAGCATAACCCATAACGCATAACGCATAACGCATAACGCATAACGTATAACGCATAACGCATACCGTATAACGCATAACGAATAACGCATAACGCAAACGTGTAGCGCACAACGCATAATGCATAACCATAACGCATAACGCATAACCCATAACGTATACCGTATAACGCATAATGCATAACGCATAACGCAAACGTATAACGCATAACGCATACCGTATAACGCATAACGCAGAACGCATAACGCATAATGCATACCGTATAACGCATAACGCATAACGCATAACGCATAACGCATAACGCATAACGCATAACGCATGTCAGATCACGCATAACGCATAATGCATAACGCATAACGCATAACGCATAACGCATAACGCATAACGCATGTCAGATCACGCATAACGCATAATGCATAACGCATAACGCATAACGCATAACGCATAACGCATAACGCATAACGCATAACGCATGTCAGATCACGCATAACGCATAATGCATAACGCATAACGCATAACGCATAACGCATAACGCATAACACATAAAGCATAACGCATAACGCATAACGTATAACGCATAACGCATAACGCATAACGCATAACGCATAACGCATAACGCATAACGCATAACGCATAACGCAAAACGTATAACCCATAACGTATAACCCATAACGCATAACGCATAACGCATAACGCATAACGCATAACGCGTAACGCATAACGCATAACGCATAACGCATAACGCATAACGTATAACCCATAACGCATACCGTATAACGCATAACGCATAACGCATAACGCATAACGCATAACGCATAACGCATAACGCATAACGCATAACGCATAACGCATAACGCATAACGCATAACGCATAACGCATAACGCATAACGCATAACGCATAACGCATAACGCATAACGCATAACGCATAACGCATAACGCATAACGCATAACGCATAACGCATAACGCATTACGCATAACGCATAACGCATAACGCATAACGCATAACGCATAACGCATAACGCATAACGCATAACGCATAACGCATAACGCATAACGCATAACGCATAACGTATAACTCATAACGCATAACGCATAAAGCATAACGCATAACGCATAACGCATAACGCATAACGCATAACGCATAACGCATAACGCATAACGCATAACGCATAACTTATAACGCATAACGCATTACGCATAATGCATAACGCATAACGCATATCGCATAACGCATAACGCATAACGCATAACGCATAAAGCATAACACATAACGCATAACTCATGAAGCATAACCCATAACGCATAACGCATAACGCATAACGCATAACGTATAACGCATAACGCATACCGTATAACGCATAACGCATACCGCATAACGTTAACGCATAACCCATAACTCATAACGCATAACGCATAACGCATAACGCATAACGTATAACTCATAACGCATAACGCATAAAGCATAACGCATAACGCATAACGCATAAGGCATAACGCATAACGCATAACGCATAACGCATAACGCATAACGCATAACGCACAACGCATAACGCATAACGCATAACGCATAACACATAACGCATAACGCATAACGCATAACGCATAACGCATAACGCATAACGCATAACGCATAACGCATAACGCATAACGCATAACGCATAACGCATAACGCATAACGCATTACGCATAACGCATAACGCATAACGCATAACGCATAACGCATAACCCATAACGCATAACGCATAACGCATAACGTATAACGCATAACGCATACCGTATAACGCATAACGCATAACGCATAACGCAAACGTATAGCGCACAACGCATAACGCATAAACCATAACGCATAACGCATAACGCATGTCAGATCACGCATAACGCATAATGCATAACGCATAACGCATAACGCATAACGCATAACGCAAAACGTATAACCCATAACGCATACCGTATAACGCATAACGCATACCGTATAACGCATAACGCATAACGCATAACGCATAACGCATAAAGCATAACGCATAACGCATAACGTATAACGCATAACGCATACCGTATAACGCATAACGCATACCGTACAACGCATAACGCATAACGCATAACGCAAACGTATAACGCAAACCATAAGGCATAAGGCATAACGCATAACGCATAACGCATAACGCATATCGTATAACGCATAACGTATACCGTATAACGCATAATGCGTAACGCATAACGCAAACGTATAACGCACAACGCATAACGCATAACGCATAACGCATAACGCATAACGCATAACGCATAACGCATGTCAGATCACGCATAACGCATAATGCATAACGCATAACGCATAACGCATAACGCATAACGCAAAACGTATAACCCATAACGCATACCGTATAACGCATAACGCATAACGCATAACGCATAACGCATAGCGCATAACGCATAACGCATGACGCATAACGCATAACGCATAACGCATAACGCATAACGCTTAACGCATAACGCATAATGCATAACGCATAACTCATAACTCATAAGGAGTAACGCATAACGCATAAAGCATAACGCATAACGCATAACGCTTAACGCATAACGCATAATGCATAAAGCATAACGCATAACGCATAACGCATAACGCATAACGCATAACGCATAACGCATAACGCATAACGCATAACGCATAGCGCATAACGCATAACGCATGACGCATAACGCATAACGCATAACGCATAACGCATAACGCTTAACGCATAACGCATAATGCATAACGCATAACTCATAACTCATAAGGAGTAACGCATAACGCATAAAGCATAACGCATAACGCATAACGCTTAACGCATAACGCATAATGCATAAAGCATAACGCATAACGCATAACGCATAACTTATAACTCATTACTCATAACGAATAACGCATAACGCATAACGCATAACGCATAACGCATAACGCATAACGCATAACGCATAACGCCTAACGCATAACGCATAACGCATAACGCATAACGCATAACGCATAACGCATAACGCATAACGCATAACGCATAACGCATAACCATAACGCATAACGCATAACCCATAACGCATAACGCATAACGCATAACGCATAACCATAAGGCATAACGCATAACCCATAACGCATAACGCATAACGCATAACGCATAACGCTTAACGCATAACGGATCCCGCATAACGCGTAACTCATAACTCATAAGGTGTAACGCATAACGCATAAAGCATAACGCATAACGCATAACACATAACGCATAACGCATATCCATAACGCATAACGCATAACCCATAACGCGTAACGCATAACAAATAACGTATAACGCATAACGCATACCGTATAACGCATAATGCATAACGCATAACGCATAACGCATAACGCATAACGCATAACGTATAACGCATAACGCATACCGTATAACGCATAACGCATAACACAAACGTATAGCGCACAACGCATAATGCATAAACCATAACCCTTACTTCATAACGCATAACGCATAATGCACAACGCATAACGAACACCGGAAAACCCATAACGCCTAACGCATAACGGATCACGAATAACGCATAATGCATAACGCATAAAGCATAACGCATAACGCATAACGCATAACGCATAACGCATAACGCATAACGCATAACGCATAACGCATAACGCATAACGCATAACGCATAACGCATAACGCATAACGCATAACGCATAACGCATAACGCATAACGCATAACGCATAACGCATAACGCATAACGCATAACGCATAACGCATAACGTGTAACTCATAACGCATAACGCATAAAGCATAACGCATAACGCATAACGCAAAACGCATATCGCATAACGCATAACGCATAAAGCATAACACATAACGCATAACTTATAACTCATTACTCATAACGAATAACGCATAACGCATAACGCATAACGCATAACGCATAACGCATAACGCATAACGCATAACGCAAAACGCATAACGTTAACGCATAACCCATAACTCATAACGCATAACGCATAACGCATAACGCATAACGCATAACGCATAACGTATAACTCATAACGCATAACGCATAAAGCATAACGCATAACGCATAACGCATAAGGCATAACGCATAACGCATATCGCATAACGCATAACGCATAACGCATAACGCATAACGCATAACGCATAACGCATAACGCATAACGCATAACGCATAACGCATAATGCATAACGCATAATGCATAAAGCATAACGCATAACGCATAACGCATAACTTATAACTCATTACTCATAACGAATAACGCATAACGCATAACGCATAACGCATATCGCATAACGCATAACGCATAACGCATAACGTGTAACTCATAACGCATAACGCATAATGCATAAAGCGTAACGCATAACGCATAACTTATAACTCATTACTCATAACGAATAACGCATAACGCATAACGCATTACGCATATCGCATAACGCATAATGCATAACGCATAAAGCATAACGCATAACGCATAACGCATAACGCATAACGCATAACGCATAACGCATAACGCATAACGCATAACGCATAACGCATAACGCATAACGCATAACGCATAAAGCATAACGCATAACGCATAACGCATAACGCATAACGCATAACGCATACCGTATAACGCATAATGCATAACGCATAACGCATAACGCATAACGCATAACGTATAACGCATAACGCATACCGTATAACGCATAACGCATAACACAAACGTATAGCGCACAACGCATAATGCATAAACCATAAACCTTACTTCATAACGCATAACGCATAATGCACAACGCATAACGAACACCGGAAAACCCATAACGCCTAACGCATAACGGATCACGAATAACGCATAATGCATAACGCATAAAGCATAACGCATAACGCATAACGCATAACGCATAACGCATAACGCATAACGCATAACGCATAACGCATAACGCATAACGCATAACGCATAACGCATAACGCATAACGCATAACGCATAACGCATAACGCATAACGCATAACGTGTAACTCATAACGCATAACGCATAAAGCATAACGCATAACGCATAACGCATAACGCATATCGCATAACGCATAACGCATAAAGCATAACACATAACGCATAACTTATAACTCATTACTCATAACGAATAACGCATAACGCATAACGCATAACGCATAACGCATAACGCATAACGCATAACGCATAACGCATAACGCATAACGCATAACGCATAACGCATAACGTATAACGCATAACGCATACCGTATAACGCATAACGCATAACACAAACGTATAGCGCACAACGCATAATGCATAAACCATAACCCTTACTTCATAACGCATAACGCATAATGCACAACGCATAACGAACACCGGAAAACCCATAACGCCTAACGCATAACGGATCACGAATAACGCATAATGCATAACGCATAAAGCATAACGCATAACGCATAACGCATAACGCATAACGCATAACGCATAACGCATAACGCATAACGCATAACGCATAACGCATAACGCATAACGCATAACGCATAACGCATAACGCATAACGCATAACGCATAACGTGTAACTCATAACGCATAACGCATAAAGCATAACGCATAACGCATAACGCATAACGCATATCGCATAACGCATAACGCATAAAGCATAACACATAACGCATAACTTATAACTCATTACTCATAACGAATAACGCATAACGCATAACGCATAACGCATAACGCATAACGCATAACGCATAACGCATAACGCATAACGCAAAACGCATAACGTTAACGCATAACCCATAACTCATAACGCATAACGCATAACGCATAACGCATAACGCATAACGCATAACGTATAACTCATAACGCATAACGCATAAAGCATAACGCATAACGCATAATGCATAAGGCATAACGCATAACGCATATCGCATAACGCATAACGCATAACGCATAACGCATAACGCATAACGCATAACGCATAACGCATAACGCATAACGCATAACGCATAACGCATAACGCATAACGCATAACGCATAACGCATAACGCATAACGCATAATGCATAAAGCATAACGCATAACGCATAACGCATAACTTATAACTCATTACTCATAACGAATAACGCATAACGCATAACGCATAACGCATATCGCATAACGCATAACGCATAACGCATAACGTGTAACTCATAACGCATAACGCATAATGCATAAAGCGTAACGCATAACGCATAACTTATAACTCATTACTCATAACGAATAACGCATAACGCATAACGCATAACGCATATCGCATAACGCATAATGCATAACGCATAAAGCATAACGCATAACGCATAACGCATAACGCATAACGCATAACGCATAACGCATAACGCATAACGCATAACGCATAACGCATAACGCATAACGCATAACGCATAAAGCATAACGCATAACGCATAACGCATAACGCATAACGCATAACGCATAACGCATAACACATAACGCATAACGCATATCCATAACGCATAACGCATAACCCATAACGCGTAACGCATAACAAATAACGTATAACGCATAACGCATACCGTATAACGCATAATGCATAACGCATAACGCATAACGCATAACGCATAACGTATAACGCATAACGCATACCGTATAACGCATAACGCATAACACAAACGTATAGCGCACAACGCATAATGCATAAACCATAACCCTTACTTCATAACGCATAACGCATAATGCACAACGCATAACGAACACCGGAAAACCCATAACGCCTAACGCATAACGGATCACGAATAACGCATAATGCATAACGCATAAAGCATAACGCATAACGCATAACGCATAACGCATAACGCATAACGCATAACGCATAACGCATAACGCATAACGCATAACGCATAACGCATAACGCATAACGCATAACGCATAACGCATAACGCATAACGCATAACGCATAACGCATAACGCATAACGCATAACGCATAACGCATAACGTGTAACTCATAACGCATAACGCATAAAGCATAACGCATAACGCATAACGCATAACGCATATCGCATAACGCATAACGCATAAAGCATAACACATAACGCATAACTTATAACTCATTACTCATAACGAATAACGCATAACGCATAACGCATAACGCATAACGCATAACGCATAACGCATAACGCATAACGCAAAACGCATAACGTTAACGCATAACCCATAACTCATAACGCATAACGCATAACGCATAACGCATAACGCATAACGTATAACTCATAACGCATAACGCATAAAGCATAACGCATAACGCATAACGCATAAGGCATAACGCATAACGCATATCGCATAACGCATAACGCATAACGCATAACGCATAACGCATAACGCATAACGCATAACGCATAACGCATAACGCATAACGCATAACGCATAACGCATAACGCATAACGCATAACGCATAACGCATAACGCATAACGCATAACGCATAACGCATAACGCATAACGCATAACGCATAACGCATAACGCATAAAGCATAACGCATAACGCATAACGCATAAAGCATAACGCATAACGCATAACGCATAACGCATAACGCATAACGCATAACGCATAACGCATAACGCATAACGCATAACGCATAATGCATAACGCATAACGCATAACGCATATCGCATAACGCATAACGCATAACGCATAACGCATAACGCATAACGCATAACGCATAACGCAAAACGCATAACGTTAACGCATAACGCATAACTCATAACGCATAACGCATAACGCATAACGCATAACGTATAACTCATAACGCATAACGCATAAAGCATAACGCATAACGCATAACGCATAACGCATAACGCATAACGCATAACGCATAACGCATAACGCATAACTTATAACGCATAACGCATTACGCATAATGCATAACGCATAACGCATATCGCATAACGCATAACGCATAACGCATAACGCATAACGCATAAAGCATAACACATAACGCATAACTCATGAAGCATAACCCATAACGCATAACGCATAACGCATAACGCATAACGTATAACGCATAACGCATACCGTATAACGCATAACGCATAACGCATAACGCATAACGCATAACCCATAACGCATAACGCATAACGCATAACGTATAACGCATAACGCATACCGTATAACGCATAACGCATAACGCATAACGCAAACGTATAGCGCACAACGCATAACGCATAAACCATAACGCATAACGCATAACGCATGTCAGATCACGCATAACGCATAATGCATAACGCATAACGCATAACGCATAACGCATAACGCAAAACGTATAACCCATAACGCATACCGTATAACGCATAACGCATAACGCATAACGCATAACGCATAACGTATAACGCATAACGCATACCGTATAACGCATAACGCATAACGCATCACGCATAACGCATAAAGCATAACGCATAACGCATAACGTATAACGCATAACGCATACCGTATAACGCATAACGCATACCGTACAACGCATAACGCATAACGCATAACGCAAACGTATAACGCAAACCATAAGGCATAAGGCATAACGCATAACGCATAACGCATAACGCATATCGTATAACGCATAACGTATACCGTATAACGCATAATGCATAACGCATAACGCAAACGTATAACGCACAACGCATAACGCATAACGAATAACGCATAACGCATAACGCATAACGCATATCGCATAACGCATAACGCATAACGCATAACGTGTAACTCATAACGCATAACGCATAATGCATAAAGCGTAACGCATAACGCATAACTTATAACTCATTACTCATAACGAATAACGCATAACGCATAACGCATAACGCATATCGCATAACGCATAATGCATAACGCATAAAGCATAACGCATAACGCATAACGCATAACGCATAACGCATAACGCATAACGCATAACGCATAACGCATAACGCATAACGCATAACGCATAACGCATAACGCATAAAGCATAACGCATAACGCATAACGCATAACGCATAACGCATAACGCATAACGCATAACACATAACGCATAACGCATATCCATAACGCATAACGCATAACCCATAACGCGTAACGCATAACAAATAACGTATAACGCATAACGCATACCGTATAACGCATAATGCATAACGCATAACGCATAACGCATAACGCATAACGTATAACGCATAACGCATACCGTATAACGCATAACGCATAACACAAACGTATAGCGCACAACGCATAATGCATAAACCATAACCCTTACTTCATAACGCATAACGCATAATGCACAACGCATAACGAACACCGGAAAACCCATAACGCCTAACGCATAACGGATCACGAATAACGCATAATGCATAACGCATAAAGCATAACGCATAACGCATAACGCATAACGCATAACGCATAACGCATAACGCATAACGCATAACGCATAACGCATAACGCATAACGCATAACGCATAACGCATAACGCATAACGCATAACGCATAACGCATAACGCATAACGCATAACGCATAACGCATAACGTGTAACTCATAACGCATAACGCATAAAGCATAACGCATAACGCATAACGCATAACGCATAACGCATAACGCATAACGCATAAAGCATAACACATAACGCATAACTTATAACTCATTACTCATAACGAATAACGCATAACGCATAACGCATAACGCATAACGCATAACGCATAACGCATAACGCATAACGCATAACGCAAAACGCATAACGTTAACGCATAACCCATAACTCATAACGCATAACGCATAACGCATAACGCATAACGCATAACGCATAACGTATAACTCATAACGCATAACGCATAAAGCATAACGCATAACGCATAACGCATAAGGCATAACGCATAACGCATATCGCATAACGCATAACGCATAACGCATAACGCATAACGCATAACGCATAACGCATAACGCATAACGCATAACGCATAACGCATAACGCATAACGCATAACGCATAACGCATAACGCATAACGCATAACGCATAACGCATAACGTATAACGCATAACGCATAACGCATAACGCATAACGCATAACGCATAAAGCATAACGCATAACGCATAACGCATAAAGCATAACGCATAACGCATAACGCATAACGCATAACGCATAACGCATAACGCATAACGCATAACGCATAACGCATAACGCATAATGCATAACGCATAACGCATAACGCATATCGCAAAACGCATAACGCATAACGCATAACGCATAACGCATAACGCATAACGCATAACGCATAACGCAAAACGCATAACGTTAACGCATAACCCATAACTCATAACGCATAACGCATAACGCATAACGCATAACGTATAACTCATAACGCATAACGCATAAAGCATAACGCATAACGCATAACGCATAAGGCATAACGCATGACGCATAACGCATAACGCATATCGCATAACGCATAACGCATAAAGCATAACACATAACGCATAACTTATAACTCATTACTCATAACGTGTTTGGGATTGGCTGAATGGATCAGCGGCGATCGCGTATCGATAACGAGTGGCAACACTCTATTGGGTAACTCCGCGTAACTGCGAGAGCTGACGATCGAGAATCAACTCGCGGACTCATTGGTTATCACCGTCGAGATCAATACAGATCGATTGTCGCCCGCGGAGCCCGGGTCTGATTGGTGGATCCCACGTTCGATCCATCGATCATAACACTCAACGGTGTCGGGTGTCCGCCAAATGATCCGACGTCCAGTTCGTTATCGAATGTCTCTTGCGACTCTTGCAAAAATCTCGGTTCTAATTTACCTATCGCGCGTCTACTGACCGGTACTTGAATTAGAAGCATCTCCGGCTTCCCGCGACTATTCGGGAATTATCTAAACTATAAATAAAGGCTCTACTACGAGAGTGTTTATTGTTAATTCATACATCTTCTGTTTAACACACAGTTGTTATTTTCAATTAATGTATAGACGAAGCCCCTTAGGGGAATAAAGAAGTGACTAGTTTGTGAATAAGTGTTTTGCTTTCCTGGTACTCTAACATTTTGGTCCTTCGAGCCGGATCCAGCGCTGCAGTCATCTAAAAAATTCAAGCAGCGTTTTATTCACCACGACTAGTGCTTCTACCACATAGCAACAATGTCTGACCTTATCGAAGATCAACGGCTTCGAGCCCAACGAATCTCCCGCGTTCTGGTCAACCTGAAAAAGAAAGGGAAGGCTAACATCACTCTACAGCTACTTCAGGAGCATCTTGAAAGCACCAGACGGCACTGGGAGGAATACCACGCGAACGATTCCGGACTGAGGGCCGCGGCTAGACGGGAACCCAAGCTCCTTGAGAGCCGTTATTTTAAGGAGGACGAATACAGCAACGTCCACGACAGCTATCTGGAAATTGCTGCTGGACTTCGATCGTGGATCAGCGAATTTGAAGCGGCATCGGCGAGCAAGTCGAGTCAAATTTCAAACGAAACGGTCGAGGCAACGGGTTCGCAAAGGTCACGCGCTGTGTTGCCAAAAATGGCTTTGCCTACATTCGACGGTCATTACAAGGACTGGCCCTCCTTCCGTGATTTGTTTACGTCGCTCATCGTAAACGACGCGACGTTGTCTCCGGTCGAACGCCTGCACTATTTGAAGTCGTGTATGAAGGGCAGCGCCGCTGCGATTCTGAAGAACGTCAAGACTACCTCTGACAACTTCCAAGTCGCTTGGGACAAACTGGAGAATCGCTTCAGCAATCGTCGGCTACTGGTCCAAGCTCAAATTAGAGCACTTTCGTCACTGGCTCCCATGATGAAGGAATCGTCGGTAGAAATGCAACGGCTCTACGACGAAACATTCGATGCGATCGACGCTCTCGACAACCTCGACCGGCCAGTAACAAACGCTGTCGACTGGGTCGTCGAACTTACGGTTGACCGGTTGGATCAGCAATCTAGACGTGAGTGGGAAGACTCGGTTAGACACTATAAAGAACCCCCGACGTTAGAGCAGCTCAAGGAATTTATGGAGGGGCGCATACATACCTGTGAAACTCTGGAGGCACCACAACCTGAGGAAACATTCGATGTCAAGAAATCGACTGCAAGGGCCTTCAAGATCCATCAGGTGTCCAAATCGAGCCCTCCGGTCAAAAACTGCAGCCTCTGCCAAGGAAAGCATTTCCTTCTCTTCTGCAATTTGTACCAGGAGAAGACTCCCTCGGAGCGGAAGGAGACTGTGCGGAAGTTGAGTTTGTGCTATAACTGTCTGGGAAAGCATTCAGCAAATGAATGCAAGTCGAACAAACGGTGTCAAAAGTGTGCTGGAAAACACCATACCACGATCCACGAGGCAGCTCCGACTGGGAAGGAGCCGTCGTCGTCCGGAGCCACTGTTCAGCACGTCGCCATGCACGTGAGTCGCTCGTCTACGGTACTTCTCGCTACAGCTCGGGTCAAAGTTTCAGGGTCTCGAGTTCAGGACTACCAAGCTCGGTCACTCATTGACCCTGGCAGCGAGGTGTCGCTCATTTCGGAGGCTTTGGCTCAGCGGCTCGGGGTAAAAAGGAGTCAAGCTCGTATTCCTCTCCTCGGGGTCGGAGGCGCCAAGGCCAAGCTCACTCGAGGGAAGACAACTTTGGCCATCTCGCCGCATTACGACGGAGGCGATCGACTCGAATTACCGGTCTTCATCATCCCTGAGCTCTCACGATATCGGCCTCGCAATCTTCCCGCGGTGGCCGAGTGGCCGCATGTGATGGGTCTCAGGTTAGCTGACCCGACCTATCATCTCGCCGATCCGGTCGACATACTGCTGGGAGCCGACTCCTACAATCTAATACTTCGAGATGGTGTCAGGCGAGGGCAGGCGCACCAGCCGGTAGCTCAAGAAACTGCCCTTGGCTGGATCCTGACGGGAGGAGTCGACTCGGAGAAATTGGACGACGCAGCAAGTAGCTCTGAGATTCCTGTACACCACAGTAATATTGACCATGAGTTAATAGAATTTTTAACCAGATTCTGGGAGCAGGAGGAGATCGCGTCTGCGATTCCAGCTACGGAAGACGATAGAAGAGCGGAAGAACACTTCGTCGTCACCCACCTTCGTCAACCGGATGGCCGGTTTATGGTCCGGCTGCCATTCAGCAGCCCGCCTGTGCTGGGGGACTCTCGCCGCATCGCACTCCGAACATTGGAGTCTCTGGACGGCCGGTTTCGTCGATCGGCCGAACTCCATCGAGCCTACAGCGACTTCATGGAGGCCTACGAGTCTCTGGGACACATGTCGCCGTCCCAGCAGCTCAACCAAAGCGAAGGGTACTATCTCCCTCACCACGGAGTATTCCGACAGGCCAGTTCCACCACCAAACTAAGGGTGGTATTCAACGGATCCATGGCTTCTTCAAACGGGAAGTCCATCAACGACTTCCTTCTCCGGGGCCCAAATCTACTGCTACATCTGTCCGACGTCCTACTGAGGTGGCGAATGCACGAGTTCGTCTTTTCAGCGGACATTGAAAAGATGTACCGGCAGATACTCGTACATCCTGAAGACCGGAAGTGGCAGCGGATCGTCTGGAAGTCGACACCTGGAAGCAAAGTCGTAGATTACGAGCTGAACACCGTCACTTACGGGTTAGCTTGTGCTCCCTACCTTGCGATTCGAAGTCTGCACCAACTCGCCAAGATGGAAGAGGAGCGATACCCGCTGGGCTCCCGCGTAGTGCTGCGGGAAATATATATGGACGATGTCCTCTCCGGGGCAGACTCTCTGCCAGAAGCACGGAGGAAGCAGCAGGAAATTCGCGAGCTCCTCATGGCGGGCGGTTTCCCGCTTCGCAAGTGGGCATCTAACTCGAAGGGACTTCTGGACGAGCTCTCCGACGACGAACTGAAGGGAACAGTCGAGTGGGACTCGCCAACGCAGCACAGCGTGCTAGGTATCAGGTGGATCCCTTCTTCTGATTGTTTTCAGGTGACAGCAGTGACATCGCTCAAAAACTCCGGGTCTACCAAGCGCGCCGTCCTCAGCGGCACAGCGCAGTTGTTTGATCCGCTCGGCTGGCTGGCGCCTGTAACAATCGTGGCCAAGGTGCTTATCCAGTCGCTTTGGCTCCAGAAGGTCGACTGGGACACTCCACTGGCGGAAAAGGAGAACTCACTGTGGCAACAGTTTCAGCAGCAACTCCCTGCACTGCAGGATATTCTGGTTCCTCGGTGGTTTGGAACAAACTCTTCCAGGCAGCCTCTGGAAATACACGGTTTCTCGGATGCTTCCGAGCGCGCCTATGCAGCCGTCGTGTATTTACGCACGAGGACAGCGGAGGGTGAAACGACAGTCTCCTTGATCGTTGCTAAGTCAAGGGTGGCACCCTTGAAACGAGTATCTCTGCCCAGACTGGAACTCTGTGCAGCTTTTCTGTTGGCTAGACTCGTCGAGCAGGTCACCAAGGCACTCGATTGGAGGGACGTCAGGATCCATCTCTGGTCGGATTCTTCGGTAACCCTCAGCTGGATAAGAGGGCACCCTTCCCGCTGGCCAACGTACATCGCCAACCGGGTGGCTGAAATTCAGAGGATGCTGCCTCAAGCTCAGTGGCATCACGTCAAAAGCGCGGAAAATCCCGCGGACTGTGCTTCGCGAGGCTTGTCACCAGCTGAGCTTCCGTCATTTGAACTGTGGTGGCGAGGACCCGCTTGGCTTTCGTCACCCGGCTCAATCTGGGAGGCACTCACCGAGGAGGAGGCACCTGAGGACGAGGAACTGGAGATCCACCATGTCACTCGGCAACAGGAAAGATCCTCGTGCCAATTAATAGAACGGTTCTCGAGTCTAACACGCCTGATTCGAGTTCTGTCCTGGTGTCGGCGCTGGATTCCTAAGCATAGGAAGGAGGAATCATTCATAACAGCCTCTGAGATGCAGGAAGTAAAACGCAACTTACTACGGGTGGAGCAAGCAGCAGTATTCCCAGAGGACATCTCGAATCTCCGGAAGAATCAACCCGTAGCGGCCAAGAGCCGATTGGCGAAACTCTGCCCATTTCTGGACGCGGACGGGGTTCTACGAGTCGGTGGCCGGATCCAAGCTGCCAATCTCTCGTACGATCGGACCCATCCATCAATACTGCCTGACGAATCCCCTCTGGCTAAGCTGTGGGTCGCAGCTGCCCACAAACGATGCCTCCACGGGGGGACACAGCTTACCCTGGCTACGCTACGCCAGGAGTGCTGGATTCTCCGGGGTCGACAACTGGTAAAGAAATGTCTGGAATCGACTATGCGGGTCCAATGCAACTTCGAGCCGGCCGGGGTCGTGGACGTGGTCAGCTCACATCAAAGGGCTACGTCGCTGTCTTCATTTGCTTGACCACTAAAGCTGTGCACCTGGAAGCTGTATCGGACGCCTCAACCGAGAGCTTTCTGGCTGCACTGAAGAGATTCACGTCTCGGCGGGGAAAATGCTTGGAGCTGTACAGCGACTGCGGCCGGAATTTCGTAGGCGCCGATCACGAGCTACGTGAACTTCTGCAAGCGGCGAATCAACAGGGAAGTGGCCCGTTCGATGCAGCTTCCAGGGAAGGAATTTCGTGGAAATTCAATCCACCATCTGCTCCACACTTTGGAGGAATCTGGGAGGCGGCAGTCAAATCCGTGAAGCACCACCTCCGCAGAATCATCGGCGAGCAGCGACTGACGTTTGAGGAGCTGACCACGCTCCTAGCCGGTATCGAAGCTTGTCTGAATTCCAGGCCCTTACAACCATTGTCCGACGACCCGGAGGATCCAGCTGCCCTGACACCGGGTCATTTTCTGATCGGGGAACCGCTTATCGCGATTCCAGAGCCCAGTCTCGAGGAGCTTCCCGTGTCGCGGTTATCACGATGGCAGTTAATGCAACAACTGCAACAACATTTCTGGCGGCGCTGGTCTCAGGAGTACCTGAACACGTTGCAAACAAGAGTCAAGTGGCGAAAGGACAATGTCTTGATCAGTCCCGGGCTTCTCTGTCTGATTAAAAGCGAAATTTTACCTCCTACGCAATGGCCACTTGCTCGAGTTGTTCACGTTCACTTGGGACCAGATGGCACAGCCCGAGTCGCCACGGTTCGTACAGCCACCACTACTTTTCTACGGCCGGCACACAAATTAATCCCTCTGTTGACACCGGACGACGAGGAAAAGAACACGGGAGAAGCCGACGAGACTGGACTCGCAAGCGAGTCTCCCGATCAGTGATTATGTACATTCTAATCAATTCTCGTTTCACTTTACTTCATGCAGGTATCATTATGCATTTCACTCACCTCTAGTACTGTTCACCGACATTGTAATCACTTTACATCACATCACTTTCACGTTACTACGCATTTCACTTACTACGACGCACGTTGCTGTCCCATTCAGCTATCCGACTCGCGTTTGTTATCGAGCCTCTGATTGGCTAATCTTCTGCTCAGTTTCGTCAATAGCTGACGAGGCGGGCGGAATGTTTGGGATTGGCTGAATGGATCAGCGGCGATCGCGTATCGATAACGAGTGGCAACACTCTATTGGGTAACTCCGCGTAACTGCGAGAGCTGACGATCGAGAATCAACTCGCGGACTCATTGGTTATCACCGTCGAGATCAATACAGATCGATTGTCGCCCGCGGAGCCCGGGTCTGATTGGTGGATCCCACGTTCGATCCATCGATCATAACACTCAACGGTGTCGAGTGTCCGCCAAATGATCCGACGTCCAGTTCGTTATCGAATGTCTCTTGCGACTCTTGCAAAAATCTCGGTTCTAATTTACCTATCGCGCGTCTACTGACCGGTACTTGAATTAGAAGCATCTCCGGCTTCCCGCGACTATTCGGGAATTATCTAAACTATAAATAAAGGCTCTACTACGAGAGTGTTTATTGTTAATTCATACATCTTCTGTTTAACACACAGTTGTTATTTTCAATTAATGTATAGACGAAGCCCCTTAGGGGAATAAAGAAGTGACTAGTTTGTGAATAAGTGTTTTGCTTTCCTGGTACTCTAACATAACGAATAACGCATAACGCATAACGCATAACGCATATCGCATAACGCATAACGCATAATGCATAACGCATAAAGCGTAACGCATAACGCATAAATCATAACGCATAACGCATAACGCATAACGCATAACGCATACCGTATAACGCATAACGCATAACGCATAACGCATAACGCATAACGCATAACGCATAACGCATAACGCATAACGCATAGCGCATAACGCATAACGCATGACGCATAACGCATAACGCATAACGCATAACGCATAACGCTTAACGCATAACGCATAATGCATAACGCATAACTCATAACTCATAAGGAGTAACGCATAACGCATAAAGCATAACGCATAACGCATAACGCATAACGCATAATGCATAAAGCATAACGCATAACGCATAACGCATAACTTATAACTCATTACTCATAACGAATAACGCATAACGCATAACGCATAACGCATAACGCATAACGCATAACGCATAACGCCTAACGCATAACGCATAACGCATAACGCATATCGTATAACGCATAACGTATACCGTATAACGCATAATGCATAACGCATAACGCAAACGTATAACGCACAACGCATAACGCATAACGCATAACGCATAACGCATAACGCATATCGCATAACGCATAACGCATGTCAGATCACGCATAACGCATAATGCATAACGCATAACGCATAACGCATAACGCAAAACGTATAACCCATAACGCATACCGTATAACGCATAACGCATAACGCATAACGCATAACGTATAACGCATAACGCATACCGTATAACGCATAACGCATAACGCATAACGCATAACGCATAACGCATAAAGCATAACGCATAACGCATAACGTATAACGCATAACGCATACCGTATAACGCATAACGCATAACGCATAACGCAAAACGTATAACCCATAACGCATAACGCATAACGCATAACGCATAACGCATAACGCATAACGCATAACGCATAACGCATAACGCATAACGCATAACGCATAACGCATAACGCATAACGCATAACGCATAACGCATAACGCAAAACGTATAACCCATAACGCATACCGTATAACGCATAACGCATAACGCATAACGCATAACGTATAACGCATAACGCATAACGTATAACGCATAACGCATAACGCATAACGCATAACGCATAACGCATACCGTATAACGCATAACGCATAACGCATAACGCATAACGCATAACGCATACCGTATAACGCATAACGCATAACGCATAACGCATAACGCATAACGCATAACGCATAACCCATAACGCATAACGCATAACGCATAACGCATAACGCATAAAGCATAACGCATAACGCATAACGCATGAAGCATAACCCATAACGCATAACGCATAACGCATATCGCATAACGCATTACGCATAACCATAACGCATAACGCATAACCCATAACGCATAACGCATAACGCATAACGTATAACGCATAACGCATACCGTATAACGCATAACGCATAACGCATAACGCATAACGCATACCGTATAACGCATAACGCATAACGCATAACGCATAACGCATAAACGCATAACGCATGAAGCATAACCCATAACGCATAACGCATAACGCATAACGCATAACGTATAACGCATAACGCATACCGTATAACGCATAACGAATAACGCATAACGCAAACGTATAGCGCACAACGCATAATGCATAACCATAACGCATAACGCATAACCCATAACGTATACCGTATAACGCATAATGCATAACGCATAACGCAAACGTATAACGCATAACGCATACCGTATAACGCATAACGCAGAACGCATAACGCATAATGCATACCGTATAACGCATAACGCATAACGCATAACGCATAACGCATAACGCATAACGCATAACGCATGTCAGATCACGCATAACGCATAACGCATAACGCATAACGCATAACGCATAACGCATAACGCATGTCAGATCACGCATAACGCATAATGCATAACGCATAACGCATAACGCATAACGCATAACGCATAACGCATAACGCATATCGCATAACGCATTACGCATAACCATAACGCATAACGCATAACCCATAACGCATAACGCATAACGCATAACGTATAACGCATAACGCATACCGTATAACGCATAACGCATAACGCATAACGCATAACGCATACCGTATAACGCATAACGCATAACGCATAACGCATAACGCATAAACGCATAACGCATGAAGCATAACCCATAACGCATAACGCATAACGCATAACGCATAACGTATAACGCATAACGCATACCGTATAACGCATAACGAATAACGCATAACGCAAACGTATAGCGCACAACGCATAATGCATAACCATAACGCATAACGCATAACCCATAACGTATACCGTATAACGCATAATGCATAACGCATAACGCAAACGTATAACGCATAACGCATACCGTATAACGCATAACGCAGAACGCATAACGCATAATGCATACCGTATAACGCATAACGCATAACGCATAACGCATAACGCATAACGCATAACGCATAACGCATGTCAGATCACGCATAACGCATAACGCATAACGCATAACGCATAACGCATAACGCATGTCAGATCACGCATAACGCATAATGCATAACGCATAACGCATAACGCATAACGCATAACGCATAACGCATAAAGCATAACGCATAACGCATAACGTATAACGCATAACGCATAACGCATAACGCATAACGCATAACGCATAACGCAAAACGTATAACCCATAACGTATAACCCATAACGCATAACGCATAACGCATAACGCATAACGCATAACGCATAACGCATAACGCATAACGCATAACGTATAACCCATAACGCATACCGTATAACGCATAACGCATAACGCATAACGCATAACGCATAACGCATAACGCATAACGCATAACGCATACCGCATAACGCATAACGCATAACGCATAACGCATAACGCATAACGCATAACGCATAACGCATAACGCATAACGCATAACGCATAACTTATAACGCATAACGCATTACGCATAATGCATAACGCATAACGCATAACGCATAACGCATAACGCATAACGCATAACGCATATCGCATAACGCATAACGCATAACCATAACGCATAACGCATAACCCATAACGCATAACGCATAACGCATAACGTATAACGCATAACGCATACCGTATAACGCATAACGCATAACGCATAACGCATAACGCATACCGTATAACGCATAACGCATAACGCATAACGCATAACGCATAAACGCATAACGCATGAAGCATAACCCATAACGCATAACGCATAACGCATAACGCATAACTTATAACGCATAACGCATACCGTATAACGCATAACGAATAACGCATAACGCAAACGTATAGTGCACAACGCATAATGCATAACCATAAGGCATAACGCATAACCCATAACGTATACCGTATAACGCATAATGCATAACGCATAACGCAAACGTATAACGCATAACGCATACCGTATAACGCATAACGCAGAACGCATAACGCATAATGCATACCGTGTAACGCATAACGCATAACGCATAACGCATAACGCATAACGCATAACGCATGTCAGATCACGCATAACGCATAATGCATAACGCATACCGCATAACGCATAACGCATAACGCATAACGCATAACGCATAACGCATAACGCATGTCAGATCACGCATAACGCATAATGCATAACGCATAACGCATAACGCATAACGCATAACGCATAACGCATAAAGCATAACGCATAACGCATAACGTATAACGCATAACGCATAACGCATAACGCATAACGCATAACGCATAACGCATAACGCAAAACGTATAACCCATAACGTATAACCCATAACGCATAACGCATAACGCATAACGCATAACGCATAACGCATAACGCATAACGCATAACGCATAACGCATAACGCATAACGCATAACGTATAACCCATAACGCATACCGTATAACGCATAACGCATAACGCATAACGCATAACGCATAACGCATAACGCATAACGCATAACGCATAACGCATAACGCATAACGCATAACGCATAACGCATAACGCATAACGCATAACGCATAACGCATAACGCATAACGCATAACGCATAACGCATAACGCATAACGCATAACGCATAACGCATTACGCATAACGCATAACGCATAACGCATAACGCATAACGCATAACGCATAACGCATAACGCATAACGCATAACGCATAACGCATAACGTATAACTCATAACGCATAACGCATAAAGCATAACGCATAACGCATAACGCATAACGCATAACGCATAACGCATAACGCATAACGCATAACGCATAACTTATAACGCATAACGCATTACGCATAATGCATAACGCATAACGCATAACGCATAACGCATAACGCATAACGCATAACGCATAACGCATAAAGCATAACACATAACGCATAACTCATGAAGCATAACCCATAACGCATAACGCATAACGCATAACGCATAACGTATAACGCATAACGCATACCGTATAACGCATAACGCATAACGCATAACGCATAACGCATAACCCATAACGCATAACGCATAACGCATAACGTATAACGCATAACGCATACCGTATAACGCATAACGCATAACGCATAACGCAAACGTATAGCGCACAACGCATAACGCATAAACCATAACGCATAACGCATAACGCATATCAGATCACGCATAACGCATAACGCATAACGCATAACGCATAACGCATAACGCATAACGCATAACGTATAACCCATAACGCATACCGTATAACGCATAACGCATAACGCATAACGCATAACGCATAACGTATAACGCATAACGCATACCGTATAACGCATAACGCATAACGCATCACGCATAACGCATAAAGCATAACGCATAACGCATAACGTATAACGCATAACGCATACCGTATAACGCATAACGCATACCGTACAACGCATAACGCATAACGCATAACGCAAACGTATAACGCAAACCATAAGGCATAAGGCATAACGCATAACGCATAACGCATAACGCATATCGTATAACGCATAACGTATACCGTATAACGCATAATGCATAACGCATAACGCAAACGTATAACGCACAACGCATAACGCATAACGAATAACGCATAACGCATAACGCATAACGCATAACGCATAACGCATAACGCATAACGCATAACGTGTAACTCATAACGCATAACGCATAATGCATAAAGCGTAACGCATAACGCATAACTTATAACTCATTACTCATAACGAATAACGCATAACGCATAACGCATAACGCATATCGCATAACGCATAATGCATAACGCATAAAGCATAACGCATAACGCATAACGCATAACGCATAACGCATAACGCATAACGCATAACGCATAACGCATAACGCATAACGCATAACGCATAACGCATAACGCATAAAGCATAACGCATAACGCATAACGCATAACGCATAACGCATAACGCATAACGCATAACACATAACGCATAACGCATATCCATAACGCATAACGCATAACCCATAACGCGTAACGCATAACAAATAACGTATAACGCATAACGCATACCGTATAACGCATAATGCATAACGCATAACGCATAACGCATAACGCATAACGCATAACGTATAACGCATAACGCATACCGTATAACGCATAACGCATAACACAAACGTATAGCGCACAACGCATAATGCATAAACCATAACCCTTACTTCATAACGCATAACGCATAATGCACAACGCATAACGAACACCGGAAAACCCATAACGCCTAACGCATAACGGATCACGAATAACGCATAATGCATAACGCATAAAGCATAACGCATAACGCATAACGCATAACGCATAACGCATAACGCATAACGCATAACGCATAACGCATAACGCATAACGCATAACGCATAACGCATAACGCATAACGCATAACGCATAACGCATAACGCATAACGCATAACGCATAACGCATAACGCATAACGTGTAACTCATAACGCATAACGCATAAAGCATAACGCATAACGCATAACGCATAACGCATATCGCATAACGCATAACCCATAAAGCATAACACATAACGCATAACTTATAACTCATTACTCATAACGAATAACGCATAACGCATAACGCATAACGCATAACGCATAACGCATAACGCATAACGCATAACGCATAACGCAAAACGCATAACGTTAACGCATAACCCATAACTCATAACGCATAACGCATAACGCATAACGCATAACGCATAACGCATAACGCATAACGTATAACTCATAACGCATAACGCATAACGCATAACGCATAACGCATAACGCATAACGCATAACGCATAAAGCATAACGCATAACGCATAACGCATATCGCAAAACGCATAACGCATAACGCATAACGCATAACGCATAACGCATAACGCATAACGCAAAACGCATAACGTTAACGCATAACCCATAACTCATAACGCATAACGCATAACGCATAACGCATAACGTATAACTCATAACGCATAACGCATAAAGCATAACGCATAACGCATAACGCATAAGGCATAACGCATGACGCATAACGCATAACGCATATCGCATAACGCATAACGCATAAAGCATAACACATAACGCATAACTTATAACTCATTACTCATAACGTGTTTGGGATTGGCTGAATGGATCAGCGGCGATCGCGTATCGATAACGAGTGGCAACACTCTATTGGGTAACTCCGCGTAACTGCGAGAGCTGACGATCGAGAATCAACTCGCGGACTCATTGGTTATCACCGTCGAGATCAATACAGATCGATTGTCGCCCGCGGAGCCCGGGTCTGATTGGTGGATCCCACGTTCGATCCATCGATCATAACACTCAACGGTGTCGGGTGTCCGCCAAATGATCCGACGTCCAGTTCGTTATCGAATGTCTCTTGCGACTCTTGCAAAAATCTCGGTTCTAATTTACCTATCGCGCGTCTACTGACCGGTACTTGAATTAGAAGCATCTCCGGCTTCCCGCGACTATTCGGGAATTATCTAAACTATAAATAAAGGCTCTACTACGAGAGTGTTTATTGTTAATTCATACATCTTCTGTTTAACACACAGTTGTTATTTTCAATTAATGTATAGACGAAGCCCCTTAGGGGAATAAAGAAGTGACTAGTTTGTGAATAAGTGTTTTGCTTTCCTGGTACTCTAACATTTTGGTCCTTCGAGCCGGATCCAGCGCTGCAGTCATCTAAAAAATTCAAGCAGCGTTTTATTCACCACGACTAGTGCTTCTACCACATAGCAACAATGTCTGACCTTATCGAAGATCAACGGCTTCGAGCCCAACGAATCTCCCGCGTTCTGGTCAACCTGAAAAAGAAAGGGAAGGCTAACATCACTCTACAGCTACTTCAGGAGCATCTTGAAAGCACCAGACGGCACTGGGAGGAATACCACGCGAACGATTCCGGACTGAGGGCCGCGGCTAGACGGGAACCCAAGCTCCTTGAGAGCCGTTATTTTAAGGAGGACGAATACAGCAACGTCCACGACAGCTATCTGGAAATTGCTGCTGGACTTCGATCGTGGATCAGCGAATTTGAAGCGGCATCGGCGAGCAAGTCGAGTCAAATTTCAAACGAAACGGTCGAGGCAACGGGTTCGCAAAGGTCACGCGCTGTGTTGCCAAAAATGGCTTTGCCTACATTCGACGGTCATTACAAGGACTGGCCCTCCTTCCGTGATTTGTTTACGTCGCTCATCGTAAACGACGCGACGTTGTCTCCGGTCGAACGCCTGCACTATTTGAAGTCGTGTATGAAGGGCAGCGCCGCTGCGATTCTGAAGAACGTCAAGACTACCTCTGACAACTTCCAAGTCGCTTGGGACAAACTGGAGAATCGCTTCAGCAATCGTCGGCTACTGGTCCAAGCTCAAATTAGAGCACTTTCGTCACTGGCTCCCATGATGAAGGAATCGTCGGTAGAAATGCAACGGCTCTACGACGAAACATTCGATGCGATCGACGCTCTCGACAACCTCGACCGGCCAGTAACAAACGCTGTCGACTGGGTCGTCGAACTTACGGTTGACCGGTTGGATCAGCAATCTAGACGTGAGTGGGAAGACTCGGTTAGACACTATAAAGAACCCCCGACGTTAGAGCAGCTCAAGGAATTTATGGAGGGGCGCATACATACCTGTGAAACTCTGGAGGCACCACAACCTGAGGAAACATTCGATGTCAAGAAATCGACTGCAAGGGCCTTCAAGATCCATCAGGTGTCCAAATCGAGCCCTCCGGTCAAAAACTGCAGCCTCTGCCAAGGAAAGCATTTCCTTCTCTTCTGCAATTTGTACCAGGAGAAGACTCCCTCGGAGCGGAAGGAGACTGTGCGGAAGTTGAGTTTGTGCTATAACTGTCTGGGAAAGCATTCAGCAAATGAATGCAAGTCGAACAAACGGTGTCAAAAGTGTGCTGGAAAACACCATACCACGATCCACGAGGCAGCTCCGACTGGGAAGGAGCCGTCGTCGTCCGGAGCCACTGTTCAGCACGTCGCCATGCACGTGAGTCGCTCGTCTACGGTACTTCTCGCTACAGCTCGGGTCAAAGTTTCAGGGTCTCGAGTTCAGGACTACCAAGCTCGGTCACTCATTGACCCTGGCAGCGAGGTGTCGCTCATTTCGGAGGCTTTGGCTCAGCGGCTCGGGGTAAAAAGGAGTCAAGCTCGTATTCCTCTCCTCGGGGTCGGAGGCGCCAAGGCCAAGCTCACTCGAGGGAAGACAACTTTGGCCATCTCGCCGCATTACGACGGAGGCGATCGACTCGAATTACCGGTCTTCATCATCCCTGAGCTCTCACGATATCGGCCTCGCAATCTTCCCGCGGTGGCCGAGTGGCCGCATGTGATGGGTCTCAGGTTAGCTGACCCGACCTATCATCTCGCCGATCCGGTCGACATACTGCTGGGAGCCGACTCCTACAATCTAATACTTCGAGATGGTGTCAGGCGAGGGCAGGCGCACCAGCCGGTAGCTCAAGAAACTGCCCTTGGCTGGATCCTGACGGGAGGAGTCGACTCGGAGAAATTGGACGACGCAGCAAGTAGCTCTGAGATTCCTGTACACCACAGTAATATTGACCATGAGTTAATAGAATTTTTAACCAGATTCTGGGAGCAGGAGGAGATCGCGTCTGCGATTCCAGCTACGGAAGACGATAGAAGAGCGGAAGAACACTTCGTCGTCACCCACCTTCGTCAACCGGATGGCCGGTTTATGGTCCGGCTGCCATTCAGCAGCCCGCCTGTGCTGGGGGACTCTCGCCGCATCGCACTCCGAACATTGGAGTCTCTGGACGGCCGGTTTCGTCGATCGGCCGAACTCCATCGAGCCTACAGCGACTTCATGGAGGCCTACGAGTCTCTGGGACACATGTCGCCGTCCCAGCAGCTCAACCAAAGCGAAGGGTACTATCTCCCTCACCACGGAGTATTCCGACAGGCCAGTTCCACCACCAAACTAAGGGTGGTATTCAACGGATCCATGGCTTCTTCAAACGGGAAGTCCATCAACGACTTCCTTCTCCGGGGCCCAAATCTACTGCTACATCTGTCCGACGTCCTACTGAGGTGGCGAATGCACGAGTTCGTCTTTTCAGCGGACATTGAAAAGATGTACCGGCAGATACTCGTACATCCTGAAGACCGGAAGTGGCAGCGGATCGTCTGGAAGTCGACACCTGGAAGCAAAGTCGTAGATTACGAGCTGAACACCGTCACTTACGGGTTAGCTTGTGCTCCCTACCTTGCGATTCGAAGTCTGCACCAACTCGCCAAGATGGAAGAGGAGCGATACCCGCTGGGCTCCCGCGTAGTGCTGCGGGAAATATATATGGACGATGTCCTCTCCGGGGCAGACTCTCTGCCAGAAGCACGGAGGAAGCAGCAGGAAATTCGCGAGCTCCTCATGGCGGGCGGTTTCCCGCTTCGCAAGTGGGCATCTAACTCGAAGGGACTTCTGGACGAGCTCTCCGACGACGAACTGAAGGGAACAGTCGAGTGGGACTCGCCAACGCAGCACAGCGTGCCAGGTATCAGGTGGATCCCTTCTTCTGATTGTTTTCAGGTGACAGCAGTGACATCGCTCAAAAACTCCGGGTCTACCAAGCGCGCCGTCCTCAGCGGCACAGCGCAGTTGTTTGATCCGCTCGGCTGGCTGGCGCCTGTAACAATCGTGGCCAAGGTGCTTATCCAGTCGCTTTGGCTCCAGAAGGTCGACTGGGACACTCCACTGGCGGAAAAGGAGAACTCACTGTGGCAACAGTTTCAGCAGCAACTCCCTGCACTGCAGGATATTCTGGTTCCTCGGTGGTTTGGAACAAACTCTTCCAGGCAGCCTCTGGAAATACACGGTTTCTCGGATGCTTCCGAGCGCGCCTATGCAGCCGTCGTGTATTTACGCACGAGGACAGCGGAGGGTGAAACGACAGTCTCCTTGATCGTTGCTAAGTCAAGGGTGGCACCCTTGAAACGAGTATCTCTGCCCAGACTGGAACTCTGTGCAGCTTTTCTGTTGGCTAGACTCGTCGAGCAGGTCACCAAGGCACTCGATTGGAGGGACGTCAGGATCCATCTCTGGTCGGATTCTTCGGTAACCCTCAGCTGGATAAGAGGGCACCCTTCCCGCTGGCCAACGTACATCGCCAACCGGGTGGCTGAAATTCAGAGGATGCTGCCTCAAGCTCAGTGGCATCACGTCAAAAGCGCGGAAAATCCCGCGGACTGTGCTTCGCGAGGCTTGTCACCAGCTGAGCTTCCGTCATTTGAACTGTGGTGGCGAGGACCCGCTTGGCTTTCGTCACCCGGCTCAATCTGGGAGGCACTCACCGAGGAGGAGGCACCTGAGGACGAGGAACTGGAGATCCACCATGTCACTCGGCAACAGGAAAGATCCTCGTGCCAATTAATAGAACGGTTCTCGAGTCTAACACGCCTGATTCGAGTTCTGTCCTGGTGTCGGCGCTGGATTCCTAAGCATAGGAAGGAGGAATCATTCATAACAGCCTCTGAGATGCAGGAAGTAAAACGCAACTTACTACGGGTGGAGCAAGCAGCAGTATTCCCAGAGGACATCTCGAATCTCCGGAAGAATCAACCCGTAGCGGCCAAGAGCCGATTGGCGAAACTCTGCCCATTTCTGGACGCGGACGGGGTTCTACGAGTCGGTGGCCGGATCCAAGCTGCCAATCTCTCGTACGATCGGACCCATCCATCAATACTGCCTGACGAATCCCCTCTGGCTAAGCTGTGGGTCGCAGCTGCCCACAAACGATGCCTCCACGGGGGGACACAGCTTACCCTGGCTACGCTACGCCAGGAGTGCTGGATTCTCCGGGGTCGACAACTGGTAAAGAAATGTCTGGAATCGACTATGCGGGTCCAATGCAACTTCGAGCCGGCCGGGGTCGTGGACGTGGTCAGCTCACATCAAAGGGCTACGTCGCTGTCTTCATTTGCTTGACCACTAAAGCTGTGCACCTGGAAGCTGTATCGGACGCCTCAACCGAGAGCTTTCTGGCTGCACTGAAGAGATTCACGTCTCGGCGGGGAAAATGCTTGGAGCTGTACAGCGACTGCGGCCGGAATTTCGTAGGCGCCGATCACGAGCTACGTGAACTTCTGCAAGCGGCGAATCAACAGGGAAGTGGCCCGTTCGATGCAGCTTCCAGGGAAGGAATTTCGTGGAAATTCAATCCACCATCTGCTCCACACTTTGGAGGAATCTGGGAGGCGGCAGTCAAATCCGTGAAGCACCACCTCCGCAGAATCATCGGCGAGCAGCGACTGACGTTTGAGGAGCTGACCACGCTCCTAGCCGGTATCGAAGCTTGTCTGAATTCCAGGCCCTTACAACCATTGTCCGACGACCCGGAGGATCCAGCTGCCCTGACACCGGGTCATTTTCTGATCGGGGAACCGCTTATCGCGATTCCAGAGCCCAGTCTCGAGGAGCTTCCCGTGTCGCGGTTATCACGATGGCAGTTAATGCAACAACTGCAACAACATTTCTGGCGGCGCTGGTCTCAGGAGTACCTGAACACGTTGCAAACAAGAGTCAAGTGGCGAAAGGACAATGTCTTGATCAGTCCCGGGCTTCTCTGTCTGATTAAAAGCGAAATTTTACCTCCTACGCAATGGCCACTTGCTCGAGTTGTTCACGTTCACTTGGGACCAGATGGCACAGCCCGAGTCGCCACGGTTCGTACAGCCACCACTACTTTTCTACGGCCGGCACACAAATTAATCCCTCTGTTGACACCGGACGACGAGGAAAAGAACACGGGAGAAGCCGACGAGACTGGACTCGCAAGCGAGTCTCCCGATCAGTGATTATGTACATTCTAATCAATTCTCGTTTCACTTTACTTCATGCAGGTATCATTATGCATTTCACTCACCTCTAGTACTGTTCACCGACATTGTAATCACTTTACATCACATCACTTTCACGTTACTACGCATTTCACTTACTACGACGCACGTTGCTGTCCCATTCAGCTATCCGACTCGCGTTTGTTATCGAGCCTCTGATTGGCTAATCTTCTGCTCAGTTTCGTCAATAGCTGACGAGGCGGGCGGAATGTTTGGGATTGGCTGAATGGATCAGCGGCGATCGCGTATCGATAACGAGTGGCAACACTCTATTGGGTAACTCCGCGTAACTGCGAGAGCTGACGATCGAGAATCAACTCGCGGACTCATTGGTTATCACCGTCGAGATCAATACAGATCGATTGTCGCCCGCGGAGCCCGGGTCTGATTGGTGGATCCCACGTTCGATCCATCGATCATAACACTCAACGGTGTCGAGTGTCCGCCAAATGATCCGACGTCCAGTTCGTTATCGAATGTCTCTTGCGACTCTTGCAAAAATCTCGGTTCTAATTTACCTATCGCGCGTCTACTGACCGGTACTTGAATTAGAAGCATCTCCGGCTTCCCGCGACTATTCGGGAATTATCTAAACTATAAATAAAGGCTCTACTACGAGAGTGTTTATTGTTAATTCATACATCTTCTGTTTAACACACAGTTGTTATTTTCAATTAATGTATAGACGAAGCCCCTTAGGGGAATAAAGAAGTGACTAGTTTGTGAATAAGTGTTTTGCTTTCCTGGTACTCTAACATAACGAATAACGCATAACGCATAACGCATAACGCATATCGCATAACGCATAACGCATAATGCATAACGCATAAAGCGTAACGCATAACGCATAAATCATAACGCATAACGCATAACGCATAACGCATAACGCATACCGTATAACGCATAACGCATAACGCATAACGCATAACGCATAACGCATAACGCATAACGCATAACGCATAACGCATAGCGCATAACGCATAACGCATGACGCATAACGCATAACGCATAACGCATAACGCATAACGCTTAACGCATAACGCATAATGCATAACGCATAACTCATAACTCATAAGGAGTAACGCATAACGCATAAAGCATAACGCATAACGCATAACGCATAACGCATAATGCATAAAGCATAACGCATAACGCATAACGCATAACTTATAACTCATTACTCATAACGAATAACGCATAACGCATAACGCATAACGCATAACGCATAACGCATAACGCATAACGCATAACGCATAACGCATAACGCATAACGCATAACGCATAACGCATATCGTATAACGCATAACGTATACCGTATAACGCATAATGCATAACGCATAACGCAAACGTATAACGCACAACGCATAACGCATAACGCATAACGCATAACGCATAACGCATATCGCATAACGCATAACGCATGTCAGATCACGCATAACGCATAATGCATAACGCATAACGCATAACGCATAACGCAAAACGTATAACCCATAACGCATACCGTATAACGCATAACGCATAACGCATAACGCATAACGCATAACGTATAACGCATAACGCATACCGTATAACGCATAACGCATAACGCATAACGCATAACGCATAACGCATAAAGCATAACGCATAACGCATAACGTATAACGCATAACGCATACCGTATAACGCATAACGCATAACGCATAACGCATAACGCAAAACGTATAACCCATAACGCATAACGCATAACGCATAACGCATAACGCATAACGCATAACGCATAACGCATAACGCATAACGCATAACGCATAACGCATAACGCATAACGCATAACGCATAACGCATAACGCATAACGCATAACGCATAACGCATAACGCATAACGCAAAACGTATAACCCATAACGCATACCGTATAACGCATAACGCATAACGCATAACGCATAACGTATAACGCATAACGCATAACGTATAACGCATAACGCATAACGCATAACGCATAACGCATACCGTATAACGCATAACGCATAACGCATAACGCATAACGCATAACGCATACCGTATAACGCATAACGCATAACGCATAACGCATAACGCATAACGCATAACGCATAACCCATAACGCATAACGCATAACGCATAACGCATAACGCATAAAGCATAACGCATAACGCATAACGCATGAAGCATAACCCATAACGCATAACGCATAACGCATATCGCATAACGCATAACGCATAACCATAACGCATAATGCATAACCCATAACGCATAACGCATAACGCATGACGTATAACGCATAACGCATACCGTATAACGCATAACGCATAACGCATAACGCATAACGCATACCGTATAACGCATAACGCATAACGCATAACGCATAACGCATAACGCATAACGCATAACGCATAACGCATAACGCATAAAGCATAACGCATAACGCATAACGCATGAAGTATAACCCATAACGCATAACGCATAACGCATAACGCATAACGCATAACGTATAACGCATAACGCATAACGCATACCGTATAACGCATAACGAATAACGCATAACGCAAACGTATAACGCACAACGCATAACGCATAACGCATAACGCATAACGCATAACGCACAACGCATAACGCATAACGCATAACGCATAACGCATACCGCATAACGTATAACGCATAACGCATACCGTATAACGCACAACGCATAACGCATAACGCATAACGCATAACGCATAACGCATAACGCATAACGCATAACGCATAACGTATTACTCATAACGCATAACGCATAAAGCATAACGCATAACGCATAAGGCATAACGCATAACGCATAACGCATAACGCATAACGCATAACGCATAACGCATAACGCATAACGCATAACGCATAACGCATAACGCATAACGCATAACGCATAACGCATAACGCATAACGCATAACGCATAACGCATAACGCATAACGCATAACGCATAACGCATAACGCATAACGCATATCGCATAACGCATTACGCATAACCATAACGCATAACGCATAACCCATAACGCATAACGCATAACGCATAACGTATAACGCATAACGCATACCGTATAACGCATAACGCATAACGCATAACGCATAACGCATACCGTATAACGCATAACGCATAACGCATAACGCATAACGCATAAACGCATAACGCATGAAGCATAACCCATAACGCATAACGCATAACGCATAACGCATAACGTATAACGCATAACGCATACCGTATAACGCATAACGAATAACGCATAACGCAAACGTATAGCGCACAACGCATAATGCATAACCATAAGGCATAACGCATAACCCATAACGTATACCGTATAACGCATAATGCATAACGCATAACGCAAACGTATAACGCATAACGCATACCGTATAACGCATAACGCAGAACGCATAACGCATAATGCATACCGTATAACGCATAACGCATAACGCATAACGCATAACGCATAACGCATAACGCATAACGCATGTCAGATCACGCATAACGCATAACGCATAACGCATAACGCATAACGCATAACGCATAACGCATGTCAGATCACGCATAACGCATAATGCATAACGCATAACGCATAACGCATAACGCATAACGCATAACGCATAACGCATATCGCATAACGCATTACGCATAACCATAACGCATAACGCATAACCCATAACGCATAACGCATAACGCATAACGTATAACGCATAACGCATACCGTATAACGCATAACGCATAACGCATAACGCATAACGCATACCGTATAACGCATAACGCATAACGCATAACGCATAACGCATAAACGCATAACGCATGAAGCATAACCCATAACGCATAACGCATAACGCATAACGCATAACTTATAACGCATAACGCATACCGTATAACGCATAACGAATAACGCATAACGCAAACGTATAGTGCACAACGCATAATGCATAACCATAAGGCATAACGCATAACCCATAACGTATACCGTATAACGCATAATGCATAACGCATAACGCAAACGTATAACGCATAACGCATACCGTATAACGCATAACGCAGAACGCATAACGCATAATGCATACCGTGTAACGCATAACGCATAACGCATAACGCATAACGCATAACGCATAACGCATAACGCATGTCAGATCACGCATAACGCATAATGCATAACGCATACCGCATAACGCATAACGCATAACGCATAACGCATAACGCATAACGCATAACGCATGTCAGATCACGCATAACGCATAATGCATAACGCATAACGCATAACGCATAACGCATAACGCATAACGCATAAAGCATAACGCATAACGCATAACGTATAACGCATAACGCATAACGCATAACGCATAACGCATAACGCATAACGCATAACGCAAAACGTATAACCCATAACGTATAACCCATAACGCATAACGCATAACGCATAACGCATAACGCATAACGCATAACGCATAACGCATAACGCATAACGCATAACGCATAACGCATAACGTATAACCCATAACGCATACCGTATAACGCATAACGCATAACGCATAACGCATAACGCATAACGCATAACGCATAACGCATAACGCATAACGCATAACGCATAACGCATAACGCATAACGCATAACGCATAACGCATAACGCATAACGCATAACGCATAACGCATAACGCATAACGCATAACGCATAACGCATAACGCATTACGCATAACGCATAACGCATAACGCATAACGCATAACGCATAACGCATAACGCATAACGCATAACGCATAACGCATAACGCATAACGTATAACTCATAACGCATAACGCATAAAGCATAACGCATAACGCATAACGCATAACGCATAACGCATAACGCATAACGCAAACGTATAACGCACAACGCATAACGCATAACGCATAACGCATAACGCATAACGCATAACGCATAACGCATAACGCATAACGCATAACGCATGTCAGATCACGCATAACGCATAATGCATAACGCATAACGCATAACGCATAACGCATAACGCATAACGCATAACGCATAACGCATAACGCATAACGCATAACGCATAACGTGTAACTCATAACGCATAACGCATAAAGCATAACGCATAACGCATAACGCAAAACGCATATCGCATAACGCATAACGCATAAAGCATAACACATAACGCATAACGCATAACGCATAACGCATAACGCATAACGTATAACTCATAACGCATAACGCATAAAGCATAACGCATAACGCATAACGCATAACGCATAACGCATAACGCATAACGCATAACGCATAACGCATAACGCATAACGCATAACGCATAAAGCATAACGCATAACGCATAACGCATAACGCATAACGCATAACGCATACCGTATAACGCATAATGCATAACGCATAACGCATAACGCATAACGCATAACGTATAACGCATAACGCATACCGTATAACGCATAACGCATAACACAAACGTATAGCGCACAACGCATAATGCATAAACCATAACCCTTACTTCATAACGCATAACGCATAATGCACAACGCATAACGAACACCGGAAAACCCATAACGCCTAACGCATAACGGATCACGAATAACGCATAATGCATAACGCATAAAGCATAACGCATAACGCATAACGCATAACGCATAACGCATAACGCATAACGCATAACGCATAACGCATAACGCATAACGCATAACGCATAACGCATAACGCATAACGCATAACGCATAACGCATAACGCATAACGCATAACGCATAACGCATAACGCATAACGCATAAAGCATAACGCATAACGCATAACGTATAACGCATAACGCATAACGCATAACGCATAACGCATAACGCATAACGCATAACGCAAAACGTATAATCCATAACGTATAACCCATAACGCATAACGCATAACGCATAACGCATAACGCATAACGCATAACGCATAACGCATAACGCATAACGCATAACGCATAACGCATAACGTATAACCCATAACGCATACCGTATAACGCATAACGCATAACGCATAACGCATAACGCATAACGCATAACGCATAACGCATAACGCATAACGCATAACGCATAACGCATAACGCATAACGCATAACGCATAACGCATAACGCATAACGCATAACGCATAACGCATAACGCATAACGCATAACGCATAACGCATAACGCATAACGCATTACGCATAACGCATAACGCATAACGCATAACGCATAACGCATAACGCATAACGCATAACGCATAACGCATAACGTATAACTCATAACGCATAACGCATAAAGCATAACGCATAACGCATAACGCATAACGCATAACGCATAACGCATAACGCAAACGTATAACGCACAACGCATAACGCATAACGCATAACGCATAACGCATAACGCATAACGCATAACGCATAACGCATAACGCATGTCAGATCACGCATAACGCATAATGCATAACGCATAACGCATAACGCATAACGCATAACGCATAACGCATAACGCATAACGCATAACGCATAACGCATAACGTGTAACTCATAACGCATAACGCATAAAGCATAACGCATAACGCATAACGCAAAACGCATATCGCATAACGCATAACGCATAAAGCATAACACATAACGCATAACTTATAACTCATTACTCATAACGAATAACGCATAACGCATAACGCATAACGCATAACGCATAACGCATAACGCATAACGCATAACGCATAACGCAAAACGCATAACGTTAACGCATAACCCATAACTCATAACGCATAACGCATAACGCATAACGCATAACGCATAACGCATAACGTATAACTCATAACGCATAACGCATAAAGCATAACGCATAACGCATAACGCATAAGGCATAACGCATAACGCATATCGCATAACGCATAACGCATAACGCATAACGCATAACGCATAACGCATAACGCATAACGCATAACGCATAACGCATAACGCATAACGCATAACGCATAACGCATAACGCATAACGCATAATGCATAACGCATAATGCATAAAGCATAACGCATAACGCATAACGCATAACTTATAACTCATTACTCATAACGAATAACGCATAACGCATAACGCATAACGCATATCGCATAACGCATAACGCATAACGCATAACGTGTAACTCATAACGCATAACGCATAATGCATAAAGCGTAACGCATAACGCATAACTTATAACTCATTACTCATAACGAATAACGCATAACGCATAACGCATAACGCATATCGCATAACGCATAATGCATAACGCATAAAGCATAACGCATAACGCATAACGCATAACGCATAACGCATAACGCATAACGCATAACGCATAACGCATAACGCATAACGCATAACGCATAACGCATAAAGCATAACGCATAACGCATAACGCATAACGCATAACGCATAACGCATACCGTATAACGCATAATGCATAACGCATAACGCATAACGCATAACGCATAACGTATAACGCATAACGCATACCGTATAACGCATAACGCATAACACAAACGTATAGCGCACAACGCATAATGCATAAACCATAACCGTTACTTCATAACGCATAACGCATAATGCACAACGCATAACGAACACCGGAAAACCCATAACGCCTAACGCATAACGGATCACGAATAACGCATAATGCATAACGCATAAAGCATAACGCATAACGCATAACGCATAACGCATAACGCATAACGCATAACGCATAACGCATAACGCATAACGCATAACGCATAACGCATAACGCATAACGCATAACGCATAACGCATAACGCATAACGCATAACGCATAACGTGTAACTCATAACGCATAACGCATAAAGCATAACGCATAACGCATAACGCATAACGCATATCGCATAACGCATAACGCATAAAGCATAACACATAACGCATAACTTATAACTCATTACTCATAACGAATAACGCATAACGCATAACGCATAACGCATAACGCATAACGCATAACGCATAACGCATAACGCATAACGCATAACGCATAACGTATAACGCATAACGCATACCGTATAACGCATAACGCATAACACAAACGTATAGCGCACAACGCATAATGCATAAACCATAACCCTTACTTCATAACGCATAACGCATAATGCACAACGCATAACGAACACCGGAAAACCCATAACGCCTAACGCATAACGGATCACGAATAACGCATAATGCATAACGCATAAAGCATAACGCATAACGCATAACGCATAACGCATAACGCATAACGCATAACGCATAACGCATAACGCATAACGCATAACGCATAACGCATAACGCATAACGCATAACGCATAACGCATAACGCATAACGCATAACGCATAACGCATAACGCATAACGTGTAACTCATAACGCATAACGCATAAAGCATAACGCATAACGCATAACGCATAACGCATATCGCATAACGCATAACGCATAAAGCATAACACATAACGCATAACTTATAACTCATTACTCATAACGAATAACGCATAACGCATAACGCATAACGCATAACGCATAACGCATAACGCATAACGCATAACGCATAACGCATAACGCAAAACGCATAACGTTAACGCATAACCCATAACTCATAACGCATAACGCATAACGCATAACGCATAACGCATAACGCATAACGTATAACTCATAACGCATAACGCATAAAGCATAACGCATAACGCATAATGCATAAGGCATAACGCATAACGCATATCGCATAACGCATAACGCATAACGCATAACGCATAACGCATAACGCATAACGCATAACGCATAACGCATAACGCATAACGCATAACGCATAACGCATAACGCATAACGCATAACGCATAACGCATAACGCATAATGCATAAAGCATAACGCATAACGCATAACGCATAACTTATAACTCATTACTCATAACGAATAACGCATAACGCATAACGCATAACGCATATCGCATAACGCATAACGCATAACGCATAACGTGTAACTCATAACGCATAACGCATAATGCATAAAGCGTAACGCATAACGCATAACTTATAACTCATTACTCATAACGAATAACGCATAACGCATAACGCATAACGCATATCGCATAACGCATAATGCATAACGCATAAAGCATAACGCATAACGCATAACGCATAACGCATAACGCATAACGCATAACGCATAACGCATAACGCATAACGCATAACACATAACGCATAACGCATAACGCATAAAGCATAACGCATAACGCATAACGCATAACGCATAACGCATAACGCATAACGCATAACACATAACGCATAACGCATATCCATAACGCATAACGCATAACCCATAACGCGTAACGCATAACAAATAACGTATAACGCATAACGCATACCGTATAACGCATAATGCATAACGCATAACGCATAACGCATAACGCATAACGTATAACGCATAACGCATACCGTATAACGCATAACGCATAACACAAACGTATAGCGCACAACGCATAATGCATAAACCATAACCCTTACTTCATAACGCATAACGCATAATGCACAACGCATAACGAACACCGGAAAACCCATAACGCCTAACGCATAACGGATCACGAATAACGCATAATGCATAACGCATAAAGCATAACGCATAACGCATAACGCATAACGCATAACGCATAACGCATAACGCATAACGCATAACGCATAACGCATAACGCATAACGCATAACGCATAACGCATAACGCATAACGCATAACGCATAACGCATAACGCATAACGCATAACGCATAACGTGTAACTCATAACGCATAACGCATAAAGCATAACGCATAACGCATAACGCATAACGCATATCGCATAACGCATAACGCATAAAGCATAACACATAACGCATAACTTATAACTCATTACTCATAACGAATAACGCATAACGCATAACGCATAACGCATAACGCATAACGCATAACGCATAACGCATAACGCAAAACGCATAACGTTAACGCATAACCCATAACTCATAACGCATAACGCATAACGCATAACGCATAACGCATAACGCATAACGTATAACTCATAACGCATAACGCATAAAGCATAACGCATAACGCATAACGCATAAGGCATAACGCATAACGCATATCGCATAACGCATAACGCATAACGCATAACGCATAACGCATAACGCATAACGCATAACGCATAACGCATAACGCATAACGCATAACGCATAACGCATAACGCATAACGCATAACGCATAACGCATAACGCATAACGCATAACGCATAACGCATAACGCATAACGCATAACGCATAACGCATAACGCATAACGCATAACGCATAAAGCATAACGCATAACGCATAACGCATAAAGCATAACGCATAACGCATAACGCATAACGCATAACGCATAACGCATAACGCATAACGCATAACGCATAACGCATAACGCATAATGCATAACGCATAACGCATAACGCATATCGCATAACGCATAACGCATAACGCATAACGCATAACGCATAACGCATAACGCATAACGCAAAACGCATAACGTTAACGCATAACCCATAACTCATAACGCATAACGCATAACGCATAACGCATAACGTATAACTCATAACGCATAACGCATAAAGCATAACGCATAACGCATAACGCATAAGGCATAACGCATGACGCATAACGCATAACGCATAACGCATAACGCATAACGCATAAAGCATAACGCATAACGCATAACGCATAACGCATATCGCATAACGCATAACGCATAAAGCATAACACATAACGCATAACTTATAACTCATTACTCATAACGTGTTTGGGATTGGCTGAATGGATCAGCGGCGATCGCGTATCGATAACGAGTGGCAACACTCTATTGGGTAACTCCGCGTAACTGCGAGAGCTGACGATCGAGAATCAACTCGCGGACTCATTGGTTATCACCGTCGAGATCAATACAGATCGATTGTCGCCCGCGGAGCCCGGGTCTGATTGGTGGATCCCACGTTCGATCCATCGATCATAACACTCAACGGTGTCGGGTGTCCGCCAAATGATCCGACGTCCAGTTCGTTATCGAATGTCTCTTGCGACTCTTGCAAAAATCTCGGTTCTAATTTACCTATCGCGCGTCTACTGACCGGTACTTGAATTAGAAGCATCTCCGGCTTCCCGCGACTATTCGGGAATTATCTAAACTATAAATAAAGGCTCTACTACGAGAGTGTTTATTGTTAATTCATACATCTTCTGTTTAACACACAGTTGTTATTTTCAATTAATGTATAGACGAAGCCCCTTAGGGGAATAAAGAAGTGACTAGTTTGTGAATAAGTGTTTTGCTTTCCTGGTACTCTAACATTTTGGTCCTTCGAGCCGGATCCAGCGCTGCAGTCATCTAAAAAATTCAAGCAGCGTTTTATTCACCACGACTAGTGCTTCTACCACATAGCAACAATGTCTGACCTTATCGAAGATCAACGGCTTCGAGCCCAACGAATCTCCCGCGTTCTGGTCAACCTGAAAAAGAAAGGGAAGGCTAACATCACTCTACAGCTACTTCAGGAGCATCTTGAAAGCACCAGACGGCACTGGGAGGAATACCACGCGAACGATTCCGGACTGAGGGCCGCGGCTAGACGGGAACCCAAGCTCCTTGAGAGCCGTTATTTTAAGGAGGACGAATACAGCAACGTCCACGACAGCTATCTGGAAATTGCTGCTGGACTTCGATCGTGGATCAGCGAATTTGAAGCGGCATCGGCGAGCAAGTCGAGTCAAATTTCAAACGAAACGGTCGAGGCAACGGGTTCGCAAAGGTCACGCGCTGTGTTGCCAAAAATGGCTTTGCCTACATTCGACGGTCATTACAAGGACTGGCCCTCCTTCCGTGATTTGTTTACGTCGCTCATCGTAAACGACGCGACGTTGTCTCCGGTCGAACGCCTGCACTATTTGAAGTCGTGTATGAAGGGCAGCGCCGCTGCGATTCTGAAGAACGTCAAGACTACCTCTGACAACTTCCAAGTCGCTTGGGACAAACTGGAGAATCGCTTCAGCAATCGTCGGCTACTGGTCCAAGCTCAAATTAGAGCACTTTCGTCACTGGCTCCCATGATGAAGGAATCGTCGGTAGAAATGCAACGGCTCTACGACGAAACATTCGATGCGATCGACGCTCTCGACAACCTCGACCGGCCAGTAACAAACGCTGTCGACTGGGTCGTCGAACTTACGGTTGACCGGTTGGATCAGCAATCTAGACGTGAGTGGGAAGACTCGGTTAGACACTATAAAGAACCCCCGACGTTAGAGCAGCTCAAGGAATTTATGGAGGGGCGCATACATACCTGTGAAACTCTGGAGGCACCACAACCTGAGGAAACATTCGATGTCAAGAAATCGACTGCAAGGGCCTTCAAGATCCATCAGGTGTCCAAATCGAGCCCTCCGGTCAAAAACTGCAGCCTCTGCCAAGGAAAGCATTTCCTTCTCTTCTGCAATTTGTACCAGGAGAAGACTCCCTCGGAGCGGAAGGAGACTGTGCGGAAGTTGAGTTTGTGCTATAACTGTCTGGGAAAGCATTCAGCAAATGAATGCAAGTCGAACAAACGGTGTCAAAAGTGTGCTGGAAAACACCATACCACGATCCACGAGGCAGCTCCGACTGGGAAGGAGCCGTCGTCGTCCGGAGCCACTGTTCAGCACGTCGCCATGCACGTGAGTCGCTCGTCTACGGTACTTCTCGCTACAGCTCGGGTCAAAGTTTCAGGGTCTCGAGTTCAGGACTACCAAGCTCGGTCACTCATTGACCCTGGCAGCGAGGTGTCGCTCATTTCGGAGGCTTTGGCTCAGCGGCTCGGGGTAAAAAGGAGTCAAGCTCGTATTCCTCTCCTCGGGGTCGGAGGCGCCAAGGCCAAGCTCACTCGAGGGAAGACAACTTTGGCCATCTCGCCGCATTACGACGGAGGCGATCGACTCGAATTACCGGTCTTCATCATCCCTGAGCTCTCACGATATCGGCCTCGCAATCTTCCCGCGGTGGCCGAGTGGCCGCATGTGATGGGTCTCAGGTTAGCTGACCCGACCTATCATCTCGCCGATCCGGTCGACATACTGCTGGGAGCCGACTCCTACAATCTAATACTTCGAGATGGTGTCAGGCGAGGGCAGGCGCACCAGCCGGTAGCTCAAGAAACTGCCCTTGGCTGGATCCTGACGGGAGGAGTCGACTCGGAGAAATTGGACGACGCAGCAAGTAGCTCTGAGATTCCTGTACACCACAGTAATATTGACCATGAGTTAATAGAATTTTTAACCAGATTCTGGGAGCAGGAGGAGATCGCGTCTGCGATTCCAGCTACGGAAGACGATAGAAGAGCGGAAGAACACTTCGTCGTCACCCACCTTCGTCAACCGGATGGCCGGTTTATGGTCCGGCTGCCATTCAGCAGCCCGCCTGTGCTGGGGGACTCTCGCCGCATCGCACTCCGAACATTGGAGTCTCTGGACGGCCGGTTTCGTCGATCGGCCGAACTCCATCGAGCCTACAGCGACTTCATGGAGGCCTACGAGTCTCTGGGACACATGTCGCCGTCCCAGCAGCTCAACCAAAGCGAAGGGTACTATCTCCCTCACCACGGAGTATTCCGACAGGCCAGTTCCACCACCAAACTAAGGGTGGTATTCAACGGATCCATGGCTTCTTCAAACGGGAAGTCCATCAACGACTTCCTTCTCCGGGGCCCAAATCTACTGCTACATCTGTCCGACGTCCTACTGAGGTGGCGAATGCACGAGTTCGTCTTTTCAGCGGACATTGAAAAGATGTACCGGCAGATACTCGTACATCCTGAAGACCGGAAGTGGCAGCGGATCGTCTGGAAGTCGACACCTGGAAGCAAAGTCGTAGATTACGAGCTGAACACCGTCACTTACGGGTTAGCTTGTGCTCCCTACCTTGCGATTCGAAGTCTGCACCAACTCGCCAAGATGGAAGAGGAGCGATACCCGCTGGGCTCCCGCGTAGTGCTGCGGGAAATATATATGGACGATGTCCTCTCCGGGGCAGACTCTCTGCCAGAAGCACGGAGGAAGCAGCAGGAAATTCGCGAGCTCCTCATGGCGGGCGGTTTCCCGCTTCGCAAGTGGGCATCTAACTCGAAGGGACTTCTGGACGAGCTCTCCGACGACGAACTGAAGGGAACAGTCGAGTGGGACTCGCCAACGCAGCACAGCGTGCTAGGTATCAGGTGGATCCCTTCTTCTGATTGTTTTCAGGTGACAGCAGTGACATCGCTCAAAAACTCCGGGTCTACCAAGCGCGCCGTCCTCAGCGGCACAGCGCAGTTGTTTGATCCGCTCGGCTGGCTGGCGCCTGTAACAATCGTGGCCAAGGTGCTTATCCAGTCGCTTTGGCTCCAGAAGGTCGACTGGGACACTCCACTGGCGGAAAAGGAGAACTCACTGTGGCAACAGTTTCAGCAGCAACTCCCTGCACTGCAGGATATTCTGGTTCCTCGGTGGTTTGGAACAAACTCTTCCAGGCAGCCTCTGGAAATACACGGTTTCTCGGATGCTTCCGAGCGCGCCTATGCAGCCGTCGTGTATTTACGCACGAGGACAGCGGAGGGTGAAACGACAGTCTCCTTGATCGTTGCTAAGTCAAGGGTGGCACCCTTGAAACGAGTATCTCTGCCCAGACTGGAACTCTGTGCAGCTTTTCTGTTGGCTAGACTCGTCGAGCAGGTCACCAAGGCACTCGATTGGAGGGACGTCAGGATCCATCTCTGGTCGGATTCTTCGGTAACCCTCAGCTGGATAAGAGGGCACCCTTCCCGCTGGCCAACGTACATCGCCAACCGGGTGGCTGAAATTCAGAGGATGCTGCCTCAAGCTCAGTGGCATCACGTCAAAAGCGCGGAAAATCCCGCGGACTGTGCTTCGCGAGGCTTGTCACCAGCTGAGCTTCCGTCATTTGAACTGTGGTGGCGAGGACCCGCTTGGCTTTCGTCACCCGGCTCAATCTGGGAGGCACTCACCGAGGAGGAGGCACCTGAGGACGAGGAACTGGAGATCCACCATGTCACTCGGCAACAGGAAAGATCCTCGTGCCAATTAATAGAACGGTTCTCGAGTCTAACACGCCTGATTCGAGTTCTGTCCTGGTGTCGGCGCTGGATTCCTAAGCATAGGAAGGAGGAATCATTCATAACAGCCTCTGAGATGCAGGAAGTAAAACGCAACTTACTACGGGTGGAGCAAGCAGCAGTATTCCCAGAGGACATCTCGAATCTCCGGAAGAATCAACCCGTAGCGGCCAAGAGCCGATTGGCGAAACTCTGCCCATTTCTGGACGCGGACGGGGTTCTACGAGTCGGTGGCCGGATCCAAGCTGCCAATCTCTCGTACGATCGGACCCATCCATCAATACTGCCTGACGAATCCCCTCTGGCTAAGCTGTGGGTCGCAGCTGCCCACAAACGATGCCTCCACGGGGGGACACAGCTTACCCTGGCTACGCTACGCCAGGAGTGCTGGATTCTCCGGGGTCGACAACTGGTAAAGAAATGTCTGGAATCGACTATGCGGGTCCAATGCAACTTCGAGCCGGCCGGGGTCGTGGACGTGGTCAGCTCACATCAAAGGGCTACGTCGCTGTCTTCATTTGCTTGACCACTAAAGCTGTGCACCTGGAAGCTGTATCGGACGCCTCAACCGAGAGCTTTCTGGCTGCACTGAAGAGATTCACGTCTCGGCGGGGAAAATGCTTGGAGCTGTACAGCGACTGCGGCCGGAATTTCGTAGGCGCCGATCACGAGCTACGTGAACTTCTGCAAGCGGCGAATCAACAGGGAAGTGGCCCGTTCGATGCAGCTTCCAGGGAAGGAATTTCGTGGAAATTCAATCCACCATCTGCTCCACACTTTGGAGGAATCTGGGAGGCGGCAGTCAAATCCGTGAAGCACCACCTCCGCAGAATCATCGGCGAGCAGCGACTGACGTTTGAGGAGCTGACCACGCTCCTAGCCGGTATCGAAGCTTGTCTGAATTCCAGGCCCTTACAACCATTGTCCGACGACCCGGAGGATCCAGCTGCCCTG